>CM076852.1:34446100-35046100 GCA_039519185.1 Astragalus membranaceus | reverse complement strand
TCCATCAGAGTAGCGCAGCGGAGTAGAGAGTGAGTTTGATTATTACTGCTTGAAGTTACCTGGCTGAACAAGTAGGAGGGACGGCCGCCCAAGCACTTACCCCCGGTAATCAAAGCAATAGTAATCAGCATGATAGATAACACTAGTTGTCTAGGTGGCCTTAGGGGGAGAGTGTTGGCGTTGACAGGTGAATTTCGAGGACGAAATATTCTAAGTGGGGGAGAGTTGTAACACCCTAAAACATTTAATTAATTTATTTGATTAAGTATTTAGGAATTTAAATTAATTAAGTGGATATAAGTTAATTATTAGAAATTAAATTATTATGTGTAGGTGGCATTAGAAGATGGAGGTGCCAAATTAGATGGACTTGGGCTTAAGTGAGAAGTCCAAGCCCATGACTCTTGTCATATGCGAATTGGGCAAAGGCGCCTAGGGGTTAGGGTTTGTTGCTAGCATTAGCGAAACTTGAGAATAGAGAGAAAGAGAGGAAGTGCGCCGTAGAGGGGAGGAGAGGAGAGGAGCAAGTCGCAAGCTCCAAGGAGAAAAGAGAAGGCGTGATCCGGTTGCCGTGGTTCCGTTCGTGATCATCTCTAGAGATCCTATTCTTCAAATTCGAGGTAAGGGGAGTTCTATCGATTTCTATAATAATTTCTATGATGGATCCTAAGTTAGTGATAGCCTAGATGTTAAGTATGATTGTTATAGTGCTTGCGAAATTCATGTCTTGATTGTTGCCATATGCGTGATTATATGTTGATGCTTGCGAATTCATGTTTTGATTTTAGAGATATGCGTGATGCTATGTGGTGCTTGGGATTGTTGTTGAATTCGAATGGGTGGTGTATAATTTTGATGATTTAAATGTGTATCCATGATGGTTGTAGTGTGTGTTGAAATTGAGTCAAGAAACAATTTGAGAAAAATGATGTTTGTGCTAAATTTGTGTAAAAATCTGGTGCTGGGACTGTTTTGGGCGCCAGGCGCCCTGTGCTGGGCGCCAAGGGCGCTGTGCGCGTGTTGCTGGGTGTTGCGCTGGGCGCTGGGCGCCAGCGCTGGGTGCTGAGCGCCAGCGCTGGGTGCTGAGCGCCCGTGTGCGTGTGTGCGTGTGTAGCGCTGGGCGCTGAGCGCCCGTGAGCGCGTGTTCCTGTGTTGCGCCAAGGCGCTGGGCGCTGGGCGCCCGTGTGTGTTGCGTTGCGTGTTGCGCTGAGGCGCTGGGTGCCAGCGCTGGGCGCTGAGCGCCCGTGTGGGTGTGTTGCGCCTTGCTGGGCGCCAGGTGCCTGGGCGCTGGGCGCCCAGGGCGCCAGTTTTCAGGATGTTCCAAAATATTTTTGAAAACTGTTTTCGCTATATCTTTTGTCTCTGACATCCGTTTTGAACGTTTCAAAAAGCGTTGTGAAGCATTTTCAGTTGTCCATCTGCGTGTCCCATTTTTAAAAATAAAAACTTATTATTCCTGAAGGTTGCTGGGGCGCCCCAAGTGGCTGTTCCCGGTGATCGTTGCCGTGACAATGAAATAGATGTTTTGGGCGTCTTTTTAAAAATTCTCTTTTGCGTACGACCAGTGGTTTTAACGAAGTAATGCCAAAAATGATGATTTTGACGATGATGCCCCTAGTGGCTAGTTAAATGACTGTTTTGCCCTTAGTGGCTAATATTATTTATAATGACGTGTAAATGACCGTTTTGCCCTTAGTGGCTAATATTACTTATAATGACATGTAAATGACTGTTTTGCCCTTAGTGGCTAGTAATCTTTATAATGACGAGTAAATGACGATTTTGCCCTTAGTGGCCAATATTATTGATAATGTGGTGTAAATGACGAGGATGCCCTTAGTGGCTAGTTAAATGACTGTTTTGCCCTTAGTGGCTGTTATTATTTATAATGATGTGTAAATGACGATGACGCCCTTGGTGGCTAGTAAATGACGTTTTTGCCCTCAGTGGCTATTGTTTGAGTTGATGATATTTATGTATAAGTGACGATGAAACCCAGTGACGTTTAAGGTCCGAAAGGCTAAGTGTTGTTAAGGTCTAAAAGGCCAAGTGACGTTGTGTGTAAATTGTGAATTGACAAGTGCTGTGCTTCTTGTGAGCAAACCGGTAAGTGACGGGTCACATAGTTGACTATGATATGGGTATCTGTGTATTTGTGTGTTTGTGAGTGGTGCATGTCATAGTGTCTCATGCCCATATGCATAAACCCAGTGACGTTTTGAGGCCCATGTGGCTAAGTGACGATGAGGCCTTAAGGGCTAAGCGACGTTTGTGAAAGGGTACCTCATGCATATGCCCGCGAGTGGGTTGCATTTCATATGCCTACATGACATAGTGATGAGTTATTGTAGTGATGTGATCGATGATTGTGATGTGATTATTTATGAGTTATTGTAGTGATGTGATCGATGATTGTGATGTGATTATTTATGAGTTATTGTAGTGATGTGATCGATGATTGTGATGTGATTATTTATGAGTCATTGTAGTGATGTGATTGATGATTGTGATGTGCTTATTTTAGAGCTGTGACTTGACTTATCATTTATCATATGATTTATTATATGAATTGAATTGGACTCACCCTTCTGTTTGAATGTTACCCCTATGTGGTAACGTGCAGGTGATCGCGAGTGAAGGACTAGGTACCTTCACTAATTCGAGTCGGGTCGTCTGCTCTGATTATGTAACACTAGGGGGAATGATGTTGTTTATGTTACTTAGGATTGTTGTGGTGGTTGGATTTTAGTAATGTAAGCCTTGCATAGTTGCAATGCCCTTATGATTAAACTTGTTAGATTTTTCGCTGTGAAGTTGTACTTTAATTGACGATGACGTTTTGAAAGTATTATAAGGCTGTTTTCCAAAAGCGAGTGATTTTGGCGTGTGATGTTTAACGAAGTAAGTGTGACATCCCTTGTGATGTAACTAAAATTTGAAACTCTGATTTTTACGCTAATAGATTAACGGGTAGAAAAAGGGGTGTTACACTGTGGCCTATTTTCTGGGCGGTCACCTGTGCTGACGTAACTCGCTTATACTTTCTATGCTGGAATCAAGCCGGAGTCATCCATTTGATGACGTGGCAGTCAAGCTTTGATGGATATGACGTTTCGCGTTTTCCAAATGGGGGTGTAATGATGTTGGCTCAATTTCCAAGAAACGCAATTAATGCTGACGAAGGAGGGTCGTGTCGCTTCGATTTTTTCTGGCTGGTCCCCTTATATATAGGGCTCTCAGTCTTTCATTTCGTGCTTTACCTTCGCATCAGTTGCTCTGAGAACGACTTGCATTTGCTCTGAGAAAGACTTGTATTCTCCAGTGAGCGACCACTTAAGGGATATTCTGGCGACGTGCTCCCCGGTGAGCGACTTAATACTTCGGCACGACTATACTCATGACCGTCTCGTCCTCATGATTGCTGGGGTGACCAATCTATCTCCCACTCCAGGTAATCAGCTCTTCACTATTCTTTAGTTTAATTATTATCTTTACTTTTGTGAGGAGGGGGTGTCAGGCCCGGGGTCGACCTTGTCACCCCCTTCTGCAAATTCTAGACAGCCCTGACTCCCTTGCCCCCTCCTTACAGGGTAACTTTATTTTAGTACGGATATCGTGATCGTCCCGTCGATAGTGGAGTTATGAGTGATTCTCTTGATTCTCAATCTGAAGATCGTCCGCCTACATCCTCTACAGACCTGTCTAGCTCGAGTACATCTTCCGAGAGTACTCCTTCTATCGATACTTCTATTCATCCTTCCTTCATGAGGGCGTTTGAGTCCGCCACTTCCGCCGAACGGCCACCCTCTCGATTAACAGAATATCACATTGAGCCTTCTGGAAACGAGGCCGCCCATTCTGGGCGGGGAAACGACAAAGTTGACGAAGTTGAGGATCCGGATTGGGGCGGTGTGATTGGTGAAGATCTCTCTTGGGTTTCGCTGGGTGTGATTGACAAAGTGCCTTCGATACTCCGTCCTGGGAATGAGTTGCTGCAGTACTATGCATAAATGGTAGGCGACCCGGGTCAGATATGGGCGATCGAAGATCCTTCCGCGGACGAGCATGTAGTGGTTGTTCCATCGTCCTTAAAATTTATCATGTATTCGAACGCCCTACGAGACATGAGGGTTCATCCACCGTTTACACCTTTCCAACGCTCTGTTCTTCGCTATCTTGGGGTCGCCCCGTCCCAGTTGCATCCAAATACCTAGGCGTTCATCAAAATGTTTGAGCAACTCATGGGCGTAATGGGGCGTGATTGCTCTCGATCAGTTTTTTTAAGATATTCGAAATGAGCAGGCGGCCCGAACCTGGGAGCAACAGGAATCGGTGGGTGCATCTAAGCATCAAAGGTCAGCAAGCCCTACTCCGACTCCTTAAAGCCCTGGTAGCATTCTTTTATGTGGGTCGTGCCTGTTTGTGAAAAGGCTCGTAAGACGGTTAGGTCTCTTGATGCCCGGGGTCGAGTGACCGGTTATAAATTCCCTGTTGCATGGACGTACGCGCATTATCCCCGTACCCCAATTACTTACAGGACTAAATGTCGAATTGGTGAGGATGATTCGGAAACCCTATGATTGCTTGAGAACTTGGCCTCCTGGATGGATGAGGAATTGATTAAGTGCTACCAGTTGACTCGGGCTCGGGGCGACGTGAATTCAAAGTCGTTTTTGGTGCAAGTCGTTCTCATATTTTCTTGTTTTTACCTTTGCGCTCTTGGCGGGGATGAATTCAAATTGTTTTTGACCATTATTCTTTTTGCTTGTAGGAGAAATGGCAGGTATGGGATATGAGGAACTTATGAGGAAAGCCAGGAGGGGAAAGAAACCCCCAACCGCCCCTCCAGCGACTGTTGACGTTCCTTCCCCGAGCGACGGGGAAACGGCCACAGGTGCAGATCGAGGAGGTGACTCTTTTTCCTCCGTGCCTGGCTATGGGAAGAAGAGGGATCGCCATCAGCACGCTGCTGGGACCAGTGGAAAGGACGCTGAAATCGACCCCCCGCACAGGAAGACCAAGGGGGCGAAGGAGGTTCAGAGGAGGTCGACCTCTAACTTGGACTTGGACGAGATCTCTAAGGCGGATTTCGACCGCTTTCGTCAAGACCCTCTCCTCTTCATGGCTGAGGTGGCCAAGGCTGGTTCACGCCTGATCGCAAAACTCAAACAAGGAGAAGCGGATTAGACCGTAGATAAACGTCTTCTTGCTCAAAATTTGTGGTTGGAGGGTGATAATTTAGATAAAATCGACAAGTTAAATCGGGCTTATGACTATATCTCAGAGTTGCGGGGAGAGTTGGAATCCCTGAAGAAAATGTATCAAGAATCTGAGGCTGCTCTCAAGCCTACTGCTGATGCTCTTACGGAGACGAAGAAGTCGCTCTCCACCATGACCAAAGAGCGGGACGAGGCCTTGGCCGCCCAAGCTGAAGCAGAGCGGAAGGCGCAGTCGGAGACGACCAAGGTTGATGAGTTGTCGAACCAGGTCAAGGAGCTGGGGAATGAAGTAGACGGCCTGAAGAAGAACATTATTATTCTAGAGAAAGAGCGTGATGAGGTTTTGGAGGAATGTGACCGGGTGGTTGAGTCAACATTGGCCATCTGCAAAGAGCGAATTGATGAAGCTTTAGCCCAAGTGCAGTACGTCTATCCCGACCTCGAGATCAACCCCAATATAATCAATCATGCCCACTCTCTCAACGATGGTCGCATAGTATATCCCGCGGAGAGGGAGGAGCAGGGGAAGATCATAAGGGAGGAGTCTGTGGTGTATGAACGTCCCTTGTAATTTTGTAATCTTGGTTTACTTTTTCTGTATTTGGGCGACCTCGAGGTCGTTCTTTTTGTAGTAATAAGTACTTCTATTTGATCCTTGTTTGCCTTATCTTTATTTTAACATCGATTTATGATCGTTCTTGTAATATCCCCAATTTTCGCTATTTAAATAATTTGACGTGAATTATTATTTTGTGAATTCTTGTCTTGATTAGAAATAAAATGATTTGATAGTGGATTGCTTGATTTAATTACTATATGAATTGTGTGCTTAATTGATATTAATTATGTCAAGTAGGGTAATTAGAATGGTGAGGAGTCATGAGGAATGAAAAGTTTAAGTGAGGGGTATAGTAGTCTTTTTTCTAGCCTATATATATGTACCCTTCCAGCTGAAACACAAACACCTCATTCTTCATTTCCAGAAAATCTGGTTCAACAAGAAGGAGAGATAGAGAGAGGGTGCGAATGGGAGAGGGAGGAAAGAGGGGAGAGTTTCTTCAAGCCATCATGCATGCCTCATCTATCAACATATTCTGAATCATCTCCCTATTTCCTTTCCATTGGTGCAATTTTCGAAACCATCCTCCTCCTCCTCCATAAATCACCATTGAAGGCATATCCAAGCTTCACCCAGCCATGTAAATTCGAGTTTGAGGGAGAAGAAGGGTTCAACAGAAAATTCTGGGCAAAACCCGTTTTACCTACCTTCAGTGTTTCGTTCGTATCTCCCTGTACTGACCTCCGATCACCGTGATTCTTGTCCTTCTGGAAACTAGACACAAAGCTCTTCATTTTGGGCACAAGAACCGCATGATTTAATTGAGAAATGAGAGAGATATCACACTCACAACTTTCAGATTAAGAATCAGCCACTGTTCCAAAGCAGTCCTCTTGTTTTGTTAATATCTCCCAAACCACTGGTTGCATGTAAGTGAATCTTTCTCCATCAGAAACTAGAGAAAATTCCCTTCACCGTAGACCCTCGTTTTGCTAAGTTTGGTTGAGATTTGAGTGAGTTACGCTCGTTGCAAATTGGGGTTTGTTGCTGGAAGTAGCTGGAGCGGATTCGTGGGATCGCCGTTCGTCCGAGTTCGCGAAGCTTCGGCGTTGGAAGCGATTGTCATCGCCAAAAGGTGAGTTCTATACTCACTAGGATTGTTAAAAATCATGTGTTGTGTTCTGAGATATTGAGTCACGCGTTTTATGAAAAACCGGTGTCGAATCGATTTCGAAAATATCGCTCTAAGTCATGGAGTCGTTTGATTGTTGGACTGAAATTGTGATTAAAATTGCATGATTGATATGTGGATTGTGATGATTGGATTATGTCTGGAATTATGTGTATAAACTCTGTTTGAAGGTTGGATGTCGATCGGGTTACGGATTAGAAACGATCGGAAAGCGAAACGGAACGAAAGAGGAAATTATTCTGAGTTCACAGGACGCACGGACCGTGCGCCCCTGGGCACGGATCGTGCGCCCCCTTCGGGTTGCCAATTTGAGAAAAGTAATAGGACGCACGGATCGTGCGCCCCTGGGCACGGATCGTGCGCCCCCTTCTGGTACCGTACTCCTAAATTCCGTTTCGTCGCTCCTTTCGGTTCCAAACCTCTTCCGATCTCCTTCTCAACCAACTGTGATGATGTGACTCTATTAATACCATTGGTTGATTGTTTATAACTCGCTCTTGAGGATATAACCCAGATTATGAGATTGTCATGCCTAAGCTAAGTTCATGATTGAGACCGATTATCATGTTATGATTATGCTAAATGTGATTGATGTATTATGTTTGGACTAGCAGGATAATTAGTGTAAGTTAAGTTAGCGAACCTTAGTAATCCATGAGAGATCACTTAATAATTAGACTAAGTTAGTAATTAGATCACGTTAGTAATAAGTTTATGTTAGGATCAGTTCATGTTAAGTTAAGTTCATGATTATGTTCAGTTTATTGTTATGTTAAGTTCATTGTTCAGTTCAGTTCAGGTATATTAAAATATATACATCAGTTCAGTTAGGGTGACGACCCTATTTCAGATTAGTGTGCTGGGGGAGAGGAAGTCATGACCCTTATGAACCTAGGCCCCATCAGGGACTCACTAGTGATTAGTGGGGACGGGTTCACCGGAAGCTTATTATGCCAAGTGACCGGTGACACGCTAAGAATCATGGTTAGGCTCAGTGATTGAGCATAGTTCATTGTTAGGCTCAGTGATTGAGCATAGTTCATTGTTACGCTCAGTGATTGAGCATAGTTCATTGTTAGGCTCAGTGATTGAGCATAGTTCAGCCACATAGTCAACTTTGAGGACTATGAGTTTTAGATAATGAATCAAGCATAATTGAACCGAGAGGATTAGTAAGGGGTCGCGATAGGACTCACTGAGACAAGTTGTCTCACCCAATCCATTGTTGTTGTTTTCAGTTAAGCAGGGAAAGTTGAAGACCGTGAGGCATGGCTATGAAGATGCTTGAGGAGCAGCCGCTATCTTTATTTCTTTATGTCTTATATTTCAGTTTCCCTTGTATCTCTGTATTTTGTATTCAGTATCTTAAGAATACTCGATTGAACGACTTATGTATTTCAAGTTGTGAATCGCTTCCGCAGACTTTCGGTTTTGAGTATTGAACACTAGTTGAGGGTGTAAGGACCGACTTTATTGATATGCAGTTTAGTTATTTTAAGCACGTTTGATGAGTGATTCATCGAAGTTTAGTATGTGTTCAATATGTTAAAAGGAAAGTCACTCTGATGTATGCCAGTAGTGCGCTTCGGTAGTTTCTACAAGTTAGAAATTAACGGGGTGTTACAGTTCTTTTGTTTCTCTTTAAATCGTGTTATTCGTAAGGGTGAGTTGTCGCCCCTGGGTGGTTTTACCGGATTTTTATCTGGGTCAACCCGTACTTAGGGGTGCGGCATCGAGGACACTTGGTGTCATCCACGGGCAGTTTACCAGATTTCTATCCGGATTGAACTTGGCCCCCTTGAGGTGCGACCATCTTTTAGGCTGCCTCGTTTGTAGCTTGGTTCGACCAAGTACATACTTCCGAACGGGCAACTTACAAAACTCAGTTTAGTTTTATCCTGCCACGCAAGTCTCTGTTGTAGCCGGCCCAAATCGATTTAGGTTTTATCGAACCTAGGGCGGGAAAATATACTTCAACATAAAAAATAGAGAAATGCCTCATTTTATTTATGACCATGATTAATATTGTTTCGGCCGGTTTACATGATTCATTTCTCAATGTGACATTCTTTCATTGTTTCCAATTATATGAAGTATCTTCTCAAGTTCATCGCGTTCCAAGTTCTTGGAATAGGCCCTCCATTCATCGTTTCAAGTTGGTAGGCTCCCTTCCCCGTCTTCGAGACGACCCTATAAGGGCCCTCCCAATTGGGGGCGAGCTTCCCCTGAGAAGGGTTCTTATGATCGATGCTGGCTCTTCAGAGGACGAGCTGTCCCAGTGCAAAATCTCTTGGGACGACCTTGGCGTTGTGCCTAGTGGACATCGCTTGCTTGATCAGCGCTTCTGTTAGGACGGCCTGTGAACGGAGTTCTTCGATTAAATCTAGTTCTTCTCTGATTGCCTCCTCATTTTCTTGGAGCGGCTAGGGGTTTGTTGTTCTCCAGCTCATGTCATACCCCAATTTTGTCCGCCCAAAAATAATAATGATTTTCTTATTTGTCGTTATATATCTTATTTCGTAAAAGTTGAAAAATATAAATTCATTTTCAAGTTATATTTTACTTCCTATTTAGTTAGTAAATATATTTAATGGTATAAAAAAAAGAAAGTAAAAGAAAAA
This sequence comes from Astragalus membranaceus, assembly GCA_039519185.1. NCBI lineage: Eukaryota > Viridiplantae > Streptophyta > Magnoliopsida > Fabales > Fabaceae > Astragalus > Astragalus membranaceus. The sequence goes on along the minus strand of CM076852.1, from coordinate 35,036,509 downwards.
AAACAAGAAAAGAGAAAGGGAAAGGCGATTAGTAAAAAAAAAAGGGGTGTAGGTGTATAGTTCAGCGAATTTGGGCTGCTGAAGGCCCATGCGGTTTAAGCCTGACACGGTTCGCTCCATCTCACTCTCTAAACCTAATGCCCCACTTCAGAAACCCTAAAACGAAACCCTCCTCATTTCCATCAGATTCAGAAAAAGAGGCGCCTCTTTTTTCTCCTCTCTCACACGCCTCCTTTCAACATGTCACTTCCACCTCTCCCATCAAACCCTAGCCGTCCACTCTCCTTTCTCTTCCTTCCACGCCTCCTTTCATCTTACCTCACACGCCTCCTACCTTCATAGCCCCCCCCACATCTCCATTGCTACACGAAATCACCATCTTTGGTGTCTCTTTCTCTCATCATTATACGGAATCCCCATTTTTGTCATCAACACACAAAAATCCGACGGTTTATCAACTCATTTCAACGAAACACATTCTTTCATCTCGTTTATTTCAATAAACTCAAAATCTTCAGATCTAGGTGCAAGGTTCAACGAAAAACAAAGGTCAAAACGCATCACTACAAGATCAAGTTTTTAGTATAAATATGGGTTACGATTTTGGGGAAAGGGGACGATTTTTTTTGGAGAGAAGGGGGTGAAAGGTCGGAATCTTGAAGGAGATCCAGAAGCAAGAGGAGCAAAAATGGTTCTTGAGATTGCTTGAGTGAAAGAGTGAAAGAGAGAAATTTTCGTTTTTTTTTCTCTTCTAAATTTATCATACAGTTTTTATTTTTATGATTCTTATTGGTGAGATTTGAGAAGAGAACTCCTTGTTCAAGGTTTGTTGTATATTTTTCTCTCAATACTCTTCTATTTTATGATTTTTGAATCTTTTATTTGATATTCTGTTCATCTTCATGTATATGGTTTTTCTTTGATGTTGAATATTCTATTTTCTTTCTTTTGAGTAAAAGAACAGAAGAGCATGTATAGACTATTTAATATTGTTTTTTTTAGTTGCAAATGATCTAGTTTATTTTTGAATGTCACGTTCAATTTTTTTTTCCTGTACCTTCCTAGATAAACAAATCATGTGCATAACCATGGGTAATGATAGTTAGTTAAAGGACAATTGGATCGGATGATATATTTGCGGCAATGTTTTTCCGGGTGAATCATAATCACGGTGGCTCAATATCGATAGGATTCGTTTGCATTATCCTTTACTTGTACGCGCAGTCAGATCTCTAGCTAGTGTTGTTGATGAAATGTAGTAATGTCATTTTCTTATCAACAATAATCATCATCATCAAAATAGTAAAAATGAGAATCAAACATTTTCTTTAAGAAAGATCCAAAGTAATACCTTATAAAAAGTAATCACTTGCTTTATATCAAATTTTCTTTTAGCAACACTGTCCCTATTAATCAAGATTTTTTTTTTTATCAAGGAAGGATCTTTTGACTTCAAAAAAATAAAAAAAGAGAGTTAGATAGTTATTTATTCATTTTCTATAAATATAAGATGAGCAATAACATTAGTCATTAGCCATAAAGTTCACATTCTTTTTCTTAATAATACGACCCCCTTTTTTTTTACATCAGACTGCTATTTGCACTCCTGTGTTTCTAATGACACCACCTCTGTTTCTTTTAAATTCTCGGGTTGCTATTTGCACCCCACTTTCCTAATGATACAACCCCTGCGGCTCTACACACCCCCTTTTTACAAATACGCTACCTTTCGCTCTTTTTCTACAAATAAGCCTTTTTCACAAACTTATGTTTTTTTAAATAATTTCTCTCCCTAAAAAACGAAGAGGGGACTAAGTCGAATGTACATTCGGGTTAATCGGCACTCTAGGATGAACGAGTCGTACGACTCAAGAGTCCTAAAATCCCTACTCTAAAGTCAAACAACCTCACATCAAACCATCTTTCAAGCTTCAAAAACATTTTTAAAAAGTAGGGGATTAAGTCAGTTATACAACTGGGTTAGTCAGCGTCCTAGGACAAATGAGCTGTACAGTTCAAGAGTCTTAAAACCCCACATTAAAAAATACCGACCCACAAACCTTTTTCAGTTAGAACTACGTCGCTTTGATTCCCATTTGGGATACGTAGGAGCGAGTCACATTCTCGTCAAGCGCAACCATAAAAAGTTTAGCATTTGCATAACGAAAAGAAAAGAGTTATTTTCGTAACAAAAAAAGAATCACTTTCGCAAACCAAGATCATTTTCAAAATAAAAACCTTTTCCTTTCTAAAATCATTTTTAACCCATCGTCGCTAGTGGTTAATCAGAAACTTTGTTCGTCTAGCCATTAGTGGCGATGTCTTTTTCCCCAAAGAACAACAAGCGATGATCACTCATAACCTTTGTTAGTTTGATCATTCGTGCCAATCAATCTCTTTCGAAAACCACTTTCAAAAAGGCAAATAAAAAACGGGTTGCTACTAATAGTCGATCAGAACCTTTGTTCGTCTGACTGGTGGTAGTGACTCTCATTTTCAAGAGTACTTAGCAGTGATTACCCATAACCTTGGTTAGTTTAATCATTCACTAAATGCTCGTCCTATTTCGAAAACTCACTAAAAAGATAAAAGACAAAAATCTTTTTTTAGGACAAAGAAGAACTACGTAGCTTTGAGTTCTCCATCGCACCGGGAGATACGTAGGAGCGGGCCATGTCCCGTCAAGCGTTTTTTTTCTAAAAACCTGTTTTTCCCCTTTTTCATAATAAATAAGGATTTTCATTAGATTTTTTTTTCCTTTTTTTCTCAATAAGAAATAGAGAGGCAAAATTAAGTATTTTCAAGTCAACACACTAAAACCACACGTTTAATTAAAGGTTCCCTCTCAGTATAGAGGACGTGTGGGGTGCTAACACCTTCCCCGCGCGTAACCGACCCCCGAACCCTATTCTCTAGTTTCGCAAGACCAATCGCTTTCCAAATTAGATTTTCCTAATATTTTCCTTAATAAATATTGGTGGCGGCTTCATTGATTTTAGAAAAGTTGTGAACGAGGAAAGTTCTCCCGCGGGGACTTTTTCGGGCGCAACAGCTCAGCTCCCCGATCTCGATTGGGATAACCGTGTCCGTGCCATATACTAATTTGAAAGGAGACTCGCTTGTGGTAGAGTGGGGGGTTGTTCTGTACGCCCACAATACGTGTGGGAGTTCTTCTGCCCACTTTCCTTTTGCCTCATCTAACCGCCTCCTCTGCCCGCGCAAGATCACTCTGTTGACGGCCTCCGTCTGACCGTTGGTCTGAGGATGCTCAACTGAGGTGAAGCGCTGCTTCACTCCTACATCGGTCACGTACTCTTGAAAGTTTTTATCCGTAAACTCGGTACTGTTATCCAAGACCAGTACTTCAAGAATCCCGAAACGGGTGAGGATGTTTTTCTTAAAAAACTTCAGACAGTTCTTGGACGTGATGGTAGCTAGAGGTTCGGCTTCCACCCACTTGGTGAAATAATCCACCGCAGCGATAAAGTATTTGAATTGCCCAGGGGCGACTGCAAACGGACCCAAGAGATCGATCCCCCACCATGCAAACGGCCATGGCGCGGTCATGCTGTTGAGTTCGACCGGGGGAGCGACATGAATGTCTGCGTGTCGCTGGCATTTATCACATTTCTTTACTAGCTTTTTTGTGTCGTCCTCCATTGTGGGCCAGTAGTATCCCGCTCTTAATGCCTTTTTTGCTAAAGCTCGACCTCCAAGGTGGTTTCCACAAATCCCCTCATGTATCTCCCTTAAGACATAACTAGCCTCTTCTGGGGGAGACATTTCAAGAGGGGTATGGAGAATCCTCTTCGAAATAGCTTCCTCTCAATCACCGAGTACGGTGCTGCTCGCCTACGGAACAGCTTCCCCTCAATCACCGAGTACGGTGCTGCTCGCCTACGGTCGCCTGGTTCTTCTCCATCTCTAATGTATCTGATGATGGGGCAATCCAGCAATCTTCTAAATCGACCATGCAAATATCAAAAGGCAAAGCGGTGTCTAGTCGTACACTGGGTTGAAGTAGAACATTTTGAATGACGCTTCTATGGTTCCCAGGGTTTTTCGTGCTGGCCAACTATGATAATATGTCCGCCCTGACGTTTTCTGATCGACGGATGTGTTTCACTGCTGCATATTCAAAGTGTCCGAGTAGTTCTCTCACTCTTGCCAGATACCTTTGCAAGATTACGTCCTTGGCATCGAACACTTCTTTGATTTGGGATATAGCCAGGAGTGAGTCTGAGTGCAGCTCTACTCTCTTTATGTTGTACTCGCGGCCAAGCAAAAAGTCCAGCAATACATGCTTCGTACTCCGCCTGGTTGTTGGATGAGCCGTCCACATGTAAGGTCCAAACTGGCATCACCGTTGCAGGGATCGGGGTCATCTCAGCCAGAAAGTCGGCCAATGCTTGGGCTTTAGTGGCCGACCTGGGTTCATATTTGAGGCCAAACTCTGATAGCTCAATCGCCCACTTTATCATTCTTCCTGCTAGGTTCGGTCTGTGGAGGATTTGCCATATGGGTTGGTCCGTCCTCAAGATGATCTGATGGGCCACAAAGTATGCCCTTAATCTTCGAGCGGCCACAACCAATGCCAGGGCCAACTTTTCAATTTTCTGGTACTCGAGCTCAGGACCTTGAAGGGCTTTACTGATAAAATAAATAGGATTTTACTTGGAGTCGCCTTCTGGTATCAACACTGCGGCCAGTGCCTGATCGCACGCGGGCGACCATTCAAACTCTATCTCTTTCTTGAGCAGTTTAAAAAGTGAGACCGACTTGTTTGCTGCTTGGGCAATGAATCGTGAAAGGGCGGCCACCATCCCGTTTAATTTCTGTGTTTCTTTTTTGGTAGTGGGTGGCCTCATTTCTGTCACATCTCGGCATTTATCCGGGTTGGCCTCAATTCCTCTTTCCGTTTGGTAGAAGCCTAAAAATTTGCCCGCCCTTACCCCAAACGTGCATTTCTCAGGGTTTAGCCTGAGCGAGTTCTTACGGGACTCCGTAAATACCTCTTCCAAGTCGGCCACATGGTCAGTATCCACATTACTCTTGACGATCATGTCATCTAGGTAGATTTCCACTACCCTGCCTATCTACGCTTGGAAAACTCTATTCATCATTTATTGATAGGTCGCTCCTGCATTTTTCAGCCCAAAGGGCATAACTTGATAGCAGTAGTTTCCTTTTCTCGTCATAAAAGCTGTCTTCTCTTGGTCAGGTGGGTACATGGAGATCTGGTTATATCCCGAGTACGCATCTAAAAAATGATAGTAGTCGGAACCCACTGGCATTGTCTACCAATCGATCCACACTTGGGACTGGGAAGGCATCTTTAGGACATGTGCGATTGAGGTCGGTGTAATCTACACACATGCGCCAATTCCCATTGGCTTTTCTGACTAGAACCACGTTTGATAACCATATGGTATATTTGATCTCTTTGATGAAGCCTGCCTCGATCAAGTCTTCGACGGCCTTTACGGTAGCTTGTGCCTTTTCCTCTTTCTGAACGCGCCTCCGTTGAGCAACCCACCTGACTGACGGCTCGACAGCCAAGTGGTGGCAGGCTACCTCGGGCGGGATCCCTGGCATATCGGCCACGCTCCAGGCGAACAAGTCGGAATGGTTCCTCAGACATTGGACGAGTTGTGTTCGTACTTCTTCCGGGAGATCGTTCCCGATCTTTATTGTTTTCTAGGGATCGTTCCCCAACTGGATTTGAGTGAATTGTCCATCAGGCTCTGGCCTCTTAATTCTCTTCTTCAGGTCTCTGGTCAGGAGGTCGTCTTCCTCCTTTACCTCGCTATCAGGATTGTAACGAGCATCCAGGTCGGTCATGTTGACTTTGTTTCCTTCTTCTCTAGGTTTATTCGCTCCTTTCGTTTCTCGTTCCCCCTGCTCCTTCAAACTCATATAGAACGTCCTCTTTGCTGAGAGGAGGTCGGCTTGGAGGGTGACCACTTCTCCCCTATTGGAGTAGAACTTCATCTTAAGGTGGACGGTAGAGGGGACTGCTTCAAGTCGTCCCAAGGTTGGTCGACCAATTATACATTGATAAACCGATCTTATCGGGAGCACTAGGAAGTCGGTGTTTACCGTTCTGCACTATGGTTTTTCTTCACTGTCGTCCCCAAAGGTAACCATTAACTCGATGCGCCCGAGTGGTGTTGTGGACGTCCCATTGAAGCCGGTCAAATCTGATCCCCTGTAAGGTCTTAGATCTTCTCTAGAAATTTTCAACACGTCCAGGAGGTCTTCAAATATGATGTCGGCTGAGCTCCCTTGGTCGACCAAGATCCTCCTAACCTCCACATTGGCCATTGCAGCAACTATTAGTAGTGGAATCTGTTTGTTTGGCTTTCCATCTAGCAAGTTGTTGTCCTCAAAGGATATGGGCGGTCTCTTCGTGATAACCCTGGGAATGGATGTATAAGCGATGCTCATAATTTCTTTCCATCTTCTTTTCATGGACTTGTTAGTTTCCCTTTCATTACTAGGGCATCCCCCGGTAATCACCATAGCAATTTGGCCCTTTAGATTTTGGTAGCACCTCATCCTCATCGTCCTCCTTCTCTCTTTTTTTGGACCTTTCGTTGAACGCTGTCTTCTCCTTTCGAGGAAAGCAAGTTACTGGCTTATCATCTCGTTCATCTATCTCTCCCTTCTTAACGTATTGGGTAAGCTTTCCCTTTCTAATCAGGTCATCTATATCATCCTTCAAGGCCATACAATTGTTGGTGTCGTGCCCGTTACTGCGGTGATAGCGGTAGTATTTACGGGATGGGCGTTGTCCTTCTTTAAGGACCATTGGTTCAGGTCTCCTCATATTTTTGAATTCTGTGTTCGCACATTCATTCAGAATCTGGGCGTAGGATGTGTTCAGCTTAGTGCGGTCTGGGAATTTTCTGGGTTTGAAGTCCCTAAAGGGAACTCCCGAATCCCTTCTCGATCTCTGGTCGCGCTCACCTTGGTTTTATTTAATCGTTCCCCCCGCGAGGGCTTGCGTTGCCATTGCCCTCTCTTCATAGTTCATGAATCTCTGAGATCTATGGAGTAAAATTTCCAAATTGGGCGATTCGTTTACGCCCACTTCAATTTCGAACAAAGTGCCTGTACGAAGTCCGTCCCGGAGGAACCACGGTCTCATATCGTCCTCCAGTCCTCTTACGTTGGCAGCCTCTTTTTTAAATCGTTCTACATAGTGGCGGAGTGTTTCACCAGGTTCCTGTCTGGTCTCTTTTAGGATTGCGTGCGACTTGGGTTTCACCCTCGAAGATGTAAAACGGGCGAAAAAAACCCTGGCGAGCTGTTCCCAGGATGAGATGGTGTTCGGCCTCAGTTCCGTGAACCATTCCAAGGCCGGCCCCTCCAAGGTTAGGGGAAATATCTTGCACTTTACTGGCCCGTACGCTCCCCGGTATTGCATCATCAAATTAAAGTATCTCAGGTGGGCATCTGGATCTTTGATGTCGTCGTACATTCTTATGTCCGACGGGGGTTTTTCGAGGGCACGATGGACGGGATACTCGTCAATGTCTCGGGTAAAAGGTCCCATCCACATACCAATCCTTTCTCTGCGAGGTGGCCGGTCCTTGAAGCGTCAGCCTCGATGACCACGTCGCTCTGGAGAGCTTCCCTAGTGGTTCCGTCGTTCTGGTGACCGACTCTCGTAATGAGAACGGGCATACCGTTCAGATGACCTGCTTCTCGACCGAGCGAGCGACCCAGAGGAGCCGTATGAAGATTCTTCGGAAGAGGACTCTTTTGGCGTTTTATGTGGTGTCAGAGTCCCTCCTCGATCCCTTCGTCGAGGTGGGGACCGGTGAACGAGATGCCTTCTTGGAGGTGATATATGTCGCCTAGATGGATTCCTTCTTTCGGGTGTGACGTTCGCCCGCCATGAAGTCACTTGAGTTAGTATTTCCAGAATCTGTTGTACGGCGTTGTGCGGTAGTACGATGTTTGCCTGAGTGGCCGGTTGTTGCGTTAAAAACACACTTAGAGCAAGTGTACTCTTTCGCAGAAGTAGTATAAAAGATTATCGTATCCACAGGGATTAATTAACAAGTACCAAACTAGTCAAGATTATATATTGTTTAGACGAACCAATGATTTAGTTGTAATGAAAACAAATAAAAAGAAATAAATAACAAGAATTAAAATACTAAATTTAATCGATGGAGAGAGGTCTAGGGTCACAGTTTCACTTGCAAGCTTCGATTCCCCTATGTCTAATTCCTACCTGAATTCCCTTATTTTACTTAATTACCAATCGCCTAAAGTGCTTCTGGGGTCCCTTATCTTTATTTAAAGTAACGATTTGGTCCTTTATCTTTTTTTTGTCCCAAATCAGTCCTTTATGTTTTAAATTTTTGACACATAAATCCTTTTCTGTCCCAAATCAGTCCTTTATGTTTCAAATTTTTAACACATAAATCCTTTTTTTTGACACATAAATCAGCACTGTTAACGGAAAAGGATTTCTGTCTCAAAAATTTGAAAGATAAAGGACTTACTTGGGACAAGAAAAACAGAAAGGACTAATTCATTACTTTAAATAAAGATAAGGGACCTCGGGAGCACTTTAGCCTTACCAATCCCTTTACTAAAACTATTAATCTGTTTGGTCATTCGCGATTAATATTCTTTTTCCTAAGTTAACCCTCGTTTGGTCATGCAAGAATTTAAATTCCGGAAAAGCATAAAGAGCAAAAAGGTTGAATGATTGGAAGACTAAATTATGGTTTGGTCATGCCCTAATTATAGCCCCAATTATCCTATAGGTCCACCAACTAATTGCAGTACAGTCGCTGATCAACTAATTGATTATAAACATGCAAAGGGTAGCTAATCCTAATCATGTGATAAAAACAATAGGACAATATTAATTAAAATAAAAACAGGAATTCAAACCAGAAATTAGAACATAAAAAGGTCTCTAATCATGCAAGATCCACCTAAGACCCTAGAAGAGGATTTAGCTATTCATAGTGTTCAAGAACAATAAAATAAAATTAGGAGTCATAAATTACAGAGATAAAAATAACCCGGAATAGAGAAATTTTTGATCCTAAAATTTTAGTCTCCTTTTTCTGCTCTAGAGCTCTCTCACGATGTCAAGAACGGGTACCAAATCTTCCTCCTCCAGTGTGCCGGCGCTACTGTTGTCCGTCTTCTTTTTTCTTGTGCGGCTACTGTTCTTTTATTAATTCAAGTGCACTCTTTTATATTTGTATGCCACGTTCCTTGCTTCCTCATCACGTCCTTCCTTGGTTTTCCCTCACGCCCATTACTTGGGCTTTCAATTGGTGATCCATTACTTGGGCTTTCAATCGGTGATCCATTTCTTTCCAATTCTAATTAGGCCTATGCAACATTTTAAATCTCTGCAATTATTTAGGACTTTATATTTTCTGCAAAAATAAAGAGTAAAGTAAGTCACTTATTTATTTAATTAGTATATAATTGCTCTAAAAGTGACTCAAAAATATCTCTAAAAAATGCACTAAATTGGAGTTTATCAACTCCCCCACACTTAACCTTTGCTTGTCCTCAAGCAAATTTCCTGGCTCAATAAAATTTTCAAACAAGTAATAGAGACAGCCACATAAGGAATCTCAAGTTAGAAGCACAATGACAGACAATAGACATTATAGCACACATGAGGTGTCAAAAGGTTGCAAAATTAGAGTCTCATGTCCTTGAAGAATACATTTCTGTGAACAAAGGCACTCGCTCACAATCTCTCTAAGTGTTTAGGGACTAGGGAAATATACACTCAAGTTTCCACAAAATGCACATTACCATAAGCTTGTAATTTGACCAAATCTCCACTAAATAGTTCACATGCATGCAAAAGATGGGATGATTTCATGGGTTATAATGGGGCCAAGGTGAGTTCATGCAGGGTAGAAAATAAGAAGGAATGGATAATCAAAGGGCTAAAAAAACAAGAAATAAATAGTAACCTTTGAAACCAAATATGGAGCTCCTATCTATTTTACAATTTTTGCCCAAACTCTAAATTAGTTTCACTTCCTTCTTCACTCTTTTTCTATTGAGTAGACTCTTTTTGATTTGCCTTTTTTCTTGAGTAGGCCCTTTCATTTCATTTTTTTTTATTAGCCCTTTGGCTCTTTCATTCTTTTGATGTGCATTTTCCTCCTTGTTGCTTTCCTTTTTTTTTTCAAATTTTCTTCCTATTTTTTTTTCATTTTTTTTTTGGAGGAAAAGGTAAGTACATGATTCACTCTTTTTTTATCCTGACAAGATAGATAACTAAAGAATAGGACAAAGTTTCAGTCCTAACAATATAGACAACTAAAAATATAGGACGAAATTGTAATTTTCAATAGTTGCTCCACATTTAATTTCAAATGGTTACCATAAAAAAAAAGAAAAAATTATATCTAGGTACCAAAGAAAAAATATAACAAATAGGCTCAAAGGGGGCAACTAATGGATAAATTCAACAAACAACTGAGGCCAGAAAAATACCTAAATTCCCCAAATCTTTTTACATGATGCAAATCAATTTTCGCCTTGAAATGGTCAAAAGACAAATTCTAGAATGTAGCAAATTGGGAAACACACTCATAGAAAGAAATGGGGTAAATTTTCATGATTTAGTATCAATCCCCTTATGAAGGCTCAGATCTCACATTTAGAAGCTAGTTCACAAAAAGTACTCAAGAGGGACAAATGCTAATTATCAGCTTTCTAAGGACATCCTCAAGGTTACAATTAAGCACAAGTCTGTCAAATAAATTAATTATGGGATCCCCTAAAGGCAAAATCTCTATTTTTTTTTTTCAACTTTAAGCATAGTCCATTCAAAACAAGCCAAAAAAAATGCTATCGACACATGTAGTGGGTATGCGCATTAATAGAGATCAAGTGACAAAATAAACTCTCCTCCCCCACACTAGTATGAAGCATGGTCCTCAATGCAAAATGATCAAATAGAAACTAAGAGAAATAAATGAGAGAGAGAGTGATAGTCACTTCCCTGAGAGAGCTTGTAGTCCGAGCTTATTCCTAAAAACAAAATGAAACAAATTAAAAGTAAAAATAACTGAAAATAAAACACAGGTTGCCTCCTGCGAAGCGCTTGTTTAACGTCGTGAGCCTGACTATAATTGGTGCTTAATCAGGGGGCTCTCCGAGAGCAAATTTAACATCTAATGTTGTGCACCTTCTTAGCTTTTTAACCATGTGGTTCACATTGTTCTTTCTTTTTCCACGTGGTGGATGAACTTTGAAGGATGGTGAAGTTTTTATTTTATCTCCATCCACCATTATGCTAGGATCCTGCAAAGTAAGACTTTTTTCCAAAAGGTCCTGCATCTTTAATTCACTAAAAATGTTAGTTTCAACCACATCATCAAAATAAGGAGAAGTTAAAGAAGAGAAATTTTCATTGGAATTTAAAGCTTTAATAACATCATCTTCTTTACCACTCCTTAAAGTTACCTTTCCCCTGTGAACCTCAATCACAGCGTCACCAATGGTTAAAACAATTTGCCCAAAAATCGGCGCTTTCTCCTCTTTCTCCAAATCTAGAACCATGGGGTCTTTCTCACTGTCCTCACAAATGCTCCCTTTTGTAGGATCTTTTGTTTCAATATGACTCCCTTCAGTAGGAGCTACTATTTTGATTTGACTCCCTTCAATAGGAGTCTCCTCATCTTTCTTGAGAGCTTCTTCCTCCAGATTATATTCCATGGAGACACCTTCATCTCTCAAGGAATACTACTTTCTTTGTATTGCTCAGCTTCTTCATTTTGGGTAGACTTAGTTTGTGAAAGAGTTTCTTGGGCCTCTTGAGATAACAAAGCAATGGGAGTTGAGATTTGACCCTCCAAGCTTTCAAATTTGTTGTTCATGGCACCCTCCAATCTTTCAAATTTTTCATTTGTCTGCTGCATAAATTTGGCCAAGACCTCATTGACATCCGACTTTTCCTCATCTTGCCTTTGCACTTGTAGTGACTCATAATTATCCCAATAGTCTGAATAAGGTTCATAAGGAGGAGGAGAAATTTGAGTCTGGCATTGAGACATATACCAATATGACTTCTCTAAATTTCTTTGTGCCTCTGCCTCTCTAATGTAGTCTCCAAGACTTTTAACCATGATTTAGACTTTTCTCTGCAAAACAAGGTGAACTGCAGCGGTCTCTTGGGAAAGTATTAGTAACTTCTTTTTTTTATATATGTATATTTTTTGATAAAATAAAAAAACAAAATTTAAAATTAAAGCAAAAAAAATGTCTAAAGCATTAAAAATCTCTTTCGTTTAATATTGCTAAATTAATCCCCGGCAACGGCGCCAAAAACTTGTTGCATTAAAAACACACTTAGAGCAAGTGTACTCTTTCGCAGAAGTAGTATAAAAGATTATCGTATCCACAGGGATTAATTAACAAGTACCAAACTAGTCAAGATTATATATTGTTTAGACGAACCAATGATTTAGTTGTAATGAAAACAAATAAAAAGAAATAAATAACAAGAATTAAAATACTAAATTTAATCGATGGAGAGAGGTCTAGGGTCACGGTTTCACTTGCAAGCTTCGATTCCCCTATGTCTAATTCCTACCTGAATTCCCTTATTTTACTTAATTACCAATTGTCATACCCTAATTTTGTCCGGCTTAGGTCAAAACCCTAATTTTCCACAAAAAATAAATAAATTGAAGAATGAAGAGCATAATGCATTGCATTTTGGGTCCTAGAAGTCATTCCAAGGTCTTTAAAGTCATTTTTAGGGTTGGAATGCACTTTTTAGGCAAATTAGGGTTTTAGGGTCAAAAAGGACATTTTGGTCATTTTTCGCAAAAAGATGATTTTCTCGCCAAAAATGCACATCCACAAAAAGTACATTTTTATTCTATCAAGGATAATTTTTGTACAATTTTTTAGAAAGAAAACCCTAGTCAAAAATAATTAAAAATGTATTTTTCCATTTTTAGTGCATAGAAAAATAAAAAATGGACCATTAAATATTCCTCAATTCTTAAGTGACAATTTTTATTGTCATGGGTGACTAGAGGGAATATTTTATGGTGCCCAAAAACATGTAACACATTTTCAAGAGTTGCATTCCCATTATTTCCCTTGCCCAAAAATTTCAAATTCAAAAACTCAAAAGAAGGAAGTGTCCTCAATAAGACAAAAGACCAAAAACAAGTTTTTTTTCCCTTTCTCTCTCTCTCCCCTCACAATTTCGAAATCCTCTCTCTCTCTCTCCCCCCCCCCCCCCCCACAATTTCGAAATTCCTCCTCTCTCTCTCCCTCTCACAAAATTCTTCCACACTCTTCTATTGTACTATTCTTCCTTATCTTGAAGGAATATGCCTTGTACCATCCTTAAACCTTCTCCTTTGGTGCATATCATCAATTCTCACTCACTCTCATGAAGATTCATGCCCCCTTTGGTAAATTACCTCACTCACTTACACTAACCTCTTCATAAGGAAACACCAATTTTCCTCTTTGGTAACATTTCATCCCAATCATACCCCTAACCCTATTTTTGCCTCACATTATTCCTAAAATAAGACAAGTTTTTTTTTACAAAAACTCTCACTCCCCTCCCTCATTTTCGCCCCCACTCTCTCACTCTCACCTTTTTTGTTTTCTCAATACCCTCAATCCAAGTGACCTTTAATCTTAACCCTCCATTTAATTTTAAAACTCAATCCTAGAGCACTTAGTAAGGCCAATGACCCAATTGCCCCTAAACCTAAAATAACTCTATAAATACTCCCTCATTCCCACACATAAGGATCCTTTGGCCTCTCATTCTCCTACACTAAAACCCTAGCACACCAAAAACACCTCCTCTCCCTCTCCTTCCTCACCAAAACCGTAGCCTCTTCCCCTCTCTTCCATATATTTTCTTCAATTTTTCACCATCAAATCTTCCATTTCTTGTTAGATCATCATCATTCCTTCCATTCTCTTCAAGGTTGCATCATCAAATTGCTAAGAGCTAGCAATCTTTGTGTTCATATCATCTCCTTCTTCATTTCTTTGTGATTTTAAGGTAAGCTTTGAAACTTTGCATCTCATATTTAGTTCTTCTTGCATAATCTCTCTTCTACTCCCAACTCCTTTTTGATTGCTTGTTGTTGTTGCTTTGAGGATCCATTTCAAACATTTTGACAAGGACTTAGGGAGCCTTGGGTGTTTGAGATGGGTCTTTGGCCTTGAAGGATTTGTTCTTGTGCTTGAATGATTTCCCTTGCATCTCTAAACATTTTGCACTAAATTTCATGAAATAAGAGTTGTTTTATGGCATTGTTCATTTCGCATGCTTGTAGAAAACTTAGGGTTCATGTGAGTTTTATGCCATCCTTTGCTTAATCATGTGAATCCTTTGCAAAAATGGATCTATGTTGCTTTATGTTAACTTTTGTGTTTTTTTAAATAAAAGTGTGGATCTATGTTCCCTTTGGGTTCGCATGCTTATGTTTAAAAACATTTTCAAATTAATTTTGTTGTTGTTCTTTGCTTGATGATGTTTAATCTTGTTGTTAGTATTTTATTTTAGTGTTAGATGTTATTTTTTGTTGTTGGTTGATGATCTAGCAATATGATTCCCACTAGTGCCTAGTGCACCTTGACCTAAGTGGTGAAGATTGCTAGAAATGACTCAATTTAGTTTGTGTGTCGACTTATTCTTGTGTCTTAGTTTGCTTATTGTAAATTGTTGATGATAGGCAAGTTGATTCTCACTAGTGCCTAGTGCACTTTTCTCAAAGTGACAGGATTGCTCTATGTGATTCAACTTGGTTTTAGTGTTTATTTACTTTTTACCATTTTACTTTACCATTCATTAACTTTTTACCAAAACATAAAAATATTTTACTACTTTGGTTTTTACCACTTCATTAATTTTTTACTAAAACATAAAAAGATTTTACCACTTCCCATTTACCTCATGCATTTTTACTTTACCGTCTCATTAAATAATTACCATTTACTTCATGCATTTTTACTTTACTTTTCACTAACTTCTTACTTAAAGTTTTACAACTTATCAACTTGCAAAAATACCCAAAACATTTTCACATTCATGCATCTTCATTCATACTTAGTTTATGTGACACTCTCATGCATCCTCATATGCTTATATCTCTTGCATCCTCTTATGCATCCTTGTATGCCATCCATTCATAAATAAAGTGCTATGCATCCATTCCTTGTACACTCATGCACTTACATGCTTACCTAATCATGCATCCTTGCTTACATATTCAATCATTTAACTTAGAATACTCTATGTTTACAATCAATTGTATTCACTTGTTCTTGATGCCATGTAAATGTCTTGATTTGATTGTGTGCCCTCCTCTCCATTTGTATGACCTCCTAATGGAGACGTAAGTCTACATGCATGTTGTAGCATAGAGCCATTAGGGTAAATATAATCCTTCTTGCACACACACAATTACTTTGAGAACTTTGTTTTGCATCTTTAATAATTGAATCCTTTGATTGTATGGGCATGTCTAATCTTGGTTAATGAATGATATGTTCATGTTTGCTTGAGTATTATTCATTCATTTGCATTTGGTTATGGATTTAGAATTGACTTGAAATATTCTACTCCTTTTCTAAAACCCATTTCCTAAACTCATTTCAAAACAAAAAGAAACTTTTACTTTCAAAACAAAAATAAACTAATTGTCATTAAAACACCAATCACGCCGTTGCCGATTAGGTTGTTAATGATGATGTTGTTTTCAAAAGGAGTTAGTAGAGAGACCATTCTAATCGTTGTTGTTCGGTCTTCGCAAAAGCTCTATCCCATTTTCGAAAACTTATTCATTTCTCAAAAATAAACCAATTGTCATTAAACACCAATCGCGCCGTTGCCGATTAGGTTGTTAATGATGATGTTGTTTTCAAAAGGAGTTAGTAGCGAGACCATTCTAACCGTTGTTGTTCGGTCTTCGCGAAAACTCAATCCTTTTTCAAAACCAAAAGCCGAGAACTACGTAGCTTTGATCCCTCTTCCAGTGAGGGTACGTAGGAACGGGGTCCTGTCCTGTCAAGCACACTTTTAAAAAAAACTTTGTTTTGTTCCGCTTTTCAAAGATACCAAAAATATCTCTTTCCCCCTCGTTTTCAATAAAACAAACTCCTAAAGAAAAGAAAAGAAGTAGAATAAACCGCTTTCAAACTCAAACTTTTGTCCAAACCACACATCAAGTTAATGGTTCCCTTTCGGTAGAAAGGAGGTACGGGGTGCTAATACCTTCCCCGTACCTAACCGACCCCCGAACCTACATCTCTAGTTTTCAAAAGACCATCTGCCTTGTTTAAAAAACCTTTTTTCAATGTTTTGGTCTTAAAATTAAAATATTGGTGGCGGCTTCAAACTTTTTCCACGATGTCAAACGAAAAGTCCCAAACCGGATTTTTCGGGCGCAACACCAATCCCTTTACTAAAACTATTAATCCGTTTGGTCATTCGCGATTAATATTCTTTTTCCTAAATTAACCCTCGTTTGGTCATGCAAGAATTTAAATTCAGGAAAAGCATAAAGAGCAAAAAGGTTGAATGATTGGAAGACTAAATTATGGTTTGGTCATGCCCTAATTATAGCCCCAATTATCCTATAGGTCCACCAACTAATTGCAGTACGGTCGCTGATCAACTAATTGATTATAAACATGCAAAGGGTAGCTAATCCTAATCATGTGATAAAAACAATAGGACAATATTAATTAAAATAAAAACAGGAATTCAAACCAGAAATTAGAACATAAAAAGGTCTCTAATCATGCAAGATCCACCTAAGACCCTAGAAGAGGATTTAGCTATTCATAGTGTTCAAGAACAATAAAATAAAATTAGGAGTCATAAATTACAGAGATAAAAATAACCCGGAATAGAGAAATTTTTGATCCTAAAATTTTAGTCTCCTTTTTCTGCTCCAGAGCTCTCTCACGGTGTCAAGAACGGGTACCAAATCTTCCTCTGTGCCGGCGCTACTGTTGTGCGTCTTCTTTTTTCTTGTGCGGCTACTGTTCTTTTATTAATTCAAGTGCACTCTTTTATATTTGTATGCCACGTTCCTTGCTTCCTCATCACGTCCTTCCTTGGTTTTCCCTCACGCCCATTACTTGGGCTTTCAATTGGTGATCCATTACTTGGGCTTTCAATCGGTGATCCATTTCTTTCCAATTCTAATTAGGCCTATGCAACATTTTAAATCTCTGCAATTATTTAGGACTTTATATTTTCTGCAAAAATAAAGAGTAAAGTAAGTCACTTATTTATTTAATTAGTATATAATTGCTCTAAAAGTGACTCAAAAATATCTCTAAAAAATGCACTAAATTGGAGTTTATCACCGGTCCAGAGGGTGTGCTTTGAACAGTGTTGTCTGAGGTAATCGGAACACCCTCCGGGGTCGGTTGTGGTTGGTCAGGGGTACCAACCACGCTTTGCAAGAGCAGGTTCCTCTGGCGGGGTGGTCTGCCTCTCGGAGCCATAGGAACGAGGTCGGGATAACGCCTGGAGTAGCACTCCCACTGTGGTCGCCAATGAACTGAGGTGCTCGACCTAAAGCGGGTACGAGTAGTTGAGTCCGCAGTCCAAATGTGTGAGTTGATGGGGTGAGCGATATCTGGTCACACGCAGAGTTCTGCCCGGGTTGTACCTGTAATGACACTCCGACGCCCAAGTCAGTGGAGTAAGAGTTTAAGCAGAGTAACTGTATGGGTTGAGATTATGTCTACCTGTTTAGTGAGAGCAATCACTCTTTATATAGTACAAGAGGGGCTGTGCTGGCCATCGGATCAGTATGGTCGATCTCGACCGTTTGATCAAGCGAGCCTCCACGAGGGTAGATCTGAACCGTTGATCCCAGTGGATTCACGTCATGATTCCCCATCTTGATAATCGGCCGGTCTTTGGCCTGCCTCGGATTGGTTTGGGCTCAAGGTCCAGTTCAGAACATATATATATATATATATATATATATATATATATATATATATATATATATATATATATATATATATATATATATATTATCAAGTTTGAAAGTCAAAATTTAGCTGAGATGAGAATGAATTAAGGTTAAGAATGTGGATATAATATCATGATTGTCTAAAGCTATAATATGAGTGTCTACACTAAAATTCTTTTGTTACATTTGGGGACATTTGGGTATGGGTAGCGACTAAGTGACTAAAGACCATGACAGTTCTATATAATATAATAACAATTTTATATAATATAACTACTGACTAAAGATTGAGGGTGTTGTATATTTTTCCATTGAAGTTCTAATGCAATGTATATTTTACTCTCTAGTATACAAGTCCATTACACCAGTAGAGATCTGCATCTTCGATTCCAGCAGCTAAGGAATTTCGTGAGTAAATAACGGGGACTATAACAAGTCCTCTTTACTTCTTTAAACTTATTTTATATTTATTTGACTGAATCTCTACCTTATGTTTTTTTTAAGCAATTTAAAGACTTTATTACCCTTTATTTGAAACACATTTTTTTGGGACATGGTAATATGATTTTATGGCTTGATAACTTGAATGTGAGGATTCTATTGGAATGTTTTGAAAACTTGAATTTTAAGATTTTTATGAATTTATGTTTTCAAGAATGGATAAATATTTGGTTTGATGTTTGGGGTAAAACTTTATCAGAACCCTGCATGCTAACAGCAGTATGTGTTAGCCTTGGTGCACCATGATATATCTATTAGGTAGGGAGCCTATTGTTGATATTTCGAGGCGGGGAGCCTATTGTTGATATTCAAGGCGGGGAGGAGCTATTACTGATATTTCGAGGCGGGGTGTAACATCCCCAATTTAGCTAATTTCATTTATTGAAATTAGCAAGAGATCATAATTAATTAATTTGCTAATTTGAATAATTAGGCCTAATTGATTATATGTCATAGTTATTTTAACTACCAATATTAGGAGTTTGTGCATTGATGAATTAATTGTGTGCTTGAGTACTAGATTAATTAGGCAATATATGAGTAATAGGAGGGAAATGCTAAGTGAGGCTATAATGGACTTTTTCCACAATCTCAGATGACCCTCAGCTGACTCACTTAAGACACCCCCACTCCCATGACCAACACACACACACACCTCTAGTTGCTGAAAACAGAAAAGCTAAGAAAGAAAAGAGAAGAGAAAGCTTGAGAGAGAGAGAGAGAGAGAGTTCGTGAGGGAGAAGAGAGGAAGAAGGACCAAACCCCTCATGCATGTTTCATCTGATTTCATCTTCAAACACATTTCTCCTCCTCTACCTACTGGTACTAGTTTCATCACCAACATTCTTCTCCATCACAAATCACCATTGTCACACCTACAAGCTTGAAAACTGAAATATGGAGTTTTGAGAGTGCAGGAAACCTTGCATGTCACTACTAGAGCTAGAGCCAACCATTTCTGAAACCACATTGTAGATTGAAGCATAACAAAGGGGCTGTAGCTGCTGAAATTCGAGTTCTAGGAATGTTGAAAGATAGAAACGGTTCGCCAATTACGTTGCCGGTTCAAGATTCGTTGATTTGTTGTTGTGTGCGATTTTCATCGCAAGAGGTCAGTTCTATACTCGCTTAGGGATGTTTTTGAAACTGATTTCGCATGTTTTCTGAACCGAGTAACCTTGAATTTCATTTTTTCATGAAAGTGTCGTTAAAACCGTAATTTGGAAAAATGCGTGTGTTGATGTTCATGAATGATTGATTGTTTGGCAAGTATGTGATTGTTATGATTGTTGTTCTGTATTGGAATGATGTCTGGTTTTGTTAGGGAAATCGATCGGGATAAATATTGGAATCGAACGAGATGGTAATGTTTCACGAAAACAACATTTTCTGGGCACTGATGCATACGCACGGACCGTGCGCCCCTGCTCACGGGTCGTGCGCGTCCTATGCAAAACATTTTTAGAACACGCACGGGTTGTGCACCTTAGCGCACGGACTGTGCGCCCTGTTCGGTCTCTGCGTGCCAAAATTCTAAAAACATGCATGGGTCGTGCGCCTTAGCGCACGGACCGTGCGCCCACTTCGTTTTTCCCTTTTTCAAAAATGTTTTTAGTCATTCCAATTGATTCCAAAGCCATTCTAGTCCCTTCCCAAACCCTATATGATTTGATGAAATAACTGTAATTTGCTTAATTAAGCGACGGGGTGATTGAAGTATTGGAATTCTCCAACTATGTTAAATGATGATAACCGAATAGGGATCCCGAGTGCGAAACACAGGCTTATGTTAATTCAATGGACTAAAAGTTCATGGAGGTTTTGGTAACCAATGTAATGACTTGATATTGTATCAAGGTATGTTAATTAATGATATGATAAAGAATTACTTGATATAATTCAAGGTATGATAATTAATGTAAAAGACATTAATTGGGGTGACGACCTCTATGATAGCACACTAGGGGAGGGAAGTCAGCCCATTAGCTAGGCCCCTTCTATGTTTGCCCACTAATGAAATGATTAGTGGATTGGGTTCACCGGGGGACTGAAACTGCAGGTCTTCGGTGTTGTGTTAGTATGACATGTTACACTTAGCTATCCAGACTTGGGCTACGAATGAAAATGATGCATAATGAACCACTAGTGTTAGTAAGGGGTCTCGATAGGACTCACTGAGATAATGTTTATCTCACCCTTTATTGAAGATTCAGTTTTATGATTATGCCATTTTCCCTTTGTTGTCTTTGTATTATCGATTGTATAACTATTACTAGCTAACAGTTGTAAATCATTTTCGCTACTTCTGTTTTGGATATTGAACACCAGGTCGTGAAAGTTTATAAGTCATGAGACTTAAGTACCTTATGTTAAGTTTAATGAGGTTCAAGTGACCGTTTGATAATTATTTATCGAAGTTTTTAGTTGTGTTCAATATTCCAGACAGGAAGTTAACTCTTATGCATGCCATGCTGTGCATCTTAGTGTTTCACAGTGTTAGAAATACTGGGGTGTTATAAAGGCAATATATCATTTTGAAGAAAATTTTTAGGGATGGATGTGATATTTCGGATCCTGATATAAAAATTTTGTCTTCTTGACTGAATCCCTTTGCTTTTAAATGCTATAACTCAGGTAAGATGTATGTATGCATTTTAAATTCACATTTGTTTTTTCAGTCTTTTGCAATCATTGTTCCCTAAAACTTTAATACTATAACTAGATTGAAACTTAAAAGCTTCTGCTATAGAAATTACAATATAGTTGGAGTGTGTGACTATTAAAATTTCACCTTCTTTGCCAATGCTTTTTTCAAATTGCATATTTCTTGTTCAGACACTACCCATAAGCAAAGGGACTGAAGAGGGTCTTGTACTATCTTCCTTAATTTGACGAATTCATTAATATCTTATGATACTATCTTCCTCTACTGACATTTTGTTTATCTGTACGTACTGCAATTATTTTCAAAGAATGTGATTTAATGACATGCTGGAAGTTCTAAAAGATTCATCTGGTTCATTCATGCTTGACAAGCAGAGAGAGGTAATAACAAATATCTCTATGCTAGATAGAAAAATAGGTTTCTCTAAGACACTTCAATAGTTAGTTTGTTACTACTTTGACATTCTTATTTCAAGTTTGTTATGCTGAAATCTAAGTTTTAATTTTGTCTAGCTTGCTTAAGATTGGTATATTCCTCATCTAGTAGATGTAACACTGCTTGTGAATGTAAGTTGGTTTGTTAGTTTGATTTTCTTGATCTCACATTTGGCATGCTTTCTAAAGGAGAAACTGGTGAGTAAAATGGTAACCAATCAACTTGTCTAGTAAACTAGTGGTATTGGTATATTTAAACCTAAGTACCTAACTTTGCCTAACTTTGTCGTATGCTCTTTGATTTGCAGGAAGTCCAGAGCCAAATTCTCAGAGCAGAGGATACTAAAAAGATTGCTACTTGACATTGGATGACTTCATTAAGATTTGCACATTTTGGTAATGATAGTGATGTTCATACATGTAACTATACAAAAAATTAGAGTTCAAAGGCTTTATTAGAAATGTAGTTCCATATTTTTATCTGAAGCATAAGATATGACCTCCATTTTGTTTTATATATGGGCTGCTCACTTTTTATGGGTGTTTTTGTAGGAAGTGGAATGCTAGTGTTGGATTGTTGCTGAGATGAAATTGCTGATGGAAATGCAGTAAGCCAACAACATTATGATTTTAGAGGCCCAAGTGGAGCTTTTCCGCAATACTATGCAGCCTATAATGAATTAAAGGTGATTGCTTTTGTGTATCTTTGACATTGCTTAATTGATACATTACAAGCATTAATGATATTGTTAAATGAAATGCATTAAAATTTCTAATCTATTGATGTATATTTATGCTTTGATACCATAAATATACATTAATGTTTCTAATCTATAATGAAATGCAATACTATGCATTAATGTTTTCATACCATTTTAGCCCGTGGTCATTATTGTATTTTTATGGTACTTTTATAAGATGGTTAGTAGTTACATTGTTGCACAAGCTGCATCCAACTGTGGACTTGCGTTATTGGCTTTTTGGTAAACATTCATGGAATTTCCACCTCAAAGGCTATATATGAAAATTTACTGTTCAAAACTTATATATCATTAAGTTGTTTCTTTTTTGATTAACAGTCTGCTGTAGTTGAATTTCCACCACGAGAAGAGAATAATAGCGTGCCATTCTTCACTCCTCCTCAAACTCAACCGATTCTTCATTCTGCTGCAGAATGTGATGATGCTGCTATTCAGGCTTCCCTTCAGTCAGATGCGTCTGACCTTAGGTGCTTTTTAAACTCCACTACACACTTAATGTTCTAATCCTTATGTTTGTTGTATGGGGTAGTAATGTTATTCTACATGTCACATTATGTAAGAAATTAACATGATATGAAGGACCCCACATCTTATAAAACTTGGTCATATACAACAGTAGGACAAATCCTACAAATATTTAGCATTCACATAATTCATAATGCGGAATCCTGTAAATTGTTTTTTATATTTTCAGCTTACATGCACGTTTTTGCACATGATCCCTGCTTTGTAACAGTAGTATCTTTTTCTTGGATATATATTTCAAGGTAGTTTACTAATCCTTTCTTTGAATACATAGACTGAGAAAATGCAATCCTTTTGTTAATTATGCAGGCCATTTTCTATTGACAAAAGGAAGAATTGTTAATGTGTCCTCAGAAGCTCACAGATTTGCATATGCTGAAGGAATCCGTTTTGACAAAATTAATGACCAATCAAGGTAATGTCAAAGCAAGGAAATGTGATTGTTTTCTTGTGTACAGTTACAACATTTGGAGAAATTTTATGCCTATTTGATTATGCTTCCTTCCTTGTGTACAGTTACAACAACTGGCGCGCATATGGGCAGTCAAAGCTTGCAAACATTTTACATGCCAATGATGGCCATTCCTCTCAGGATCATAGTCCTCATCTTTAGAATCATCTGATGGCCATTCTTCTAGATTATGCATAGCATCATCACCTTCAGATATAGGATCAGCCTCTTCCTTGAATACATCCTTAAATAGCATCATCTTGGATGTTTTCAGAAACCAAGAATTTAGTGTAGGAAAAACCGTAGATAGATCATGTTTTTATTGGATTGTATAATTAATTAATTCATTAAATTTGAGTGATATCACACAACTCTTTTGTTGGGAAAGTTGTTGGGAAGGAATGAATTTGAGTGATATTTTTTCTGTATTTTTTTTTCTTTTTTTACCATCTATGGCAACGGTTTTAAACTGCTGTATTTACTAGAGAATAGCAACGGTTTGATATCAAGCAACGGTTTTATTCTATAAACGAAAACGGTTTTTTTTAGTGTTGTCATATCTGGCAACGGTTTTTAGGTGTTGCCATAACTGACAATGGTTTTTAGGTGTTGTCATAACTGGCAACGGGCAAAAACCGTTGCCATTGTGTGAAAATAAAAACCGTTGCGTTTAAGTTACCAATGACAACGGTTTTAGATTTCCGTTGTCTTTGGTCACAAAAACTGTTGCCTTTAGTTTAGGCAACGCCCGCAACAACAACGGTTTCAAAACCGTTGCCAAAGGTTTTGGCAACAGTTTTTTGGCTTTCGGGAACGGTTTTCGATCGTTGCCATAGGGTCTAAATGTTGTAGTGTTATGTTTTGGATATTGAATACTAGGTCGTGAAAGTTTATAAGTCATGAGACCTAAGTACCTTATGTTAAGTTTAATGAGGTTCATGTGACCGTTTGATAATTATTTATCGAAGTTTTTAGTTGTGTTCAATATTCCAGACAGGAAGTCAACTCTGATGCATGACATGCTGTGCATCTTAGTGTTTCTCAGTGTTAGAAATACTGGGGTGTTACACGGGGAGCCTATTATTGATTTCGAGGCTCGGAGCCTATTATTGATATTTTCAGGCGGGGAGCATATTATTCATATTTGCAGGCGGGGAGCCTATTTTAGTTCTGTATAAGTGTTACCCCTTATTGTCATTAATATTATTTGATTTTATACGACTTACTCGATTACTTGAATAAAATATATTTTTTTTGTTGAATCATTTTAAAAATTTTCTTTTCGTGTCTCGCTTGTTATTTTCTTCATTATTTGCTCACTGAGTGGTCACTCACCTCGTCTATCTTATATGTTTCAGATACCTAGACTCGTGGCAAACCGAGTGCTCCAGCTTGAGTTTAGTGTCTTACTTCTAGGTGATGATCCCTTTGAGTCTAGAGAGATGCTAGTGATATATCGTATATATTTTCTATTAGTGTCCTTATATATTTAACCTATAAAACTCTGTAGTGGCTCTGTTACATTGTTATGTTGTCTGTTAGTTGTTAGATGTTACTCTGTTGACCTCTGTGATGACCTATTTTGGTTGGTCTTTTGTATAATGACTATACAAGTGTATATGATATTTTGGGATGTCCATAGTTTAGAGGAGATTCTGCCGAAATTTTGGTAGACATATATTTGAGGTATGGATATATTAAGTAAATAATATATGTTTGGTTTTTGAGACAACATTGTGTTTAGGAAAGGCTTGTCGTCTGCGTGCCGGTCATGGTCCAATTTGGGTCGTGACAGCTGCATCTTCCATTAGTGGCTTCATCGAGAGCCGACAAGAATATTTCGGACCCAAATCCAAAAAGTCCTTTTTTCATCACTTTATTCTTCGGTTTTTTAATATAATAATAATAATCAATTTTGTTTAAAAGTAAACAAAATTATAATTGTCCACTCACCTCAAAAAAAAAATTATACCTTTCCACTTTTTGCACCCAATGCTTTTTATATGAGGCCTCCCTCAATATTGTAGTGGGATATAAAAATTCAGCTTTCGGCCCGTCAATTTAGGGCTTTAATTTTTACACCTCCTTTTTCATTGAAACAACGCCTATTCTTAAAAATGGATTTTTTTAACTTGGGCTTTTGAAGGTTTTTGGGGTTTGCTATTCTCACTCTATCTATTTCACTGAAACAACCCTTCGTGTCCAAAAAATGGATTCTCATTGGATCATCATCCTTATTAAAAATATTTTTACTTCACATTTATATTTTTAAATAAACACCATTTTCTCATAAAAAAATCATGATTGGCTGAGATGTAACATTCTATCGATTCCAGCTTAAGACGCCAAAGTTCTACAACTTAGTGATCTTAAATCCTCTTTACAATATAAAAATTCGCCAACCAACAAACATTTTTCAAGAAGGAACTACATTACTATTAAGTTGCTCGATGCACGTGAGGTTAAATCCAAATGATCTGTATTTTAAAGGTGATTTCTTTGTGTTTTCCTTTAAACAATAAAGTGTATCGACGTATTTATCTATTATTGAAAAGAGTAATGTTATTTACACATTCTTGCAACAACATAACTGAGATATTAGTTATAGACAAATTCTAGAGTCCAATGTGCGAAATGAGGTTCTTCATCTTCATTTCGTAGCTTTTGTCAGAGCTGCCAAGAATATTTGGGGGCCATATCCAAATGGCCTTTTTTTTCAGACTAATCTTTTGCGTTTTACTCAAACACATAAATTGTCTCAAATGATTTATCTATTATTGCAAAGAGTAATGTTATTTGCATTGTCTTGCGCTCACATTATTGAGAAAATCATCATAGAAAAATACTTGATCACGTTGTCTAAATGAGTTGCTTCATTTTTCTTTAGTGACTTCGACTAGAGCCGAGAAGAATATTTAGGGGCCAAATCCAAATGGTGTCTTTTTATATGTTACTTCTGTTTTCCTTTAACCCACAAAAGATCTCAAAGAATTTATCTTTTATTATAAAGAGTAATGTTATTTAGATATTACTGCACTCACATAATTGAGTGACTTATTATAGATAAATTCTAGACCCTACGGAATCAAATGATGTGTTTCATTATTCCTTAGGGCTTTGGTGAGAGCCGACTAGAACATTTAGGGGCGTCATATTTTTATAGGTGTCTTATTTGTGTTTTTTCTAACCCATAAACTGTGTCAAAGGATTTTTTAGTTACTAAGCGTAAAATGATTTAAATATTTATGCTTTCACTTAAGTGAAAAAATTATTGTAAACTAATTCTAAGTTCCACAATATCAAATGATGTGCTATAACTTCCATGAGTAGCTTCATTGAGAGCCAGCAAAAATATTTCTAACCCAATTCCAAAAAGTCTTTTTTTCGTTTATCACTTTATTCTTCGCTTTTTAAAAATAATAATAATAAATTTTGTTTAAAAGAAAACAAAATTATACTTGTCAACTCGCCTCAAAAAAAAATTATACCTGTCCACTTTTTGCACCCAGTGTTTTTTATAATGAGGCCTCCCTCAATATTGTTGTGGGATATAAAAATTCAGCTTTTGGCCCGTCATTTTAGGGCTGTAATTTCTAGACCTCCTTTTTCATTGAAACAACACCTATTCTTAAATATGGGTTTTTTTAACTTGGGATTTTGAATGTTTTTGGGCTCTGCTATTCTCACTCCTATTTCACTGAAACAACCCTTCGTGTCCCATAAATGGATTCTCATTGGATCATCATTCTTATTAAAAATATTTTTACTTCACATTTATTTTTTTAAATAAATACCATTTTCTCATAAAAAAGCATGATTGGCTGAGATGTAACATTCTATCGATTCCAGTATAAGAAGCTTGAGTTCTAACTTAGTGATCGTAAATCCTTTTTACATAATTAAAATCCGCCAACCAACAAACATTTTTCAAGCAGGAACTACATTACTATTAAGTTGCTCGATGCACGGGAGGTTAAATCCAAATGATCTGTATTTTAAAGGTGATTTCTTTGTGTTTTCCATTAAACAATAAAGTGTATCGACGTAATTCTCTATTATTGAAAACAGTAATGTTGTTTTTACATTCTTGTAACCACATAATTGAGATATTAGTTATAGACAAATTCTAGACCCCAATGTGCGAAATGTGGTTCTTCATCTTCCTTTCGTAGCTTTCGTCAGAGCTGCCAATAATATTTGGGGGCCCTATCCAAATGGTCTTTCTTTTTCAGACTTAACTTTTCTGTTTTTCTCAAACACATAAAGTGTCTCAAATGATTTATCTATTATTGCAAAGAATAATGTTATTTACATTGTCTTGTGCTCAAATTATTGAGAAAATTTTTATAGAAAATTACTTGATCACGTCTAAATGAGTTGCTTCATTGTCTTCATGCTTTCACTTAAGTGAAAAAATTATTGTAAACTAATTCTAAGTTCCACAATATCAAATGATGTTCTATATCTTCCATTAGTAGCTTCATTGAGAGCCAACAAGAATATTTCGGACCCAAATCGAAAAAGTCCTTTTTCTCATTTATCACTTTATTCTTCCGTTTTTAAAAATAATAATAATCAATTTTGTTTAAAAGAAAACAAAATTATACTTGTCCACTCGCCTCGAAAAAATTATACTTGTCCACTTTTTGCACCCAATGTTTTTTATAATGAGGCCTCCCTCAATCAAGGTTTCAAAAAACGGTCCGTTACGGCAAAAATGGCTGCGACAAAACGGTCATGGTGGCCACCGTTTCCGTTACGGACCGATATCACAAAGTGATAAGAGTAATGTTATTTACATATTATTGCACTGACATAATTGAGTGACTTATTATAGATAAATTCTCGACCCTACGGAATCAAATGATGTGTTTCATTATTCTTTAGTGGCTCTGGTGAGAGCCAACAAGAACATTTGGGTGTCATATTTTTATAGGTGTCTTACTTGTGTTTTTCTCTACCCCATAAACCGTGTCAAAGGATTTTTTAGTTACTAAGCGTAAAATTATTTAAATATTTATGCTTTCACTTAAGTGAAAAAATTATACATCCTTATTAAATCCTTGTCCAAAAATGGATTCTCATTGGTTCATCATCCTTATTAAAAATATTTTTACTTTACATTTATATTTTTAAATAAAAACCATTTTCTCATAAAAAAAGTATGATTGTATGAGATGTAACATTCTATCGATGCCAGCTTAAGACGCCTGAGTTGTACAGCTTAGTGATCGTAAATCCATTTTACAAAATTAAAATCCGCCAACCAACAAACATTTTTCAAGGAAGAACTACTTTCTTAAATCCAAATGATCTGTATTTTAAAGGTGATTTCTTCGTGTTTTCCTTTAAACAATAAAGTGTATCGACGTAATTATCTACTATTGAAAACGGTAATGTTTAGACATTCTTGTAACCACATAATTGAGATATTAGTTATAGACAAATGATTGATCCCAATGTGCGAAATGAGGTTCTTCATCTTCCTTTAGTAGCTTTTGTCAAATATGCCAAGATTATTTGGGGGCCATATCCAAATAGTCTTTTTTTCAGGCTAATCTTTTGCGTAAAGTGTCTCAAATAATTTATATATTATTCCAAAGAGTAATGTTATTTACATTGTCTTGCGCTCACATTATTGAGAAAAATATTATAGAATAATACTTGATAACGTTGTATAAATGAGTTGCTTCATTTTCCTTTAGTGGCTTCAGTTAAAGCCGAGAAGAATATTTTGAGGCCAAATCCAAATGGTGTTTTTTTATAGGTTACTTCTTTGTGTTTTCCTTTAACTCACAAAATATCTCAAAGAATTTATCTGTTACTTTAAAGAGTAATGTTATTTACATATTATTGCACTCACATAATTGAGTGACTTATTATAGACAAATTCTTGGCCCTACGGAATCAAATGAAGTGTTTCTTTGTTCCTTAGTGGCTTTGGTGAGAGCCGACAAGAACATTTGGGGGTCATATTTTTATAGGTGTCTTATTTGTGTTTTTCTCTAACCCATAAACTGTGTCAAAAGATTTTTCAGTTACTAAGCATAAAATGATTTAAACATTTATGCTTTCACTAGATAAATTCTCGACCCTACCGAATCAAGGGATGTGTTTCATTATTCCTTAGTGGCTTTGGTGAGAGCCGACAAGAACATTTGGGAGTCATATTTTTATAGGTGTCTTATTGATAGGCCGCAAGTATACGGTTCTATCGCGTAGTAAAAATATCGATCCACAGAGAGTTATATGTGACTACCAATCTAGTTCTTAGTGATGATTAGCTGAAAGGGAATAGTTTGATGGAAAGTATGGTTTGATTTGAATTCAGAAATGATAAAAAGCGCCTTGGGATCATGGTTAAATCACAATGAAGGTATGAAAGTAACTCCTTAACTATCCCCTATCTTATTGTAAAGTTTGTTTTTAAGGACAAGGCATTCTTTTGGTGTAATTCAAGATTCCTTTCAGAATACAAAAACGTGTCTTGAAACACTGATCAAGCCTATTTTCATGGTTGATCATTGCCGAAACCCATTAAGCACCGCCTTATTGTCCCAAGGTTATCACCGTTATTTTCATGCTTTGATTGACCTTGTCTAAATTCATTTGTTCCAATGTCAAGCTACACCTTTCGGTCCTTCACTGGACATTTGAGTTATACAATTTGCATGATGAAATTAGATTAAAACCCAAACTCAAATAAAATAGGGTTTAGTCTTGGAGTTAATTAGGGACCCATCATTGGATTGTTTCCCATAATCCCAAGACTAGAAAAGTCTACTCACTCATGATCATAGTAGACAAGGGAGTAGAATAGAATTGCATAATGTAAATAACAGAATGTAAATAACAAGGAAATAAAAGTGCAAGAATATAAAGAGCAAAACCTTAACAAAACGCAAGAACTTCGATTAAACTTTGAACTTAAACTCCAATGGTAAAAGATGAGTATGAAGCTACATTGAGGACCTTTTTATAGGCTAAGATCATCAGACAAACTACTAAGTACCAATTACAAACCATAAAAATGGAATGAGAAGAGTTGTAACACTTTTTGGCAACAGAAGGGACGCACGGATCGTGCCTCCCAGGCGCACGGATCGTGCTTCATGTAAACAGCTTGGAATTCTGATCGACACAGGGCGCACGGACCGTGCTTGATAGGCCCACGAATCGTGCGCAGTTGAACTTTTGATCTTCTACAATTGCGAACGGCTCGCACGGACCGTGCCTCCCAGGCACACGGACCGTGCGTCTCTTTTTCTTCAATTTCTTCATTTTCTGCGAACCACACGCACGGACCGTGCGTCTAAACCTGATATTTGCACCTTCTATTGCTGATTCTTCTCCCCAAACTTTTGTCTCTTGATCCTTTTCTCGTTAAGCATTAAAACTCCTCATTTGCTTCAATATTGACCCTGAGAATGAAAACCAACAACAGGCAGTAAAATAGTTCAAAACTAGGATCAAAACATCAAATAAACTACTTAAATTAAATACTAAAAACACACTAAAATATGACTTATCAAACTCCCCCATTCTTAAATCTTTGCTTGTCCTCAAGCAAAACCATAGAACTCATTGGGCCAACTTTTGGAAAAAAACTCTGAATTCTTACAAAACTTCAAGTGGATTGGGTTAAATTTTTGCACTTCTTTGACTTGAGACTTACTACTTTGGAACGTTTTGTGATTTGTGAGATAAGCTTGAGGTACTAGCACAATAGGAAGGATGTCAATGTCAGCATAGAACTAGTTCCCCAGCATTCTTAAGCTTGGGTCTTCCATTCACTTGACCGAGTCTCAAAGGAGGGTCTTTATACGTTGGGCATTCAAGCAATCTTTCTTTTTCTTTTCCTTTTTGCTTTTTCTTTGATTTGGGCCAACCACTTTTTAAATAACAATTTTTTTCTTTTTCTTTTTGAACTAAAGTGGTCAGCCTTTTTTGCTTGATTTTTCTTTTCTTTTTCTTTTCTTTCTTTTTGCTTGATACCCCAACTTAGACGTTTTTCTCCAGTAACCACGCATCCAGTGAATGTCACCAAGAGAACTAAGTTTCTAGTTTCTTTTCTAACTGTAGCGACCGAAAAATCCGGGCGAGGATTCCTCGAAGGTTCAAAAATGAAGCCGCCACCAAAGTTTAGTTTAAGGGCAAACATTGGAAAATCCCTTTTGGAATGGATAAGGGTCCTTGAGACCAGATAAGGGTTCGGGAGTCGGTTATGCGTGGGGAAGGTGTTAGCACCCCCACGACATCCTTCCTAAGGAAGGTTACCTGCTAATTAGCTGTAGGAAAAAAATGTTAATTTTGAAAATGTTAATTTTTACCTATTTATTGTGAATTAAAAAGAAAGAAGAAAGTTGATATTTTATTTAAGAAAATGATTATTTAGGAAAAGACTAAAAAAGGGTTTTTATTAGTGCAATTGACAGAGGTCGGTCGCCCTCTGCTCCTACGTATCTCTTGGTAGAGAATCAAATCACACGTAGTTCTTGGATAGAAAATGTTTGTTGGTTGGTGTTTTTTAATATAGGGGTTTTAGGACTGTGTGATCTGTGTTGAAGGACCACTGGGGGTCTGAAGGAGCGCTGGGGCTCTGAAGGGCCGCTGAGGGCTGAAGGAGCGTTGGGGCTCTGAAGGACCACAGTTCACTTATCCTACTTTGAAAATAAGATTTTTGATTTTCGAAATGAAAGAGATGTGTTTGTATTTTTTTTAATTTGGAAATTATTTATTTTAAATAGGGATTTTCGGACATGATCCGTAACGGCTCATTAGTGACCTAAAAAGCAGACTAACCCGACTGTACAGTCGACTTAGTCCCTTATTTGTATTTTTGAAGATAATTTATTTGTTGTCTTTTTTTTTAAAAAAATGTATGTTTGTGAAGTAAATTGTTTCATAATAAACGAATTTGAAAAGAATGAAAACGATGTGTATTTGTAAATGGGGCGTGGATAGCAGGGGGGTTGAATTAAAAAAAAGGGTAGTGTAAATAACGAAAACAGGGGTACAATTAAAGCTGGGGTACAGTTAGCGAGCCCACTGGCCTGCGTTAAAATGGGCTCGCGTAGGGGGTGTATATTGGAATTGGTAGGGTGCAAGAAGTGATCTGGTGTTTAAAAAAAAATTAAAATTAACCAAAAAAAAACCTGACATATATAAAGCAGAAACGAAAAAATTTAACCCTAATCTAAACCTTCCCAGTGTCGCACTCCCCCTTGTATTCTCTCTAACCCTAATTTCATTTTTGCTCTCACCGCCGCCTCTCCCCTTTCTCTCTTTCTCTCAATCGCACCTCACCTTCATCTCTCAATCGACGGTGGTTGCGACGTTGGTGGCTGGGTTCGGTGTGGGCGATTTGATGGTTTACGGCGGCGTGGGGGTGTTTGGTGCGATGGGGTGGTGCTGGGTTCGATGATGGTTGCGACGTTGGTGGCTGGGTTCGGTTGGGAGAGGGATCGGTTCTGTGGCTACGGCGAGGGATGGTGACGGATAGAGAGGGGGGTACGGTGGTCGTACTTCGGTGGTGGCTATTTGGTGTGGGCGATTTGATGGTTTACGGCGGCATGGGGGGGGTTGGCCGTTGGGTGGTTTGGTTTGTGAGGGAAGAATATGGTGGTGATGGCCGTGAAGGGGAAGGGGGATTCGACCGTGTTTGGTGGTCGTTTTGGGGTGGTTGACGGCGACGTCTTGGCGGTTCATGGCGGTGTGCTGTCAGCGACGACATCTATGGTTCAAAAGGGGACAACGACGGGTTCTGGTACACGACGGGGAGGTTTGCGATGGTATGGCTACGCAGGACGGGTAATGACGGCAGTGAGAACGAAGGGAGCGGAGTGGTGACGGTGGAACTAACAGTGATGGCACGGTTGGCGAGGACGATCTAAAGGAAGGCGATGGCGTGGTGGTCTGGTCTACGGGTTGTTCACGACGGAGACGACGGCGCGTTTTGGGGGAGACGACCATCGTCACGGTGGTCGGAGTAGGTACGGTTCATTTTTCTGTTTTCTGCTCTGTTCCTTCTTTTTGCGTTTGTCTTTTTTTATTTTTTGATTAGTTATCTCTTCATATTTTTGAACCCTAATTTCTAACTAATACTAATTAATTTTTTTCAATAGAATACTAACCCTAATCCTTTATTTACATGCTTCAATTATATGACTAGTTATGTAAAAAAAACTGAACTATGACTTGTTAAGAAAAACTCATAATTTAAACTACATATTTTAAACAGAGTAATTAAACACAACTCGGACTAACCTTTACTCCAGCTTCTTATACTCGCCCTTTTAGCTACTATTTCTATTGATGCTTCTCTTGTTTGCATGTTATTGTTGAATCCTCATTGCTTCTGTTACTGCCTGCTGTTACTTGTCTTCTTTTTAGCTTCGAAATAGGCTTCTGGGTTGATGCGGATTTCGATGCGAAACCCTAGTATTTGAGAATATCTGTTTCTGATTTTCTGGGTATTTTTGTGTCTGAATTTCGTATCTGATTTTCTCTCAGGTTTTGTGTGTTGCTGTGTGTGTATTTGCCTATCTCCGTGAATCCTTTTTCAGTCACTGTGTGTGTTTGAATCTTTGTGTGCCCCTCCCTCCCTTGTGCTGTTTCTGTTTCTGTTTTTTTATAGAGGATCCAAATCAATGAGACAAAAATGGTGCTGTTATGCTTTTGCAGAGAAGGCAGAGTAGTGGAGCAGAGGAGGTGGAGAGGAGCAGATAGCAGAGTAGTGGAGGTGGAGGAGCAGCAGCAAAGGATGAGATGTTTTTGCCCCAAAATGTAAAAGCAAAGGGACATGATAAAAGAGCTTGAGTCTTGTAGCTCAAAATACTTTCCTTCTCTTGGCAGCAGCAAGGGCAGCAATGCTGCTCCCTTATTTTTTAGCTTTTGTTTTAATTAAAAAATTTTATTTTGTACTTTTTACCCTTATTTTTTGTCTACACTTGTAACAAATTTTGACTTTGATTATTTTGTATATATATATAAAAACTGGACAGCTAATTATTGTCATACCCCAATTTTGTCCGGCTTAGGTCAAAATCCTAATTTTCCACAAAAATAAATAAATTGAAGAGTGAAGAGCATTATGCATTGCATTTTGGGTCCTAAAAGTCATTCCACAGCTTTTAAAATCATTTTTAGGGTCGAAATGCATTTTGGAGCAAAATTAGGGTTTTTGGAGCAAAAAGGGTATTTTGGTCATTTCCAAAATTAAGCAATTTCTCACCAAAAATCATTATTCAATATCAGAATAATTCATTTGGATCAAAATGAGTTGGGTCATATTTTTTATGCGCATGCATTGATAAATTTTTGCATAAAAAGTCAAACTTCAAAGAAAAGGGCAAAATGGGAATTTCCTTCAAGGTGGGGTATCAAATCAATTTTGGGAATGGTGATATCATGGAATTTTGGGCCCAATGATTGATTCCTAGGATATGGCCCAAAGTGGCATGAATAATGTGGAATTATCATGAAAAGAATAATAAAAAATGGTAAAATAAGGAAGTGTCCTCATATGAGACAAAATGTACTATCTTTTGGCAAGCTTGCACAAACTTGGGCACCAAGGCCTCATTTGCTCCGAATTTTACAGCTATTTTTCACCTCATTTTGTGTTTCTTCATGCCCTTGATCCATGTGATTTGTATTCCTAGCCATTGATTAAAATTCTAGATCAAATCCTAGGCAATAACTTTGTGTACAAAACCCTATTTGCCCTTAACAATTTTTGTGCAACAAAAAGCTCCTAATTTTCAAGTATGACCCCATTCCCTCTCCATTTTGTGTTTTCTCTCCACCCTCAATCCATGTGATAAGTGATCTCAACCCTCCATTCAAAATCAAAGTTCAATCCTAGAGCACTTAGTAAGGCCAATGACCCAATTGCCCCTAAACCTAAAATAGCTCTATAAATACTCCCTCATTCCCACACCTAAGGATCTTTTGGCCTCTCATTAAAACCCTAGCACACCAAAAATACCTCCTCTTCCTCTCTTCCATGAAATCTCTCTCACTCCCTCACTTCATTCTTTTCATCTTTCACCATCAAATCTTCCATTTCTTGCTAGATCATCATCATCCCTTCCATTCTCTTCAAGGTTGCATCATCAAATTGCTAAGAGCTAGCAATCTTTGTGGGTTCAAGGGTAGATCCAAGTTCATTTTGAGTCTATATCATCTCCTTCTTCATTTCTTTGTGATTTTGAGGTAAGTCTTGAAACCTTGCATCTCATATTTAGTTCTTCTTGCATAATCTCTCTTCTACTCCCAACTCCTTCTTGATTGCTTGTTGTTGTTGCTTTGAGGATCCATTTCAAACATTTTTACAAGGACTTAGGGAGCCTTGGGTGTTTGAGATGGGTCCTTGGCCTTGAAGGAGTTGTTCTTCTACTTGAATAATTTCCCTTGCATCTTTGCATATTTTGCACTAGATTTCATAAATAAAATTGTTGTTTATGGGCTTTAGCATTTCGCATATCATAAAAGTTAGGGTTGATATGATTTTGTTGCACTTCCTTGCTTAATCATATGAATCCTTGCAAAAAAATAGATCTATGTTGCTTTGTATTAATTTTGGTTTTTTCATTAAATAAAATGTGGATCTATGTTTCCTTTGGATCGCATGCTTATAGATCTAAAAATATTTCCAAGTTGATTTTGTTGTTGTTCTTTGTTTGGAGATGTTTGATCTTGTTCTTAATATTTTATTTTAGTGTTAGATGTTATTGGTTGATGATCTAGCAATATGATTCCCACTAGTGCCTAGTGCACCTTGACCTAAGTGGTGAAAATTGCTAGAAATGACTCAATTTAGTTTGTGTGTTCACTTATTCTTGTGTCTTAGTTTGCTTATTGTAAATTGTTGATGATAGGCAAGTTGATTCTCACTAGTGCCTAGTGCACTTTTCTCAAAGTGAGAGGATTGCTCTATGTGATTCAACTTGGTTTTAGTGTTCATTTACTTTTTACCATTTTACTTTACCATTCTTTAACTTTTTACCAAAACATAAAAATATTTTACTACTTTGGTTTTTACCACTTCATTAATTTTTTTTACTAAAACATAAGAAGATTTTACCTCTTCCATTTACCTCATTCATTTTTACTTTACCATCTCATTAAATAATTACCATTTACTTCATGCATTTTTACTTTACTTTTCACTAACTTCTTACTTAAAGTTTTACAACTTATCAACTTGCAAAAATACCCAAAACATTTTCACATTCATGCATCTTCATTCATACTTAGTTTATGTGACACTCTCATGCATCCTCATATGCTTATATCTCTTGCATCCTCTTATGCATCCTTGTATGCCATCCATTCATAAATAAAGTGCTATGCATCCATTCCTTGTACATTCATGCACTTGCATGCTTACCTAATCATGCATCCTTGCTCACATATTCAATTATTTAACTTAGAATACTCTATGTTTACAATCAATTGTATTCACTTGTTCTTGATGCCAAGTAAATGTCTTGACTTGATTGTGTGCCCTCCTCTCCACTTGTATGACCTCCTAATGGAGACGTAAGTCTACATGCATGTTGTAGCATAGAGCCATTAGGGTAAATACAATCCTTCTTGCACACACACAATTACTTTGAGAACTTTGTTTTGCATCTTTAATAATTGAATCCTTTGATTGTATGGGCATGTTTAATCTTGGTTAATGAATGATATGTTCATGTTTGCTTGAGTATTATTCATTCATTTGCAATTGGTTATGGATTTAGAAGTGACTTGAAATGTTCTACTCCTTTTCTAAAACCCATTTCCTAAAATCATTTCAAAACAAAAAGAAACTTTTACTTTCAAAACAAAAATAAATCAATCGTCATTAAACACCAATCGCGCCGTTGCCGATTAGGTTGTTAATGACGATATTGTTTTCAAAAGGAGTAAGAAGCGAGACCATTCTAATCGTTGTTGTTCGGTCTTCGCAAAAGCTCTATCCCATTTTCGAAAACTTATTTGTTTCACAAAAATAAATCAATCGTCATTAAACACCAATTGCGCCGTTGCCGATTAGGTTGTTAATGATGATATTGTTTTCAAAAGGAGTTAGAAGCGAGACCATTCTAACTGTTGTTGTTCGGTCTTCGCAAAAGCTCTATCCCATTTTTGAAAACTTATTCATTTCTCAAAAATAAACCAATTGTCATTAAACACCAATCGCGTCGTTGCCGATTAGGTCATTAATGATGATTTCATTTTCAAAAGGAGTTAGTAGCGAGACCATACTAACCATTGTTGTTCGGTCTTCGCAAAAGCTCAGTCCTTTTTCAAAACCAAAAACCGAGAACTACGTAGCTTTGATCCCTATTCCAGTGAGGGTACGTAGGAGCGGGGTCCTGTCCCGTCAAGCACACTCTTAAAAATCTTAGTTTTGTCCTGATTTTCAAAGATAACCACCGAGAACTACGTAGCTTTGATCCCTATTCCTGTGAGGGTACGTAGGAGCGGGGTCCTGTCCCGTCAAGCACACTCTTAAAAAATCTTTGTTTTGTCCTGATTTTCAAAGATAACCACCGAGAACTACGTAGCTTTGAATTCTCCATCGCACCGGGAGATACGTAGAAGCGGGGTCCTGTCCCGTCAAGCACACTCTTAAAAAATCTTTGTTTTGTCCTGATTTTCAAAGATAACCACCGAGAACTACGTAGCTTTGAATTCTCCATCGCACCGGGGGGTACGTAGGAGCGGGGTCCTGTCCCGTCAAGCACACTCTTAAAAAATCTTTGCTTTGTCCTGATTTTCAAAGATACCAAAAATATCCCTTTCCCCTTCGTTTTCAATAAAACAAACTCCTAAAGAAAAGAAAAGAAGTAGAATAAACCGCTTTCAAGCTCAAACTTTTGTCCAAACCACACATCAAGTTAATGGTTCCCTTTCGGTATAAAGGAGGTGCGGGGTGCTAATACCTTCCCCGTACCTAACCGACCCCCGAACCTACATCTCTGCGTTTTCAAAAGACCATCCACCTTGTTTAAAAGAACTTTTTTCAATGTTTTGGTCTTAAAATTAAAATATTGGTGGCGGCTCCAAACTTTTTCCACGTTGTCAAACGAAAAGTCCCAAACCGGATTTTTCGGGCGCAACAGCTGGCGACTCCGCTGGGGACCATTCTTTTTTTTTTTAAAAAAAAAAGACGAGGGTCAAGCCTAGTTAACTTTGATGTGTGGTTTTAAAATTAATTGAGTTGAAAGCTTTGTTTTACTTCTTCTCTATTTGTTCACAATGTCGTGTTCATGCATTCCTCAATTCCCATGTCCCCTATTCTCTGCTCCCTTTCTTAAGGTAAAAACATGCATTTCCTCCCATTCTATTATGATCCCTTCTTCTCCGCTCCCTTTCTTAAGGTAAGCAGTGCATATGAATGTTGCTGAAACCTAGGTTGGATTATTGGTATTGTGATATTGAACCCTAGGGTAGACGACATGTTATTGCCTGCTATTGTTTGGACTGTTCTGGGTTTACCTTTGCAGGTGGGGTATATGTGGGTAGTTTTAGGCGGTATGCCCTTGCTGCACACACTCACACCTTATGCTTACTATGCTTTGAGAGGGGCCTAAAACCCAAGGTCTGACAAAACTTAGGAGAGTGGAAACGAGTAGTGACTGGCAATTGGACTGTTGTCCTTCCGACTCTCACGAAAGTTTCAGCCAGAGTATGCTCTTTTATGAGGCCTCACACCAGATGGCGTTCCATCGTTGTGGGTGCTATTGTGAAAGAGAATTAGCTCTGGTAACCTGGTGAGGAAGTGACTAGAACCCACATGGGAGGAACATTTGAGTTGTCCTAGAACTTAGGTCCCCACCTTCGTAGGACACAAGGGGCATACCAAATTGTGTGTTGCATGGTAATATAGACATGTTTTCAAAAAAGGGTAGGAGGTTTTTCAAATAAAAAGTAGAGAAAGAGCTGTCGTTGTAGCCTTTCTTCTGCCGGTCCGTACGAAGTGACATATGACCCACTCTTTTCAAAAAAAAAGAGAGAACGAGCTGCCGTTGTAGCCTTTCTCTTACTTGGTCCATATGAAACCACGTACGGCCCGCATTTTTCAAAAAAAAAAGAAAAAACTTGAACTAATGCCAATAAAGGTTTTGCCCTAATCTGCATATGCATAAAACATCATCATCATTTTGCATGCATCCTCGCATTGCATCCAACATAAGCTTTTACAGTTCATGCATGCATCCTTGCATTTCATCAAAGTTTGTTTGCTGAGAATCCCAAAGTGACAAAGAATCTTGCCATAGGTACAGTATGGAATCAAAAAGTGAAACAGCGTACACTCCGAGGTGTTTGTTTAAGTTTGAATGCATGGAATGTGCTTTGTTTCGCTTATTGATTCTAACCTTGTTGTGTTTCAAAGAAAAAATAATCAAAATTCACTGTTAAATCTATGGCAAGATATGACACGTTGGGGTTCACGGCATAAGACAAACTAAAACTAACACTCATCTGCATTGCACGCATTGCATTCATTAATTTGCTCCTTCACTTAATAAAAATGTTCTACCAACAGAAGCGAGAGGCAAGCTGGTTCGCCGCCACCGATACTTCACCCGGTTACAAGCAAAGGTGATGGCTGATCCTCAAGAGCATCCAGAGATTGAAACTGAAAGTAATCCAGAACATGAAGATTTGGGCATACAAATTCTGAATCCTGAGCAGTTGGCTCAAGAGAACCAAGTGCTTAAGGATAACGTTGGGGCAATGGAGACCCAGGTGCATGAGATGATGGTCATGCTGCAAAGTTTAAAGAGTGGGACAGCTGCTGAAGGTGTCGCCGTCGTGGGTCCAGATGGTGTCACTTCTTTCGTTCCTCCTCCAATATCAGCCACAGTTCCTCCGGGATCCGGGGTCAGTCATCCCGTCTTTGCTTCAGGAATGAATGGGCCGAATCAATACACTTCACAAAGATATCCTTGGGGTATGCCTGCTGGGTACATGTCGCAAACTGTTGGACCTATCCCCGTCAGTATGGTTGCGCCTAATCAGGTCACTGCCGCCGTGTCCGGGGGAGCTGCCGGAGGACCGCAGATCCCAACTCCTAGTTCTCATGCTGTGCTCAGTCCTACTCCGGGACTTGCAGCACACCCTCACAATGTTCCTCAGCCTGGAGGGTATTATTACAGTATGGGGAGTCACCCCCAAGGACATATGTTTGAGGGATCACAGCCAAATGACCCGATTCGTGCACTTGAAGAAAGAGTAAAGGCAATGGAGGGCGTCGGTGTCAGAGCCAAGGAAGCTCGTGAGCTGTGTTTAGTCCCAGATTTGGTTTTGCCACCAAATTTCAAAGCTCCCGAAGTGGACAAATACAGAGGAACAGGCTGTTCGAAGAGCCATGTTACGTTGTTTGTCCGAAAAATGGGTCCTTACGCTAATGATGACAAACTGCTGATTTACTGTTTTCAAAACAGTTTGGCTGGAGCTCCTCTAGATTGGTACATGAAACTGCAATCCTCTGAAATTCGTTGTTGGAAAGATTTGTGCGAAGCATTCATGAGACAATATAAGTATAACATGGACATGGCTCCGGACAGGTCGCAATTGCAACACATGAGTAAGGGCGAAAGGGAGACTTTCAAAGAATATGCCCAGAAATGGCGAAGCCTAGTGTCATACCCCAATTTTGTCCGGCCTAGGTCCAAACCCTAATTTTCCACACAAAAATAAAT
The DNA here is from genome assembly GCA_039519185.1 of Astragalus membranaceus. NCBI lineage: Eukaryota > Viridiplantae > Streptophyta > Magnoliopsida > Fabales > Fabaceae > Astragalus > Astragalus membranaceus. The sequence goes on along the minus strand of CM076852.1, from coordinate 34,995,474 downwards.
TATGCATCATTTTTAGGATTAGAATGCACGTTTTGGGAAGTTAGGGTCAAAAAGGGCATTTTGGTCATTTCTCACAAGCCTCATGCATCAAATTAGGGTTTTTGAAAATGTGTTATGTTTGCATGGCAAGTTTTGAAAAATATGTTATGCATGGCAAGCTTTGGAAAATATTTTATGGCAAAGACCTAAAAGCATTTTTGTGGAAAGCAAGAATTGATTTCTATTTTGTTCCAAAGGCCAAGAATCGATTTATAGTATATTGCATAGGCCTTGAAATCGATTTTCAGGCTCTTCCATAGGCCATGAATCGATTCCTAATTGTTTTAACTAAGTGAAGAATCGATTCCTACCTTTTAGGATGTCCTGAAAATCGATTTCCCTTGCCTATGTTTAAAGCATGAAATCGATTTCTACACATACTCATGCAAAGGCTAAGAATCGATTTCCTTAAATCTTAAAAGACTATGAAATCGATTTTCAGGATCTCCAAATGTCCTGAAAATCGATTCCTACCTTTTTCCATAGGCCATATAATCGATTCTTATCATTTCCAAAAATAAAGAATCGATTCCTACATATTTCCAAAGGCCACATAATCGATTTTCAGGATCTCCAAATGTCCTGAAAATCGATTCCTCCCTATTTCAACTAAGCAAACAATCGATTCTTTTAATGTAACATCCCCAAAATAATTAATCGAATTATTTGGATGTAAACCCAATTGAATTAATTTGGTACTTAATTGGTAAAATTATTGAGTGCTAAAATTAATTATTGGCTGTCACAGGGTCGTTGACCGAATAATACGGACCAAGGAAGTTTTGGAATCGAAATAAGGAATCTGGGTCAATATGGTAATTGGACCACGCCACCACTTATTTATTAATTAAATAAATATGTGTGTGTGTGTTAAATAAAAGAAAAAGAAAGGAAAGAAAGAAAAGAGAAAGGAAGCGCTGAAACAGAGAAAGAAAGAAGAGAAAAGAAGAAGGAAAAGAAGAAGGAAAAAGAAGAAGGAAAAAGGGAAGAGAAGAAGAAGAATCCTCAACCTCCAAGCTCCAAACTTCATCATCTTCATCACCTCCTCTCCCTCAACATAACCCCATAACTTGGTAAGCTTTCCTTCCATTTTTCCCCTTCTATTTTGACTTCGAAAATTGAGGGTTTGTGGGGAGAATTTGTTGAAATCAAGGATTAATAGGTTGTGTTGGTGATTGGGTTATGCTTAGGATCGAAGCTAGGAGCGGATTGAACACGATTGGAAGCTCGGAACGAAGTTAGGAGCGGTTCGGTGTCGTTTGGGTTCGATTCGGTGATTTCGACGTCTCGGCAAATTCGGTTCGATATCGACTCTCGCTTCAAGGGTGAGTTTTACTCACGTTTAGGTTTATTCCGTTTTGGTATAATTTGTGCGTTGATTGGTTCCGATAAATTTTGAGTCAAAAACCGTTATTCGAAAAATAGCGTTTTGGATAGAAATCCGTTTAAATTACGTTTTGGATTGGATTAATTGATTGTGTGATTTGTACTGGATTCATTATACTGGTTGTTGGATCTGTTTTCGATCTGAACTGAAATCGGAATTGAGCGGAATAGCGGATTTTGCGAAAATCGCAAAATCTGCACCAGACAGGTCTCCATCGCGTCGCGACCCGCAGGGCATCGCGTCGCGACCAAGTGCAGTTTTGTTACGCAAAATGTTTCTGTCGTTTCTCGCGTCGCGACGGTAGCAGTTCGCGTCGCGACGTTTTGCAGATTTTCAACAGTTTTTCACTGATCTTGTTTTCGCGATATCTTTTGATCCGGGAACCCGATTGGGGTGTTCTAAAATGCGTTGGAAAGCTTATTCAGAGGCCTAACTGAATATTCTATTTTTAAGGCAAAATGAACTGTTTTTGATATTGAAAATTGTGTCGAAAAGCGGTCAGTTAGAGTACGAGTGTGAACTTGGTTTTATAAAAGCGTGGGTTAAGTGTTCAATTGGCATTATCTGATTTGATGGACTATGAGTTCATAGTATTGTAGATATACGTATATAGTATATCGAGTTGGGTGACGACCCATGTGTAACATACTAGGCGGGGCAGTCATGATCCCCTTCCCTAGGCTCCATGCCAATGGGAGAATGTACTATTGGTAGGGGGGTTCACCGGGATTCAGCGGTTACGCAGTCGGTGTTATGTTAAATTAATTATTGTACGGTCCACCGGGATGTAGCGGTCACGCAGCCGGTGTCGTACTGAGTTATAGCAGATTCCCCGGGATGTAGCGGTCACGCAGCCGGTGGAATGCTATGTGTAAAATAATGCGGTTCACCGGGATGTAGCGGTCACGCAGTCGGTGCCGGGTTGAGTTAATAAAATGTTTTTAAACTAGCCGAGAGTGTTAGTAGGGGTATCGGTAGAACTCACTGAGATTGTATCTCACTGTTTAAATGTTGTTGTTTTACAGATAAACAGGGACAGAAGAAAACTCAGAGGCACGAGTAGGTGGCCCCGAGAGATGGATGATGACTTAGTTTTAAGTTTAAGTTTATTTTTCTTCTGTTGTCCATGTATCACAACGCTATGACATTAGTGTCATGTTTGTCCTTCATTCCGCTTTCTTGTATGACTCTGACTACCATAGTTGCTGACAGGTTATGGTCTTGTGTGTATATAAGACTTTTGTTTTATTCAGCGAAAAATTTATAATGGTATTCAGTGTCTGAACAGGAAATAATATCTCTGATGTATGTTTAATGTGCACTTGGGTGTTTTTTTTTAACAAATAAAAATACCAGGGTGTTACATTTAATTTCTAAAGGCAATGAATCGATTATACACTTGTTACACTTCATACAATAATCGATTCTTCACTTACATTAATTGTCTTTTCAAAAAATTCTACTGTTGCCTAAGCCTATAAATACGTAGGTGTGATTTTCATTTTGGGGGGAGGATTTCACGAAATCAGAGAACACACACATTTTTCACAGATTTTTCACACACAAACACATCTCACAAGATCAGAGAAGAATTGCTCCAGATCTGAGAAGACAACTCTCGCAAATCTCATTTTCCAGTTCTACGCTTCATTTTTGCTCTATTCGCGCCGTTGGTCCGTCTGAGCTGATCTACTGCAAGAGTTAGTTGGAGTTGCGTTCTTCAAAGTTGTAGTATCTGCCTTCATCAGAGGTATTTCTGTCTTTATATTTATTAATCATTGTGATCCATGCCAAAATTGCCCTATGTGATTTGACTTAGCTATAGTGCCATTGTTGATGATGAACCACATGATTCCCACTTATGCCTAGTGCATCATGTTCTAAGTGGTGAAGATGGTCTCAGATGATTCAACCTCCCCCTTTTTAACTTCTTAATGAATAAAAGATAGTTAGGTTTATGGTTTAAGGTCCATGGGGTATTGCAAAGGATAGTTATTCAAAACCTTGATGCTCCCTCATCTTTGATTGTGTTATTAGCCTTTGGGCACTTATTCATAAATGCAAAGGATAGGCTTACCTTAGCCTTGATGCAATTCCCCCCTTTCGTTCATGTTATTGAGAAATCGTTGCTCATATGTTCCTCAGTTTAATTAAGACCATTCTATGCCTATGATCAATTGCTTGCTTGTTTTGATGCACTTTAAAGTCTTGATTCAATATGTCATTCCATCCATGTGTATGACCTCCTAATGAAGACGTAAGTCTACATGCCTGTTGTAGCATAGAGTCATTAGGGTAAATACACTCCCTCCTACACACACACTTGCTTTGAGAACTTTACCTTGCATCCCTGATAAGTGGGTCTTTTGATTATATTGGCATGTTTAGTCTTGATTAAATGTTCAACATACGCATGATTTCGTGATTATTGAACGTGTTTGAACTTTTATAATCAATCATTGATAATACCTTCACCCTTTCTTCCAAAAATCTTTCAAACCTTTTTCCAATTAACGCGAGTTATTAGTGACTATCACTCAAAGCCTTGGCTTGTTTGATTGTCGTGAACACCATCAAGGGTTATTAGTAATGATCGCTCAAAGCCTTTGCTTGCTCGATCGTTATGAAAGCTCTTCCCCTTTCAAACCCTTTCAAAAAACATTCTCATTAGAACTACGTCGCTTTGATTCCCATTTGGGATACGTAGGAGCGAGTCTCGTTCTCGTCAAGCGCAACAAATAAAAATCCTTTTTCAACCGTAAACAAATCATTTTCACAAAACAAACAAAAGGAATCATTTTCAAACCCATTGTTGCTAGCAGCTCATCAGAGCCTTTGTTCGTTTAGCTATTAGTGGCAATGTCCTTTTCTCCTAAAAATAATGAACGATGATCCATCATAACCTTTGTTAGTTTGATCATCGTACAAATCGATCTCTTTCGAAAATCACTTTCCAAAAAGGTAATAAAAAACGAGTTGTTATCAATAGTCCATCGGAACCTTTGTTCGTTTGACTAACGGTGCAACTCTCTTTTTGAGTATTTAATAGTGATTCATCATAGCCTCTGCTAGTTCAATCATTTGCTAATGCTCGTCCTATTTCAAAAAACTCACTAAAAAAGATAAAAAAACAAAAACCTTTCAAAAAGACAACCAAGAACTACGTAGCTTTGAATTCTCCATCGCACCGGGAGATACGTAGGAGCGGACCATGTCCCGTCAAGCACTTTTTCCTAAAAACCCTTTCCCCCCCCCCCCCTTTCTCACCAAAAATAAAATTTCCAGTAAGTTTTCTCATTCGCCTTCAAACAAGAAATAAATAGACAAATCTAGTTATTTTTCAAATCAAACGTTAAAACCATACATTTAATTAGAGGTTCCCTTTCGGTAGAAAGGACGTGCGCGGTGCTAACACCTTCCTCGCACGTAATCGACCCCCGAACCTATATCTCTAGTTTTCAAAGACCATCCGCCTTGTCCAAAAGACCTTTTTTCAATGTTTTGGTCTTAAAATTAAAATATTGGTGGCGGCTCCAAAATTATTCCACGTTGTACATCGAGAAACCCAAGCACGGGATTTTTCGGGGTGCAACAGCTGGCGACTCCGCTGGGGAATTTTTTTAAAAGACAAGGGTCAAGCCTAACTAATTTAAATGTGTGGTTTAATGTATTGTTGATTTGATTAAAACCTTGTTTGCCTTTCTTTCTTATCATTAATTGTAGGCGTACGCATTTGTGTTCTTCTATGTTGTTCCCTGTCTCATCTTTTATTTCTTTCTTTTATCGCTTATGCCCATGCATTTTTTCAATCCCCATGATCCCCTCTTCTTGGCTCCTTCTCCTAAGGTGAGCAATATCCTTGTTTATAGATATTCTAGGTATGGAACCCCAGGGTAGATAACTTGTTATTGTTTGCTTTTGTCTGGACTGTCTGGATTTTCATTTGCAGGTGGGGTAGTACTAGGGAAAATGCCCTTCACACACACTACACTTATACCCTGTGACTATGTGTTTTGAGTGGGACCATAACCCAGGTCTGCAAAAAACTTAGGAGAGTGGATTCGAATAGTGAGAGCCCATCAGGACCTTTGTCCGTTTGGCTACTTGCGAAAGTTTCAACCAGAGTTGTGCTCTTTCATGATGCCTCACATCTAGCAGTTTGCTGCATTTGTGGGGAGTTTTGTGAAAGGGACTGTAGCTCTGGTGGCCTTGTGAGGGAGTGAATAGAGCTACACGGGAGGATTACCCTTTAAATTGCCCTAGATCATAGGTTCTACCCCCTTTTAGGTCACAAGGGCTTTCTAAATTGTGTGTTGCATCGTTGCATTCAGTTCAATCAATTTTTCCTTCAAAATTAAAAAAAGATATGCTTTCCCTTTTCAATAAACGCCTATATGAGGTGGCATATAGTGTGAAAATTTTCAAATCACCACCTGTAAATATCCTCTTTCTAAACACAAAAAAAGCATCCTTGCATCATCGCATCATTGCATCACTGCATCATTGCATCATTTGCATTGCATAAAATTCCAGTTTCGAAAAAAAAAACGTTCATCTTGCATTCCCTTTCATTACAAAAAACAATTATCATCTGCATAGCATAAGCATTTCATGTATAATCATGCAAAAAACCCTCGTCAAGTTCATCCAAGACGAGGCATTCATGCATAAGCATTATTTCAAAAAAAAAAGACACAGTAGAACTACGTAAGCTTTGATTCCTCATTACAATGGGGATACGTAGGATCGGGTCATACCCCGTCAAGCACATTTTTCTAAAACCTTTTCTCCAATAAATCATTTGCATCATACTTGCACATCATAATTTGTTCATTCATTCATTGCATAAAATAAGAGTTGTGATGAGAAGCGAGACGTTCTTGCGAAACAATCATCCTTTTTGAAAAAGTTTGTCCTTACTTGGTTGCAAACTCAAGGTGTTCCAAGGCACTCAGTTTTTTTCAATAGCTCATTTGCATTTCTTTCAAAAGCACTGCATCCCATCCATTCTATGACAAAAGACTGAAATAGTGTGTCAAAGAAAAAAAAACAAATTTTTAACTGATGTTAACTCTCTGTGAAGCATTCTTCTAATGAGCGTGCATGCTATGAGTACATTCTCTTGTTTGAGTCCGTTGGTTTTCCTCCCTTACCACAGTTTCCCGTCCAAGTCTAGTCCCGCCCCGTCCACCCATAAAGTGCATATTCGCCCCATCAGTGCGTATTTGACTTTTGGTTCAAGTCCTCCATGCTAGTGGCAATGTCCTTTTCTCCTAAAAATAATGAACGATGATCCATCATAACCTTTGTTAGTTTGATCATCGTACAAATCGATCTCTTTCGAAAATCACTTTCCAAAAAGGTAATAAAAAACGAGTTGTTATCAATAGTCCATCGGAACCTTTGTTCGTTTGACTAACGGTGCAACTCTCTTTTTGAGTATTTAATAGTGATTCATCATAGCCTCTGCTAGTTCAATCATTTGCTAATGCTCGTCCTATTTCAAAAAACTCACTAAAAAAGATAAAAAAACAAAAACCTTTCAAAAAGACAACCAAGAACTACGTAGCTTTGAATTCTCCATCGCACCGGGAGATACGTAGGAGCGGGCCATGTCCCGTCAAGCACTTTTTTCTAAAAACCCTTTCCCCCCCCCCCCCCCCTTTTCTCACCAAAAATAAAATTTCCAGTAAGTTTTCTCATTCGCCTTCAAACAAGAAATAAATAGACAAATCTAGTTATTTTTCAAATCAAACGTTAAAACCACACATTTAATTAGAGGTTCCCTTTCGGTAGAAAGGACGTGCGCGGTGCTAACACCTTCCTCGCACGTAATCGACCCCCGAACCTATATCTCTAGTTTTCAAAGACCATCCGCCTTGTCCAAAAGACCTTTTTTCAATGTTTTGGTCTTAAAATTAAAATATTGGTGGCGGCTCCAAAATTATTCCACGTTGTACATCGAGAAACCCAAGCACGGGATTTTTCGGGGTGCAACACCTAGCCGCCCAGGTCCAACCTCCTTTGACTGAAAAAGAAATGGTGTACACGTTCTTGGAAACTCTGCCAGCAATTTACTATGACCGGCTGATTACAAGTGTTTCAACTAGCTTCTCCGATATGATAGTCTTCGGGGAAAGACTTGAGCATGGTCTCCGAAGTGGGAAGATTTCGAATAACCTCAGTAATGCAGGAAGCTCTGGTGGTTCAAGCAATTAGAAGAAGCCTCACTCCCATTTCCCGAAGAAGGAAGGGGAAACAAATGTAATCTCGGGAGGAAGTTCATCCTTTGGTACCCCTCCACCACAAACTGTTCCATTTTCTGCTCCTGTGCCATCCCAGCAAAGCAGTGACAGTCACAGCGCTCAGGGTTATCAGTACAAGAAACGGACCAGTTTTGATCCAATACCAATGACATACACTGAATTGTTTGATCACTTCACTTCCAAGAACTTGATCAACACTCGGCCAATGAAGGCCCTGCAGCCGCCATTTCCCAGAAGTTACAACGCTAATGCTACCTGCAGTTTCCACGAAAACGGGGTCGGTCATACTGTGGAGGAATGTAAAGCCTTCAAGCATGTGGTGCAAGACCTAGTAGATGTTGGGTGGATCTCGTTCAAGCAGAGCAGCCCGAATACAACAACTAATCCATTGCCAGGTCATCAGAGGCCAGCTACCAATGCTATAGAAAGTTCCGTTGGGCAATTGGTAAAGGATGTGCAGAAGATCAAGACCCCGTTGGGTGTTATCTACTCTGAGTTATGCCATGTTGGAGTGGTTAAGAAGGGGTGTTGCCATGAAGAGGGGTGTGCTGACTCCACGTGCGTGGGGAATTGTGAAAGCTTTGAGATGATCCTGCAGGACCTGATGGATCGGTGTGTGGTCCAGACAGGAACCCATGAGAGGACCAAGGAGGAGGAGATGGTTGCTAAGATCATGTTAACCCAAGGATATAAGGTTGGTTCTGGCTTGGGAAAGTTTGGTCAGGGAATTCTAGCTCCCATTCAACTGAAGGAAAACAAGGACCGTTGCGGGCTGGGATACACCCCAAGTGAGGAAGAAAGAAGAAAAATGGCAGATGAACGAAGGGGCAGATGGTTGGCCAAGTCCAAAGGCCAGGATCCATGGCCCCAGAGGATTCCAATTTGCGACATCAGTCAAAGTTTTGTGAGTGCTGGTTTGTTGGATCCCAATCAAGTTGATGTCATCAAGGATGGTTCTGAGTCTGAAGAGGGTGGTGCAAGTTTGGTTTGACGCTGCGGTGCCCGTGAAAAATTAAAGAAATGGAAGGCTGCTGATCTTCCTGTGACTTTCAAATTAAAGTAATCATTTGTAATGCAACCCTGTGGCTCTGCCCAAGGCCATAGGACAAGTTGTTAGGGGCGAGCATGTTTTTATTTTCAGAATCATCATCATTAATAAAAACGTTGTTTTTGAATTTCAATCAATAAAAATCAATTCTTTTCATTTCATGTGTCTTTTCCTCGCTTTATTATTGTTTGTTTGCTTGTCTCGCCTTTCATTCTGCTTTTTCGCTTCGGCAAAATGCAGATCCACAGCAATTGTCTCCCAAAATAACAGTGCCAACAGTCCATATTTTGACTTTGATCACCCTATTAATCAAGCTGAGGGGGATGTTGAGGAAGACTGGGAAGCTCCTCCAGAACTCATGAGGTTAATGAAACAGGAAGAAAGGGTAATTCAGCCACACGGAGAATCTACTGAAGTGATCAACTTGGGTACAGCTGAGAGCAAGAAAGAGGTCAAAGTGGGTACCGCCATGAATGACAAGGATCACATGAAGTTGGTTCAGCTGTTGCACGATTATATGGATGTGTTTGCATGGTCCTACCAAGATATGCCTGGGTTGGATACTGACATTGTGATGCATAAGTTGCCAGTCAAACCTGAATGCCCGCCTGTGAAGCAGAAACTTAGAAGGATGAAGCCTGAGATGTCCTTAAAGATTAGGGATGAGGTAAAAAAGCAGTTTGACACCGGATTCTTAGCGGTGGCCAAATACCCACAGTGGGTTGCCAATATTGTCCCGGTTCCGAAGAAGGATGGGAAGGTCAGAATGTGCGTTGACTACCGAGATCTGAATCGTGCTAGTCCTAAAGACGATTTTCCTTTGCCCCACATTGATGTCTTAGTGGACAGTACAGCTCAACACTCGTTATTCTCCTTCATGGATGGATATTCGGGATATAATCAGATCAAGATGGACCCCGAAGATATGGAAAAGACAACTTTCATAACGCTTTGGGGAACGTTCTGTTACAAGGTCATGCCATTCGGGTTAAAGAACGCTGGTGCAACCTACCAAAGGGCCATGGTCACGCTGTTTCACGACATGATGCATAAGGAGATTGAGGTTTATGTGGATGACATGATCGCAAAATCTAAAACCGACGAGGAGCATATTGTCAATCTGCAGAAGCTCTTTGAACGGTTGAGGAAATATAAACTCAAGTTAAACCCGGCCAAGTGCACGTTTGGGGTGAGATCAGGGAAGTTGTTAGGCTTCATTGTCAGCCAGAAGGGAATCGAGGTGGATCCAAACAAAGTAAAAGCCATCCTCGAGATGCCGGTGCCCAAAACAGAGAAATAAGTCCGTGGTTTCCTCGGAAGGTTGAATTACATCTCCTGATTCATCTTCCAGTTGACGGTTACTTGTGAGCCGATCTTCAAACTGCTGTGCAAAAATCAAGAGTTGAAGTGGAATGACCAGTGTCAAGCTGCCTTTGAGAAAATCAAGGTGTACTTGCAGAATCCACCAGTCTTAATGCCACCTGTGTCAGGCAGGCCTCTCATCTTATACCTTACAGTGCTAGATAATTCAATGGGCTGTGTGTTGGGGCAGCATGATGAATCCGGGAAAAAGGAGCATGCCATATACTATCTTAGCAAAAAGTTCACCGATTGTGAGACAAGATATTCTATGCTGGAAAAGACTTGTTGTGCTCTAGTTTGGGCTGCTCACCGTTTAAGGCAGTACATGCTGAGTCACACCACTTGGTTGGTGTCAAAAATGGATCCAATCAAGTACATATTTGAGAAGCCAGCTCTTACAGGACGAATTGCCCGTTGGCAGATGCAATTATCAGAATACGATATCCTGTATGCCACACAAAAAGCAGTTAAAGGTAGTGCACTTGCTGAGTATTTGGCATGTCAGCCGATTCCAGACTACCAACCAATGCAGCATGATTTTCCTGATGAAGATATCATGGCACTGTTTGATGAGGGGAAGTCCCAAGAAAGTGAAAGGTGGAGAATGATCTTCGACGGTGCGTCAAATGTATGGGGGCATGGGGCAGGTGCTGTGTTAATATCTCCTGACAATCGCTTCGTTCCTGTCACTGCAAGGTTGAGCTTCCATGTCACAAACAACATAGGGCATCTGAAAATGACAAGAGAACTCTTCGGCGACTGTCAAGGAATTTCTTCCTCAGCGGTGAGGTTCTCTACAAAAGGAATTATGACATGGTCCTCTTAAGGTGTGTTGCTAAAGAAGAAGCTGAAAGAATCATGAAAGATGTACACGAGGGCTCATTCGGAACCCATTCCAGTGCGCATACTATGGCTAGACAGATTTTAAGGGCGGGCTATTACTGGTTGCAGATGGAAGGTGACTGCTACAGCTTTGTCCGAAAGTGCCACAAGTGCCAAATCTACGCTGACCACATTCATGTGCCGCCTGCCAAATTGAATGTTCTGACTGTATCCTGGCCGTTTTCAATGTGGGGAATGGATATCATCAGTCCCATTGAACCCAAAGCATCAAATGGGCATCGCTTCATCTTGGTCGCCATTGACTATTTCACGAAGTGGGTTGAAGCTGCCTCATACTCCAGTGTAACCAGTTCAGTGGTTGCCAAATTTGTGAAGAAGGATCAGATTTTCCGTTATGGTCTTCCTAACAAGATCATCACTGATAACAGCAGCAATCTGAATAGCAAAATGATGAAGGACCTGTGCGCAGAGTTCAAAATTCAGCATCATAATTCTTCCCCCTATCGGCCCAAGATGAATGGAGCAGTGGAGGCAGCTAACAAGAACATCAAAAAGATTGTGCAAGAAATGGTGGTCACATACAAGGATTGGCATGAAATGCTTCCCTTTGCTTTGCATGGCTATCGTACTTCAGCGCGTACCTCAACTGGGGCAACTCCTTTCTCTCTGGTATACGGGTCAGAGGCGGTCCTCCCAATCGAGGTTGAGATACCATCCCTACGGGTACACATGGAAGCTAAACTGGAAGAAGCAAAGTGGGTGCAGGCTCGTCTGGATCAGCTAAACCTCATTGGGGAAAAAAGAATTGCAGCTTTGTGTCATGGGCAGCTGTACCAACAGAGAATGAGAACAGCTTTTGACAAGAAAGTCCGGCACCGTGAATTCAAGCAGGGAGATTTGGTGCTTAAGAAGATCTTGCCCATCCAGACTGATCCCCGAGGGAAATGGACACCCACTTATGACGGCCCGTATGTGGTCAAGAAAGCCTTTTCTGGAGGAGCACTGATACTCACGAACATGGACGGAGAGGATTTAAGGAACCCAGTCAATTCCGATCAAGTGAAGAAGTATTATGCCTGAAAGAAATAGACGAAAAAAGAGAAAGACAAGCCAAGTAAGAGTTAGCTCGCTAGGTTGAAAACCCGAAAGGGCGGCCTAGGCAAAATCAGAGCGACCCGGTGGATTGAAAACCCGCAAAGGGCGATCCAGGAAAAAATTAGGGTCAGAAAACTTGGGCATGAAAAGTAAAGAAAGGCATACAACTCCTCTGAAGACTTGGATGAGGGAGTGATCAAGGTCAAGGACATAAATGTTTAGCACTGTTCCACAGAGACGGACAGTCAGAATTTAACTTCTCTCTTTTTTCGTGTCTTTTTATAGTTTAAACTTTCAAGTGTGATAAACAATCGGCGTAACTTCTTGTGCGACCGGTTTCCACATTAATAAAGTTCAACTTTCTCATATCTGTTCACTCTTTTATTTTCTGCTTTTTTTGCTCAAAATAAACGTTTTATAATGATAGTGATGATGACCTGTAAAACATGTGCATAAATCATGGAGCATTACAATTATTGCAAAGTCCCTAAAGGTCGCGAAAAAAGCAATTCCCCAAAACCAGTTAATCATGCAAGAGAAAGCGATTGCACTCACGATTGCTTCAAACGGCGAAGTCAAAGCCAACATGCACTCGGCCCATGAGCCCCGCAATTCCAGTGGGTTCTTCAGTCTCGTGCCATGAGTGTCGCGGGTTGGCTGAACCAGCAAAAATGAGCCAAAAGAGCAAAGGAGCAAAAGAAAAAACAAATGATCAGAAAAAGAAAGCTGATCAAAGAATGAAAAGCCAAGAAAAAACAAACAGTCAGAAAAAAGAAAGCTGACAAAAGAAACGAAGAATCAAGAATAGCATCCCATTGCATTCATCATTCCACTAAATCATCACATCGCATGCACTCACATGACATGCATTCGCATAACGGGCTTTGCATAGCATGCATTCATATTCCATGCACCATGTCTTGCATCTGCTAACGTGTGCAGGTGTCCTGGATCAGTGCAATGGCATTGATCATCAATCAGAGCAAGCTGAAGAAAGGTCCGCTAACCTGAGCAGACATCCTGGATCAGTGCAATGGCATTGATCATCAATCAAAGCAAGCTGAAGAAAGTTCCGCTAACCTGAGCAGACATCCTGGATCAGTGCAATGGCATTGATCATCAATCAGAGCAAGCTGAAGAAAAGTCCGCTAACCTGAGCAAACATCCTGGATCGGTGTGGAAGCATTGACCGACTAAAGGAACCAACTGGATTTTGGAATCCCCTCTGGACCCACGTGTCCCCAGCAAGATTGACTTCACCTTGTATTCGAGCTGCAGGTAAGTCCCCCTGACCTCAATAGGTCCAGTCGAAGAGGATAGCAGTGTTAGCCTAAAACATGGCGCAGTCCTAGGAAAATATCGAGATCTAGACTTGATATAGTACCCTCCCCTGGTCGCTCGCATGACCATCCCTTTGAGCCCACGTGCTCCCCAGGCCCAAGTGCAAACTCGGATCGTTCGCGGTTCGTTAAAAGGCTTTAGGCAGCCTCCAGTGTCGGCTTACTGAGAGCTGGTACCTTCTTTACTGCTTTCTTTATCGCTTTCTTTACTGCTTTATTTCCTGCTTCTGCTGCCTGAGGGTTGGCACCAATTTATTGCCTGCTTTTGCTGCCTGAGGGTTGGCAGATTTTATTACTTTCTTTACTATTGCTTTTTGTTGGCTTACTAAGGGTTGACAATTCATTTCCTGCTTTTGTTGGCTTACTAAGAGCTGACGCTTCATCCATTGCAGTCATCTCGTGCTAACACCTGTGCATCAAAAAAAAAAGAAAAAAAAAGAAGAATAGAAAACAGAAAAACCAGAAAAAAAAGAGGGGGAAAAATTCGGGTTTTTCCCTAAGTAGACAAAATCGGTATAATTTCTAAATTCTTTATCTTTATTTTACCTCGGAATATGTTTCGGCCAATTCATATTCCTCGTTAAAATCCAGATAAAGAGGGGCAGTTGTCATACCCCAATTTTGTCCGGCTTAGGTCAAAATCCTAATTTTCCCCAAAAATAAATAAATTGAAGAGTGAAGAGCATTATGCATTGCATTTTGGGTCCTAAAAGTCATTCCACAGCTTTTAAAATCATTTTTAGGGTCGAAATGCATTTTGGAGCAAAATTAGGTTTTTGGAGCAAAAAGGGTATTTTGGTCATTTCCAAAATTAAGCAATTTCTCACCAAAAATCATTATTCAATATCAGAATAATTCATTTGGATCAAAATGAGTTGGGTCATATTTTTTATGCGCATGCATTGATAAATTTTTGCATAAAAAGTCAAACTTCAAAGAAAAGGGCAAAATGGGAATTTCCTTCAAGGTGGGGTATCAAATCAATTTTGGGAATGGTGATATCATGGAATTTTGGGCCCAATGATTGATTCCTAGGATATGGCCCAAAGTGGCATGAATAATGTGGAATTATCATGAAAAGAATAATAAAAAATGGTAAAATAAGGAAGTGTCCTCATATAAGACAAAATGTACTATCTTTTGGCAAGCTTGCACAAACTTGGGCACCAAGGCCTCATTTGCTCCGAATTTTCCAGCTATTTTTCACCTCATTTTGTGTTTCTTCATGCCCTTGATCCATGTGATTTGTATTCCTAGCCATTGATTAAAATTTTAGATCAAATCCTAGGCTATAACTTTGTGTACAAAACCCTATTTGCCCTTAACAATTTTTGTGCAACAAAAAGCTCCTAATTTTCGTGTATGACCCCATTCCCTCTCCATTTTGTGTTTTCTCTCCACCCTAAATCCATGTGATAAGTGATCTCAACCCTCCATTCAAAATCAAAGTTCAATCCTAGAGCACTTAGTAAGGCCAATGACCCAATTGCCCCTAAACCTAAAATAGCTCTATAAATACTCCCTCATTCCCACACCTAAGGATCTTTAGGCCTCTCATTAAAACCCTAGCACACCAAAAACACCTCCTCTTCCTCTCTTCCATGAAATCTCTCTCACTCCATCACTTCATTCTTTTCATCTTTCACCATCAAATCTTCCATTTCTTGCTAGATCATCATCATCCCTTCCATTCTCTTCAAGGTTGCATCATCAAATTGCTAAGAGCTAGCAATCTTTGTGGGTTCAAGGGTAGATCCAAGTTCATTTTGAGTCTATATCAACTCATTCTTCATTTCTTTGTGATTTTGAGGTAAGTCTTGAAACCTTGCATCTCATATTTAGTTCTTCTTGCATAATCTCTCTTCTACTCCCAACTCCTTCTTGATTGCTTGTTGTTGTTGCTTTGAGGATCCATTTCAAACATTTTGACAAGGACTTAGGGAGCCTTGGGTGTTTGAGATGGGTCCTTGGCCTTGAAGGAGTTGTTCTTCTACTTGAATAATTTCCCTTGCATCTTTGCATATTTTGCACTAGATTTCATAAATAAAATTGTTGTTTATGGGCTTTAGCATTTCGCATATCATAAAAGTTAGGGTTGATATGATTTTGTTGCACTTCCTTGCTTAATCATATGAATCCTTGCAAAAAAAATAGATCTATGTTGCTTTGTGTTAATTTTGGTTTTTTCATTAAATAAAATGTGGATCTATGTTTCCTTTGGATCGCATGCTTATAGATCTAAAAATATTTCCAAGTTGATTTTGTTGTTGTTCTTTGTTTGGAGATGTTTGATCTTGTTGTTAATATTTTATTTTAGTGTTAGATGTTATTGGTTGATGATCTAGCAATATGATTCCCACTAGTGCCTAGTGCACCTTGACCTAAGTGGTGAAGATTGCTAGAAATGACTCAATTTAGTTTGTGTGTTCACTTATTCTTGTGTCTTAGTTTGCTTATTGTAAATTGTTGATGATAGGCAAGTTGATTCTCACTAGTGCCTAGTGCACTTTTCTCAAAGTGAGAGGATTGCTCTATGTGATTCAACTTGGTTTTAGTGTTCATTTACTTTTTACCATTTTACTTTACCATTCATTAACTTTTTACCAAAACATAAAAATATTTTACTACTTTGGTTTTTACCACTTCATTAATTTTTTTTACTAAAACATAAGAAGATTTTACCTCTTCCCATTTACCTCATGCATTTTTACTTTACCATCTCATTAAATAATTACCATTTACTTCATGCATTTTTACTTTACTTTTCACTAACTTCTTACTTAAAGTTTTACAACTTATCAACTTGCAAAAATACCCAAAACATTTTCACATTCATGCATCTTCATTCATACTTAGTTTATGTGACACTCTCATGCATCCTCATATGCTTATATCTCTTGCATCCTCTTATGCATCCTTGTATGCCATCCATTCATAAATAAAGTGCTATGCATCCATTCCTTGTATATTCATGCACTTGCATGCTTACCTAATCATGCATCCTTGCTCACATATTCAATCATTTAACTTAGAATACTCTATGTTTACAATCAATTGTATTCACTTGTTCTTGATGCCAAGTAAATGTCTTGACTTGATTGTGTGCCCTCCTCTCCACTTGTATGACCTCCTAATGGAGACGTAAGTCTACATGCATGTTGTAGCATAGAGCCATTAGGGTAAATACAATCCTTCTTGCACACACACAATTACTTTGAGAACTTTGTTTTGCATCTTTAATAATTGAATCCTTTGATTGTATGGGCATGTTTAATCTTGGTTAATGAATGATATGTTCATGTTTGCTTGAGTATTATTCATTCTAATCGCGATTGTATGACCATTCTAATCGTTGTTGTTCGGTCTTCGCAAAAGCTCTATCCCATTTTCGAAAACTTATTCATTTCACAAAAACAAATCAATCGTCATTAAACACCAATTGCGCCGTTGCCGATTAGGTTGTTAATGATGATATTGTTTTCAAAAGGAGTTAGAAGCGAGACCATTCTAACTGTTGTTGTTCGGTCTTCGCAAAAGCTCTATCCCATTTTCGAAAACTTATTCATTTCTCCAAAATAAACCAATTGTCATTAAACACCAATCGCGCCGTTGCCGATTAGGTCATTAATGATGATTTCATTTTCAAAAGGAGTTAGTAGCGAGACCATTCTAACCATTGTTGTTCGGTCTTCGCGAAAGCTCAATCCTTTTTCAAAACCAAAAACCGAGAACTACGTAGCTTTGATCCCTATTCCTGTGAGGGTACGTAGGAGCGGGGTCCTGTCCCGTCAAGCACACTCTTAAAAAATCTTTGTTTTGTCCTGATTTTCAAAGATAACCACCGAGAACTACGTAGCTTTGATCCATATTCCAGTGAGGGTACGTAGGAGCGGGGTCCTGTCCCGTCAAGCACACTCTTAAAAAAATCTTTGTTTTGTCCTGATTTTCAAAGATAACCACCGAGAACTACGTAGCTTTGAATTCTCCATCGCACCGGGAGATACGTAGAAGCGGGGTCCTGTCCCGTCAAGCACACTCTTAAAAAATCTTTGTTTTGTCCTGATTTTCAAAGATAACCACCGAGAACTACGTAGCTTTGAATTCTCCATCGCACCGGGGGGTACGTAGGAGCGGGGTCCTGTCCCGTCAAGCACACTCTTAAAAAATCTTTGTTTTGTCCTGATTTTCAAAGATACCAAAAATATCCCTTTCCCCTTCGTTTTCAATAAAACAAACTCCTAAAGAAAAGAAAAGAAGTAGAATAAACCGCTTTCAAGCTCAAAATTTTGTCCAAACCACACATCAAGTTAATGGTTCCCTTTCGGTATAAAGGAGGTGCGGGGTGCTAATACCTTCCCCGTACCTAACCGACCCTCGAACCTACATCTCTGCGTTTTCAAAAGACCATCCGCCTTGTTTAAAAGACCTTTTTTCAATGTTTTGGTCTTAAAATTAAAATATTGGTGGCGGCTCCAAACTTTTTCCACGTTGTCAAACGAAAAGTCCCAAACCGGATTTTTCGGGCGCAACAATTATCTATGGATTCCTTTATTTCTTTGCACTTGTTTTTAAAAACAGTATCATTAGTAGTAAAATAATGATAACAATAAGCAACGGGTACCGAAAAAAGCGTGCACGGCGAGTGGCGAACACGCGCGCGCAAAGAGAGTAACGACACGCACACGATTTGGAATGACACTCGTATGTGGTTAGAAATAACATGTGCACGAAACAATGCAAAAATGTTAAGACTAACGCGTGTACGCGACTAAAAATAATACGTGTGCACCATGGAACATGTTTTTGGGATTTTTCGAAAATGAAACATGAAACCGATTAAAATCAAATGTCTACAAGATTATTATTATTATTTTAGAAAAACAAATCGCATTAATCTAACGGACAAAATTAGGGTATGACAGCTGCTGTAACGCCCTAAAATTTAATTAATTATTTAATTGAATTGTTTGGAATTTAATTAGTAGAAAAATAATAAAATAAAAATAATGTTAGAATATATGGACCTATGGTTAGGGTTAGTAGTAGCGAATTCGAAGTGTTAGGGAAAAGGCCCATGATGAAGTCGCATAGCCAAGAGAAAAGCCCATGAAAATTGACTAAGTATAAATAAGCATTTTTAGGGTTTTGCTCACTAATTAGAAAAACAAAAGTTTGAGAGTGAGAAAAGAGAGAGGAGGCGCGGCGAAGAGGAGGAGACGGCTTGGGCAAGGTTTCGAATTCTTCAAGGCTAAGGTAAGGGTGGGGTTCTATCTCTATAATTGGGTGTATGAAGGGCTCTATGTAGAAAGGTTAATGGAACCCTAGGTGATTAAGTTAGAAAACCCTAGTTGTAGGAATTAAATTTGATTGATGATGAATGAATGTGATTTGATGATGATTGAGCATGATTGATAATGATTGGACATGATTGATGATGATTGAGCTTGCTTGTTGATGACTTGAACCAAAAATTCTGTCCATAGGGCGCCATGGGCGCCAATGTTGTTGTTGCTGTGGCTGGGCGCCTTCCTGGGCGCCAAATTCTGTGCGTGTGTTGCTGCCTGGGCGCCATGGGCACCGTTCCTGAAACTGTGATGGGCGCCATGGGCGCCATCCTGTGTTGTGTGACTGGGCGCCTTCCTGGGCGCCATTCTGGGTGTGTAGTGTTCTGGCAGAGGGGCGCCAAGGGCGCCATGGGCGTTGTTCCTGTCCTGTTGCTGTTTCAGGTGTTGTTCTGGCGCATGGGCGCCAAGGTTGTGGCTGCCCTGTTGCGGTGACTGTGTTGTTCGGGCGCATGGGCGCCAAGGGCGCCAAGATTGGCTGCCTGGTTGTTGTTGCTGCGTGCTGTGTCTGGCGCAGGGGCGCCATGGGTGCCTAAATCAGGCTGCCTCGTGCTGTGTCTGGCGCAGGGGCGCCAGAATCTGGCTGCCTTGTGCTGTGTTGCGTTGCTGGGCGCCATGGGCGCCAAGGGCGCCAGTTTGGCTGCCTGTTGTGCTGCTGGGCGCCATGGGCGCCAGTTTGGCTGCCAATTGTGTTGCTTGGCGCAGTGGGCGCCAAGTGTGGCTGCCCAAATGTGAATTTCACGATTGTTATTTAAAATGATGTTGAATATGTGATTAGGCCCAAAGTTGCCAAAATGTTGAAAGTTGTTAAATTATTGCGATGTTGCCAAAATGCTGAAAGTTGCTAAAATATTGCGATGTTGCCAAAATGTTGAAAATTGCTAAGTTGTAAATTGTTGACGACGAAGGTTGTACGAAGACGAATTTGCCTCTATTCATTGGCAGGTGATGTGTTGTAGGCCTACGGCCAATGTTGCTTTCCGATGTTGTGTGTTGCTATGTAACCATTGTTTTTGCTTGTGCATTTACATAGCGTCGCATGCATAGCATATTTTTACGATGGAGCTATGCTCAAACCACGACGACGATGTTGCGATGTTGATGCCCCTATTTACGGGTTTTGGATTATGGTACCACATGCATTATAGGGCGGTGGCCCTGAGGTGAGTCACATTCCGCATTATGTGCATACTTATGTGATTGAGATGAGTTTGACTGCTGTTAAGTGATGAATTGACCTGAATTATATATTTTTCTTCATGTATCCGATTATATAGTGCGATATCTCACCCCTTCTATTTGAATGTTACCCCAGTGTTGGTAACGTGCAGGTAATCCCGAATGAAGGCAGTTCACCTTCGTTTGATCGAGTCGGTGTCGTCGCTCTGATATGTAACACTCGGGGGGAATGAACACGTTTTTTTAATACTGTCTGCTTTATTATTTCGTTGTTGGAGCTTTAAGCCGTTATGTTGTTGTGATGTTTTCTGAGCTTTCTTGAGTTGTTAAGACGCGACGATTATTTAATTGACTTGTTGTGAATCCGCTGCGTAGTTTTTAAAGATGAATTATTTCTGAGGATGTAACATTCCTAATTTTTAAAGACTCGTACTATGATGCCTAAGACCGAGTAATTATTTGTGGGAATAATTGGTCGTGTCTCGGGGATTAATAGTCGAGGAAAAGTCCAAAGGAATCCTACTCTACATTTAATTGTGGCTTAGTCATAAAGTAAATGAACAATTCAGCTGAAGGGTAAAATCGTCATTTTGCCTCACATCGAAGACGTATCAATTGAGTGAGAAATTAATCTCGAAACGAATGAGGATTAGCCGAGAAACCTATGCCGAGCGGAAAGCCATAAGAGTATTGGGGTTTTAGCCTCAAAACCAAAACTTAATGGGCCAAGGGCATTTTGGTAATTTGACCTCATTAAACCTTCAGCTGGTCAAAACAATTTCCCCCTTCCATATCATCTCATTTATCAAGATTCAGAATTAGAAAGTGAAAGAAAGGAGAGTTGATGAGAAGTTAAGTGAAAAGTTGGTCTAAGGGCAATATGGTGATTTCTTATTTTTTTACAACACCTCAACCATTACTAATTCTGATTTCCCTGTTGAACCAAGGACAAACACTCTTTGTTTTGAATGATAACAAATTACATCTTGTCTACTAATGGTTGCAGTTGAATGAAAGTACAGGGACAAAATCAAAGAACGGGGATTAAATCAAAGAGCAGGGACTAAAGTGCAATGGCTTGCAGAAGAAGCAACAATGAAGTTGAAGACCTAATTGTTTATCTGCTTTTGATAGGACTCAAATGTAAGATCCTATCCCTTCAGCTTTATGACATTTAGTAGAAGAGAGATGAAGTTTTTAAAAATGTTTTAAAAATAAAATTGTTGTGTTGAAAGTCTTGAAAAATATTTTAGTCAAATGCATGCATGCATCAGAAAGGCACACAACATGAGAAAATGTTTTTTAAATGAAAGAATCGATTTTCCATTGTCTCATAGGAGTATAAAATCGATTTCTAACTCCCAATGAGACATGATAAATCGATTCCCAAGCCTTTCCTAAGCAAAACAATCGATTTCCAAGTTATCTTAAAAAGGCAAAAATCGATTACAACATCTCCTTTATTCAAGCAAAGAATCGATTCTTTCTTTTTCCTATGAAGCTTCATAATCGATTGCTCCTATATTTTAGCAAAACAAATGAATCAATTCCTCCTTCTTTAAACCAAAGTTAAAATCGATTCTTGCCTACTCAGGAGGTCCTAAGAATCGATTCCTTCATTCTTCCAAAGACAAATGAATCGATTCCTAAGTTGTCTAAATGCAAAGAATCGATTCTCCTACTTTTTAACTTCATCAAACAATCGATTCTTCATTTACATTAAATGTTTTTTTTTCAAATCCTACGTTTCCTAAACCTATAAATAGAGAGGTGCTTCACACTCTTCAATACACCACTTTCCACTTCTCTGCTACGTATTTTCAGATCAAAAAGAAAAGAAAAAAAATAAGAGCTTTCATTTTCAGATCTATATTTCAAAGTTCTTCATTTTCAAAAACCAATCATCTCTCACTCTACTATATTGTTACTATACTGCTGAAGTGATTGGTTCGTAGATTTCATATTGTATTCGTTTTCTAAGTGGTTATTTTGAAATCCTGGGAGGTGTTCTTGGGTCGTTCAATCAGAAGATTGAAGCGGTTATTTTGAAATCCTGGGAGGTGGTCTTGGGTCGTTCAATCAGGGGAAGATTGAAGCGGTAGTGAAATCCTGGGAGGTGCTCTTGGGTCGTTCAATCAGGAGATTGAAGCGGTTGAAATCCTTAGCGGGGAGCTCGGGTTCTCAATTGAGATTTTCTATTTGAAGTTGATTGTTTGTAAAACATTGGTTCTTCATATAGTGGTTATCAGCAAAGTCCAAAGGTTGCAAAGCCGGAGGCCGAGGACGTAGGGCTTTTATCCCGAACCTCGTAAAATTCCTGGTGTATCTCTATCCCTACTCTCTTTACTTTATTGTCTATATTTGTTATTGTTATATAGCCGTGATATTCATTGTTTTGTTTATATTTGTTTTGAATATCACTACTCAGATCTGTCTACTGTTATATTATTGTGCTGATCTGTTATTATCCATATCACTACTGTAGATCTGTCTGTTGCTATATTCAATATCACTGCGCTGCCTATAAATAATCTAGTTATTCTGTATATTGAATATAGAGTAATATCATACTGTGCTTGATCTGCCTGCTTGCTTACATTATATAAGTTTAAATCTCAGTTTCCGCATTTGATTTAAACAAAGCATTTCATAAGTTTTTGAAAACCGAAAAGAATTCATATTTCGCACATAACCTTATTCACCCCCCCCCCCCCCCCCCCTCTAAGGTTATACTATAGTCTAACATTCCCCTTACTTGCCACAACACTCAGCAAAAGTGGAGTTCAGAATATAGAAAGGGAGAGAGAGACTCGAGTGTGGGAGAGAAGGAAGAAGGGAGAAGGAGTTGAAACTCCACTCACACCTCATTGCATGTAAGCAATGTCTTGACACTTCAATTCAGCTGCTCATTCTCTTTCTAACCAACTAATTTTCATCACCTCATTCTCTTCCAATTGCAACTCACCATTTCTGGAACTCTTGAGCTCAAATTCGTGGTTTGCAAGTAGTTAAGGTTGATGATTCAAGATTCATCAAGAATCCAGCTGGGAAACCGTTTTACCTACCTTCAGTGATTTCATCGTATCTCCCTGCACATAACTCCGATGATCGTGATTCTTGTCCCTCTGGAAACTAGACAAAACGCTATTCATTTTGGGCACAAGAACCGTATGATTTCATGGAGAAATAAAGGAGATATCATGTCCCCAAGTTACGGTTTCAGAATCAAACACTGTCCTGGACCAGTCACCTTGTTTTGTTAATATCTCTCAATCTACTGGATGCATGCGCGTGAAACTTCTTCCATTTGAAAGTAGACGAAATTATCTTCACAATGGGCACTGATTTGAGTAGATTTGGTCACGTATTGACCAACTTATGCTTATTGCAAAACTGGGTCCTGATTCTGGGAAATGGGAATGGAAGCTAGTATGCCCGTTCGTCAAATTTGAGTTCGATTCGCCAAAGTCTCGAGCGCCATCAGTTCGATATACTGAAGTGGGGACCAGTAGCGAGGATGATTGACTTAGTTACTGGTTGTGCAAGTGGGACCCATCAAGTCAGATGCGGAGGCACTAGGAGCGTGTACGAGACTACGAGGATTGTTCGAGTGGTTAAGGTCCGGTCGTTCGTGCTCCGGCGTGATTTCTCACAGGATCGTCAACCGGGTGAGTTCTACTCACGGATAGGGATATTTTTTCGTGTCTTGAAATTATATCGGGTTGAGTCATAAGGCAATTATCAATTTTCGAAAGATTTTTTAATCGAAAACCGTTTTGAGCAATATCGCGTTTTTACGGTTTTTATTGAATTGTTGAACAATTTATGAAATTGTGATTTTAAATGCTTTCACTGGAATATGGTCTGGAATGTTGTTTATTAAATCCGTTTTCAGGTTGGAGAACGATCGGAATTCGATTTGGGCGAGAAATGGAAAGCAGAATGAGAAACTAGAATTCGGTAACAGAACAGGCCGCACGGGTCGTGCGCCCCTGGGCACGGACCGCGCGTGAGCTACTGTTACCGGACTCCGATTTCTCATTTCGTCGCTCCTTTCGATCCTGAATCACTTCTAATCTTCTTCCCAACCCATTTTAAGGATATTGCCTTATTGACAACTGTATTTTGAACTTATTCGACTCACGATTTTGAAAAAGAGTTTCAAAAGCATACTTGATTGAAAAACCGAAACCCTAGTATACGTGTGGGTACACCGTCTGATGGACTGACTGAATATATATGTTTATATATGTCAAATGAAAATGATTATAATGCCGGAGGTCTAAACGATGAATTCATCAAAACGGATTATAGATCGATATGGATATTGTTTATCCAATTACTATGCGAATGATCCTTTGGTGATCGAAAGATATAAATTATCTAATGAGCTTATGTGACTGATCCTTTGGTGATCAAAATGAAAAAAAGAAGATATAAATTATCTAACTCTCGAGAACTTGATGCGTATTGTCATACGTATTGCGTTGGGTGACGACCCGACAAGTACCATACTAGGGAGGGTAGTCATGACCCCTTACCTAGGCCCTGAATGTGTTTTGGCGTGGTCAACTCACGGGTTACCGGGATTAGCACTGGATTGCAGTCGGCTTATGCTAAATGGAACACACGATTACCGGGATTAGCACTGGATTGCAGTCGGTACGTGTTAAATAAATTCATGAAGTGCGTGCATTTCGATTATAGCTTGTGATAGCTAATTATCTATTTTTGATAACGGTTTAATAAGTTGAACACACGGTTACCGGGATTAGCACTGGATTGCAGTCGGTACGTGTTAACTAAACTCACGAAGTGCGAGGCATTTCGATTAATGAATAAGACATTGTTATGTCAACTTTGGTGGTAACAGTTTAATAAATTGAACCGAGTGTCAGTGAGGGGGAACGATAGGACTCACTGAGACAAGTTGTCTCACCCAATCCATATTTGTTGTTTTTACAGAGAACAGGATATAAGGACAGCAGGCGGCACAGTTGGTTGTCACGTTCGAGGAGAAGACTGAAGATTGATTCTTTTATAGTTGTCCACGTTCTTATGTAGTTGTCTCTGTATTCGGTCTTATGACTCGAGGTTCTAAAATATTATTTTTATAGTTTCCGCTGTTTCTTGTAAAGATATATATCTAAACAGGAATTTTTATACTCTGATTTATACCAAATTGTATATTTAGGTATTTCTTTGTTAAAGAAATACCGGGGTGTTACAGAGGATTAAAACGGTTGTTTTATCGGTTCATCCAAACGTGTTATATAAATGTTTTCAAAAGCGAATTAACCTGTATATTGTTTTCACGATGCAAATGTGGCACTCCATTGTTTGTCGAAAAAGGTTTTTATGAACTCTGATTTTGCATTATTTTACCGGGTAGAAATGGGGTGTTACATTAGTGGTATCAGAGCAGTTTCGGTCTGTCCGGCCAAGTTGTCAAGTTACTGTGTCATTGACGATCAAGTTTTGTCGATTAGTTCTAACTATTGCCAAAAGGGAGAGAAAAATGGAAAGCCAAAAGGGAGAGAAAAATGGAACCTTAGCTCACCTAGTTCTTGGGTTTTGAAGATGGAGGGGAGATGATGATGATGAAGTTTGGGGCTTCGGTTTCCACTTCTTCTTCTTTCTTCTTTCTTCTTTCTTCTTTCTTCTTTCCTCTTCTTCTTTTCTCTTCTTCTTTTTCTCTTCTCTTCCTCTGTTTCACGCTTCCTTTCCTTTCTTTCTTAATTCTCTTTTCTTTCTTTTCTTTTATATTTAGTGGTAATGTGGTCAAATGACCACATTGCCCTTAATCTCTAATTTCGTTTCTAAATCGTTCTTGATCCGTATTAACCGGTTAACGACCCTAAGACAACCAATAATTAACTTTAGCACTCAATATTTTTACTAATCAAGTACTAAAATAAGTCAATTGGATTAACATCCAAATAACTCGACTAATTATTTTGAGGTTGTTACATTCTCCCCAACTTGAAAGAATTTTGTCCTCAAAATTGAACAAACATTCCTCAAGAAAAAAAATACGGATTTCATGTTCACATATCGTCCTCCAACTCCCAAGTAGCTTCCTCGGTGGAAAAACCATTCCAAATCACTCTGACAATGGGAATTGTCTTTGTCCGAAGCGTTCTCTCGCCACGTTCCGTGATGTAACTAGGATGAGGTTGGAAAGATAGGTTCGGTGAAAGGTCAATCGTCTCAAAATTCAACGGCTAACCCGGATCGGAAATGTTCTTACGCAATTTGAGACACATGGAATATCTAATGCAGATTGGACAATGGTGCAGGCAAAGCAATACGGTATGCTAGTGGCCCACTCGTTCGGTAAATTGGAAAGGTCCAACATACCGAGGACTGAGTTTCTTCGCCCACAATGCTCTACCTGTACCAATCATTGGTGACAATCTTATAAATACTTGATCACCAGGCTCAAACTCTAACGGCCTTCTTCTTTTATCGGCATAGCTCTTCTGCCTAATCAGCGCATCAGATACAACATTGGTCCTTCCTGGATGATACTTCACTCAAATCATAAGCAATGCACAACTTCGTGCTACCATTCTTCTTTTGACTAGCAACACTGGAGCATTCCATGGAGAAGTACTCGACTAATTAACTTCGTTTTTATCGACTCTTTAAGTTGGGATTTCAATTCCTTTAATTCTAGCGGAGACATTCGATAAGGAACTATAGATATTGATCCTGTTCCAGAAACCAATTCTATAGAAAACTCTACCTGTCTATCTGGTGGTACAGAAGAGACTCCATCCGGAAAAACATCCAAAAAGTCGTTCACAACTTGAACAGATGTCAAATCTAAACCTGTTTCAGTGGATGCATAGCATAATAACATACGCTTTCGCACCTTGGAACAATGACTGGTTTGCTGAGGTGAAAGAGATAACTGCTTCGGAATTTTCCTTCGTCAATTCCATGGATTCAGAGGCGAAATTGATAGTTCACTTGGCACAGTCGATTGTAACATGATTTGCAGTCATCCAATTCATACCCAGAACGATGTCCATTAGGTGTGATGGTCTCATACCCCTCAGTGAATTGTCATTAGGTGTGATGGTCTGGCATCCAGAGTGTTGGCTCGCCCCTACCTAGGAGCATCTGGTGTTCCCTTTTGATTCTTCTTTGCTGGGCACGCGTTTGCATAGTGGCCCTCTTCATCACAATGATAGCACCGGTTTGGTCTTGGTGGACAATCTCCACGGTAATGCCTTCCACAATTTCTACAATTCCTGTACTGTGCAGAATCAGACGATTGCACATGCTTCCCTTTATAATCGCTTCCCTTGTCTGAGTCATACCGGGGACCCATCTGAGAGCTAGATGGCCCAGTGTTCCTCTTATTCTGATGGAACGCCTTTCTGCTTGCATACAATCTTGCCAAATCACTTTCGGCAATATAGGCTTGTTGTACCATGGCTGCGTAGTTGCTCCTCGGAAAAGAACTTAGGCTTTGTGCAATATTCTCGCTCAGCCCATACTTGTACCTGTC
This sequence comes from Astragalus membranaceus, assembly GCA_039519185.1. Taxonomy (NCBI): domain Eukaryota; kingdom Viridiplantae; phylum Streptophyta; class Magnoliopsida; order Fabales; family Fabaceae; genus Astragalus; species Astragalus membranaceus. The sequence continues at coordinate 34,968,054 of CM076852.1, read as the reverse complement.
AGTTTTCCATCTGTCGTTAGGAGCATATCCAGCTAAACCGAAGAATTGATACGACTCTTCAAATTTAGCTGTGTATTGGCTCACGGTCAAACCTCCTTGTGTGAGATCCAAAAACTCATTCTCTTTGTCAAACCTCATAGTAGTGGGAAAGAATTGTTCAAGAAAGGTTCTCCTGAAGTTCTCCCAAGTCTGGGGAGTTTCCATGGTCTCCATCATGGCTCTAGCATTAGTCCACCAGTTATTGGCCTCTCCCTTCAGCATATGGGATGCCAATCTCAGCTTATCTTCATCTGTCACTTGCATCATGAGAAAAATCTTTTCAGTGTCATCCAGCCAATGTTGTGCTTTCATGACATCAGGCCCACCTCTGAACTTGGAGGGTTTCATCTTCAAGAATTCTGTGAAGACTCTTCTTGGGTTCACTTGTGGCTCATGAACTTGTTGCTGCTGAGCATTTTGCTGCTGTGTCAGTTGTTGTTGATGCATAAGCATCATATCCTGCATCATTTTCTGTTGGTTTTCAATCACATTTTGCATCCATTCGAAATGCGGATCAGCAGGAGGAGGATCTCCTCTACCTCTTCTGGCCATGATCCTGCGAAATATGCACAAAGTATTAAGTTGATCAAGCTTAATCTCTAATAGCATACTAAGAAGAATCATAACTAAAGGAAGTAAAAGACTCTAATAGCTACGTCCGACTAGGTCGAACCGCTCTGATACCAACTGTAACACCCCCGGTATTTTTATTTTGTAAAAATACCCAAGTGTACCATCCCTAGAACATCAGAGATTTATTTCCTGCTTAGACACTGAATATCACTATAATTTTTCGCTGAATATAAACCAAACAGTCTTATACACAAACAAGATGATACGGTTCTCAGACCATGAACCATCAGCAACTATAGTATTCAGTATCATACAAGAAAGCGAAAGTAAGATATAACACTAAAGACATAGTGTTTCAATACAAAGACAACAAAGGGAAACATAAACTTAAGCATAAAGCTAAGTCATCAGTAACCATCCAAGCTCCACCCACCCGTGCCTCTGTGGTCCTCTCTTTCCCTGTTTCTCTGTAAAACAACAACATATAAACAATGAGATACAATCTCAGTGAGTTCTACCGAGACCCCTACTAACACTCTCGGTTCAATTATGAAACATTTTTAATTCAACACGACACCAACTGCAAATCCAGTGCTAAACCCGAGGAACGTATCATAACTCAGTGCGACACCGACTGCAAATCTTGGGCAAAACCCGGTGTATCGCACAGTACGACACCGACCGCAATCCTGTGCTAAACCCGGTGAACCGTACAACAAAACTCTTATCTTAACACCGGCTGCAAATCCAGTGCAAAACCCAGTGAACAGTATTCTAGGACTTTCTTCTATTCGTGGTTTAATTATAACCACGTGCATTTTAATTCAACACGACACCGACTGTAAATCCTGTGCTAAACCCGATGTATCGCACAGTACGACACCGACTACAAATCTTGTGCTAAACCCGGTGAACCCCCTTACCAATAGCATTTTTCCTAATGGCACGGAGTCAAGGGTAAGGGATCATGACTGCCCCGCCTAGTATGTTAATCCCATGGGTCATCACCCAAACTCGATATAATAAACACATATATCCATTATCATATGGACCCATAGTTCATTTACATTAGACCTTTATTTGAACATTTAGTTCGCATCATAAACAAAATCTACGTTTGCTCTTGCATATTAATTCGCCGCTTTTAAGACCATTTATAACTTCAAAAATAGTTCATTTTACATTTTAAATTGTATATTCAGTTAGGCCTCTGAATAAGCTTTCAAACGCATCTTAGAACACCTCAATCGGGTTCCCGGATCAAATGTTATCGCCAAAACAAAATCAGTGTACAGTTGCTGAAAAATTGCAAAGCGTCGCGACGCGAACTGCTACCGTCATGATGGATGCTGAGAAAGGCAGATTTTTTGCGGTTTCTCGCGAAATCCGCTATTCTGCTCAATTCCGATTCTTGTTCCGATTGAAAACAGTCCAAACAACCAGAAAAACAGATTCAATCAATATCACACAATCAATCAAATCAATCAAAAACTCAATCTAAACAAATTTTATCAAAATACGACATATTTCCAAATAATGGTTTTTGAGTCAAAATCTTTCGAAACCAATCAACACAAAATTCATTTTCAAAACGAAACAATCCTAAACGTGAGTAAAACTCACCCTTGACGCGAAAGTCGATACCGAGCCGAAATCACCGAGACTCCAAAAATTCCCAATCGAACCCTAGATTCTCCAATTCGCTTCCAACTTCGAATCAAGCTTCAAACCGCGTTCAATCCGCCTCAAGACCGTTTCTAATCAAGATTAACCGATCGAAATCAACACAAATTCGGAATTCCTCAGAAAACCCTAAGAAATTCGTAAGCCAAAAGGGAGAGAAAAATGGAACATTAGCTCACCTAGTTCTTGGGTTTTGAAGATGGAGGGGAGATGATGATGATGATGAAGTTTGGAGCTTTGGTTTCCACTTCTTCTTCTTCTTTCTTCTTTCTTCTTTCTTCTTTCCTCTTCTTCTTTTCTCTTCTTCTTTTTCTCTTCTCTTCCTTTGTTTCACGCTTCCTTTCCTTTCTTTCTTAATTCTCTTTTCTTTCTTTTAAGTGGTAATGTGGTCAAATAACCACATTGCCTTTAATCTCTAATTTCGTTTCTAAACCGTCATTGATCCGAATTAACCGGTTAATTATCCTAAGACAACCAATAACTAACTTTAGCACTCAATAATTTTACTAATCAAGTACTAAAATAATTCAATTGGATTAACATCCAAATAACTCGACTAATTATTTTGAGGATGTTACAGACAAATTCTAGATCCCAATGTGTAAAATGAGGTTCTTCATCTTCCTTTCGTAGCTTTTGTCAGGGCTGCCAATAATATTTGGGAGCCATATCCAAATGGTCTTTTTTTTTCAGACTTATCTTTTGCATTTTTCTCAATGACATAAAGTGTCTCAAATGATATATCTGTCTTTGCAAAGAGTAATGTTATTTACATTGTCTTGTGCTCACATTATTGAGAAAATTATTACAGAAAATTACTTGATCACGTAGTATAAATGAGTTCCTTCATTTTTCTTTTGTGGCTTCAGTTAGAGCCGAGAAAAATATTTAGGGGCCAAATCCAAATAGTTTTTTTATAGGTTACTTCTATGTGTTTTCCTTTAACCCACAAAAGATCACAAAGAATTTATCTGTTATTATAAAGAGTAATGTTATATACATATTATTGCACTCACATAATTGAGTGACTTATTATAGATTAATTCTCCACCCTACGGAATCAAATGATGTGTTTCATTATCCTTAGTTGCTTTGGTGAGAGCCGACAAGAACATTTGGAGGTCATATTTTTATAGGTGTCTTATTTGTCTTTTTTCTAACCCATAAACTGTGTCAAAGGAATTTTTAGTTACTAAGCGTAAAATGATTTAAATATTTATGCTTTCACTTAAGTCAAAAAATTATTGTAAACTAATTCTATGTTCCACAATGCCAAATGATGTGCTCCATCTTCCATTAGTAGCTTCATTGAGAGTCGACAAGAATATTTTGGACCCAAATCGAAAAAGTCTTTTTCTCATTTATCTCTTAATTCTTTGGTTTTTAAAAATAATAATAATCAATTTTGCTTAAAAGAAAACAAAATTATACTTGTCCACTGGCCTCAAAAACAAATTATACCTGTCCACTTTTTGCACCCAATGTTTTTTATAATGTGGCCTCCCTCAATATTGTTGTGGAATATAAAAATTCAGCGTTTGGCCCGTAATTTTAGGGCCTTAATTTTTACACCTACTTTTTTATTGAAACAACACCTATTCTTAAAAATGGATTTTTTTAACTTGCTCTTTTGAATGTTTTTGGGCTCTGCAATTCTCACTGCTTCTATTTCACTGAAACAACCCGTCTTGTCCAAAAAATGGATTCTCACTGGATCATCATCCTTATTAAAAATATTTTTACTTCACATTTATTTTTTTAAGGCTAAAGTGCTCCCGGGGTCCCTTATCTTTATTTAACGTAACGAATTAGTCTTTTATGTTTTTTTTGTCCCAAATAAGTCCTTTATCTTTCAAATTTTTGACACATAAATCCTTTTCCGTTAACAGTGCTGATTTATGTGTCAAAAAAAAGGATTTATGTGTTAAAATTTTGAAACATAAAGGACTGATTTGGGACAGAAAAGGATTTATGTGTCAAAAATTTAAAACATAAAGGACTGATTTGGGACAAAAAAATGATAAAGGACCAAATCGTTACTTTAAATAAAGATAAGGGACCCCGGGAGCACTTTAGCTTTTTTTTAAATAAAAACCATTTTCTCATAAAAAAGCATGATTGGCTGAGATGTAACATTTTGTAACACCCCGATATTTCTAACAAGTAGAAATACTGAAGTGCACACTTAGGCATACATCAGAGAGTAATTTTCTGTTTTAGATATTTAACATAATTATAAACTCTTGATAAAAACCATATCAAGGAGTCTCACATGACATAAACTGCTCATAGCCTAGAGTCCAATATCCAAATACAAAGAAATAGCGGAAACGATTTTATAACTTTTACTAATACAGGTTATACTATCGGAAATACATAGACCTCCGGGGAAAGACATTCACAATGAAAACTAAGTCTTCACTGCCTTCAAAGCCACACCACATAGTTGTGCTTCTTCACCTTTTCTTTTTCCCCCACTTCTCTGTAAAAACCACAAAACGTAAACAGTGAGATAAACATCTCAGTGAGTTCTACCGAGACCCCTAACTACGCTCTCGGTTCAATTATGAATTATTCTTTAAAAGTTAACACGACACCGACTGCACACTTTGCTAATCTCGCTGAACCGTATATATATATATATATATATATATATATATATATATATATATATATATATATATATATATATATATATATAGAATCTGACTCCGTACGACACCGACTGCACACATTGCTAATCCCGGTGAACCGCACTACAAAACTGTGGTAACGTACCACCGACTGCACACATTGCTAATCCCAGTGAACGTTACTCAATACTTTTTAACACAACGCCGACTGCACACATTGCTAATCCCGACGAACCCCTTTACCAATAGTACTTTCCCTAATGGTATACGGGCCTAAGGTAAGGGATCATGACTGCCCCGCCTAGTATGTCAACATGGGTCGCCACCCAACTCGATATATATTAAATATATCTACACTCGATGACCTGTTAGTTCACCTACACTCAATGAACATTTAGTGCATCTACATTCGACCGTTAATCGAACATACTACCCGCATTGGGCCGTTTCCTATAGTCGATATAATATATATATATATATATATATATATATATATATATATATATATATATATATATATATATATATATATATATATCGTGAATCGTAGTCCGGTTTAGACGAATAAATAATAAGCATCCCGCGTGTCAGTTATACAATACCACGTAGGACTCATAGTCCGGTTTCCTTTTCGATAAAACATGTCCTCACACGTATTCTATTGTTCGGTTTCTCGGGACAATTTATAACTTCAAAAACACTTCATTTTACAATTTAAATTATACATATGATTAGGCCTTTCAATAGGCTTTCAAACGCACCTGAGAACACCTCAATCGGGTTCACGGATCAAAAGTTATTGCGAAAACAAAATCTGTGACTTTTGCTGAAAAACTGCAAAGCGTCGCGACGAGAACAGCTTCCGTTGCGACGCGAAAAGTGACAGAAACATTCCCTTTCAAAAATTTCATGAAGGGTCGCGACGCGAAGCACTCTGGTCGCGACGCGACCAGTGCTGACAGTGAAGAAAAACAGATTTTTAAAACTCGGTTTTATGCCGTTCGGCTTTCTAAACGTTTCCGATATGTACTTAACTGAAAAACAGTTCATAACAACATCAAAACCAATTCAATCAACATTAATTCATTCCTCAATCAATCAAACATATCAATCCATACCACTCGAACATCAATTTCCACAAAAACCAGTAACTGTCGATTTAACAGTTTTTCGACTAAAACAACATTTTACACGCAATTCAAGCCGAAACATTCACATCAAACAATCAATCAAATCAATCAACATGAAATTGATTTCAAAACGAAATAACCCTAAACGTGAGTAAAACTCACCTATCGTGATCAAAATCACGAAACACTGCAACTTTCCGCAACTCGAACATCCGACTCGCGAGACTCGAGAAATCCGCTTTTCACCTAGACACCACCATAAGCTCCTAGGCTTCAAGCTCCTCACAAAAGCCCCAACTTTGATTCCTAAGCTTTCATCTTTCAACATGAACCTCAACATCAACCTTCAACCTCCTTGAACACTATTCATCATCCCTAACCTCAAGTCATCTCCTTCACATAAACCCCAATTATTTTGATTTCTCAATCCCTAACCTTTGCTCCTTCAAAATCACCCTAGCCTTAATACCAAAGCTTCCATTTCAAGTTTCCATGCTTCTTAACCCAAAAAGGAAGTTGTCATACCCCAATTTTGTCCGGCTTAGGTCAAAACCCTAATTTTCCCCAAAAAATAAATAAATTGAGGAGTGAGGAGCATTATGCATTGCATTTTGGGTCTTAGAAGTCATTCCAAGGTCTTTAAAGTCATTTTTAGGGTTGGAGTGCACTTTTTAAGCAAATTAGGGTTTTAGGGTCAAAAAAGGCATTTTGGTCATTTTTCGTAAAAAGATGATTTTCTCGCAAAAAATGCACATCCACAAAAAGTACATTTTTATTCTATCAAGGATAATTTTTGTACAATTTTTTAGAAAGAAAACCCTAGTCAAAATAATTAAAAATGTGTTTTTCCATTTTTAGTGCATAGAAAAATAAAAAGGACCATTAAATATTCCTCAATTTTTAAGTGACAATTTTTATTGTCATGGGTGACTAGAGGGAATATTTTATGGTGCCCAAAACATGTGCCAGATTTTCAATAGTTGCATTCCCATTATTTCCCATGCCCAAAATTTCAAATTCAAAAAAAACTCAAAAAAGGGAAGTGTCCTCAATAAGACAAAATGTACTATTTTGTGCAAGCTTGCATTTTTTTTCCTTCCCTCCTCATGGCTGCTAATTCCAGCCCATTTTTACCTCATTTTGTGTTTCTTCATGCCCTTAATCCATGTGAGTTGTATTCCTAGCCATTGATTAAAATTCTAGATCAAATCCTAGGCTACAACTATGTGCAAATTGACCTAATTGCCCCCAACAATTTTTGTGTACAAAAAACTCTTCAATTTCATATGACACCAGCTCATTCCCTTCCATTTGTGCTTTCTCATTGTCCCTAATCTATGTGCATTGCAATCTTGGCCCTTGATTCAAATTCTATCTCAAATCTCAATGGTTGGCAAAAGCACAATATCCTATATACCCTTAATTTTGCATCTCATATAAAACCCAAAAACAAGAAACCAAAAGGGAGACTCTCATTTTACCCTAGCACACAATCAGATCACAATTCCTCTCCTCCTCCCCTCTCAAACCCAAGACTACCTCCCACCATTTCCACCACCAATTCTTCAATTTTCAACCATCCAAACTTCATTATTCTTGATTCCTACACTAGATCCACTTCTAATCTTGCATTATCTTCAAAGTTCATCATCAAATCCTTCAATATCAAGTGATTTTCGTGGGATTCAAGAGGAGGTTCAAGTGTTCTTGGTTTCTATTTTGATCTTCTTCTTCATTTCAAGCAAGATCTAGAGGTAAGCTCACAAACTCTTGCATTTTCTTTAATTTTCATTATGTAATCTCTCTTCTACTCCTCTTTCTTTCTTGAAAGAAGCTTTGAGGACTCATTTCAAACATTATTGGACAAGGACATTGGGAGCCTTGGGTGTTTGAGATGGGTCCTTGGCCTTGAAGGGAAGATTCTTGTGTTTGAATAATTTTCCTTGCATTTCTACACATTTTTCACTAAATTTCATGAAATAAAACCTTGCTTTTCCTCTTCTTTTAGCTTCGGCCATGTAGTGTTTTTTTCTTGTTCATGCATTTCTTTGTTCATATCTTGTGTTGAGGTTGAATTTTTGGTGGGTTTATGCCTTACATAGCCTCGGGTTTGAGGATTAGAGACCTAGGGATTTTTGTTGCTTTTGTTTCTTTGATTTTGTGTTGAAATAAATGATGAAATAACAATTGTTTGAGCATGAAATGTATGCATAGGTCCTAGGGTTTATACTTATGAGCTCATTGATGTGATTTGGTTGCAAGAAATTGATGAAATTGTGCTTGATTTTGCCCATGATTGCATTCGGCCATAGGCCATGTCTTTTGGCCAAATTTTGCTCAAAACTTTGTTATTTTGATCTTGCATTTGTGTGTGCATTTGATTCAATTGTGTTTGTTCACTTTTTACCATTTTACTTTACCACTTCATTAACTTTTTACCAAAAAAACATAAAAACATTTTACCACTTTGGTTTTTACCATTTCACTTAGTTTTTACCAAAACATTTTCATCTCATCTCATAAAACATTTTTACCTTCATTCAAAACATTTTACCACTTTGGTTTTTACCATTTCACATGTACCACTTCATTAATAATTTACTTTTCACTTTTTACCTTTACTAATTTTCAAAAATTACTTTCTACTCCAAGTAAAATAAATTTACCATTTCACTAACTTTCTACTAAAAGTTTTTACCACTTGCATCTTTGCATAAAAACCCCAAAATATTTTCTCACATGCATTTCAAACTTTTTTTAACTTTATAAAATAAACCCCAAAATACTTTTACCACTTTCAAGACCAAAAACATTTCATCTCATTTCCAAAACACAAAAACCCCAAAAACATTTTACCACTTTCTTACCTAAACCTTTTACCAAAACATTTTGACTCTCATACATCTTCATCCATCCCTATTTTATGCGACACTCTCATGCATCCTCTTACTTATTCTTCCATATTCATTTCTAACTTACATATTCACATGTCCATGCATACTCAAATGTTCATACCTTACACAATAATTATGCTCATGCATTCATAGTCTTGTATGCTTAATCTTTCATTCATGCATAGTCTTGTATGCCCACGCATTTGCATATTTGCCTAATCATGCACATCATTGCTTGCATGTTCATTCATCTAACCTAGATCATTCTATGCCTATAATCAATTGTATTCTCTTGTTCTTGATGCAACTTAAATGTCTTGATTTAATTGTGTGCCATCCTTTCTACATGTATGACCTCCTAATGAAGACGTAAGCCTACTTGCTTGTTGTAGCATAGAGTCATTAGAGTAAATACACTCCTTTGAGATTGTTGCCCGTCCCGTAGCAATTCTCACCCACACAACACAATTGTTTTGAGAACTTTGTTTTGCATCTTTAATAATTGAATCCTTTGATTGTATGGGCATGTTTAATATTGGTTAATGAGTGATATGTTCATGTTTGCTTGAGTATTATTCATTCATTTGCATTTGGTTATGGATTTAGAATTGACTTGAAATGTTCTACTCCTTTTCTAAAACCCATTTCCTAAAATCATTTCAAAACAAAAAGAAACTTTTACTTTCAAAACAAAAATAAATCAATTGTCATTAAGCACCAATCGCGTCGTTGCCGATTAGGTCGTTAATGATGATGTTTTCAAAAGGAGTTAGTAGCGAGACCATTCTAACCGTTGTTGTTCGGTCTTCGCAAAAGCTCTATCCCATTTTCGAAAACTTATTCATTTCTCCAAAATAAAACAATTGTCATTAAACACCAATCGCGCCGTTGCCGATTAGGTCATTAATGATGATTTCATTTTCAAAAGAGTTAGTAGTGAGACTATTCTAACCGTTGTTGTTCGGTCTTCGCGAAAGCTCAATCCTTTTTCAAAACCAAAACCCGAGAACTACGTAGCTTTGATCCCTCCTCCGGTGAGGGTACGTAGGAGCGGGGTCCTGTCCCGTCAAGCACCCTTTTAAAAAATCTTTGTTTTGTTCTGCTTTTCAAAGATACCAAAAATATTCTTCTTCCCCCCGTTTTCAATAAAACAATTTCTCAAATGAAATAAAAAGAAAAGGAAAGAAAAGAAAAGAAGTAGAACAAACCGCTTTCAAACTCAAACTTTTGTCTAAACCACACATCAAGTTAATGGTTCCCTTTCGGTAGAAAGGAGGTGCGGGGTGCTAGTACCTTCCTCGTACCTAACCGACCCCCGAACCTACATCTCTAGTTTTCAAAAGACCATCCGTCTTGTTTAAAAGACCTTTTTTCAATGTTTTGGTCTTAAAATTAAAATATTGGTGGCGGCTCCGAACTTTTTCCACGTTGTCAAACGAAAAGTCCCAAACCGGATTTTTCGGGCGCAACAGAAGTGAACATCACAAAATCCCTCAACTTACCCTAAAATTCGAAAATGGCAACAAGAGGGAGAGTGAGTTGTTTGTGATGAAATTGGTACCAATTTGAAGAGGATAAAATGGTGATCGATTTTTGTGTTGGGAAGATGAAGTTTTGATGAACCAAAATACCCCATTTTTCCTCATCTCCCACCAAACCCATTTCTCTTTCTTTTCTCCATTTCCTCTCTTTTCTTCTTTCACTATCTGTTTCTCTTCTTTCTTTCCTTTTATTTTCTTTTTCTTTCTTTCCTTACTTATACATATATAAATATATATTATTTATAAACATGAGTGAGGGTGTAGCGGAAAAGACCTCTATGCCCTCACTAAACTCTAATAGCCCAAAAATACCCCTTTTTATCAATCACTCAATTAAAACCTTACACCAATTAATAATTAGTCTAACACTCAATTAATAAAATTATTAATTAAGCACTAAATTAAATTAATTGGGTTAACTTCAAAATAGTTAGCTTAATTATTTTGGGGATGTTACACATTCTATCGATTTCAGTATAAGACGCCTGAGTTCTAGAACTTAGTGATCGTAAATCCTTTTTACAAAATTTAAATCCGTCAACCAACAAACATTTTTCAAGAAGGAACTACATTACTATTAAGTTGCTCGATGCACGGGAGGTTGTATCCAAATGATCTGTATTTTAAAGGTGATTTCTTTGTGTTTTCCTTTAAACAATAAAGTGTATTGACGTATTTATTTATTATTGAAAAGAGTAATGTTATTTACACATTCTTGCAACCACATAATTGAGATATTAGTTATAGACAAATCTAGATCCCAATGTGCGAAATGAGGTTCTTCATCTTCCTTTCGTAGCTTTTGTCAGAGCTGCCAATAATATTTGGGAGCCATATCCAAATGGTCTTTTTTTTCAGACTTATCTTTTGCCTTTTTCTCAAACACATAAAGTGTCTCAAATGATTTATCTATTATTGCAAAGAGTAATATTATTACATTCTCTTGCGCTCTCACATTAGTGAGAAAATTATTATAGAAAATTACTTGATCACGTTGTATAAATGAGTTGCTTTCTTTTTCTTTTATGATTTCGGTTAGAGCCGAGAAGAATATTTAGGGGCCAAATCCAAATGGTGTTTTTTTTATAGGTTACTTCTATGTGTTTTCCTTTATCCCACAAAAGATCTCAAAGAATTTATCTGTTATTATAAAGAGTAATGTTATTTACATATTATTGCACTCACATAGTTGAGTGACTTATTATTGATAAACTCTCGACCCTACGGAATCAAATGATGTGTTTCATTATTCCTTAGTGGCTTTGGTGAGAGCCGGCAAGAACATTTAGGGGTCTTATTTTTATAGGTGCCTTATTTGTGCTTTTCTCTAATTCATAAACTGCGTCAAAGGATTTTTTAGTTACTAAGCGTAATATCAAACTAGGTGCTGCATCTTCCCTTAGTGGCTTCATTGAGAGCCGACAAGAATATTTAAGACTCAAATCCAAAAGTCTTTTTTTCGTTTATCCCTTTATTCTTCGGTTTTTTAAAATAATAATACTTGTCCACTGGCCACAAAAACAAATTATACCTGTCCACTTTTTGCACCCAATATTTTTTATAATGTGGCCTCCCTCAATTTTGTTGTGGGATATAAAAATTCAACTTTTGGGCCGTCATTTTAACTTGGGCTTTTGAATGTTTTTGGCTCTACTATTCTCACTCCTTATGTTTCACTGAAACAACCCTTATTGTCCAAAAAATGGATTCTCATTGGATCATCATCCTTATTAAAAATATATTTACTTCACATTTATTTTTTTTAATAAAAACCATTTTCTCATAAAAAAAAAGTATGATTGGCTGATATGTAACATTCTATCGATTCCAGTTTAAGATGCCTTAGTTGTACAACTTAGTGATTGTAAATCTTTTTTACAAAATTAAAATCCGCCAACCAACAAACATATTTCAAGAAAGAACTACTTTCCAAAATCCGAATGATCTGTATTTTAAAGGTGATTTCTTTGTGTTTTCCTTTAAACAATAAAGTGTATCGACGTAATTATCAACTATTGAAAACAGTAATGTTATTTACACATTCTTGCAACCACATAATTGAGATATTAGTTATAGACAAATTCTAGATCCCAATGTGCGAAATGAGGATCTTTATCTTCCTTTAGTAGCTTTTGTCAGAGCTGCCAATAATATTTGGGGGCCATATACAAATGGTCTTTTTTTCTTCAGACTTATCTTTTGCGTTTTTCTCAAACACATAAAGTGTCTCAAATGATTTATATATTATTGGAAAGAGTAATGCTATTTACATTGTCTTGCGCTCACATTATTGAGAAAATTATTATAGAAAATTAATTGATCACGTTGTATAAATGAGTTGCTTCATTTTCCTTTGGTGGCTTTAGTTAGAGCCGAGAAGAATATTTAGGGGCCAAATCCAAATGGTGTTTTTTTGTAGGTTACTTCTATGTGCTTTCCTTTAACCCACAAAAGATCTCAAATAAATTATCTGTTATTATAAAGAGTAATGTTATTTACATATTATTGCACTCACATAATTGAGTGACTTATTATAGATCAATTCTCCGCCCTACGGAATCAAATGATGTGTTTCATTATTCCTTAGTGGCTTTGGTGAGAGCCGACAAGAACATTTGGGGGTCATATTTTTATAGGTGTCTTATTTGTGTTTTTTCTAACCCATAAACTGTGTCAAATGATTTTTTTTAGTTACTAAGCATAAAATGATTTAAATATTTATGCTTTCACTTAAGTGAAAAAATTATTATAAACTAATTCTAAGTTCCACAATGTAACACCCCCGGTATTTCTAAAACAAAGAAATACAAGGAAGTACCTAAACATACCTTTTGGTTTACATCAGAGTATAAAAATTCCTGCTTAGATAAACGTCGTTGCAAGAAACAGCGGCAACTCTTACACATCATTAATCAAATTCGAGTCACAAGGCCGAATTACAGAGACATCATCGGAATCAAAAACAAGGATGAAAGACTAAATCTCCAACTTCTCCTCGAGCATGACAACTGACCATGCCGCCTGCTATCCTTATTTCCTGTGCTCTGTAAAAACAACAACATATGATAGGGTGAGATAACATATCTCAGTGAGTTTTACCGTAACCCCTCACATCACTCGGTTCAATTATAAAACCGTTGCAACATACTTTAATTTATAAACTATTTGCTCATATATATACTTAGCCCATTACCGACTGTGCAACAGCCACAATCTCGGCATCTAATGTGCTATTCATTTATTCTTAAGCTTTGTGAGTTACTTTACCATTACAAGCTTACCAATCGAAACACCGACCGTGAACACAACCACAATCTCGATGAACCCCCGTTAGTATCTATTCCATAACGTTTCCAGGGCCTAGGGTGAGGGCTCATGACCTTCCCTTCCTAGTATGCTATTCGTCGGATCGCCACCCGACATAGATATAATTTATATATCATACCCGCATTGGGCCGACTCCTATTTTCGATATAATCTATATATCACACCCGCATTGGGACGACTCCTATATTCGATATAATCTATATCTATCGTTGTTCTATAACCCGTTTTGATGATTACAATACTAGACATCCGGCGTTATAATAGAGTACCAAGTTGGACATGTAATCCGTTTTATTATTCAAATACATGTACTCACACGCGTTCTACTTTTCGGTTTTTCAAACGATTATAGTTTTCCAAAACCTTTTCTCAAAATCATGTTGATCACCTTCAAAACAATGATTTTATCAAAGTAATATCATCACAATTGGTTGGAAGAAATATTAGAAGAGGTTTGGAATCGAAAGGAGCGACGAAACGAAAAATTTGCACCTCGAGACAGAACCATACGCACGGTCCGTGCCCTAGGGGCGCACGACCTGTGCTTGTTGCACCATTTTAATTAACCAACCTGTGAGACAGGCGCACGGTTCGTGCCACAGGGGCGCACGGTTCGTGCCACAGGGGCGCACGATCCGTGTGCCCTGTTCTGTCTCTCTATTCCATTCCGTTTCTCTCGTTCCGCTTCTCCGTTCGCGTCCAATCGAAACCCAATCCAATTTCCAACAAAACAATCAAACATTCCAGCATTATACCAGTACAATCTCAGTTAATACAATCACATATAAAATTCCATAAAAACCGAAAAACGTTATTTTCCGAAAAATGGTTTTCGACTCGATAATCTTTCGAAATCAGAATCATTGCCACAGAACCAGAAATGCAATAAGTTTGAAAACAATACGATAAAACCCTAACGTGAGTAAAACTCACCGATCGTGATGAAAATCATGGAATTTGCCGAGACTTCGAAACGCATCAACACGTAACCGCTCGAACGATCCCCGAATTTGATTCCAACGAACTCGAAACCACTTCAAAACTAGCACCACCACAAAACCAGCTACTGGAGCGTACCCAAATGCATCGCAAATCAACAATGAAGTCCCCTTCTCATTCCGATCTAACCTCAACTCTTAGAACGCGGCCACTATCTTCAAATTTGGTTTGGCAGCATCTGTGAGTCATCTTGCAACCACAATATCTCAATCAATACTTACTGAAATGCACCGATTTCAGGGTCTATTAGGAAGGAAATTCTATCTAGTTTCTATTGGTATAGGTTTCAAATTGATACCCTACGTATTTAATGAGATATGGTCAGAACAATACAGCTAGGTCCAAATTGCCACTGATTCACAACGCTAACTTGCAAGTTTACTTTCTTCTTCAATACTCAATGAAATTAAATGGTTCTTATGCGAAAATGAAGGATTGCGTGTCTACTTTCTGAATCGACAAAAATGAACTTTAAAGGAGGTCTGTGTAAAGAGTTATGAAGGAAATACCAGAGGTGGTTCCAAACGGGTTTCAAACAGAATTTGCCTTGAGTTGGTATCTTCAATCCCAACCATCAATAACCACGAAATTTAGCTCCATAGCTAACCCAAACATCCAAAACAGAACCAAGCTACCACACTCTCTAGTAATTTCGAAATGTGGTTGGTGGATGTACTCTAATATGGTTATTGAACATCATCCAACACACCTTGAGCTCCAACGTTACATGCACAAGCTCAAAAGCTCCTAAGCTTCCACCAAGAGCTTCAAGAACCATCAATGGAAAAATGAAAAGGAGAGGGATTCAGCTTCCATCAAGGGTATCACTGAGTAGAGGAAAGAAAATGGAAGACAATGGTAGGACTATTACTTACATGCAACCATGGATGAGAAAGTTCTCTTCAATTCTTTCTCCTCTTCCTTCTCTCGCCCCTCCCTCTCTTCTCAACCCCTATTCTTTCTGGTTTCTGAATATTGCTAAAGTGAGGAGAAGGAGAGTGATCAGTTGATCATGTGTTTCTTAAATGAGAAAATTACCATTTTGCCCTTATTACCAAATCATCACTTAACCAACAATTAACTCATAACCCTAATTAAAATCCTTGATTATGATCTTAGGGAAATTGAAAAGCATGATTGGTGAAGGGTAATTTGGGTTAATGATTTGAAGAATATGGAAATGACCAAAATGGCCTTGGTTCCTTAATATCCATTTAGGTCCATTTTAATCCATCAAATACCCATCAACCCATGTGACTTAGCAATTTAAATAACATTTCCATAATCCTAGCATGACTAGGACCCAATCCGTTATTTCATCAATGATAATTCCTCATTATGAGACAAAATGACGATTTTACCCTTGTGCTCTAATTCCCACAATGATCCACACAATTCGGATAAACTGTGTGCATTTAATATAATTGAGCAGTTCAATATTGCTTTCGCGATATTATCATATCCATGACTCGATTTATCATCTAATCGAAGAATAAATCGCCAGTTAATTTCGTAAACCGAAATTTACGAAACAGGGATGTTTGGTAGTGGGAATGCATTGAGCATGTACCTAAGCCTCAGGGTACATAGTTTGATTCCCACGGAAGGCAAAAACTCTACATGGGGAGTAGAGAAGATCATGAGTGCATCGTTGGGTAGCCTACTAAGTAAGAAAAGGGCCCAGGATGTTACACAAAATGTCAAATGATGTGCTACATCTTCCATTAGTAGCTTCATTGAGAGCCGACAAGAATATTTCGGACCCAAATCCAAAATTATACTTGTCCACTCGCCTCAAAAAAAAATTATACCTGTCCAATTTTTGCACCCAGTGTTTTTTATAATGAGGCCTCCCTCAATATTGTTGTGGGATATAAAAATTCAGCGTTTGGCCCGTCATTTTAGGGCGTTAATTTGTACACCTCATTTTTTATTGAAACAACACCTTTTCTTTTTTTTTGACAGCGAAACAACACCTATTCCTACAAATGGGTTTTTAAATTTGGGCTTTTGAATCTTTTTGGGCTCTACTATTCTCACCGCTTCTATTTCACTGAAACAATCCTTCTTGTCCAAAAAATGAATTTGCATTGGATCATCATCCTTATTAAAAATATTTTTACTTCACATTTATTTTTTTAAATAAAAACCATTTTCTCATAAAAAAGCATGATGGGCTAAGATGTAACATTCTATCGATTCCAGTATAGGACGCTTGAGTTCTACAACTTAGTGATCGTAAATCCTTTTTACAAAATTAAAATTTGCCAACCAACAAACATTTTTTAAGAAGGAACTACATTACTATTAAGTTGCTCGTTGCACGGGAGGTTAAATCCAAATGATCTGTATAGACAAATACTTGCACATTCTTGCACATTCTTGCAACTACATAATTGAGATATTAGTTATAGACAAATTCTAGATCCCTTCTTGTCCAAAAAATGGATTCTCATTGCCTCTATTCTTAAGAATGGGTTTTTTTAACTTGGGCTTTTGAATGTCATCATTTTGGGCTCTGCTATTCTCACTCCTTATGTTTCATTGTAACAACCCTTCTTGTCCAAAAAATGGATTCTCATTGGTTCATCATCCATATTAAAAATATTTTCACTTTACATTTATTTTTTTAAATAAAAACCACTTTCTCATAAAAAAACATGATTGGCTGAGATGTAATATTCAATCTATTCCAGTTTAAGATGCTTGAGTTCTACAACTTAGTGATCGTAAATCTATTTTACAAAACTAAAATCCGCCAACCAACAAACATTTTTCAAGAAGGAACTACATTACTATTAAGCTGCTCAATGCACAGGAGGTTAAATCCAAATGATCTGTATTTTAAAGATGATTTCTTTGTGTTTTCCTTTAAACAATAAAGTGTATCGACGTATTTATCTATTATTGAAAAGAGTAATGTTATTTACACATTCTTGAAACCACATAATTGATATATTAGTAATAGAAAAATATTCTCGATCCCAATGTGCGAAATGAGGTTCTTCATCTTCCTTTCGTAGCTTTTGTCAGAGATGTCAAGAATATTTGGGGGCCATATCCAAATGGTCTTTTTTTTTCAGACTAATCTTTTGTGTTTTCCTCAAACACATAAAGTGTCGCAAATGATTTATCTATTATTGCAAAGAGTAATGTTATTTACATTGTCTTGCACTCACATTATTGAGAAAAATATTATAGAATAATACTTGATCACGTTGTAAAAATGAGTTGCTTCATTTTCCTTTAGTAGCTTCGGTTAAAGCCGAGAAGAATATTTTGAGGCCAAATCCAAATGGTGTTTTTTATAGGTTACTTCTATGTGTTTTCCTTTAACCCACAAAAGATCTCAAAGAATATATCTGTTATTATAAAGAGTAATGTTATTTACATATTATTGCTCTCACATAATTGAGAGAATTATTATAGACAAATTCTCGACCCTACAGAATGAAATGAGGTGTTTCATTATTCCTTAGTGGCTTTGGTGAGAGCCGACAAGAACATTTGGGGGTCATATTTTTATAGGTGTCTTATGAGGAGCCCATGGTGATGACCACGCCACTTATTCGGCAACAGATCGACATGGGGATACATGATATTATGTACCAAGTGTCCCACCAATTGGCTTACGTACTTAAACCTATGGTGCACAATGAGGTACAACAGGCCAAGGAAGCGGAACAGAGGCGTGCTACGCAAGCGAGCAGCACAATGAACTACGGTTTCCCTGACCAATTGCAGGGAGGACAACCTAACTCTCTGGGTGGCACGCATTAGACTCTACCATACACCAGCCATGTTGGACCTCAGCAGGCATCTTCCTATAACCTAATGGGAAGCATGCAACAGGGTCCACCGAGCGAGAGCATGACTGGGCCTCAGCAGGCGTTCTCTCATCAGGTAAATCCTACCCCTACAATTCCTCAGCGTGGTACTTTTGTCACTGTCAACACTAGGGGGCAGTTTATGGTGAATGTCACTAACACGGCTTCTCTTCAGCAGGGACAAGTGCAAATGGCCAGAAGGCTGCCCAAGGCAGCAGGCTTGATGGGTCTGCCGCAAGGACCATCCTATGGGTGTTCTACCGCGGCTAACTACCCGACTTAAGCAGGGGGCAAGCCTTCGCCTCGGAAATAGGGATGGGCAGGACAGGCGGGTATTGCCCGAGTCAGCAGCCATGGGTCCAGAACCCACCTGGATCGACAGACCCGTCTCCTAGTCAGTCGTACTTCAGAGCACTCAGTACCTGCACTCTCGTGCAACGATTTTGTTTGGCGCTATAACAAAAGAGAGTCCAAAAACAAATAATAAAAATAATAATAATTAACGCGAACGCGCGTTTCGGTTTGAGTCGTGTGAGTAGCTGCATCACTGCGCGTTATTTTTACCGTTTTCTTTTTAGAGAAGTGAGGATATAGAATAAAGTCGGTTTTAATAACTTACGCGCAGGCATGTTCAAAATCGCGTACGCGTTCCTAGTCTTAACGCGAGCGCGTGTTGGTTGCAAATCGTGCGCAAGTGGTTGCGTCGGTTCGTGTTGTTTTTACCGCTTCTTTTAAGTATCATTAGTAAAAAAAATAATAGTAATAAAATAAATCAGTTTTTTTATTATTATTATCTGTCCCCTTTTTTTTATATACAAACAAAAAATTAAAAAAAAAGCCAGAATAGTAACAAAAAGAGTCAACTCTTTTTATACATGGAGACAAAAATAAAAACAAAAAATTATTAAAACAAAAATAAAAAAGAACAGCAGGCGCTGCTGCCTTGGCTGTTGTGGTTGTTGTTGTGGCAGGAGGTATTTTGAGGATGAAGCCCAAATTCCCTTCTCCTTGTTCCTTGGTCTTTGACACTTTAGGCAAGAACATGCCAGCCTCATCCTTGCTGCTCCCTTTGCTGCTCCACTGCTGCCAACAGCTTTGTCCCCCAAGAGATTTGATACACTGCTTTGCACCCACATCTACACCACGGTTTTTACCTATAAATGCTGTAAACAGAAACAGTGTTAGAGGAGGAGACACAGAGAGTAATTCACAAAACAGTAGCAAACACAGCCATATACACACAGAGAGCAATATAGACACAGTCAGATACACACAGGCAGTAACAGAGACACAATATAATCAATTTTCAGCAAAACGAATTTGGTTCAAAGAGAAGAGAAAAGCAATTTTTCTGGAACTAGGTTAGTTCCTGAATTTATTTAGTATCTCCAATTTACTTGTTCTATGCCCATGTAGTTTTTTTAATGTACACATATATTGAAACAAAAATAAAACAAATCTCTGCATTGTCTCCATTTTACATAGAATGATATATTGTTCTTTTTGTATACATATGTTTAGAAGCAGGGAAAAGAAAACAACTTTTAAAAACACATGAATGTTTCAGAACAAATAAACATCATGAACAAAAAAAAAGGGGGGAAGTTTTTTACCTCCGGCCACCGTCGTAGCCACCGTAGCCTCGCCGTGCGTCACCATCAAACCGAACCACCTCCTCCAAACCGCAGCCCAACCATCATCGAACCACCCCTAACAACCCCTCTTCAAAACTTAGATCGCGCCACCGAGCCCCGCCACCGTCGCCGTCGTAGCCTTGCCGTCACCCATCCACCCATCCGCCGCCAAACACCCTCCACCGTACTACAGTAGCCATCCCCACAACCGATCCGCCTCCACACGCGAAACCGAGCCCAACACCGTCGCCCTCCACCACGACCTCGCCCTCACTCGACGCGCGAAACCACCCTCTGTGGCCAACCCAAGCCACCGTCGCTGACCCAGAACCGAAACCGCAACCACCGTGAGGTCACCCTTTCCGCCGCAAAGCAAACCCAGATCGAACCAAAACCGTGCGATAGGTTACCTTTCTCTCTCTCATTTTCGTTCTCCATGTCTCTCGCCTCCGTTCTTTCTGGAGAGCAAAGCTTCGCGTCTGGTGAGAAAAGGGAGAGGCGAGATTAAGGCTATTTGGGTTGATGAGAAGAAGGGAGGGGATGAAATCAGGAGGGAGAAGGAGTGAGACGGCGTGGGGAGAGAGAGAGAAGAATGAGGAATAGGGTGGAGAGAAAAAGCTGATTCTTCTGATTCTTCTTTTATTTGATTCTTCTTTTATTTTTTTTTCTTTTATTTTTTTTAATATATCTGACTACTACTTACACCCCCCATTTTTAATGACTTAACCCCTCAGTGCAAGCCCATTTTCTAAGCGCAGCCCAGCCAAAAAAAAAAGCTGAGCTCGCTGTTTGCACCCCATTTTTGTTTTATACCACCCATGTCTCTAAACGCACCCCCTTTTAATAATACAGCTCCTGTTTAATATTTACATTCCAGTTTTAAAAATGCAGCCCTCCTATAACTGCGCCCCCATTTTACTATTTCACCCCCTATTTCTCTTTTTTTAAAATTTATTTCGTTCCCCTAAGTAAAATTATTTTTTTTCCCAAATAACAGATTTTCTTTTCCCTAAACAAGAACCGATCCAATTGCGAAAATTCTTCAAAATCAAACTTTGTTAGTAGTCTTGCGAAGCCTTTGCTTGCATGATTATCAACAATGAGGTACTAGTGGCGATCACTTGGAGCCTTTGCTCAATTGATCATCATGAATGACTAATTTTCCTAAAGATTTTCACTAAACCAAAAACTTTGTTAGTAGTCTTGCGAAGCCTTTGCTTGCATGATTATTAACAATGGAGTGCTAATGGTGGTCACTTGGAGCCTTTGCTCAATTGATCATCATGAAAGCTCAATTTTCACAATTTAACAAGATAAAAAACAAAAACCTTTTTCTAGACAACCCAGAACTACGTAGCTTTGAATTCTCCATCGCACCGGGAGATACGTAGGAGCGGATCCCCTCCGTCAAGCACAACAAACCAAAATATTTTTCCCTTTCAAAAACCAAACACTTTTCCGAAATAAAACATTTTTCAAAAGAGGTAAAAACAAAGCATTTTTTCCGAATCAACTTTGTAAATCACACATTTAATTAAGGTAACCCTTCTTTGAAGGGACATTGTGGGGTGCTAACACCTTCCCCATACGTAATTAGACCCCCGAACCCCAATCTAATGGTTCCAAAGACCATTGCTTTCCAAAAAAGGTTTTTCCGATGTTTTACCTTTAAAAAATATTGGTGGCGACTCTAAAATTCCGTCGTGCGAAGAAAAATCCCTCCAAGGATTTTTCGGGGTGCGACAGCTGGCGACTCTGTTGGGGACCTTTTTTTTTAAGTGGGTCAAGCCGATTAATTGAATGTGTGATTTTCTTTGCTGATTTAACACGCTTTGTTTTACCTCCCTTCTTCCTACTTTTGTTCTATTTTCCATGCCACTTGTTTGCTAGATTTTAGAACATTCCCTCTTCTCGGCTCCTTTTCTTTGGGGTAAGCGATACGTGTAATTATTGTTGACTTCTTAGAATGGTTTGTATATTGAAATGATGTATGCATGTTGAACCCTAGGGTAGACGACCATTTTGTCTGGACTGTTCATGGTTTTTCTTGCAGGTGGGAATGGGTAGTTATTTCTAGGTGTTGTGCCCTCAACACACACTTCACACCCTATACTTGTGAGCATTGAGTGGGGCCTAAAACCCAAGGTCTGAACAAAAACCTAGGAGAGTGGGAATGATTAGTGACTGCCATTCGTAGACCTTTGTCTGTATGGCTCTCATGAAAGTTTCGCCCAATAGTGCACTTTGTCATGATGCCTCACACTCGGTAGCTTTCTACGATTGTGGGTGTCATCATGAGAGAGACTTTAAGCTCTTGGTTGCCATTGTGAGGAAGTGATTAGAACCTACATGGGGGAATTACCCTTTTCGTCGACTCTAGACCTTAGGATTCCCACCCTTTGTAGGACACGGGGGCACGCATTTGTTTGTTGCATTAGCTTAGGCATCCCTTTTTCTCAAACTCTATTTCAAAATTGTAGAAAGTAATTTTCTTTTCCCCCCATAAACACCTACATGAGGTGGCATGTAGCGTGTATCTTTGAAAATGTTCAAAATACCACCAATAACCTCATTTTCTTACCCCATTTTCCATGTAAATAACACATCATTCACATCATTTTGCACCATTGCATTTGCACCTTAAAAAAAAATTTTGAAAAAAATTTTCATCATTTGCATTCTTCATGCATTAAAGTTTGTTTGCCGGAAATCGCAACATAACACCGAACCCTGTCACAGGGGTGTAAGAAAGCAATATGGAATCAAAAGGCAAAACCGCATTCAATTCGAGGTTCCCCATTGTAAAGAAGATTGATATAACTAGTTTGAAGGAGTATGCTTTCCTATTAGGACCTATTGAGCTCCGGTCCTTCGACAAGACTTATGGGAACATCCTCAAGTTGTTACAGTTAGAAGTACAAGAGAGTGCCATTGCCGCCCTATGTTGGTTCTATGATTCAGAGATTAGGTGTTTTCTTTTCAAGAACTTCCAAATGGCGCCTACCTTAGAGGAGTATGAGAAGATTCAGGGTTTTGATCGCTCAGAGGTTAGACCTTACCAGTATCAAGGGCGGTATTATTCAGATGAGAAGTTCGCTTCCCTAATACAAATCAGTGTAGGAGAGGTGCGGTCCCGCAAAGTTGAGCGTAACAAGGTATTTGGGTTTCCTCAGGAGTACTTTGAGAGTTTGATGACTACTAATGTAGTATCAGGTGATTGGGTTTCTTTCAAGCAAGTACTAGCCTTGACCATCTTCGGCATTGTTCTTTTCCCTCAGATTGAGAAACATATAGATGAAACCGCTATTGGTGTGTTCCCAGCTTTCAGGAGTGCAAAAAGTCCCATCAATCCGGTTCCCGCTATTCTCGCAGAGACCTATCGTGCTTTCACCCGCCATCATGAGTTCCGAAAGGATAAGATGTGTTGTTCCTTCCCTGTGCTATATGCTTGGTTGATCGGTCATGTGTGCGTTAACAAAAGCGATGTTGGGGATTTGCTTTCCTATGCCTTGGGATGTAATCCGAAGACTATGAGCCCTCATGAGTGGAAGGATACTTTTAAGAACCTCGATGCTCTTCAAATTCGATGGTTCTCGCACAAGTGTTGGGAAGATAAACCCTCAGTAATATTCAGATGTGGCAGTTTCCAGAACGTTCCTCTCATGGGGACACAAGGATGCATCAATTATAACCCATCTTTGACCTTGAGACAACTCGGGTACCCTATGCGGGATTCACCCTCCGAAGCTATGCTGTCTCGTTTTTACCTCCATGCGGGGATCCCTAGAGACGAAGACTTACTTCGGCGAGTCTTGCAAGCTTGGGAAACCGTGGTGCGGAAAGGCAAAGGCGAGTTATCTAAAAGGACCACTGCTATCTCTTTCACTCAATGGCTCGAAAAGAGGATTAAGGAGACTCGACCATCCAACCAAAAGGTGCCATCACTTGAAGAGAAAATACCGGAACCCCACGTTCCCCTCATTGAAGAACTAGAAGAGGCTAAGTTGGCCTTATCTAAAGCGAAAGAAGAGAAAAGGGATTTGCAAAACAGATTAGGAAAGGTGATGCAAGACAAGCGGAAGCTAGAAAATGAAAATGCTCTCCAAGCCGCAGCTATTGAAGCAACCAACAGGAAACTTGAAATAGAAGAAGAGAGCAAGAGGGAAATTCAAAAACGTTTCAAAGGTGTTAAAGAGGAAGTAAAGAGGTACGCCTCAAAGATGGATAAGGCTGTGGCAGAAGCAAATGAATGGAAGAAACTATATGCCAAGGCATGGAGGAACGAGAACATGGTCAGAGATACGCTGGCTAAATCAAAGGAGGAATTCCAAGTGATGAAGTTTGAATTGGAGAACCAAGTGAAAAGCATCAGGCAAGATAGAGAGTCTATCATAGGGATCTTGAAAGAGTACCAACAAGCTTTAGGGTTTGAGCAAGGAAGGTCGGAAGAATTGAAGAGGAATCTCCGATACCTAAGGGAATCTTATGGGCAAGTGCAAGCGGAAAGCCAGTATTGGGAAAAACGTTTCATGGCATTAATTGGCAGAATAGAAGACCAAGAGATCGTCAGGGAGCTAAGGGATGAGATTCGGCTTTGGAGGGGAAAATTTTCAAAGCTAGCAGGACTAGCTAACCAAATGTGAAGGATGTTCCCAAGAAGCTAAGAAGAGCAGAAGCGGAAATCAACCCTTTCAACACTCCGACCAGGGTGTGTGAGTTTGTCGAGTACTGCAAGATTCTGACAGAAGAACTCATGGAAAAGGCCAAGGGGGCAGCCGAAAGCAAGAAGAGAAAAAGGAAGGAGAAATTGAAGGCTATATGCCTTTGAACTTACACGCCTATGACAAAACGAGTTGCACCGCGATTCCCGGCACCAAAACAAACATAAAATCATACATATCGCATTGCATTTGCATCCATTTATGTGATTCCCGCACTCATGAATTATGTTCCATCAATAGAAAAAAGGCAAGCTGGTTCGCCAACATCGATACCTGACTCGTCTACAAGCAAGGCTCATGGCAACTAACCTGAATGACTTGGACCGTCCTGTTATTGAAGACTTAGGGAGTGGTGAATCAGACCATGGTAGCCCAACTGCTGAGGTTCCCAATCCAGAGCAATTGGCTCAGGAGAATCAGGAATTAAGAACGAAAATTGGGGCAATGGAAGCACAGATGACTGAAATGATGGGGATGCTACAAGCTTTGAGGAACGGAACTGCCGCTGGAAATCCCGCCGTCACTACCGAAGTTGCTGTCACTCTCCCTCCTCCGAGTATCAAGACTAATACCTTCGCTCATACTTCAGGGACCAACAACCAGGGCCAACATGTGATGCATGGGATGCCTTGGGGGCTCCCATCCGGATACGCACCTCCAGGAGCCGAGGCTAATGCGGGAAGTAATCCCCTTAGGGTTGCAGAACAAGTCCGACCCATCTCAGCCGCAAACAGTGGAGGAGCGGGAGCGCCTCAGGGCCAAATTCAGATTCCTATTCCGTTGAGGACTCCGTTTGACTTTCATTCACCAGTAACGGTCCATCCCCCAATTCAGGGACCAATTCCTGGGAATATCACTCACTCACGTGACCCACACGTGAACCCAGCCGTAGTGTCGATGAGTAATCCTCACTACGGTGTGAATGGTTTTCCTCAGAACTATCCTGCCGAAGCTCCTCAAGCTAGAGACAGGTATCATATGTTAGAAGAGCGCTTAAGAATGATTGAAGGGGCGAGCTCTAGAGCAAGAGAAGCTCGTGATCTGTGTCTCATCCCTGATGTGGTTTTACCTCCTAAATTCAAAGTGCCTGACTTTGACAAATACCGAGGCATGACTTGCCCTAAAAGCCATCTGACCATGTACTGTAGAAAAATGGCTGCATATTCTCACGATGACAAATTGTTGATCCATTATTTCCAAGAAAGCCTTGCTGGGGCATCTCTCAACTGGTACATGCAGCTAGAACCGTCCCATATCCATTGTTGGAAGGACTTGGCTGATGCCTTCCTCGGACAGTACCAGTACAATACGGATATGGCGCCTGACAGAACACAGTTACAGAGCATGGAAAAAATAGGTAATGAATCATTTAAGGAGTATGCCCAGCGGTGGAGGGCTTTGGCTGCACAAGTGACACCCCCTTTGTTGGAGAAAGAACTGGTCTTCATGTTCATGGAAACCCTGCCACCGTTATACTATGATCGATTGATCGGCAGCGTGTCTTCCAACTTCTCAGACATGGTAATCATCGGTGAAAGACTAGAAAATGGACTGAGAAGCGGCAAGATTGCCCATGGTTTCGCAGGTACAACCGCCCACAAGAAGCCATTCTCTGGATTTTCGAAGAAGAAAGAAGGAGAGACCAACGCCATCACCATAAACCCGCCTTATCAACCACAAAATATCCCTGTCCCCACTCAAACACAACCAGCCCGTCCACCACAAAGTAACTACCACAAAAACTACCAAGACAAAAAACAGGCCACCTTTGATCCCATCCCGATGTCCTATACTGACCTTTTCGGTTATCTCGCCACAAACAAGCTCATCAATACCAGACCCATGAAACCAGTCCAGCCACCCTACTTCCAAGGCTACAATCCCAATGTTACCTGTGCGTTTCATGAAGGGGCAGTTAGACACGTTGTTGAGGACTGCAAGGCCTTCAAAATTGTAGTGCAAGATCTGATTGACACCAAAGGGATAACCTTCAAACAAGAAAGCCCGAGCATCACAACTAATCCGCTGCCTGGTCATGAGAAACCTGCAACCAATGCCATCCATGATATGGGGGGCCAATCCTTAATCAGAACTGTGGAGTGAATCCAGACACCCTTAGAGGCTATTCATGTAGAGCTGTGCAAGTTCGGGGTCATCAAGAGAGGTTGTACTCAGAAAGAAGTCTGTGCTGACGTTAATTGTGCCGGGGCATGTGAGGCCTTCAAGACAGTTTTGCAGGACCTATTGGATCGTCATATAATCCAAATGGGTGTGCAAGAGAAAGAGGAGGATGTGCTGACTTTCGAATCAGATAAGAATGGAAATGTTCAGATACCTATTGAGGTCCCGTATAGCCGAAAGCCGATCGTGGAGAGACCTAAGACCATCGTGATTCCTGTCCCAGCTCCTTATCAAAAGAACAGTGCTGTTCCATGGAACTATGGGGTGTCATTTCCAATTCAGAAGCCTCAAGTTGTTCCCGATGTCACAAACATTGCGGGAAGCAGTGGAGTCACTAGAAGCGGACGTGTTTATGTCCCCGAAGTCCTGAAAGAAGGTCCCTCAAAGGAAGATGAGGAAAGGATTCACAAAGGTAAAGGTATAACACAAGAGCCCAAGGAAAGTAGGAAGGTGTCAGAGCAAGAAGCTACAGAATTTTTGAAGATCATGCGGCAGAGCGATTACAAAGTAGTGGACCAGTTGCACCACACTCCTGCAAAGATCTCTATCATGTCCCTACTGCTCAATTCTGAGGCCCACCGCGCAGCTCTAATGAAAGTATTAAATGAAGCTCATGTAGCCCAGAACATCACTGTTGACCAGCTCGATGGCATCGTAGGGAATATTGTTGCCTCCAATTATATTACCTTTACTGATGATGAGCTCACCCCTGAGGGGAAGGGGCATAATCAGGCACTTCACATTTCAGTTAGATGTGGTGAATATACACTCTCTCGGATCCTCATCGACAATGGATCCTCTTTGAATGTCATGCCGAAATCTACTATGAGCAGACTAGACGTAGACTGTTCGTATATGAAGCCTAGCTCAACACTAGTTAGGGAATTTGACGGATCCAAGAAGGAGGTTTTGGGAGAAATGGAGTTCCAGATGCAGATAGGGCCAGAAGTATTTTACGTGAATTTTCAGATCATGAACATTGCATCATCCTACAGCTGTCTCCCGGGGAGACCCTGGATTCATGCTGCCGGCGCTGTTCCTTCATCCCTCCACCAAAGGCTTAAGTTTGTAGTCGACGACAAGCTGATAGTCATTTTTGGAGAAGAAGAGTTCACAGTTAGCAAGCCCCCTCCTTCTCAATACATTGAGGCTGCAGAGGAGTCACTTGAATCTGCCTTTCAGTCGCTGGAAATTGCAAATGCTGCTTTCGTGGGAGAAGAAACCCCATTGCCTGCACCAAAGATATCTAACGCTGCTATCATGGTAGCCAAGGTCATGTTGAAAAACGGTTATCAGATTGGAAAAGGGTTGGGAAAGTCCAAGCAGGGAATTCCTGCGCCGGTTCAGCTGCAAGAGTACAAGGATAAGCGTGGGTTAGGATATTGGCCCACTCAAGCTGATAAGAAGAGAATGGCTGAGGAAAAGCGAGAAAGGAGGCTAGCTAAGCTTCGGGGGCGGGAACCAAGCTTGAAGAAGGTTTCTATCTATGATCTCTCCCAGAGCTTCAAGAGCGCGGGTATGCTGGGCCCCAATTAGGTGGCCGTCATTGAGGAAGAATCAGTCACGAAAGACAAAGGTGTGGACTTGGTGCGTCGCAGCGCTGCAGATGAAGAGCTTGATAGTTGGAAGATCGTTGATTTCCCTGTTATTTTCATTCCAAAGTAATGATTTTGTAATGCAAATTCTTTGGCTCTGCCCAAGGCCTTAGAATATTTCATAAGGGCATGCATGTTTTTTCCTTCGAATATCCTCTATCAATAAAATGTTGTTTCGGACTCTCAAATGAATAAAGTTGCTTTTATTATCATGTGTCTTCATCTTGTGTTTCAATTTTTCTTGTTCATTTCTTTTATTCCCGAAAATGCAGATCTAAAATGAGTATCTTTGAAAATAATGATGCCAACGGTTCATATGTTAATTTTGATCACCCCGTTAATCAAGCTGAGGAGGATGTTGAGAATGACTGGGAAACTCCTCCAGAGTTGATGAGAATGGTTGAACAAGAGGAAAAGGTTATTCAGGCGCATGGGGAATCTGTTGAGATAATTAACCTAGGTACAGAGGACAGTAAGAAGGAAGTAAAGGTGGGTACTTCAATAAAGGAAAGTGAGCGCAAGAAGCTGATCGAACTCTTGCATGATTATGTTGATGTCTTCGTATGGACTTATCAGGATATGCCAGGGTTAGATACTGACATAGTAGTGCATAAGTTGCCGGTCAAGCCAGGATGTCCTCCGGTAAAGCAGAAACTAAGAAGAATGAAGCCAGAAATGTCCTTAAAGATCAGAGATGAGGTGAAAAAGCAGTTTGACGCCGGGTTCCTAGCGGTAGCCAAATATCCGCAATGGGTTTCTAACATCGTGCCGGTTCCGAAAAAAGACGAGAAAGTTAGAATGTGCGTTGATTACAGAGATCTGAATCGTGCTAGTCCCAAAGATGATTTTCCCCTGCCCCATATTGATGTCTTAGTGGATAGTACGGCACAGCATTCACTATTCTCCTTCATGGATGGGTATTCAGGATATAACCAGATCAAGATGGCTCCTGAGGATATGGAGAAGACAACTTTCATAACACTTTGGGGAACATTCTGTTACAGAGTCATGCCATTCGGGTTGAAGAACGTCGGTGCTACCTATCAAAGGGCTATGGTAACATTATTTCACGACATGATGCACAAAGAAATAGAGGTCTACGTGGACGATATGATCGCAAAGTCTAAAACTGAGGAGGAACACATTGTCAATTTGCAAAAGCTCTTCGAGCGGTTGAAAAAATTCAAGCTCAGATTAAATCCTGCCAAGTGTACCTTTGGCGTGCGATCACGAAAGTTGTTGGGATTCATCGTCAGCCAAAAGGGGATAGAAATCGATCCAGACAAGGTACGTGCGATTCTGGAGATGCCAGCTCCTAAAACAGAAAAAGAGATTCGGGGTTTCCTTGGAAGACTGAACTACATCTCCAGGTTCATGTTCCAATTGACTGCCACTTGCGAACCGATCTTCAAACTATTGTGTAAGAATCAAGAGACCAAATGGAATAATGATTGTCAAGAAGCATTTGAAAAGATCAAGAAATATCTTCAGAATCCACCTATCTTGATGCCTCCTGTACCCGGCAAACCTCTGATCCTGTACCTAACCGTGCTAGACAGCTCAATGGGTTGTGTGTTAGGGCAACATGATGAATCTGGGAAGAAAGAGCATGCCATTTACTATTTGAGCAAGAAGTTCACTGACTGTGAAACAAGGTACTCGCTGCTAGAAAAGACTTGTTGTGCTTTAGCTTGGGCCGCTCATCGTTTGAGGCAGTACATGCTAAGTCATACTACTTGGTTGGTATCTAAAATGGATCCTATCAAGTACATCTTCGAGAAGCCCGCACTTACAGGGAGACTTGCGCGTTGGCAAATGCAGTTATCAGAATATGATCTCCTATATGTCACTCAAAGCAATTAAAGGTAGTGCGCTGGCCGAGTACCTGGCACACCAGCCCGTTAAAGATTATCAGCCTATGCAGTATGACTTTCCAGATGAAGATATCATGGCCTTGTTTGAAGAAGGGAAATCCCCAGAAGATGAAAGATGGAGAGTGGTGTTTGATGGTGCCTCCAACATATATGGGCACGGAGCTGGGGCAGTGCTGATTTCCCCTGATAATCGCTTCATTCCATTCACTGCCAGACTAGGCTTCTACGTCACCAATAACATTGCAGAATATGAGGCATGTATTCTTGGTATCCAGGCAGCCATTGATTGGAAAGTTAAGAGACTTGATGTGTATGGAGATTCAGCTCTAGTCATTCACCAAGTGAATGGTGATTGGGAGACCAGGGACTCCAAGTTGATCCCTTACCGAGATTACATTCTAGAGTTGGTTCAGCCTTTTGAAGAAATCACATTTCAGTATCTTCCTCGCAATGAGAACCAGTTGGCCGATGCGCTAGCCACTTTGTCTTCAATGTTCAATATCAACTGCGACAAAAGTCTGACTCACATCAAGATTCGGTATCGAGATTTGCCAGCACATCATTACTGCGCGGCAATTGAGGAAGAGTCTGACAACAAACCCTGGTATCATGACATCAAGCAGTACATCTTGAACAGAGAGTACCCTCCTGGAGCGTCAGAGAATGACAAGAGAACCCTCCGAAGATTGTCAAGGAATTTCCTTTTGAACGGTGAAGTTCTATATAAGAGGAATTATGATATGGTCCTCCTGAGGTGTGTGGCAGATGAAGAGGCAACAAAAATTATGAAAGAAGTCCATGAGGGCTCATTTGGGGTTCATTCCAGTGGGCACACTATGGCAAGGAAAATCTTAAGAGCTGGCTATTATTGGTTGCGAATGGAATCAGATTGCTATAATTTCGTGAAAAGATGTCACAAGTGCCAAATCTACGCTGATCACATTCATATGCCGCCGGCTTCCCTAAATGTCCTGACTGCATCCTGGCCATTCTCAATGTGGGGCATGGACGCCATAGGTCCTATCGAGCCTAAGGCATCAAATGGGCATCGCTTCATCTTGGTCGCTGTTGATTACTTCACCAAGTGGGTTGAAGCTGCTTCATACTCCAGCATTACTAGCTCTG
The DNA here is from genome assembly GCA_039519185.1 of Astragalus membranaceus. NCBI lineage: Eukaryota > Viridiplantae > Streptophyta > Magnoliopsida > Fabales > Fabaceae > Astragalus > Astragalus membranaceus. The sequence goes on along the minus strand of CM076852.1, from coordinate 34,936,278 downwards.
TGGTTGCTAAGTTCGTAAAGAGAGACCTGGTTTGTCGCTATGGGCTTCCAGACAAGATTATCACAGATAATGGCAGCAACTTGAACAGTAAGTTGATGAAAGAGTTATGCGAGGACTTCAAAATCCAACATCATAACTCTTCCCCATACTGTCCCAAGATGAACGGGGCAGTTGAAGCAGCCAATAAGAATATCAAGAGGATCGTGCAAAAGATGGTAGTAACCTACAAAGATTGGCATGAGATGCTTCCTTTCGCTTTGCATGGGTATCGTACCTCAGTGCGTACTTCAACCGGGGAAACCCCTTTCTCTTTGGTGTATGGGTCGGAAGCAGTCCTCCCTATTGAAGTTGAGATACCCTCCCTACGGGTGCTGATGGAAACCAAGTTGGAAGAAGCAGAATGGGTCCAGACTCGTCTGGATCAGCTAAATCTCATCGAGGAGAAAAGAATTGCTGCCCTGTGTCATGGCCAGTTGTATCAACAAAGGATGAAGACAGCTTTCGACAAAAAGGTTCGTCCCCGAGAATTCAGCGAAGGAGACCGTGTGCTCAAGAAGATCCTGCCTATTCAGAGTGACCCCCGTGGGAAATGGACTCCTAGCTATGATGGACCATATGTGGTAAAGAAAGCCTTTTCTGGAGGGGCATTGATACTCACCAACATGGATGGTGAAGAATTCAGAAACCCAGTCAATTCAGATTCAGTCAAGAAATATTACGCCTGAGAAAAATAAAAGAAAAAAGAGAAAGATGAGCCAAGCAAGAATTAGCTCGCTAGGTTGAAAACCCGAAAGGGCGGCCTAGGCAAAAAAGAGCGACCCGGTGGACTGAAAACTCGCAAAGAGCGGTCCTGGCAAAAATTAGGGTCAGAAAGGTTGGACTTAAAAAAATAAAAGAGGCAAGCAGCGCCTCCGAAAGCTTGGATAAAAGGGTGATCAAGGATATAAGTATGGATGATTGGCATCAACACTCCAAAGACAAAGAGAGTTCATAAGATCTGTTGCGTCCATTTTTCTTGTTTTTTTTAGTTTCAAAAAATTCTCAATGTACTCTTTTTAGTCGGCGCGACCTTTTGCGCGTTCGGTTTCCATATGAATAAAAAGTCCAAATTTTCCACTCCGCCTGCTTATTGTTTTATCATTGCTTCCTTTTCATTTGTGCTTTAAAATGATGTTTTATGGTAGATGATAAACGAATTATGAAAATATGCATAAATCAGAGCATTAAAATCATTGCGAAACTTTTGAAAATCATGAGAAAAGAAATGATCTCTGAATCAGGTAAATTCACAAGAAGCAAACAAAAGCACTTACCGCGTCAAAGCAATTCTCAAGAGGGTGAAGCCGGACCCTCACACCATTATGGACGACCATCGCGCCTCATAACGCAAATCCTAGGATTTGGTCAAAACAGCAAAAAAGAAAGAAAAAGAAAAGAGCAAAAGAGCAATAAAACGAATAAAATTCATGCATTGCATTCATCAAGCATAAAAAAAAAATCATGCAAACAAAAAGAAACTCCTGCATCACATCACATTCATCCTGTCAAAAAAGCAATCATGGCATTTGCATTGCATGCATTTGTTCATCTCACTTGCAGGTACAAGGACGGATAAGTACTTCGATGCTAGTCCTCGCACTCAGTTCCCAGAAAATGCCCTCTTAGTTCATGGGTCAAATGCTTTTCAGTTCGGCGCTCAAGCGTGCATTGCAGTTTGGAGTCCAAATCGCTCTTATCAGAGTTCAATGCTCCCTTCTGTTCATGGTCTCACATCGCGTACGAGCAACGCGATGGACCGCAGCCCCATGTGAGGTTCAACGGAATAGTTGTATCAGCCTAAGATACAGTGGACGCCGTGCATTGATCAGTATATCAGTTCCGGAGCTGATAACGATCCCCTCGGTCGCTCGAAAGACCAGAGATTCTCAGGATGCGTGTTCCTCAAAGCCACGTGCAAACTCGGATTCGTCAAGAGTTCGTTTAAGGATTACAGGTTTTAGGCAGCCTGGGCAATTTACCGCTTTCTGCACGCAAGTGCCCATTTTACTTTTCTGTCTGCACGCAAGTGCCCATTTTACCTTTTCTGCCTGCATGTCAGTGTTTATTTACTGTTTCCTCATCAACACTCCAAGTGTTGATTCAAAAAGAGAAGAAAAAGAAAAAGAAATTCGGGCTTCTCCAAGTAGACAAAATTGGTATAATTTCTGAATTCTTTATTCATATTTTATCTTCGAAATATGTCTCGGCCAATTCATATTTCTTGGTAAAATCTGAATAAAGAGGGGCAGCTGTTATACCCTAATTTTGTCCGACTAATCGAAAAGCATATCGTTCTAAACGCGGGTGTCCTTAGCACTCTCGTGTGACGATTTTGTTTGGCGCTAAAAAAATAGAGTCCAAAAACAAATAATAAAACTAATAATAATTAACACGAGAGCGCGTTTCGGTTTGAGTCGTGTGAGTAGCTGCGTCACTGTGCGTTATTTTTACCGTTTTCTTTTTAGAGAAGTGAGGATATAAAATAAAGTCGGTTTTAATAACTTACGCGCAGGCATGTTCAAAATCGCGTACGCGTTCCTAGTCTTAACGCGAGCGCGTGTTGGTTGCAAATCGTGCGCAAGTGGTTGCGTCGGTTCGTGTTGTTTTTACCGCTTCTTTTAAGTATCATTAGTAAAAAAATAATAGTAATAAAATAAAATCAGTTTTTTTATTATTATTATCTGTCCCCTTTTTTTTATATACAAACAAAAATTAAAAAAAAAAGCCAGAATAGTACAAAAAAGAGTCATCTCTTTTTATACATGGAGACAAAAATAAAAACAAAAAATTATTAAAACAAAAATAAAAAAGAACAGCAGGCGCTGCTGTCTTGGCTGTTGTGGTTGTTGTTGTGGCAGGAGGTATTTTGAGGATGAAGCCCAAATTCCCTTCTCCTTGTTCCTTGGTCTTTGACACTTTAGGCAAGAACATGCCAGCCTCATCCTTGCTGCTCCCTTTGCTACTCCACTGCTGCCAACAGCTTTGTCCCCCAAGAGATTTGATACACTGCTTTGCACCCACATCTACACCACAGTTTTTACCTATAAATGCTGTAAACAGAAACAGTGTTAGAGGAGGAGACACAGAGAGTAATTCACAAAACAGTAGCAAACACAGCCATATACACACAGAGAGCAATATAGACACAGTCAGATACACACAGGCAGTAACAGAGACACAATATAATCAATTTTCAGCAAAACGAATTTGGTTCAAAGAGAAGAGAAAAGCAATTTTTCTGGAACTAGGTTAGTTCCTGAATTTATTTAGTATCTCCAATTTACTTGTTCTATGCGCATGTAGTTTTTTTAATGTACACATATATTGAAACAAAAATAAAACAAATCTCTGCATTGTCTCCATTTTACAGAGAATGATATATTGTTCTTTTTGTATACATATGTATAGAAGCAGGGAAAAGAAAACAACTTTTAAAAACACATGAATGTTTCAGAACAAATAAACATCATGAACAAAAAAAAGGGGGAAGTTTTTTACCTCCGGCCACCGCCTACGGTGGCCACCACCGTAGCCACCGTAGCCTCGCCGTGCGTCACCATCAAACCGAACCACCTCCTCCAAACCGCAGCCCAACCATCACCGAACCACCCCTAACAACCCCTCTTCAAAACTTAGATCGCGCTACCGAGCCCCGCCACCGTCGCCGTCTTAGCCTTGCCGTCACCCATCCACCCATCCGCCGCCAAACACCCTCCACCGTACTACAGTAGCCATCCCCACAACCGATCCGCCTCCACACGCGAAACCGACCCCAACACCGTCGCCCTCCACCACGACCTCGCCCTCACTCCACGCGCGAAACCACCCTCCGTGGCCAACCCAAGCCACCGTCGCTGACCCAGAACCGAAACCGCAACCACCGTGAGGTCACCCTTTCCGCCGCAAAGCAAACCCAGATCGAACCAAAACCGTGCGATAGGTTACCTTTCTCTCTCTCATTTTCGTTCTCCATGTCTCTCGCCTCTGTTCTTTCTGGAGAGCAAAGCTTCGCGTCTGGTGAGAAAAGGGAGAGGCGAGATTAAGGCTATTTGGGTTGATGAGAAGAAGGGAGGGGATGAAATCAGGAGGGAGAAGGAGTGAGACGGCGTGGGGAGAGAGAGAGAGAGAGAGAAGAATGAGGAATAGGGTGGAGAGAAAAGGGGATGCGGCGCTGGGGTTGAAAAAATGAAATTAGGGTTTCCCCAATTTCAATCACCTTACATTCATCTGATTCTGCTTACACCCCCCATTTTTAATGACTTAACCCCTCAGTGCAAGCCCATCTTTCTAAGCGCAGCCCAGCCAAAAAAAAACAGCTGAGCTCGTTGTTTGCACCCCATTTTTGTTTTATACCACCCATGTCTCTAAACGCACCCCCTTTTAATAATACAGCTCCTGTTTAATATTTACATTCCAGTTTTAAAAATGCAGCCCTCCTATAACTGCGCCCCCCATTTTACTATTTCACCCCCTATTTCTCTTTTTTTAAAATTTATTTCATTCCCCTAAGTAAAATTATTTTTTTCACAAACCTTTTTTCCCAAATAACAGATTTTCTTTTCCCTAAACAAGAACCGATCCAATTGTGAAAATTCTTCAAAATCAAACTTTGTTAGTAGTCTTGCGAAGCCTTTGCTTGCATGATTATCAACAATGAGGTACTAGTGGCGATCACTTGGAGCCTTTGCTCAATTGATCATCATGAATGACTAATTTTCCTAAAGATTTTCACTAAACCAAAAACTTTGTTAGTAGTCTTGCGAAGCCTTTGCTTGCATGATTATTAACAATGGAGTACTAATGGTGGTCACTTGGAGCCTTTGCTCAATTGATCATCATGAAAGCTCAATTTTCACAATTTAACAAGATAAAAAACAAAAACCTTTTTCTAGACAACCCAGAACTACGTAGCTTTGAATTCTCCATCGCACCGGGAGATACGTAGGAGCGGATCCCCTCCGTCAAGCACAACAAACCAAAAATATTTTTCCCTTTCAAAAACCAAACACTTTTCCGAAATAAAACATTTTTCAGTAAAAACAAAGCATTTTTCCGAATCAACTTTGCAAATCACACATTTAATTAAGGTAACCCTTCTTTGAAGGGACGTTGTGGGGTGCTAACACCTTCCCCATACGTAATTAGACCCCCGAACCCAAATCTAATGGTTCCAAAGACCATTGCTTTCCAAAAAAGGTTTTTCCGATGTTTTACCTTTAAAAAATATTGGTGGCGACTCTAAAATTCCGTCGTGCGAAGAAAAATCCCTCCAAGGATTTTTCGGGGTGCGACAGTACCTACTCAGCGGATTCCTTTATACAGACACAGATGAATGTGGTCCCGGTCAAGTAGCCATAGATCCAGTTTCCACCACACCGAGGTACTCAGGCATCTGTACTAGGAACTTGCCTTGTTAACTTGGCCCAAGTAGTGCCTGGGAAGCCATGGAGAGATGCTCCACCTCTGGTACCACCGCAGCCAGACAGGGTCCCCCAGATACAATGTTGCGACCAACGCCTCCACCTGAAAGACCGTCGGGGCCCCAACTCCTAGACCTAATTTGATAGCTGACACCATCAAGAAGTTCTTCGGTGTGCAGTTGAAGCCGCTCGACAGGCCAGTGTACAGGAAGCCCTATTCTGAATGGGTGGATAGATTGGTGCCTCTGCCTAGAGGATTTAAAACCCCTGACTTTGCAACGTTTTCCGGGGATGATGGACGTCTACAATGGAGCACATCGGCCGATTCATGGCCCAATGTGGAAAGGGGAGCCAGAATGAATATCACAAGCTACAGTTGTTCCCGTTGTCTCTGACAGGGACTGCTTTGTCATGGTACTCTTCACTCCCACCTGATTCTATACAAACCTGGGCAGACATGGAAAGGTTCTTCCATGACAGATTCTATTGACCACAACCTGAAGTCACCGTAGCAGATCTCATGAATTTACGGCAGAAGGTGGATGAGACTGTGACTGACTTCATTGAAAGATTCAGGAAGATGGCCGGAAAGTGTACAGTACCTTTCCCAGAGTCTCAACTTACTTCCTTGGCCATCTCTAAAATGCATCCCCAATTGAAGGAGAAGCTTATGGGACAGGCTTGTAGTGACCTCGGTGGCCTAACTTCCAGAGCAGTTCAGATTAAGCAGCTCATACAAGTAAGAGAAAGGAAAAGAGCTACTAGGGGTCGAGGACCTATGTTAGTATCAGTGGTTGATGCTGTTGAAGATTCAGACTATGATGAGTCAGACGATTACACGGCAGACATCTTGGTGGCCGAGATAGTCAAAGGAAAGGCTTACATCTGTCCTGCCCTTAAACCTGCCAAAGGAAAGGAAAGGGACGAGGTTAAGAACAAGGTTGAGTATTCCTTTGATATATCTAAGGCCGACCAGATCTTTGATTATCTATTAAAAGACAGGCAGATCAAGCTCCTCGACTGCCCTAAGATACCCCCTCCCGAGGAGATAAAGGGGAAGAAATATTGTAAGTGGCACAATTCATTCAATCATGCCACCTCTAACTGTATTATCTTCAACTGAGCCATTCAGGAGGCCATCAGGAAGGGAAGATTCAAGATGGCCGATAAGGGGGCGTTAGAGATGACTGTTGACACTGATCATTTCCCCAGCATGAACATCAATATGGTCTCCTTCTCAGGGAGCGATTGAGGGAAAGGAAAGAAGAAGTACATGTGGGCCCCTAAACAGAAGGTTCCCCCAGAAAAGAAAGTGTCAGTCTTTGGCCGATTGGGGTCACCCCCTAAAGGATCTACGGTGGCAGAACATATGGCTCTCTTGCAAGAAAAACTGCAGGTAGGAGAGCCGAGTCAGCATCGAGAACCCCAGAAGAAGCTCCCAAAGCCAGGGAAGCTTGTCCATGACCTCAGGGAGTTACATTTGTCCAAACTTAACCCTGAAAGGTGTGCACCTCAGCCCAAAGATATGAGGGAAAGGCTCCAACACCCACCGCCTTGGGGCATGGTCGGTCTGCCGATGAACCCATCGAACAAGCCGCCATATCCAACCAGGAGAGAAGATTCATCCTAGGGAGGAAAGAAGGGTAGCACAGGTCATTACGGCAGAAGACGTAACGTCAGTGGATATCACTGTCTTGAATGATCGTGAGTTGAAAGCTACTAGAACCGTGACACCACCCTCGGAGGTGCAACAAGATCAGTGGATGACACGGGCAGCAGCAGAGGCACCAGCCCCGAGAGTGGCCTTCAAATTACGCTCGCAGAAGAGGAGGCTATAGAGGGCAAGGGCTTTCCATAGAATGAGGGAGACACTCCAGATGCTCACCTCAGCCAGAGAAGGGAATACACAGACCATCCCCGTAGCTTCTGTGGCCACCGCGTTGGAATAGGCCTTCCCAAGATCGGCCGAGGACACAACGCTGGAGCCGCAAACTTCTGCGGTAGCCGTGCCTGAGGTACCCACTGATAAAGAGGAAGAGCCCAACACCATGATAGGGGTGGTAGATACAGTCATCAGCCCTCTCACCGAGGCAGTGATAGAGTGTCTGTATGGCTCTCACAGTCCCAGACAGCCTCAAGCAATCGCTGCACCCCCCGTCGAGGGAACTATGACCGAAGAAGAGATTGCGAAAGATGACCTCTTGGGGGAGAAGAAGAAAACCCCTTCGGTCCATTAGATTTTGATGAAGATTCCCTAAGGGGATCGATACTGGACGACATAATGGACGGAGAAAATGGGGAATTCTATGCTGACATAGAGATGGTGGGTCTCCTACCACCCGAGTTCTGGGGAAATAAAGACCAGCCAAAAACCCTCGAGGTGGTGGACTCAGTTGGGTCTAAGGTGACTCGTTCGGCCCTCTTCTTTTTCCCTATCTCTGATGGTTTAGCCACCAAATGGATAGCTGTGGGTGGTGGTGGACTCGCGCTGGCAGCCATCGAAGTGGGCTGAGCATAGAGGCCCTCGGCCGATCCCAGGTATCACTGAAGATATTCGGTGGTGGGGAGAGAGAAGAGATATTCTCGAACAAGCGACCACCAGGAAGTATAGCTGCTAGTCTGACCAACACGACAGTGATAGAAACCGCAAGAGAAAGAGAGGAACCTCGCTTCCTAGTTCGCCAGAAGTCTGGTAAGATCGGTGAGGAGAATTTTTCCTCGGCGGCGCTGCACAACCATGGAATCATGAGGGACCAGAACATGCTGACCGACGCCAAACTTCCTAGCGACGAAGTTGGGGTGGTAAGCTTCCAAGGTAAGAGGGTTGGTTTTGGAGGAGAGCTTGACACTAGCAATCAAATCCCGAGCCATAAGGACACGACTCCAATGAATAACCATGTCGTAGTGGTCACCCGAGGAGGGTTCCAAATCCTAAGGGGCTGAAGATCCATCAAGGGCCAAGGTCCTTCTCCAAAGGCAGACACCAGCATAACTCATTGGGACCTATGTCCAGCAGGACTCGAAGCACCTCCACATGCTCCACTGGCAAATTGGGGGTGGCAGCAAATGCACATCCCAGGATCTCCGAGGAAACTATAGACAAGTCAGGAGTAAATTTGGGGAAGTAAAGTTGCGCCCAAAGTTGCAGAAACAGAAAGGGACCTTCGGCCTTCGAATAGGAGCTCTTGTCCTTGATTTTCCTCAGGAAGCTATCCATACTTTTATAGAGGAGAGCGAGGAAGAAGGGATCACAGGCATACTTCTGGCCTATCTGTAGCAAGTGGACATAAACAAAGAGTTCCTTAACAACGCCGAACGACTCGGTGCTGAAGAAGATCTTGTTGAAAAAATACATAAGGAAGGCGTGATGTTCCCCATCTGTGACCGATCAGGAGGACTTGGCGTTCTTTAGCCAGAATGTTGGAGAAGGCCGGAGCGTAGGTATATGGAGGGTCAACCCCGAAGAAATTAGGATCGGCGTGAACCTCGATGTCGCCGGCAGAAAGCCCCAGGATGGCGATCACGTCTAGCAAAGTGGGGGTCAGAATGCCCCGTGGGAATATGAAAGCATTCAGGGTGGTCGACCAGAAGGACGTCAGAGGGAACATGAGATTAGCGTTGTGAGAAACCTCCTAGGTCGACACCATGATCATGTCATGGATGCCCCGCGCCTTCCAGGTTTCCCCCTTTTGTTTGGCCAAGCGGGCTACCCAGTCATTGTAATCGGGGTTGCTTTTCGGCCATCCCCGGAGATCATGAAACTTGGCCCCAGCGTTGAACCAGAAGGTCTTTAGGGGGAGATTGCAGGAGCCGAAGCGTTGTTTAAAGACCTCGAAACTATTATGGGTGTTGGTGGCGATAGGGCGAAGAACAGATAAAGGGCCAATGGTGGTGAAAACGGACGAAGAAGCACCTTGAGGGGAGGGAGTAACAGAGCAAGAAGCATGTTGTTGGGCTGCCATGGCTGACGAAACACAGCTGAGAAGAAAAGGGGAAGGAAAAGTTTCTCTCAAAATGCAAGGAAGAGTGAGTGTGCAGGAAACCATATGCAGTAGGCATAGCAACTATTTATAGCCTTGGGGATGTAACCGGCGCAACCTTGGGAATCATTGTGCTGCCTTTTCGATCTGCGTGAGACGAACCGCCAAATGTCACATAATGGTAGGACGTCACTGCAACAGTCACATCGGGTCATATCAAGGGTTTTTATCCCATCAATCACGTCCTCGCGGCCATACGACAGCACAAAAAGAGGGGCAATTGTTAACACCCAAAAATAAAATAAGTCGTAGGCCGAGGGCTAAGAGAGAGAGAATTCAGGGGAGACCAGGACACCGAGGCGAGTCACCTGACAGTTTATAGAAGATATTTGCCGAAGGAACAATCTCAAAATAGGGGCTCAGGGTGAAAGACAATATAAATTCCCCGAGGAGAGATTGTGAGGAATGATGGATAACGGTGAGGCGAAGCAAGTCCTAACTTATAGAGTGCCTCGGCCACAAAGGCTCGGATATGCCCAAGTTTGATGACTGCAGGCCGGGGACAAGGATCGGCGGAGGAGGGGTATGGCTGAGGATAATCCTAAGTTTGATGTAGCAGGCTGAGGACTTGCTTGCGAGGCAAGGAAGGGCATGTGAGAGCAGTTGAAGGTTAAGTGAAGAGGAGAAGCCTTGAGGAATGGAGCGAAGAGGTTTTAACACCCCACTAACCATGCTAGTGGGATTGTGGGTAATGGCTCCGATTTATTGGGGTTAAGAATGAGATTAGGCATTGATCTTCAATTTATCCAACGGTAGGCAAATGTTGGCTCGCTTAGTGGCCGACGAGGGTCTATGTGTGTGTGTGTGTGTGTGTGTGTATATATATATATATATATATATATATATAAAAGAGTAACTTGTAAAAAACACACACAATCAATCAATACAAAACTTATTTTTCTCGCAATTTATCTTCATCGCACTTTACTTTACTTTACTTTACTTTTATGCATTAGATAATAGATAATCAAATCCTCGCGTCCCCTCTACCCAACCTGAAACTCTTTGGAGGAGTTAGGAAACCCACAGTTGGGGAGCAGAGTTCCCTCCTCAACTCAATCGCTCGAAGAACAGAGGAATCAAACACTGTCCAAACCCCTGGCCGAAACCACGGCTAGGACCTAAGAGTTTGACGATAACGGAAACATAGTCTTTACATCCATCTGATGCAACTCTAGGTCAAAATGAGCGACTAGTTCCATAATAGTCCTGAGAAAGTCTTATGAAGGAACTGGAGAGAAAGTCTCTTTGTAATAAATGCATTCCTTTTGAGTGAAGCATTTGGCGACAAGACGAGCCTGATATCTTTCAATGTTACCCTTGGAATTCCTCTTAGTTTTAAATATCTATTTGCAATCAATGGGTTTCTTACCTCCAGGTAACTTGAAAAGATCCCAAACGCATTGTCAGCCATTGATTTCATCTCATCCTTCATGGAATCAATCCACTTAAGAGAGTTAGAACTTTTCATAGCCCGACAAAATTTGACTGGATCTTCCTCACTCAAGTCAATACCTTCCTCATGTTCTTGAAGAAATACAACATAATCATCTAAAATTGCACTTCTCCTCTCTCTAGTGGATCTTCTTACTGGCACCTTTTGAGGATGTTGAGTTTGAACTTCTGGCGGTGCTTGAGGAGGAAACTCAGTATTGTCTTCTTCTTGAGCAATGTTAGGAATAACATTCTCATTTATTTCTCGATCTATTGATTGAAAAATGATAGGTACTAAGACTTGGCCATTATCACTAACAGACTCTTCATCAAAAGCAGCACTCCTTATGTTTCCTTCCCCTCCAAACTCAACTTCCTCAATAAATCTTGCATTTCCCGTTTCAAAAAATGTTCTGGTAGTCGGGTTGTAAAACTTATACCCGCAGGAACGTTCTGTGTACCCAACAAAATAACAACTAATTGTCTTAGGGTCCAACTTACCTTCATGCGGCCTGTAAGGCTTGGCTTCGGCTGCACACCCCAAAATGTGTATATGCCTAATGTTAGGCTTTTTCCCAATCCATAGCTCATAAGGGGTCCTAGCGAGTACTTTTCTTGGTACTCTATTGAGGATATAAACCACAGTTTTCATTATTTTTCTTCCTCTTCTTGTCCTGAGAATTTGAAGCCAAATGAGTACTTTCAGTCCTACCCCTACGCAATCTCTCTTCCTCTTGCACACAGAGACATAAGCTCATTGATGGAGCATTTGTCCTTCTGAGTGTTATATGTCACCACAAATTGTCCAAATTGTGCAGGAAGAGAGTTCAAAACCAAATGCACAAGCACATCATCGGGTACTTGCATCTTTAGTGCCTTGAGTTTTGATGCAAGATTGGACATCTCCATAATGTACTTCCTTACATTCGCCTTACCATTATACTTCATATAGGTGAGTTTGGGTAAATGTCTACTTATCTCAGCCTTATCACTTTTTTTTAAAAATGATTTCTCTATCGATCCCAGGAACTTCTTGGCATTCTCATTCTCAGTAATTGATCCCCGGAAAACTTCCGAAATTGATTTCTTTATGATCATGCGGCACATTCGGTTGGATCGGTCCCATTTCTCAATTTTGAGCTCATAAGAGTTCTCCGGAGTGGGAATGGGTCGTTCCTCCCTCAATGTTTGGTATAAGTTCATACATCTGAAAACGATCTCAACGAATTCCTTCCAAGACTTGAAGTTCATCACATTCAGCACAAGGATTTGGTTAATTTGTGTATCAAAATTTGGAGTGCTAGTAACAAAAACTTGAAGCAATAGAACAAATAAACATACAATCAACAATCAACATTAGTGAGCACAACAAATTAGACATGCACAAACAACTTAAATTGTAAATTGAAAGACCCAAACAAGATACCAAGTGCGCCACTAGCACCCAATCTTTGGATTGTAAAGACTAATTGCAATAAGTACTCTCAACGCAATGATCAAACATTGGTGATAAGTCTTGTCAAACAATGGTTGCCTTTTGGCACCCCCAATTGCTCACATGGATAAATAATTTTATAATCACTACACATTTACCATTACATGCATCTTATTATTCGGCCAAGTTGCGTCTTTCTTTGGGACGACAACAACTCGCATGAATAATTTCACACAACATCTTTTGTAAATTTAATTGAATTGATCTATCTAACACGGAATACTTTAGCAACGTATTGTTTCAATCTACTCAATTAAAAATACTAGACACTTTTAGTAACAATAATAATATGGGAAAGGGTCTTAATTCACATATTTCCTACACACAAGCGTCGAGAAAAAAACTTGAATGTACGGTTATGACCTCCTAAACGCAAAAGAATGGAATTACTAAAAAAATTGCAATTCTTCGCCACAAAAATAGCCCCTCCGAGTCGCGTCCTCATATGGTGTTGACCTCTAGCCTTTCTCGATCAATTACAATATTAGAAATAAAATAAAATTAATAGAGAAATTCGCAGTGTAATATCCCAAATTGCTTTCAAAACTGTCAACTGCCCCCACAAACCAACACGTGTCTTTCCAGGATGCTTTCTAGGAAATTTCTCAGAAGGTCACCCATCACACTACTACTCCAAGTCAAGCACGCTTAACTATGGAGTTCTTATGGGAAGGGCTCCCGAAAAGATAATGCATTATGTTGGTATAGGTAGTCTAAATCAATTCTTTTAAGTCTTCATTCAACTGTGCAATCCCATACTTGCACAGCCTCGGGAACCCTCTCATTCTAGTGCGTATTCATTTCATTCACATGTCCCTTCGCCTAGAAGCTGCCAGGAGCCGCTCTTTGCCATGCCAACTTTTGGGCACTGGCGATCACTCCCCACCCTTGTCAACCATGTAGTACTAAGGCCATAACCATACACAACAATACAAATTATTCAAATTAGATATGCTGTAATATTATTGAATAAAAGAAAAACATATTTTTTTCCCTTTATGATGAATATAACGCACAAGAATATACAATAAAAATTAAACGTTGTGTTGGACATGATACGTTGTATAATTTGAATAGTCGTGATTATCCATAAGGATAGTACTTATCACTATAACTGAGATTTGATATGTTATGGTCATTTAAAACACCATATGAGGATGTTATTGTCTATGGAAGATTGGATTCTTTTCAACTCTACCAAGATCTCTATGTTGCAGTATTCCTTTGCATGGTCTGCTGTGTGGGCCACTACGTGCCATCATCTTCTATGGTATTGGAGAAATAAGGAGTCTCATGATATTTCTTTCAGACGCCCTCATCATCCTTGGCAAGAAGTTCTTCGTTCTTGCTCCAACTATTCACAGGCTCGGTTGGCCTTTCAGATCTCCATGGTCTCTACTTCTGAGACCATTCATGTTTCTTGGTGTCCTCCTTCTTCTGGTTGGGTTCGTTTGAATTCGGATGGAGCAGTTAGAGGCTCTGATGCAGTTGTTGGAAGTGGTGGTTTAGTGCGCGATGATCAAGGGAGGTGGCTTTGTGGTTATGCGAGCATCAGAGTTTCTCATTGTTGTAGGGAAGCTAATTTTTGTGCGGATGCTATGACATTTTTAGGTTGTGATTAGGATGTGTTGTTGCATTTGTTTGAGCAACCCCCAGTTGTAGTCGGCTCTCTGCTATTAGCTGACATGTTAGGAGTCTCAACACCCTGTGTTATTTCAATGTAATTTTCTTGGGCTTTTTAACCCTCTTTATTCCCAAAAAACAATCATCCGTAATAATAGATTTAATAAAAGGCACATTGATTGAATACAAAATATAAAATCATAATCACTAAAAAGTAAAGATTCTTTCATAATGTATAATAATAAATAGATATTATAGATGTGAACACGTAAAATAGGAAAGAAATAATATGTTTTTTTGGAAATTTTTACCATAAAAATTTTGTACAATCAATCTAAAGGATTGAACAAGTAAAATAGGAAAGAAACAATCATACTTTCCTAAAAACCTTTACGATAAAATTTTTTGAACAATCAATCTAAATGATTGTATATTTGATGCTACCATATGAAAATAAACACATGATAGAGGAGAACCAACTTGTATCATAGAAGTCGATCCCAATAAATCTGCTTTGTTACCACTTCTTAGAATTGATCATATAAATTTCTAAGACATGCTTCTAATCATGAATATACTATAGCAAAAAACAAAAGACAAACAAGCATGCTTCTATATAATCAAGAACAAAGCCATGATCTTGACAAGCTTAAGATCTACAAAAAAAAATTCAGCACCCTATACAAAAAAAAAATATTTCAGAATAAATAGCAAATATAATTGTTGAGATGTGGTGTAAATAGTAGATTTATTTATATGTGTATTCGGCCCAGGCCCGTTAGGTTTTCATATAGTATAGCCTATTTAAACTCATTAGTGCTTGTACTCTTTACACAACAACATATACAGTTAATAAGACGGAACTACAGCTGCTCTGTAGTCGCAGACGTAGGCAAACATTGGCCGAACTGCGTGACCAATATCGTCTCTCTATTCTTCGTCTCTATTTAACATGGTATCAAAAGCCTATGATCACTGGGCCTGAAAACCTAGTCGTCGCACCGTCACGCTATTGAACCCAAGCTGTCCCGTTGATTGTTCATCCTCAACGGCCCTAAGTGCTACGAAAGTCATACAGTCCCTTTCAGCCGTACGACGTCACTGTTCATTCCGTACGGGAGTCACTGTTCGTCCGTACGGCGGTCACTATTTATCCGTACGGCAGTCACTGTTCATTCGCACGCCAGTCACTATCCGTACGGTGTTACTATTCATTCCGTACCACGCCTTTCTACTGCTCCTCTCTGATTGTGGTTAGCCTTCCCATTATTGTCAAAGATGAGTTCAACTTCAGAAAATGACAAAAACAAATCTGAATCGACAGGTAAGAGTCTCGTGTCTTATGCTTTCTCCGGCAATTCCTCTGTAACAACGGAGAAACTCAATGGTGATAATTATTTGAATTGGTCTGCCTCTGTCAAAATGTGGTTTATGGGACAAAGGCTTTTAGATCACCTCACTAAGAATTCTACAGATATTGGTAACGATTTGCGTGAAGATTGGGAACAAGCAGATTGTCAATTGGTCTCTCTTTTGTGGCAATCCAATGAACCCTCCTTGCTGGTCCATTATCGTTCATACACCACTTGTTATGATATTTGGTAGAAGGTTAAGAATGTTTATTCTAATGATATCCAGCGTCTCTATGGTGTTATTCATAATTTAGCCACCCTTCAGGTGACAGAAGATAACATCGTGACATATGCTAATAAGGCTCAGTCAGCAGCAAATGAGTTCAAGCTCCTTGTGACCGATAATGACCCGAAGAAGGTGCTTGAAAAACTAGATAATGTGTGTATGATCTATGTTCTTCATGGTCTCCATCAAAAGTATGAGTCAGTACGGAGCAACATTCTTTCTGCATCAGACATTCCCTCAACAGAGGATCTTATCAGGCGTCTCATACGTCTTTCTAGATTGGAAGGAACTGGAGGGAATGGATCTCAGACTAACATAGAATCTTCTGCTCTTGTTTCTAATTTTGCAGGTCGTGGGGAACGCGGTCGTGGTCGTGGGGGTGGTCGAGGAGGTCGTGTCGGAGGACGTCCTCAGTGCACTTATTGTAAGAAACTTGGTCATACTGAAGACAAGTGTTATTCCCTTCATGGCTTTCCAGAGAAACCAGTAAATGTGACTCAGGTTAATGATTCTGAACAGAGAAGCACTAAACAAAATGTTCTTTCTGATGAGGAGTATAAGGCATTCCTGCAGTATAAGACTTCTCAGGCTTCATCATCAGCAACAGTTGCTCATTCTGGTAATTCTACTGTCTGTTTCTCTCAATCATCACCTGTTGACTCCTGGATTATGGACACTGGAGTTTCCGATTGCGTGGCTGGTAATCCATCTCTTTTATCCAAAATATCCCAACCTAACATCCCACATTATATTACCGTTGCCGACAGGTCAAAAGTTAAATCTAGTGGCATTGGTAAAGCCACTCCTTTTCCATCCTTACCCCGTGACAATGTTCTTCTTGTTCCCAATTGCCCATTTAATTTAATTTCAGTTAGTCGTCTGACTCGAAGCCTAAAATGTTCTGTAACTTTTGATGATGATTATTTTGTTATACAGGAGGACCGGAGTACGAAGCGGGCGATTGGTACAGGATATGAGTCACATGGATTTTACTACCTCTAGTCCATCCATCCTTCATCTACAATTGCCTCCACTTCTACTACAGAGTCCCCCAGTCTTCTTCATCGTCGGTAAGGTCATCCAAGTCTCAAGAAGTTCAAATTTATGGTTCCTCATTTGTCTCATCTGCAGTCATTAGATTGTGAGTCTTATCAGCTTGGGAAACATGTTCGCTCTTCCTTCCTTAGCAGTACTCTGTCTCAAGCTCGTTCTCCTTTTGATGTTCTTCACTCAGATGTATGGGGACCGAGTCGAGTCACTTCAGTTGTAGGACATAGATATTTTGTCACTTTTATTGATGAATTTTCTAGATGTACGTGGATCTACCTACTTAAGGATAGATCTGAACTTCTTGGTGTTTTTCAAAATTTCTTTAAGGAAATCAAAAATCAATTTAGTTGTTCTATTCGCACTTTACGCAGTGATAATGTAAAAGAATATTTTTCTACATCATTTATTTCTTTTCTGATTGAAAATGGCGTCATACATCAATCATCTTGTCCCCATACCCCACAACAAAATGGGATTGCTGAACGTAAGAACCGTCATATAATTGAAATAACACGCACCTTACTTATTCATGCTAATGTTCCTTTGAAGTTTTGGGGGGATGCTGTCCTCACTGCATGGCACTTGATTAATAGAATGCCATCCTTTGCTATCCAGAATAGGGTTCCTAATTCCATATTGTTTCCCGATGAGCCCTTGTTCTGTATCTCTCCTCGAGTCTTCGGATCCACTTGTTTTATTCACGAACTTACTCCGGGACTTGATAAATTGTCTGCTCGTGCAGTTAAGTGTGTCTTCATTGGCTATTCAAGAGTTCAAAAAGGATATCGATGCTACTGTCCCTTGTTCGCGCGTGTGTTCTAGTCGCAATATCAGTGCAAGTATACACGTCGTACAAGTAATAAAGTGGATAAAAAGTAAGAGATCGTTCCCACGAGGATTGATTTACTTTCAAAGTTCAAGTCTTTAAAACACAAGTGAAACAAGTGATAAATCGGCACTAAAAGTTGGTATCAAGACTAAGAATGTAGATAAAGCAAGTAAATAAGAAGTGGTTGTGAATATGGAAGAGTATGAGTTGGATTGCTGCATGCAAGTAAATTTCCTCTAGTCAGACGTTATAACGTTTACACGTTGACACGTACAGATGCGATGTTGTATAGACGTTATAACGTTTGAACGCTGTTGCAAAAGAGCTGTGCTTTTCAGTCACAAAACGTCAGAGCTTCAAGTACTAGAATTCCTATGTCTAGGTTCTAAGTAGGCCTACTCCTGTATTTTAAGTACCCACAGCAATGTCCTATGAACTATTATCCATTCTATGTCTAGACTTAGATAAAAATGCCTAAATGTCTTTAGTGCACCTTTTCATTCACATAAATCTTTGAGTTCTTTTCATAGACCATGTCTGTACCTATGAATCTACTTATTTTAAGTGGCCAGTTCAAAACAAGTTTGGAAATATTAACATGCAAAGATTTAAAACGCATAAACATCAATACTTCATAGCATTAGACTAAAGGTTCATTACATGCAAAGCAACAACCCAACTCCAAATGTTTAGCTCATGCTGAGCATCTTTACAGAAAGAAGAGGAATTGAAATCCAAATACCGCACATAGAGAAAAGGAGACTAAGCGCAGAAGATACGCCTAAGTAGCCTTCCTTCATGCACGCTGTAGAGACGCTGCAACGTCTGAGCTTCACAATAATGGGTGCGAATGGAAATAAAAAAATGGAGCTTGAGGAGAGTTCGAATGAAGAAGTCTGTGTCCAGAACTTCTTTTGGAAAACTCCTCTGGAAATGGAGGAAGGTGGATGATGAATGGATGGATGCTCCTCCCCTCTTTTTCGTAGAGAGAGATCAGTTTTGTCTAAATAGTCAAAAAAAAACAGAAGGTCACATGCTTGCTGATGTCATTCCCCACCTTCCAAGCTTGCTTGTAAATTAATTTTGTTCTGAAATGACACTGCACTGCTACAGTGCGTCAGCCGCGTCAGCGATGAGGAGAGAGAAGATCTTCTGCACTTCTAGATCTTTGACCATCATTTCTTGTGCGCCAAAAATAAGATATTTCTTTCTTGCTCTGCTGCCTTCCTTCAGACGTGATGAGGGACGTTGCCACGTTCGGTTTACTGCACAAACACAAGAAGCATCAAAACGCTCACAAAGGCGCCAATTGGTGCCAAAATGCATAGAATTTGTAATTTAGCCCCTTTCTAACTAAAAAGCAATAAACTAACAGAAACTTAATAGAAACAACCTACTATTGCCAGAGAACTTGCATGATTTAGCTTTGAATAAGTATAACATCGCTTCTACATGTCTGCTAATGTCACCTTCTTTAAGGATGCTCCCTTCTTTGCATCTCCCATTGAGTCTGAGTCTGTCTCTCAAGTATTACCTATTCCTAACCTTGTCCCGCTAGTTCCTCTCCCACCCATCATTGACCAGATAGATCACCCCTCTCCGACGGAAATTTCTAGTCCTTCTAGTCCCCCCCCCCCCTTGCAAAGTTATCAACGCTGTGCTCGTCTCCCTCCTGTCGACCCACCTCCTACCGAAGATCCTAGTGACTCATCTCCTGCCCCGGTTCCCTCTTCTACTCCGGATCCGTCTCCCGAGTCAGAAGACCCTCCTATTGCAGTGCGTAAAGGTACACGTTCCACCCGTAACCCTCATCCTATTTATAATTTCCTCAGCTATCACCGCTTATCACCTTCGCATTATGCATTTGTCTCTGCTATTTCTTCCATCACCATTCCTAAGTCCACGAAGGAAGCTCTTTCTCATTCAGGTTGGAGACAAGCTATGATTGATGAAATGACAGCCTTAGAATCTAACCAGACATGGACTTTTGTGCCGCTTCCTCCTGGTAAATCTATTGTTGGGTGTCGTTGGGTATATACTGTCAAAGTTGGTCCAGACGGGAATATTGATCGTCTGAAAGCACGCCTCGTTGCTAAGGGCTATACTCAGGTTTTTGGCCTTGATTATAGTGATACTTTCTCACCGGTGGCTAAAATGGCTTCTGTTCGTCTATTCCTTTCTATGGATGTAATGCGACATGGCCATTGTATCAACTAGACATCAAGAATGTGTTTCTCCATGGAGATCTAGAAGAAGAAGTTTATCTGGAGCAACCACCTGGTTTTGTTGCTCAGGGGGAGTGTTGTGGGTATGTCTGTCGACTTCACAAAGCCTTGTATGGTCTTAAACAATCCCCTCGAGCATGGTTTGGGAGATTCAGTAGTGTTGTTCAAGAGTATGGCATGATTCGGAGTGAAGCTGACCACTCTGTCTTTTATAAGTTCTCCTCTCACAAATGTATTTATCTGATTGTCTATATCGATGATATTGTCATTACAGGTAATGATCATGATGGGATTGCAGGACTTAAACAACATCTAGTCCACCACTTTCAGGTCGAAGATCTTGGAAAGTTACGTTACTTTCTTGGCATTGAGGTAGCTCATTCTAAGGCAGGGATTGCTATTTCCCAGAGAAAGTATGCTTTGGATATTTTAGAAGAAACCAAAATGCTGGATTGCAAGCCAATTGACTCTCCTATGGATCCTAATGTCAAGATCCTACCAGATCAGGGGGGCCATTTTCAGATCCGGGAAGGTATAGGAGGCTAGTTGGAAAGATAAATTACTTGACCATGACGAGGCCAGATATTTCATATGCTGTTAGTGTGGTGAGTCAATTCCTAAATTCTCCTTGTGACAGTCATTGGGATGCCGTTGTTAGAATCCTGAGGTATATCAAGGGAGCTCCTGGAAAAGGTCTTGTTTACACGGATATAGGTGATTCAAATATTGTCGCTTTCACAGATGCTGATTGGGCTGGTTGCCCCTTTGATAGAAGGTCCACATCTGGGTATTGTGTTCTTATTGGTGGAAATCTAATTTCATGGAAAAGTAAAAAGCAAAATGTTGTTGCGAGATCCAGTGTTGAGGCTGAATATCGAGCTATGGCGCTTACCACTGAGGAGCTCACGTGGCTGAAACATCTTCTCCAAGAGTTGCGTTTTTGTAAAATACGCACAATGAGTCTCATCTGTGATAATCAAGCAGCCCTACATATTGCGTCCAATCCAGTCTTTCATGAGCGAACCAAACACATTGAAGTTGATTGTCACTTTGTTCGTGAGAAGATTGTGTCCGGCAACATTGCTACTTTATTTGTTGGTTCTAATGATCAATTGGCAGACATCTTCACAAGCTAGATGCCTACAATCTATACGCTCCAGCTTGAGGGGGAGTGTTGAGATGTGGTGTAAATAGTAAATTTATTTAAATGTGTATTCGGCCCAGGCCTGTTAGGTTTTCATATAGTATAGCCTATTTAAACTCATTAGTGTCTGTACTCTTTACACAACAACATATATAGTTAATAAGACGGAACTACAACTGTTCTGTAGTTACAGACGTAGGCAAACATTGACCGAACTGCGTGACCAATATCGTCTCTCTATTTTTAGTCTCTATTTAACAATAATTAATAAAAAAATATTTGCCCATTATTTAAGATATTGGAATAAAATGTTTCAGCACACCATACAAGTGAAATGTCGAATTGTTTGTTGTTTAGTGATTATTACAACCACAATCATTTTGTCTCCAACATCTTTACAGTCCCACAAACAACTATCACCTAGTTTACTTTTATTATTATTAATATTTTGCAACAAGAACCCCTTGAAAGGAGAGGATAGACACAACCATACATAGACAGAGAGGTGGAGATAGAAAGAACTATAAGTTATTTTTTTTGCACTGGATACATTAAAAAAAACAAGGACAGCCAGAATGGCTTCCTCCTCACAATGACAGCAAGTTTAAGTACTCTTGAACTACAATAACTTCCAATTTTATTATCTTATTGCTCCAAGCAAATTGGCACCATCAAGCCTGGCTCCTTCCAAGTCCTGAGCAATGAAAAAAAAGGAACAAATATGTTAGCTTACCATATTTGAACAGAAAAATAAACTTGCCATCTTTTTCCCACCCAATATTTCCTTGTGTTCGTCAATTTATACTGGTCATCTGAAAGCTAGCCAGAGGAGGACAACAAAAAGTACTATTTCCATTGCCTATAACTCATGTTTTGGTGGTTAACAGTTCAGGAAACATTTAATTATATAGGAATTCTCCATGCTATATGATTTAGTTAATTAGAACTCCCACCGGACTCAAATACAATCACAAGTACATGCTTATTAAGAACTTTAGTCAACTTTTAATTTTCCTAAACTCATACAAAAAAAAGTGCATGGCCTAAATTATCCTAAGGGGACATCGGAAATTGTTTTTTGAGAATAAAACAAGGCATTGGAAAATAAATTTTAAAATAATTTAGGGGGTATTTTAGGAACAATGTCCTTAAAGAGGTTGAAGTTAGGTAAAATTTGCTTTTACTTTGCACTAATAATTTGGATGAGTCCGGAGTACAAAACTGGTTCAGCCATATGTATCCTGATAGGTATCTAAACACACAGAAAATCACCAGAAACTGTTTGTATTATATTCACTCAATTCTGTAAACACCCAGAAATGGATCAGCAAAACAAGCAAATAAAAGTGAAAATAGAAAGCTAGAATTGGGCAAGTTCGAGAGTGTCTCCCTCTCCCAAAATCCCAAATGATTCCCAAAATTAATTCCCAAAGTTAGGTAAAACTTGCTTATAGTCTGGACTAAAAATTTGGAGCTTTTTTTGATTATTAAAGAGCCAGATGGAGTACCAAACTGGTTCAGCCATTTGTATCCAAGAAACTATAATCAATAAGAAAGGTTACTATGGGAAAGATATTTCAAGAATAAAGCATCGGCGAGGCTGAATGAAGTGTTTGTGTTCATTTTGTTCCAAGTTCCAACTACATTTACAAAATCAATTGTTTCAAACTGCACACGCTTCCACCAATTATTGGCAGCGGCAGTAAGATCAAATACACAGCCAATTTCCCCTCACCAAGTCAAATTAATGGGGACAATAACAGGTAAACTTAGTTAAATGGAAAATACTGACTAGCTAGTCAAGAATATCATAATTAGCAAAACATTTAAAAGAACTGCAAAGGTTCAGCTAATTTACATACTGTATCGCGAAGATCGACCTGACGCAGATAAGCTCGTTGAAGGTTTGCGCCTCTCAAGTTGGCCTTGTTCAATTTTGCACCCTGAGATATAGGGAATTGTTTTCAATCAAGTCAATATCGGAAAATAACATTTGACTCAGTCATTGAAATGATTTGATTGAAGCTACATAACTCAAAATTAACAGTAATTACATTGAGCCAACCTTACTTTTAATGATATTACCGAGCCTCCAGGTATTTTAAAAATTAAACACTCCTCTACCTAAAATTTTGACATAAAGCCTCTCTGTCAATAACCTCCCTTAATGTTTCATTTTAATTAAGAGAGGTAAGCATAATTTCAAACAATAGAAGGGACATTTTTCTGTAATTTTATTAAACCTCAATGGATACATGTATAAAAAGGACAGCCCAATAACAAGACTCCTATCATTAGGTCTAGGGTGTGATAGGAAATTCTGTCTCGTGCTTTCGAAATCGAAGAGGTTTCTGCTTGTGCAATTTTCTTGAAAGAGCTAAGACAAAGAGATTCAACGTTACTTGTTTCAATGGGTTCAGGCTCTTCAGTTTAAGCACTTTGATAAATATTGCCTCTCTCATTTTCTTTTCCAGTTGTCACTATGCAACATTGAATGGGGCCAGCCATTGTCACGGATTTGTGGTGGTTGAACCTACATATGCCCAATATATTTCACTACATGTCAGTACAATCATCATATTTCAAGGAGGCTTTCAAGGAAGTAGGAGTTGATCCCTCGGGCTTCAAGCAATGGGACCGTGGTGGGAGTGTTATGGCTGTCGAAGATGTGTACCCAAACGGTGGGAAATATTGAAAATACTTACTCAAAATGGGTTGGAATTGGAGGTAGGGAATCGGGAATCAGAAAGGAGGGAGAGTGAATATGTGAGGGGGCGTAACAGACTTGGAAAGGCATCAGAAAATTAGCATTTGATTTCGGTGGATTTGGGCTAAGCAGAGAAGTTGTTTCTCTCCCATATTTGGTTATCTTTAAATTTTTTTTCTGTTTTTGTCATTTTGCAAGGAGCACGGCTCCATTCACTGACATTTTATTTCTTTGTAGATACAACTGTTGAGATGTGGTGTAAATAGTAGATTTATTTATATGTGTATTCGGCCAGGCCCGTTAGGTTTTTGATAGCGCACAAGTTGATGTGAAGAACCAGAAGGGTAAACCCGTCATTTGGAGGGTTTATGAAAGGAGAAACAAAAAGAATAAATAATAATTATTAAGTAGTTATTGTGGGAAATTATTATTAAATAGTTATTGTGGGTAGTTATGTTTGAAAGTTAGTTATCTATATTTTAGTATAAATAGGTTGGTTTCTCTTAGGAAGGGATCATGGGAAGTTATTTGTAAGCTATGGCCAGAAGTTGTAACTTCTAGGAAGAGCTTTGCTCTTGGGTAGTTATATTGTAATCTTTACTATTATTATCAATACAATTCGCTTTTCCCTTCTCAATTTCTCTCAATCATAAATCTGTCATTGCCTCTGTTAGTAATCTACGAATTCTGGTTTCTATCAAATTGGTCCGACCTACCGGAGCCATCGAAGAAGGAGACAAAGGTTACTGCACTAGAAGAAAAAATCGCAACCATGGAGGTTTCCTTGAAGGAAATGCAGGACCAGAATAGGGAGAATCAAGAGAAAATTATCTCCCTCCTTAGTTTGAGTAAAGGAAAGAATGTTGAAGAAAAAAATGATGAGTCTGTTGGTTCTAGTAAAAATTCTGAACTGCACGGAGATGCTCTTGATGAATTTCGCCTGTCTGTTAAAAAGGTTGAACTTTCAATGTTTACCGGCGACGACCCTGCAGGATGGATTGCGAGGGCAGAAGTCTATTTCAGTGTTCAGAATACGCGCCCAGAAATCAAAGTTAACTTAGCGCAATTGTGTATGGATGGCGCAACAATTCATTTCTTCAAGGGGTTGTTGGAGGAGAATGCAGAACTGACATGGGAACAATTGACACTGGCACTGTTGGAGAGATACGGGGGAGTGAGTGACGGCAACGTCTTTGAACAGTTATCTTCCTTACGACAAGAAGGAAGTGTTGAGGAGTACATTGAGGAGTTTGAGCGGTTAATTTCACAAATCCCACGACTTCCCACCGATCAATACGTGGGTTATTTCATTCATGGATTAAAGGAGAGTATCAGAGGAAAAGTCAGAAGTTTAATTACCTTGGGTTCTGTTTCGCGACCCAAACTGATGAATGTAGCGAGAGCAATTGAGCGCGAAACCGAAGAAGGAAGAAGAGACTGGCTTGCGCGCAGACGGGTCGGGTTTGCATCCGGGTCACGAATCCAAACTTTTTTTGGCAACCGCTCCACGCCTCAGACCAAGAACAGTAACCGCGATTGGGTGTTGGTGACAGGGAACCAGGAAGCGCGCACGCGGAATCAGAGCGGAGCGCCAATGCGTGGTGCGCCGTATGCGCCATCACCGTCAGAGAAGACAGCCTCCTCGTACCGTGACAGAAGGGTGCGCAATTTATCTTCGCAAGAAATTGCGGAGCGGCGTCAAAAAGGGCTTTGTTTCAAATGCGGGGGTCCTTTTCATCCTCGTCATCAATGTCCGGACAAAAATGTTCGCGTCATGGTGATGGAAGAAGAATTAGAGGAGGAGAACGAAGTTATGGTCATGAAAGAAGAAGTGGAAGAGACAGGTGATGAAGAACTTCAACTCAATGTCATGAGTTTTAATGGATTGATGGAGAACGCTAATGATAGACTCAATTCAATTAAGTTGCAAGGAACAATAGAGGGAGTTCCAGTGTTGATGTTGGTGGATAGCGGAGCAACTCAAAATTTCATGTCTAGGCGTTTAGCTCTTGCTATGGGTTTACATATCACTGAAGCACCACCTAGACCCATCAAATTAGGAGATGGATTTACTAAGGAGAATGTCATGATGTGATAATTATGGTCCAAGGCATTCATGGGTCATCAATACTATGCTCTTTGATTTGGATGGTATTGACTTGGTATTGGGAATGGCTTGGTTAACGCAAATAGGGGCTACGTGGATAGACTGGTTACAAAAGATCATGCGTTTTGATTACCAGGGCGAGTGAGTTGAGATTTAGGGTGTACGGAGTAGAGTGTGCACCATTGCAGCAATATGTGGATGATAATCATTTTGCTCGGTTAAGGTGTGTTTCCCAAGAAGCTGTAGTGACAAAGAGTCAACAAATGGAGATGCAGTCTATGTTGGACAGCTTCAAATCAGTTATCAAAGAACCACAGGGCCTACCACCAGAGAGGCAGCATGAACATGCAATACATTTGGTTGAAGCTCAGGGACCAATCAATGTTCGCCCTTATCGTTATCCTCATCATCACAAATCTGAAATCGAGAAACAAGTGCAAGAGTTGCTGCTGACCGGAGTGATTAGACCAAGCCAGAGTGCTTATTCCAGTCCGGTTATTTTAGTAAAGAAGAAGGACGGTTTGTGGAGGATGTGTGTGGACTACCGTGCTCTGAATAAGGATTCCTGACAAATTCCCCATTCCTGTAATTGATGAGTTATTGGATGAGTTGCATGGTGCTAGATACTTTTCCAAAATTGATCTTAAGTCCGGCTACCACCAAGTACGCATGAGACATGAAGATATTCATAAAACGGCCTTTCGTACTCATGAGGGTCATTATGAATACTTGGTAATGCCATTTGGTTTGATGAATGCTCTCTCTACCTTTCAAGCTTTGATGAATACAGTCTTCAAACCTATGCTGCGAAAATATGTCCTGGTATTTTTTGATGATATTCTGGTGTACAGCACCACTTGGCAGAATCATCTTCAGCACGTCAGTTTGGTATTGAGCGTGTTAGCAGAACATCAATTGGTAGCCAATCAAAAGAAATGCTCCTTTGGGCAGTTGTCTGTTGAGTATTTGGGTCATGTTATTTCTTATGAAGGGGTATCTATGGATCCATCAAAGGTCAGCAGTGTGTTAGAATGGTCAGTACCTAAGAATGTTAAAGGAGTTAGAGGATTTCTGGGTCTTACCGGCTACTACAGGAAGTTCATTCGTGATTATGGTAAGATTGCAAGACCTCTTACAGACTTGACAAAGAATGATGGTTTCAAGTGGGGAGAAAAAGAACAAGCAGCTTTTGAGCAACTTAAGCAGAAGGTCACATCAGCCCCAGTTCTAGCCTTGCCAGACTTCACCAAGGAGTTCTTCATTGAAAGTGATGCGTCCGGTAATGGGTTGGGTGCAATCTTAATTCAAGACAAGAAACCTATTGCGTTCTTTAGCAAGGGTCTTAGTAACAGGAACTTGAACAAATCTGTCTACGAGAAAGAGTTAATGGCAGTGGCCCTAGCAATTCAACACTGGCGTCCTTACCTTTTGGGGAGCAAGTTCACAGTTTGTACCGATCAAAAGAGACTTAAACAACTGATGCAACGTGTTACGACAATGGACCAGCAGAATTGGGTTGCTAAGCTTTTGGGTTATCAGTTTGACATAGTTTACAAACCGGGACTGGAAAACAAAGGTGCTGATGCTTTGTCTCGCCAGTTTGAGGTCACAACCAGCAACACCACTGCTGCCTTAGGAGGCTCAGATGACAGGTTAGAATTGAATACTATGATTTATCATCCTGAATGGTTAGATTACAGGGCTGTCCAGGCAGAAGTGCAACAAGATCCGTCTCTACAGGCAATTATTTCATCTTTACTGCAAAAAGAAACAACAAAAGCTGGGTTTGTAATTCGGAATGGGGTTCTCTTGTATAAGGGCAGATTGGTCATGGCAGCAACATCCACCTTAATCCCTACTATTCTCAAAGAGTTTCACAGTACTCCACAAGAGGGACATTCTGGATTCTATCGTACTTACCGCCGGTTGGCTGCTAATCTTTATTGGCGGGTTATGAAGAAGGATATCCAGGAATTTGTACAAAATTGTACCGTGTGTCAATGCAACAAGTATGCTGCTTCAGCTCCTGGTGGTCTGCTCTAACCACTTCCGGTGCCAAGTCAAATTTGGGCAGAACTTTCTATGGATTTCATTACCGGTCTATCCAAATCAAAGGGATTTGAAGCTATCTTTGTCGTGGTCCATAGGTTATCCAAATACAGCCACTTCATCCCTCTTAAGCGCCCTTACTCAGCAAGATCTGTAGCGGAAACGTTCACCAAGGAAGTAGTCCGACTCCATGGTATTCCAGAATCAATTGTTAGTGACAGGGACCCTATATTTGTAAGCAATTTTTAGCAGGAGTTGTTCAAACAGCACGGTACGCATTTGAAAATGAGTACTGCATATCACCCTCAGACGGATGGGCAGACAGAGGTTGTTAATCGTTGTCTGGAGACTTTTCTTCGGTGTTTCATTGCTGATCAACCCAAAACGTGGGCCATGTGGATTCCTTGGGCAGAATACTGGTACAACACGACCTTCCATGCTTCCACAGGAACAACCCCATTTGAGGTGGTCTATGGGCGTCCTCCTCCGGTACTTACTAGTTATCTACCTGGTGAGGTTAAGGTTGAAGCAGTGTAAAGAGATTTGGCTGATCATGATGAATGCTTAAGACAACTGAAGCGTCATTTGAACCGTGCTCGTGACAGAATGAAAACGCAGGCAGATAAACATCGTAAGGAACGCTCTTTTGAAGTGGGTGAATGGGTCTTCTTAAAATTGAGACCTCGTGAGCAACAATCTGTGGCGGCCAGAATCTGTCCTAAGTTATCTCCCAAGTATTTTGGCCCGTTTAAAGTATTAGAGTGTGTTGGTGCAGTTGCCTACAGGTTGGAGTTACCTCCCACATCTCGCATACACCCTGTTTTCCATGTTTCCTTGCTAAAGAAGGTTGTGGGTGATGCTCCTGTCCACCCGATACTCCCGGCTAGTTTGGAGGTTGTTGAAGATTCTGTATGGGAACCAGAGGCGGCATTAGCTCACCGGACGATAGACCGAAGGGGTGAGACTATTTCTCAAGTTCTTATCCATTGGCGTCACAAACCACTTGAGGAAGCGACCTGGGAAGACACGGACTTCATGGCCGCGCAATTTCCTACTTTCAGCCTTGAGGACAAGGCTGTTTCTCATGGGAGGGGCAATGATAGCGCACAAGTTGATGTGAAGAACCAGAAGGGTAAACCCGTCATTTGGAGGGTTTATGAAAGGAGAAACAAAAAGAATAAATAATAATTATTAAGTAGTTATTGTGGGTAATTATTATTAAATAGTTATTGTGGGTAGTTATGTTTGAAAGTTAGTTATCTATATTTTAGTATAAATAGGTTGGTTTCTCTTAGGAAGGGATCATGGGAAGTTATTTGTAAGTTATGGCCAGAAGTAGTAACTTCTGAGAAGTAGTAACTTCTGAGAAGTAGTAACTTCTGAGAAGAGCTTTGCTCTTGGGTAGTTATATTGTAATCTTTACTATTATTATCAATACAATTCGCTTTTCCCTCCTCAATTTCTCTCAATCATAAATCTGTCATTGCCTCTGTTAGTAATCTACGAATTCTGGTTTCTATCAGTTTTCATATAGTATAGCCTATTTAAACTCATTAGTGCTTGCACTCTTTACACAACAACATATACAGTTAATAAGACGGAACTACAGCTGCTCTGTAGTCGCAGACGTAGGCAAACATTGGCCGAACTGCGTGACCAATATCGTCTCTCTATTCTTCGTCTCTATTTAACATGGTATCAAAGCCTATGATCACTGGGCCTGAAAACCTAGCTGTCGCGCCGTCGCGCTATTGAACCCTAGTTGTCCCGTTGATTGTTCATCCCCAACGGCCCTAGGTGCTACGAAAGTCATACAGCCCCTTTCATCCGTACGGACGTCACTGTTAATCCGTACGAAGCCACTGTTCATCCGTACGGACGCCACTGTCATTCCGTACGGGCGTCACTGTTCATTTCGTATGGAAAGTCGCTATTTATCCGTACGGCGTTACTGTTGATTCCGTACCACGCCTTTCTACTGCTCCTCTCTGATTGTGGTTAGCCTTCCCATTATTGTCAAAGACGAGTTCAACTTTAGAAAAGGACAAAAACAAATCTGAATCGACAGGTAAGAGTCTCGTGTCTTATGCTTTCTCCGGCAATCCCTCTATAACAACGGAGAAACTCAATGGTGATAATTATTTGAATTGGTCTCCCTCTGTCAAAATGTGGTTTATGGGACAAAGGCTTTTAGATCACCTCACTAAGAATTCTACAGATATTGGTAACGATTTGTGTGAAGATTGGGAACAAGCAGATTGTCAATTGGTCTCTCTTTTGTGGCAATCCATTGAACCCTCATTCCTGGTCCATTATCGGTCATACGCCACTTGTTATGATATTTGGCAAAAGGCTAAGAATGTTTATTCTAATGATATCCAGCGTCTCTAGGGTGTTATTCATAATTTAGCCACCCTTCAGATGACAGAAGATAACATCAAGACATATGCTAATAAAGCTCAGTCAGCAGCAAATGAGTTCAAGCCCCTTGTGACCGACAATGACCCGAAGAAGATGCTTGAAAAACTAGATAATGTGTGTATGATCTATGTTCTTCATGGTCTCCATCAAAAGTATGAGTCAGTACGGAGCAACATTCTTTCTGCATCAGACATTCCCTCAACAGAGGATCTTATCAGGCGTCTCATACGTCTTCCTGGACTGGAAGGAACTGGAGGGAATGGATCTCAGACTAACATAGAATCTTCTGCTCTTGTTTCTAATTTTGCAGGTCGTGGGGGACGCGGTCGTGGTCGTGGGGGTGGTCGAGGAGGTCGTGTCGGAGGACGTCCTCAGTGCACTTATTGTAAGAAACTTGGTCATACTGAAGACAAGTGTTATTCCCTTCATGGCTTTTCAGAGAAACCAATAAATGTGACTCAGGTTAATGATTCTGAACAGAGAAGCACTAAACAAAATGTTCTTTCTGATGAGGAATATAAGGCATTCCTGCAGTATAAGACTTTCCAGGCTTCATCATCAGCAACAGTTGCTCATTCTGGTAATTCTACAGTCTGTTTCTCTCAATCATCACCTGTTGACTCCTGGATTATGGACACTGGAGCTTCTAATTGCTTGGCTGGTAATCCATCTCTTTTATCCAAAATATCCCAACCCAACACCCCACATAATATTACCGTTGCCGACGGATCAAAAGTTAAAGCTAGTGGCATTGGTAAAGCCACTCCTCTTCCATCCTTACCCCTTGACAATGTTCTTCTTGTTCCCAATTGCCCATTTAATTTAATTTCAGTTAGTCGTCTGACTCGAAGCCTAAAATGTTCTGTAACTTTTGATGATGATTATTTTGTTATACAGGACCGGAGTACGAAGCGGACAATTGGTACAGGATATGAGTCACATGGACTTTACTACCTCCAGCCCATCCATCATTCATCTACAATTGCCTCCACTTCTACTACAGAGTCCCCCAGTTTTCTTCATCGTCGGTTAGGTCATCCAAGTCTCAAGAAGTTTAAAGTTATGGTTCCTCATTTGTCTCATCTACAGTCATTAGATTGTGAGTCTTATCAGCTTGGGAAACATGTTCGCTCTTCCTTCCTTAGCAGTACTCTGTCTCAAGCTCGTTCTCCTTTTGATGTTCTTCACTCAGATGTATGGGGACCGAGTCGAGTCACTTCAGTTGTAGGACATAGATATTTTGTCACTTTTATTGATGAATTTTCTAGATGTACGTGGATCTACCTACTTAAGGATAGATCTGAACTTCTTGGTGTTTTTCAAAATTTCTTTAAGAAAATCAAAAATCAATTTAGTTGTTCTATTCGCACTTTACGCAGTGATAATGCGAAAGAATATTTTTCTACACCATTTAATTCTTTTATGGTTGAAAATAGCGTCATACATCAATCATCTTGTCCCCATACCCCACAACAAAATGGGATTGCTGAACGTAAGAACCGTCATATAATTGAAACAGCACGCACCTTACTTATTCATGCTAATGTTCCTTTAAAGTTTTGGGGGGATGTTGTCCTCACTGCAGGGCACTTGATTAATAGAATGTCATCCTCTGCTATCCAGAATAGGGTTCCTCATTCCATATTGTTTCCCGATGAGCCCTTGTTCCGTATCTCTCCTCGAGTTTTCGGATTCACTTGTTTTATTCATGATCTTACTCCGGGACTTGATAAATTGTCTGCTCGTGCAGTTAAGTGGGTCTTCCTTGGCTATTCAAGAGTTCAAAAAGGATATCGATGCTACTGTCCCTCAACACATCGCTTCTACATGTCTGTTGATGTCAGCTTCTTTGAGGATGCTCCCTTCTTTGCATCTCCCATTGAGTCTGAGTCTGTGTCTCAAGTATTACCTATTCCTAACCTTGTCCCGGTTGTTCCTCTCCCACCCATCATTGACCAGATAGATCACCCCTCTCCTACGGAAATTCCTAGTCCTTCTAGTCCCCCCCCCCCCCGGTGCAAACTTATCACCGCCGTGCTCATCTCCCTCCTGTCGACCCACCTCCTACCGAAGATCCTAGTGACTCATCTCCTGCCCCGGTTCCCTCTTCTACTCCGGATCCGCCTCCCGAGTCAGAAGACCCTCCTATTGCAGTGCGTAAAGGTACACGTTCCACCCGTAACCCTCATCCTATTTATAATTTCCTCAGCTATCACCGCTTACCACCTTCGCATTATACATTGTCTCTGCTATTTCTTCCATCACCATTGCTAAGTCCACGCAGGAAGCTCTTTCTCATTCAGGTTGGAGACAAGCTATGATTGATGAGATGACAGCCTTAGAATCTAACCAGACATGGACTCTTGTGCCGCCTCCTCCTGGTAAATCTATTGTTGGGTGTCGTTGGGTATATACTGTCAAAGTTGGTCCAGACGGGAGTATTGATCGTCTGAAAGCACGCCTCGTTGCTAATGGCTATACTCAGGTTTTTGGCCTTGATTACAGTGATACTTTCTCACCGGTGGCTAAAATGGCTTCTGTTCGTCTCTTCCTTTCTATGGCTGCAATGCGACATTGGCCATTGTATCAACTAGACATTAAGAATGCGTTTCTCCATGGAGATCTAGAAGAAGAAGTTTATCTGGAGCAACCACCTGGTTTTGTTACTCAGGGGGAGTGTCGTGGGTATGTCTGTCGACTTCACAAAGCCTTGTATGGTCTTAAACAATCCCCTCGAGCATGGTTTGGGAGATTCAGTAGTGTTGTTCAAGAGTATGGCATGATTCGGAGTGAAGCTGACCACTCTGTCTTTTATAAGTTCTCCTCTCACAAATGTATTTATCTGGTTGTCTATGTCGATGATATTGTCATTACAGGTAATGATCATGATGGGATTGTAGGACTTAAACAACATCTAGTCCACCACTTTCAGGTCAAAGATCTTGGAAAGTTACGTTACTTTCTTGGCATTGAGGTAGCTCATTCTAAGGCAGGGATTGCTATTTCCCAGAGAAAGTATGTTTTGGATATTTTAGAAGAAACCAAAATGCTGGATTGCAAGCCAATTGACTCTCCTATGGATCCTAATGTCAAGATCCTACCAGATCAGGGGGAGCCATTTTCAGATCCAGGAAGATATAGGAGGCTAGTTGGAAATTTAAATTACTTGACCATGACGAGGCCAGATATTTCATATGCTGTTAGTGTGGTGAGTCAATTCCTAAATTCTCCTTGTGACAGTCATTGGGATGTCGTTGTTAGAATCCTGAGGTATATCAAGGGAGCTCCTAGAAAAGGTCTTGTTAACACGGATAGAGGTGATTCAAATATTGTCGTTTTCACAGATGCTGATTGGGCTGGTTGCCCCTTTGATAGAAGGTCCACATCTGGATATTGTGTTCTTATTGGTGGAAATCTAATTTCATGGAAAAGTAAAAAGCAAAATATTGTTGCCAGATCCAGTGCTGAGGCTGAATATCGAGCTATGGCGCTTACCACTCAGGAGCTCACGTGGCTAAAACATCTTCTCCAAGAGTTGTGTTTTTGTAAAATAGGCACTATGAGTCTCATCTGTGATAATCAAGCAGCCCTACATATTGCGTCCAATCCAGTCTTTCATGAGCGAACCAAACACATTGAAGTTGATTGTCACTTTGTTCGTGAGAAGATTGTGTCCGGCGACATTGCTACTTCATTTGTTGGTTCTAATGATCAATTGGCAGACATCTTCACAAAAGCTCTTCGAGGACCAAGGATAGCTTACATATGTGACAAGCTGGATGCCTACAATCTATACGCTCCAGCTTGAGGGAGAGTGTTGAGATGTGGTGTAAATAGTAGATTTATTTATATGTGTATTCGGCCCAGACCCGTTAGGTTTTCATATAGTATAGCCTATTTAAACTCATTAATGCTTGTACTCTTTACACAACAACATATACAGTTAATAAGACGGAACTACAGCTGCTCTGTAGTCGCAGACGTAGGCAAACATTGGCCGAACTGCGTGACCAATATCGTCTCTCTATTCTTCGTCTCTATTTAACAACAATATCTTAAAACGAGGATTCATCCTCTGTTAAAGGTATGCACTACACATCCTTACCTCCATGAGCAAAATGGCTCTATCACCTCAAAATGTGACACCTAATTCACAAGGAAGTAACCTCATTGTTGTGCCAAGCTTGATAATTTGCTTAATATACATATATACATGTGCATGCTGGTATGTTAGCGATAATACATAAACATGTATAATGTTGGAATGTTATAAGCGAGAAAAGCTTGCAAGTTGCTACAAATATACAGAAATCATCAGCACTTTCTCTTTTATTGCAGCGAACATCTACAACGCTATTAGATGCACCCATATAGGTCCAGAATATTTTACCTTCAAATTAGCTCCTTCAAGTACAGCTCCCTCAAGATTGGCATTAGTAAGATCTGCATTCTGTGAAGTTAAAAAATGCTATGTAATTAAGCATCACAAGCCACTAATAAAGACACAACACTAATGTTGCTTGTGTTTGGCTATGGCCCATCACTTGAAATATATATTTTCCTCTGGAAAAATATATTATTTAAATACTCTCATTTTTAGGGGGGAAGGATGATAAGCCACTTGTGCCATACTAACAGTTCCGAGGGGATTTAAACACACTCCCTTGGGATTTTAAGGTTAGGCAGTGACCCCTGCATTAGCACCCTGGGATACTCTCATTTGGCTTTATGCATTTAACAATTAAAAAAAGGTGAATGCATATACACCACAAGAAAAAATACCTGCATACATTTAACAAGTTTATAATGGAGCGAGAACCATATATTTTTCTACTCAAGAAAAGGGATAACAAATCTGGGAGAGAAACAAGTTCTCTAGTCAGCACAAAAATTACCCAAACAAAATGCTAGTTCAGATGCCTTTTCCAACTCTGTTATACCACCCTTCATATACTCATTCTCCTTCCTTTCTGATTCTCAAATTTTGGACCCAAATCCATCCCATTTTGAGTATGTTCAAATTTCCCTTCCTATTCACCTAGCATTTGTGAGTCTAACAAAATAACTCTTTAAGATTAGATAGATAGTAACAATTACGGTTAGAGAGAGCCTAAAAAAAGTTATCGGCCAAACTATTTAGATCGATTCTGATCTAAATCGCTTGTCATTGGATTGATTCATCCAACTAACCAACCAAGTTGGAAAAGGCATTTGTTGTTTCTCTTGGTCTTAACAAGACTTGAGTTAGATGAAGCCACATTATTGAGGCTACTATGTACATGTTCCTCTTCTAAAGGAAATGACAAAAACAAGAATATTCATTAGTACACTATATTACCAAAATTAAAGCATATACTCTGATAAACCTCACATACAAGGAACAAAAACTGGCACAAAACAAAAGGATCAAAACGGGAGACATAAAGAAATTAAAATAATTAATTTTACAAAGTGACAGATTCATGTGCTGCAAACCTGTAGATGTGCAGATCGCAGGTCTGCTCCGCAGAAGCTACAATCTACTAAACAAGCATCTGCAGAATAGCGGTTTCAAACAAATGAACTACAATACTGTTCAGTATGGTAGAAGTCTAGAGAATTCCAGAGAGAGATTTGTAACTGATTATTGTGCATTTACTTTCTGATTCTCTAAAATAGAGAATGCAGTATTTATTGAGTACAATTAGTGTTAGTGAAACTTGAACACAAGCTAACTGCTGAGCTGGCACACAGCTGTCAGCTTTACAACATTACAAAGTAATACAGTAATTCTAAAGAGTAATTCTATTTACCCCATTAAGTATACTGATACAAACAAACTAATAAAGGCATAATGTTTCTCATTTTGTCTCACTACACCAAGAAATAATCGTACGATACATAGGATACGTATCGCGATACGATACGAATTCAACCTACATCGATACAAATCGCAGGGCGTATCGAAATTGCACCTGTATTGCAGCCGTATCGCTGCTGTATCGCACGAATCGCAATACAGAGAAGAATCGTACGATTTTGCACCGCCGCGGGTTGGGAATGAAACCGGGTCAGGTCACGCAAATCTGGTCGCAAATCTGTTTTTTTCTCGTTTTTTTGATTAATCTGTGATTGAGTGGGTCGATTTCAGGTTTTGAAGACAAAGATGAGAGAGGAGGAAGAAAGAGATGAGAGCGATTGGAGTTAGACAACGATGATAGGAGAAGGAGGAATATGCAGTAGAGGAAACGGCACTCAGAAAAATGTTATCTTAGATAACATTAGGTTAACATTAGTATTTTAGTAGAAATGGGCTTGGCCCGCCCAATAGTATAAAAGGTGTAGTAAATAAAAAAGTGGACAGCAGGACTTATAAAAGGTGTAGTAAATATAAATTTGGGTTTAAACCACTATGTTATAGTTCATTATTGGTTCTTTTTTGGTAGAATATACTCAATATAGTTCATTATTGGTTATTTATGTAAAAATATTTTATGTACAAAAAATATGTTTTTGTGAAAATAATTTATGTACAAAAAATATGTTTTTAGAAAAAAAAAAAT
The DNA here is from genome assembly GCA_039519185.1 of Astragalus membranaceus. Lineage (NCBI taxonomy): Eukaryota > Viridiplantae > Streptophyta > Magnoliopsida > Fabales > Fabaceae > Astragalus > Astragalus membranaceus. The sequence goes on along the minus strand of CM076852.1, from coordinate 34,899,515 downwards.
ATATGCTTATGTTATTTATTTTTTACTAAATTTATCATATTTTTATTGTTTATGTATCTTACGATACAAGATACGATACGATACACGATACAAAAAAATGGCCGAACGATACACGATACGTATCCCAATTTAACTACCATGCAAGAAAATCACATGAATATTGCAAATGCAAACCAAATAAAAATATTATGCTGGATGCCTGGAGAATAGAAAGGTGATCTCAGAAAGTTGGATTTGGTTTGCACACTGGATCTGTTTCCAATTTGTCATATAAATATATTAAGAAATATGAAGTTCAATTTTGTTAATGGCTTCGCCAAGGCCGCAATGGCAGAATTGCATAGCGGATTTTTTGTCAGCCACCATAGGCAATTTGTTAAGGGAGTCGCCATGGAGGCGCAATGGTGTTTTTATATGGCTGAGTTTTGGCGTCTACCATCCGCCATGAATAAAACTCAGGTAGACCATAATGTCACAGTACTGGCCATTACAGATATTTTTCCTTATCTTTTATTAAGCTAATCATTGTCATCTGAAATGTCATTTTCCAAAAAAACAAGCATAATGCTCATTCAAACTATCCTATCTCAATGATGTTCTGTGTTAGCAATTCATGAATGCTGGAAATGAAATGGTGACACAAGGGGGAAAATAGTGTAACTGAGATGAAAATGTTTAGGTGGATGTTTAACCAAATGTATTTGGGAGAAAGTTGGTGTAGTTCCTAGAAAGGAGAAGATAGGAAACTTGACTAAAGTGGTTAGGTAATAGTCTAATAGAGAAGAAAACCAATACATGTTCAACTGTATCAAAATAGCATCTTTAGTTGAAACTATTAATTAATCTTGATTTAAATGGCTTTACTAAAAAGATGCTATTTTGATACAGTCCAATAAATTGATCCATGTCACAGTGAGATAAGGGTCGGTTGTTTGCAAGTATTTTTCGGTTGAATGCAAATAGTGGAAATGAAAAGGAAATATGTGGTAATAAAAATGTATTTTCCCAAACATCAGAACTGCTAAAAGAATATAAACATAAATATACCAACAGACCTTGTAGATTTGCACTCTGAAGGCATGCACCGGCCAATAAAGCGCCACGAAGATTTGCCCCAGTAAATTCACATCTTCCCTACGAAAGAATAAATAATCAAGTGGCCAGCAAGTATGTATGCAATTAAATAACAGAGTTTGATGAGAGACTTACTCACGCAAAGTTGCATTGTGAAAGATGGAGCCCTCGGCGTCAACATCCTATAGAATTGAAGGTTTCAAAAAGTAAAAAACAAAAAAGAATGGTGATCATATTAGCAAACAAATTGTCTGTTGAATACTATACCACTATCAATCATTTATATCATATATGTTTTATGTTAAGGACAGATGATCTGTTAGCTGGACTATAAGGTGTTCTCAAACTACTGAAAGCCTAAACCTACAAACGACCTTAACTAAATTTAGCTTAAGCTTCAGTCGTTTTAATTTTTGTACCTAACTTGCCCTATACTAAGTTGATATACCAAGTAGTAATGCATTTATATTCATACTTACCCGAAACTTTGCACAGTGAAGGTTTGCTCGGGAAAAGAACATATTTTTAAGACATGCATAGCTGAAATCCACAAATGATAAATCCTGAAAATCCAAAATCAAAAATTCAAGACTATGTCATGTTAGCGCACATATTGTTCTGCATAAATGTACCATTTAAAAACTTTGTCAAACTTAGATCTCTGTCTTACACATGGTAGTAAGTATCGTACGATACGTGGGATACGTATCGCGATACATTATGTTAATTTCTAGAAAATGGTTGCTGAAATAAGTTTCCCCTTCCAAAGTAACACATTAATGTCATTCTTTGGAGCATTCTTCAAATGCCCCAATTATATAATATTTAATGTGAACATGAACATGAGTGAAATAATTTTTTATGTTAATGTATATAAGCTTACAACTTCCTATCTATGAAGCACCGACATAGACACAGACACGGAGACAACGATTTTAAATTGAAAAATACAAGTAATTGAAGTGTCGGTGTCCGACACACCGACATGTCTTCAACCAGAAGTTTCGATGCTACGAAGCTTCCTATTGTTGACAGAAATCAAGTTACCGAACCGTAGATGAAACGAAGTTTAGAGGCAAGGTATATATAGTCCATAACTAAGGGAAAATATACAGCTTTCTCCAAAACTCAAATTCAAGCAACCACATAACTGTTTGACAAGCAAACTAAGATAAAATTTAACAACAAAATATTATGGTCCAAGAAATTACCAGTTTAGAGAGGTCAAGGCCAGAGAGATTAACCCCTCGAAACCTGCCTCTCTCAGATTGTATACACTTGATGATATCTGTACGAGTCAATTCTGTATGGAGCTCATCATCTTCCTTTCTTTTATTAAGGAGGGCTTGGATTCCATCTATAAGCCCCTAAGTTTCGCAAGTGATCACAGATTTCAGGATTTACACATGGCCTGAAGGCAGACTAATAAAGTAAATTTCAGCTTCAAAAGCATCTTATATCAATTAAAAACCAATAAATAGTTACTCTTGTACTAGCACCGTGTTTAAAATCTCAACCAGTGTTGTTAAAAATCCACAACAGCGGATTGCGGGGCAGTTTTTGAGCAATTCCCTATTGCATGGCGGCATTATCCGCAATACGGCATTTTGAGGCGGCCGTTTAAGGCGGGATTTTGGCAATCGCTATTGGCCGCGATCCACTGTCGACAACATTGATCCCAACTATGGCAAAGTCAAAACCTTCCCTATTTCCTTGTAATACTTTCCCTGTATTTCAGTATATAAACATTTCTTTCCTAATTTCCTTCTTTCCCAGATTATCCCAGATTACATTCTGATTTGTATGTATTGGATCAGGAAGATTCAAGAAAGTAATTAGCTAATCAATCCCTATAATCAAGATACTACTTTGTACAGAGATTCAAGAGGCAGAAAGTCTATCTCTCAAGCAACTTCAGCATCAGTTCTGTCTACAATTCAATGACAACCAACTTAAACCTCAAGATACATCAGTATAACAGATATGAATAAAATAAAGTCCTTGAAAAAGTTATTTTAATCCAATTTCAATCTCTTGATTAATGGGGCCTGGAAACCCATGCAGTCATGCAATCGCCGAAACAATCAAGATCAGACGGTCTTTACAAAATAGACCCAAAACACAGTTAAAATGTAGATCGTCTGATCCAATTGAATGGTCTACATTTGCGGCTGCATGACTGCGCCTAATCCAATTATTGATTAATGTCCCTATAAATAGTACACTCATGCAAGAACTGCTATGCAATGGAAATAAAGAAAAAAAACTAAAGAAATAAACTGTGCTCACAAGTAGCTGATAGTACTCAGCTTCCCTTAACAACTCTGTATACTCAACATCCTCGAGTGTGGGGACTACGCCATCCCTTAACCAATTTAGAATGTGCCTAAAGTGTTTACCATCTCTGTCAAGAAACACATACCCCTGCAATACAATTCAATCACTCATTGCCACTGTACCCAAATCAATAAATAAAATATAACTAATAATTCATAATTAAAGGAATATATATACATAATTTTATAAAAAATAGTAATACTAATACCAATAACATAACTTTGAGCTGTCATAACATAATTTTACCATACACTTTTAGGTCCTATTTGGATTGACTTATATGGACTTATCTATTACCATAAGGGTGCGTGAGCGCGAGACTCTTTGGGAGAGCTAAAGTAAATAGCTTATGACTTGTTCAAAGGATGTTTTCAGCTTATTTTCATAAGCTCTCTAAGATAACTTAAATTGTCCAAATCCGTCGTCCCTAAAGTTTATTACACGTTTCAAGGTTGAAATTAACAATTATTTGAACTAATTGAAAACACTTGGTATAGTTTCTCCTCTTTTGATGCAGGATCACTCTTCCATGCCAATAATGTTCCAATTTGGTTCTAGTGCCAATTAGGTCCTCCCGGATACAGTTTAAATTTATATTATTGTTTATTGTTTTTACATAAGCACTCATATGATAAGTGTTTATGCTATAAGCACTTAATTAAGCTCAATATCCAAACATGGCCTTAATATAAAATAATAGCGATGAAAATAGCATAATGAAGATTTAGGGATTGCCTTGTGAGGATCTTGAGTGAGAGTATGGCGACCACTGAACATAGCAGCGAGCATTGAATCAGGTTCCCGTTGAGTAAGGGTATCGGTGGTGGTCCAGAATTTCTTCCCTCCTGGAATTAGAACGAAATGAAACGGCGTCGTGTGAGGGGGTGTGTGAAATGAGAAATTGAGGGGGGTGGAAAGGAGTAAAGGAGGGATTTACGTACCAATGTTGAGGCGAATTACGGAAGACGAATCGGATTGGAAGTCCTTCATTGCGTTGCGAGGAAGAGAAGAGAAGTAGATGATGCTATTGAAACTGTTGACTGTTGCTCTCTTTGGAAATGGAAAGTAGAGACTAGAATGTAAAATGGAATCAAAGAAAATTAACTAAATTGTTTGTTCTTATCAACAAAAAAAAACTAAATTGTTTGTGTATTAATAATAATAATTAATTAATTAATACTATTAATAATAATACATCCATACAAAATAATAATAATGTTCGGTACCGTATCTCCTGCTACGTATCCGACCCGGGATAGGTAGTCCGGTCCGAGATAGTTGGTACGTGTATCCTTGGTTGTCCGAGTTGGTGCTCCGGTCCGAGGTGGGGTGGTACCTGCAATGACACTCCGACGCTCAAGTCAGTGAGTGAGTCAATTACAAGTGAGAGTAAGTGAGAGATGAATACCATTAATGAGAGCATTCAATGCTTATTTATAGGTATCTGGAGTGGAGGAGGGCTGTTGGATCTAGGTCTGCAATCTCCACCCTTGGATGAATTGGACCCTTTGGTGTTGGGCCCTTTTGGTGGATTGGCCATTGAGGCCCAATCCATAACAGTAGCCCCCCAAGTCGGGTCGCTTTAAGGCGAGCTAGACTTGTTGTTTAGAGATTTCACCGGGCCTGAAACACTTTATGACCTACCGGGCCGATCTGAGACGACAAGAGACCGGGGCGAGTCAACGGAAACGGAGCGTTCCGGTCGTAGCTATGTCTTGATTTCTGTGCCAGCTGGCAACGTCATTGATGGGACGCGTCGTTCGAGGAAGATTGGGGTAATGATGGCGCTTGGAACGACGCGCCTGTCTAGGGGCTAGTCTTGGGAAACGTAGCCTAGGTCCAGGCCCATTTGTGGCCTTCTTAATGTTCTATAAATAGGAGGGGGGATCCCCCTTACTTGGATTGTTTTTCTGCGAATCGCTCTGCTTCCGGTCTTAAAGTCGATCCGGAGCTTCTTTCATTCTTCCGAGTTGTGCTGAGTCTCGGTGACGCCTTTGCTGTTCGCGACCCGCCTCCAGTGTTCGACGAGCTTCGATTTTCATAAGGTTAGTTTCCTCTTCTCTTTGTTGCTTTTTCCTTTAGATCACGACCGGGTTCTTTCTGGACCCGCATTTGTAGATACAGAGTGGGGGTCGTCAGGTCGGGTTCCGACTTGGTTGTGGACCCACTGTTTACGTATCAACCTGACTCATCAAGCCCCCATTTCTGCAGGACCGATCTGGCGAGGACGAAACAAACCCGTCGGGTTGCTGACACAGATCGCCCTCATTTCGCGCAAACAATGGCTTCCGGACTTGGAGAGTCTATGGAAATTCGTGCTAGTCCCCCGGGGTCAGCTATTCCCGAGGTTCAAGACGACTTGGGTTCCGCTCCTACTCAAGCTGAAGACCGGTCTCCCGGGGTTCCTAGCAACGAGCCGGTAGATGAAGACAACACAGAGGTGGTGGTTCTTGAATCGGGTGATTCTGATGCCGAGCCCGACCGTGAGGAACAAGGCAGTACTAGTTGGAGTTCGGAGGAGAGTGAGGAGGAGGTGGCTGAGAGCCGAAACAATGAAGATGGTCTCGGGCCTTGCGGGGAGCCCGCATATGAAGAAGGTGGTGACTCTGACCAATATCCCCAAGCCGGAGTAGGGCCGGTCAATGTTCCCGTGTCCCTGCCTCTCGCGGTTCCCCGGGAGTATTCTTGGGTGTCGGAGGCGTTGAGGGGGATCCCGTCCCTTTACAGGACCGGGGACGATATGAGTTTCTTCGTCAACCGCCTTTCCCGGAAGAGTCAGATCTGGAATGTGGAGGGAATGGCTGAGGACCAGCATGTGGCCGTCTGGCCGAAAGCTCTCAAATTTGTTATGTACGGGGTGACGATCCTTGATATGCACGTTAGCCCCCCGTTCACTGCTTTTCAACAAGAGGCTTTGGAGATCTTGAACCTCGCTCCTTCCCAACTACATCCCAACTCATGGGCGTTCCTCCGGGCCTTTGAGTTGATGTGCATTCATCTGGAGAGGCCGATCTCCTGTGACCTCTTCTTCCACCTTTTTGAGGTTAACCGGAGGCACGAGGACGGAACCAAAGATCGGTGGGAACATGTAAGTTTCTGGGCTAAAAGAGGGCTAAAGATTTTCATGCCTTATTCCGACTCTCTTAAGAACTGGAAAAATAAGTATTTCTTTGTGGAGCCCGTGAATGAGGAGGCAGTGAGGCACGTCGGCCAATATTCTGCGGATGGGAAATCATTGGAGTTCACCAAGTTTCAACTGGGATGGTCTCTCTCTCATTTTAACCGGAGGCCTCATTCTTACACCATCGGCTTAGGGCGGCTATCCCAGGTGGACCAGGAATCTTTGGCGATCTTGACGAACTTTGCCGACCTGATCGTCTACCGTGATCCCAAGAAATTTGGGATTGACGTAGCCCGATTGGTCGGGGCTGGGTCGAAATCTCAAGTAGTCGTCGTTCTTGGTAGGTTTCTTGGTAGATAACTCCGCCCATTCATAATTTTTTGACTGCCGTTTCTTTTAACATTTGTTTATTCTCCTTTCTTTGCAGATAGCATGGGGCCGGACAAGTTCTCTCGCCTGACGGCTCTTGCAGAAAGGAAGGCCGGGGTGCAAAAGGAAAAACCCGTTGCTGCCATCCCGATTAGCACCGTCTTGGAGGCAGTCTCGGCTGGAGCAGAGGATCGGGCTGCGGATCTCTCGCACCGAAAAAGGGAGCGCCTCCTAACGCAAGCAGGCCCTGCTTCTACCTCCAATGCCCCGGCTGCTCGGGCTTCAAAGAAGGGGCGTCATGGAAAGCACCGGACTTCTAGGTCTTCTGGTCTTTCTATTGACGCCGACTTCCTGCAGAAGCATTTGGAGGATTCCCGGGTCGACCCGGTTGAGGCGTCTCTCAAGTTATTCCGGCATCTTGCTGACGTGACGAAGCTTCAGAAGGTCGAGGCTGAGAATCAGGCAAAAGGTGACCCCAAGTTCCGAGGTTCACTCTTTGACTTTCTTTCTTGGTTATCTCTGTTGTTGACTTCCTTGTTTCTATTATTACAGGAGCCCTGGTGGAGAGGGACAATGAAAAAAGAGCCCGGGAGGAGCTGCAAAAGAAGTATGAGACTCTGGAGAGGGATCAGGCTGAGCTCAAGGCCGTTGCGGAGAAATTTGAGAGGGAGAGGGACTCTGCCCTTAACCTGTGCATGGAACATGAGGTTCGGATCCAGGATCTCGAGAGTCAAGATAGGCAGTCTTCCGAGGTTATTTCTTCCCTGAGGGCTCGGATTCAGGAACTCGAGGCCGACCTGGAGAAGGCGAAGCAGGCCCAGGTTGGGTCTGGCGTTGATTCTTTGCCTCGGATTGCTGAATTGGAAAGGGAGCTTCAGGAGGTACGTGCCAAAGTAGAAACTTTGGAGGACGAGGTGGTGGAGACGGCTCAACTGGCTCTGGAAGTGGCCGAGGAGAGCTTTGAAAAAGCCCTTTCTCAAGTTGCTGTCATCCATCCATCCCTTCCTCTGGAACGGGAATTTATTCGCTTGAACCATACCGTAGCTGATGGGCGTATTGTCCGGCCCTATCGTGACTCTGATGCACTCGATATCATTTACCCTCCCCCTTCCTGGTCGTGATTGCTGCTGATGGGAAGGTTCTGAATTTGCTGTTTCTTCTTTTTTGGGTTCCGGGTGGAACCGGTGGGGAAATAAAGCCCCGGGTTCCGGGCGGAACCGGAATTTTGTAATATGCCATTACCTTTTTTGAACTAGAGGACCCGGCCGCATCCGGGATAATTTGTAATGAAAATGTAATTTAATGTGCTTCCGGTTTCATTTACCTCGGTTTTTAGTTTTTATACTGTTGTTTTTCGTTTGTGCACTTGCGTTTGATTCGCTCAAGTGGTAAACGTCGCCTTAAGGACAGTTTACCGGGACTCGGCCCAGATCGAACTCGTCCCTTAGGGTTGTGGCAACCTCGGCCAAATAATCGTAAAATGAACGCCTTCGGGGTAGTTTACCGGGACTCGGCCCAGATCGAACTCACCCCTTAGGGTAGCGACAAACCTCGGTCAGCTAAAGGAAAATAGAATAGGCGATAAGATCGGTAGACACCGCAATCATATAGGATAACATCGGTATACACCGTTCATTAGATAAGATGAGTTACAACATCGGTATACACCGCAAACATAATTGATAACATCGGTATACACCGTTCTCCAGATAAAATGAATATAACATCGGTATACACCGTTCTTCAGATAAAATGAATTACAACATCGGTATACACCGTTCTTTTAGGTGAGATGAGCGTCAGCTGTAGTATTTTCTCAGTTTAGTGGCGTTCCAAGTTCTTGGGATCGCCTTGCCGGACAAGGTCTCCAATTCGTAGGCACCTCTGCCGGTTTTAGATAAAACTCGGTAAGGTCCTTCCCAGTTGGGGGCGAGCTTGCCCTGAGCGGCGTTCTTCAAACCGACATCGGCTCTTCATAAAACTAAGTCACCGATCTCAAGATCTCTGGGGATCACTTTCGAGTTATACCGTACCGCTACCCTCTGCTTTATTATTGCTTCTTTAAGGAAAGCCTGACTTCGGACCTCGTCGACGAGGTCGAGGTTTTCCTTCAACGCCTGGCTATTGTCCCCCGGAGGTTTCGGGTGGAGTGTCCTCCAGCTAAGCTCCCCGATCTCTACCGGGATCACGGCCTCAGTCCCGTAAGAAAGTCGGAAAGGAGTTTCCCCTGTTGAGCTCTGTGGAGTAGTTCTGTAGGCCCACAGCACGTAAGGTAGCTCTTCAACCCAGTTTCCCTTCGCTTCGTCGAGTCGTTTCCTCAGTCCATTGAGAAGGACTTTGTTGGCGGCCTCGGCCTGACCGTTTGTCTGAGGGTGCTCTACTGAGGTAAATCGGTGTTTGATTTTAAGGTCTGACATGAGTTTCCTGAAGCCTTTATCGGCGAACTGTGTTCCATTGTCCGTGACTACAACCTCGGGGATCCCGAATCTAGTCATTATATTTTTCTTGAAGAATTTGATGCAATTCTTAGCGCTGATGATGGCCAGGGGCTCAGCTTCAATCCATTTGGTGGAGTAATCCACCGCTACTATGAGGTATTTGACCTGGCCGGGGGCAGTTGGGAATGGGCCTAAGAGATCTATTCCCCACCAAGCGAATGGCCATGGCGAGCTTAAGCTGGTGAGCTCCGTAGGGGGTGCTATGTGGACCTTGGCGTGGATCTGACACTTACTGCACCTCTTTACGTAATTTCTTGCATCGGTCTCCATGGTTGGCCAGAAGTATCCCGCCCTTAATGCCTTTCGAGCCAGAGATCGACCTCCAAGGTGTTGCCCGCATATTCCCTCATGGATCTCGGCCAGGACGTAGTCCGCTTCTCCTCCCTCGATGCACTTCAACAGTGGTGCCGACAGGCTTCTTCTGTAGAGGCTTCCATCGATTATGGAAAAAGAGGAGGCCTTCCTCCGGAGGATCTTGGCTTTACTCGGATCCGGAGGCTCGTTCCCCGTTCTGATATAGTCTATTAGTGGAGCGATCCAGCCCTGGCTTTCTTCTACTACATTAATAGAAAAACTTGCTTCCGGGCTAAAGATTACGCTCGGCTTGCTCAGTGTTTCCTGGATTATTGACCGGTGATTTCCCGGAACTTTTGTGCTGGCAAGCTTGGAAAGGATGTCAGCCCGGATATTCTCCGATCTTGGAACGTGCTTCACTTCCGTGAATGTAAAAAAGGAGAGCAGCTCCTGCACTTGGGTTAGGTACCTTTGCAAGATCGGATCTTTAGCCTCGTACTGTTTCCCGATTTGGGATACCACCAATAATGAGTCGGTATTTAGGGACAGTCGAGAGACCTTGAGGTCGATCGCAAGCCGGAGTCCAGCTATGCATGCCTCATATTCCGCCTGGTTGTTCGAGGTAGGGAAACCAAATGTGAGTGATACCTCGATTACGACGCCCGTCGGGCTTTCGAGCATCAACCCGGCACCACTTCCCTTTGGGTTTGAGGACCCATCTACGTGCAGAGTCCACATCCCGTCATCCGGGTCGGCAGGTGCCATTTCTGTGATAAAGTCGGCAAGTATCTGGGCTTTCATGGCCGGTCTTGTTTCGTATTTGATACCGAACTCGGAGAGTTCTACTGCCCATTTGATCATTCTTCCCGCCAAGTCGGGTCGGTGCAAGATCTGCCGAATTGGATAATTCGTCCGCACCACGATTTGATGGGCGACGAAATAAGGTCGGAGGCGGCGTGCTGAGATGAGTAGAGCAAAAGCGATCTTCTCTATTTTTTGGTATCTCACTTATGGTCCATGCAAAGCTTTACTCACGAAGTATACCGGGCTTTGGCCGGCTCCGGTCTCCCTGACAAGCACGGCTCCGATGGCCTCATCTGAGATGGCTAGATACAAAAATAGATCTTCCCCTGGGATCGGTCGACTTAGTATGGGTGGTTCGGAAAGGACCTTTTTCAGCCGGGAGAGTGCCTCGTCCCGTTCTGGTGTCCATTGGAAAGTTGCTTCTTTCTTAAGCAGTTTGAACAATGGGAGCGACTTGAAGGCGGCGTTGGAAATGAAGCGAGATAATGCGGCTATCATGCCGTTGAGTTTCTGGAGCTCTTTCTTAGTGGACGGGGTCCGCATTTCTGTTACCGCTCGGCACTTATCCGGGTTGGCTTCAATGCCCATTTCCGTGAGATAGAAACCCAGGAATTTTCCAGCCCGGACCCCGAAAGTGCATTTTTCCGGGTTTAGCCTCATGTTATTTTTTCGGATTTCAGCAAAAATCTCTTCCAGGTCGGATATGTGGAGGTCTTCTCTTTCGCTCTTGTCAATCATGTCGTCGAGATAGACCTCTACGTTTCGACCGATCTGTTCTCGGAATACCTTGTTCATCATCCTTTGATAAGTGGCCCCTGCATTTTTTAAACCGAATGGCATGACCCGGTAGCAGAAATTACCGCGGTCAGTCATAAAGGCCGTCTTCTCTTGGTCAGGGGGGAACATCGGAATTTGATTGTATCCGGAGTAAGCATCCATGAACGATAGTAAGCGAAAACCTGAAGCATTATCGACGAGCCGATCAATGCTAGGAACAGGGAAGGCGTCCTTAGGACAGGCCTTATTAAGATCGGTATAGTCAACGCACATACGCCACTTTCCATTGCTTTTCTTAACAAGTACAGGGTTTGAGAGCCAAGTTGTGTACTTGACCTCTTTTACAAAATCAGCCTTAATTAAATCTTCAACGACCTTAGCCGTAGCAGCTGCCTTTTCCTGGCTTTGAGCTCTTTTGCGTTGGGCGACCCATTTTGCCCCGGGGTTCACCGCTAGCTGGTGACAGGCGACCTCGGGGGGAATCCCGGGCATGTCCTTTGCTGACCATGCGAAGAGATCGGCGTGGGATTTGAGGCAGAGGGTGAGCTTTGCTTTTACCTCGTCGGGGAGATCGGATCCGATCTGGACAGTTTGAGTTGGGTTCTCTCCCAACTGGATTTGCACGAACTGTCCATCAGGTTGAGGTCGCCTAATTTTCTTCTTTAGCTCTCGTGCCAACTCGTCGTCGCTTTCCTCCTCAGAGCTGTCCGGGTCATATCTTGCGTCGAGGTCCGTGACGTTGACCTCGGCCGCTGGACCGGCTCTTTTCTTCTTTGGGCTTCTCTGAGTCTTTGCCGCTATGGGGGGAACCCCCTCTTCTGAGGCTTGCCTGTCCGCCTTGACATGAAGATAGAAGCATCTTTGGGCGGACTCTAAGTCGGCATCCAGAGTGATAACTTCGTCACTCAATGAGTAAAACTTCATCTTGAGGTGAACCGTTGAAGTTACGGCTCCCAGCCTTCCAAGGGTGGGCCTCCCGATGATACAATTGTACACCGAGGGGCATGGCAAAACTAAGAACTTGGTCTTGACCGTCCTCTCTAGTGGCTCCTCTCCATAGGTGACCATCATTTCCAAGTAGCCAAGAGGTTTGGTCCGAGACCCGTTGAAGCCTGAAAGGTCGGATCCCCGGTAAGGGGTGAAGTCTTCCTCCGAGATCTGCAGCTTTCTTACAAGGTCGATGAAGATGATATCAGCGGAACTCCCCTGGTCGACCAGGATCCTTCTTATCTCGTGGTTTGCCATGACCGCCCTGATAATGAGGGGTATGTGCTTATTTGGCTTACCATCCAACAAGTCCCGGTCACTGAAGGCCAAGGGTGGGCGTTCCGGGCCTGAGCTGATTGCAGAGGTGGAAGCCGCACACATGACTTCCTTCCATTTCCTTTTCATTGTTTTGCCCGATGCCTCGTCGGGATACCCCCCGGATATCATCATCATCACAGGTCGGCCCTTTGACTTTCGATAGTCGCGCTCGTCCTCCGAGCTTTCTTCTCGTTTTTGCGGGGCTTTACCCTTTCGTTTCAGATCGGCTTCTTCTTCCTTAACCTCGCCCTCGTGCCTGGGTGCTTTAGCCACGTACTGGCTTAACTTCCCTTTCTTAATCAGGTCCTCGATGTCGTCCTTCAAAGCATTGCACCGGTTTGTATCGTGCCCTTTGCTCCGGTGATACCGGCAGTATTTGTTGGATCTTTGTCCCGGCCTGTGTGGGAGCGGATCAGGGAACTTGACTTCTTTAAACTCAGCGTTCATACATTCCGCCAGGATCCTGGCCCTTGTTTCATTCAGATCGGAGTATTGTTGGTGTCGGTTCCGAGGTCGGAGCCTATTGTCGTTCCGGGGTTCCCTTTCATAGCGGGCCTCTGCTGCCTGACGCACCGGAGCCTCCTTTTCATACCGAGGCTTACTCGTTCCGGGGTCGGCATCTGTCTTTCTTGCAACAGCGCCTTCTTCATGGTCAATGTATTTTTGAGATCGCTGGAGGAACTCAGCAAGCGACTCAGTTTGGTTGATTCCGACATCGATCTGAAACAGACTTCCTTCTCGCAGACCGGCTTCCATGAAAAATAGTCGGAATGAATCGTCTAAGTTCCGGACCTGAGCCGCCTCTTTGTTGAACCTTTCAATGTAGTCTCGGAGAGACTCGTTCTCTCCTTGTCGGATGGCTTGTAAGACTTTCCGAGACTTAGGCTTCATTTTGGAGTGGGCGAACTGGGCCGAGAACAGCTTTGTGAGCTGGTCCCAGGATGATATTGAGTTCGGCTTGAGGGCTCTGAACCAGTCCAAAGCCAATTTCTCCAGCGTAAGAGGGAATATCCGGCATTTGATCTCCTCCGGGACATTCCTGTATTGCATCATCGTGTCGAAGTAATCCAGATGTCGGTCGGGATCGCCCGTCCCGTCATGCATCTTTAAGCCCTCCGGGGGCTTCTCTAAGTGTTTGGGTACCGGGAAATAGTCGATTTCCGCTGTAAAAGGTCCCTTCCTAGTTGCGGACCTCTCCCTCGGAGGAGGCCTCCTGGTAGGGCGTCGGACGGGGGATCTGGGAGATGGAGGGCGCCGACGTTCAGGCCTCGGGGGACTTCCCCGGCTTATAGAACGTCGTCTTGGGGACGAAGATGCTAATGACGAGCTCTGGTGAGTTGAGTCCCCAGGGTAGTAAGTCTCGTCATAAGTCTCGGTTGGGGGAGTTCCAGATTCTTGCCTCCCTCTTCTGCGTGGTGGTGAACGATGGTGGTGTCTCCTCTAAGTAGGGGACCGGTGACGTCTCTTACTGGAGGTCCTTCTGCTAGGGGAGTGAGTTTGAGGGGAGGAACGATCCGGGATATTTCTGGCCCGGACTTCGGCCATCTCGGCCTCCAGCTGGGAGTAACGCTGGCTCCTTTCGTCAGCCTCGGCCTGCCTTGTCAGCAGTTGGATGAGCTGTTGGACAGCATCGATCGGTACCGGGACAGTCGGGGCTGGAGGTGGGAACTGGTTTCTAGCAGAGCTGATAGGGACCATTGCCCTGGATGAGTTCCGGCCATGGGCCGAGCTGCGAGGAAGAGTAATTGCTAACCCCTCCGGGGTTTCCTGTTGCTGGTCGGGTCTGACCACGACGCTGGAGACGTTTCTCCGTCGTAATTCCGGAGCCATCTATGATCAAGGAGGTTGGGGGAAAGACTAGAGTATAAGGCTCTCCCACTGTGGTCGCCAATGTTCGGTACCGTATCTCCTGCTACGTATCCGACCCGGGATAGGTAGTCCGGTCCGAGATAGTTGGTACGTGTATCCTTGGTTGTCCGAGTTGGTGCTCCGGTCCGAGGTGGGGTGGTACCTGCAATGACACTCCGACGCTCAAGTCAGTGAGTGAGTCAATTACAAGTGAGAGTAAGTGAGAGATGAATACCATTAATGAGAGCATTCAATGCTTATTTATAGGTATCTGGAGTGGAGGAGGGCTGTTGGATCTAGGTCTGCAATCTCCACCCTTGGATGAATTGGACCCTTTGGTGTTGGGCCCTTTTGGTGGATTGGCCATTGAGGCCCAATCCATAACAAATAATAATAAATATTTTTCCTCCCTCGAGGTCATTAGATTTTAGTTTCTACAAATTATTTTAAATAACTCACTACAAATATAAATGTACATTTTTCTAGTCTCTCTATTATTTTTTTCTGTTAAACAACGTTGACGTGCTAGTTTTTTGTCCTCGATGCCATTTTCTTATCGTAATTTTTCATTTCTCTTTATTTAAAAATGTAACTTGGATTAAAGACCTCATTATTGTCTTTAACCTCCAACCCCTAACCTCCATCACCTTTCCTGCAACCCCCAAATCCACATTTCTAGAACTTGCAAAGAATCCATTAGTGTTTGTAGTGAAGCTGCTAGTGTTGTTCATAGAGGATTGGGAAGTGGAAATTGAACCCTACTATGACCCCCTCTACCCCCGTCATGACATAAATATAGCTTAAGTAAAAAAAACAACTAGAAACAAAGTCTTGTCCAAAAT
Source organism: Astragalus membranaceus (assembly GCA_039519185.1). Lineage (NCBI taxonomy): Eukaryota > Viridiplantae > Streptophyta > Magnoliopsida > Fabales > Fabaceae > Astragalus > Astragalus membranaceus. Next base: position 34,884,246 of record CM076852.1, on the reverse strand, counting down.
AAAACCTTAATTCAATGGGATGAAGACACCACATTCACAAACTTGCAGAAATATAAAAAAAAGAACCAACTAATAAGTAAAGCAAATAACCCAAATTCCTGATGTCACAATAGTTCAGAGCTGACCCTTACAAAATTACATCGAAAAAATAAACTTTTAGTCAATAGCAAAAACTAGCTAATTCTAACTATGGTAACTCCGGGAGCATAATCACTCCTTGGTTCCATCAACATCAAAACCTGCAAGCACATCCTCTATACATACACAATGGTGTTAGCATAACCACAACAAAGGGGTTAGTCATCATACACCAAAGTAGCGCTTACAATAAGGGAGATAAACGAGCAATGCATAAGAACAACTTTGATACTAAGTATCACATACTACAATGTTCATGAGAACATCTATTATTAACAACAACTAAACATACTATTATGCGTAATGATATGTATCACTAACGAGGCCATGATACCTTGCCCGTTTCGAAATACCATGTACGTAATACCTCAATGACAAGAGGACTGGGATACCATGCCCGAATGAGATGTCTTGCCCGATAATGCCCTACTAACAAAAACAACGCCAACAACAATAACAACGAAAATAGCAACAGTGATAACAACACATCAACAACAATAACAACGACAGTTAAACAAACAACAATATAGCAAGTCTCTGATTAACGCAACTATAAGATCACAATATGAATTAATAAGAATCAAACATAATTGAATCAAGTCTAATCAAACATCAAATAACACAAGAGGTCAAGACATACAAATTGAAACATTAATAAACAATAATTTCACAATCTACATTCAATGAAGCACAACAACACTATCAATCATATTTCAACAATCATATAAATTTCTAAATATCTCTAGCAGTTACTTTTTCCATCACAATGGCAATGGTACTCCCTCACTTAAAGCTGGGCAAAGCTTAGGGATCATGAGACATCTCTATTACTCATCGTGGTCTCACATACTTACTACTAGAAAGTCAAACTACCCCCTGTGTATCAACGAGAGTAGCGAAAATCTACTTGTATCGATAATTCAGCACTCAACAGGCACGAAGAAAATTCACAGGTCGTATAGAGAGTGAAATACAACTGAAAGAAAACGTTATGATCGGTTTCCCTGGGAGGAAAAGGACCCAACACGAAAATACTAGCAACAAGTATGAAATGATACTAGAGTGTGAGAAATGAACTTGGGATACATATATTGGCCTCAAAGGGCTGTATTTACATTACAAGGTGCATTAATAGTGATTAATAAACTTAATGGTCGTGTTGACCATTACAGACAGGAGGGAGGGGAATCAGATATTTTCCTCTGATCACGCTTTCATTCTCTATTGGGAGAGACAGAGGCGAGACATCTGGGGCCGATCGGTCAAACGTGTGGGAGAGTTCTTCCTTAGCCGAGCGTATGTGTATATCGGTCGGTCCGGTTAGGAACAGAGTCCTTCGAGCGACAAGCGCGGAGCTTGAAGTCATTCAAAACAAGAGGAGCTCGGCTAAAACTCTAGTCCTTCAACTGTTCGGGCCGAAATATTTGAACACTTAGTCCTTCGATTAGTATTGAGGACCTCCAGACGCTTAGTCCTTCGGCTTGTATTAGGGGACCTCGGAACGCTTAGTCCTTCGGCCCACGGATGGTGCTTCCCGGTATTTGTTGTAGCTGACTTGTTGATTTGACGTGTGTTCGATTTGATAGCTTTGATTGTTTGACCCTTGACTCTGACTTTGACTGCATTGGTTTCTTCAGTTTGACTGTCGTTTTCTGTGTTCCGTAAATATATGAATTTGCAACCACCCTTGTATTCGTGCTATATAAAGGGATGAGAGGTCTCTTGGGCTGGTGCTTCATGATTTTCTTCTTTCTCGTTTCTTTCGCCTCGCCATTTTCTGTGATGTTTTGTCATGCTTGAGTTGGGGGCGGATCCCCCTTGAGTCCTCTGAGTGCTCTCGTGGGCGTCTTGGTGTGCACCGAGAGTGTTAGAGGGCTTGAGGTGGGAATTTTTGATTTTCGCGAGCTACAAATCTTTGTTGGATGTTCTTGTGCTTTCTTCGGGAGTATTCAGTAACTCGAATGGCCTTCTTCCGTCAAAATGATGTTGGGTTGCTGGTGGAGGGGCGGTCCTCGATGTGCGTCCCAGGCGTGCCATTCTGGCCCCAATGGAGAGACCATTTGGTAGTTTTAGTGGTCTGTTGGAAAATTTTAGGGATATGCATGGGTCGTGTTCCCCTCGCTACAACCCTATGTTCTGGTGTAGCATCCGGCGCCTCTCTCTTTGGGCGGCTTGGTTGCCGTTCTTTGGTTCACCTCATACAGTCTCCTCGTATCTTCTTTGTTCTGGCTGGTTTTCGTGTGAGACCGCGGGTGGAAGGGGCTTTTTCTTTCCTGTTTTCCTTATGTGCCTTGCAATTTTCTGGAAAGCAGTCCACAACAGATCGATTTGTTAGTTTGTAGGATAATTATGTAATACCTGCTTGTACTTTGTATTTTCCTTCGAGAAAAGGACAGGTGTACATGTATATTTTTGGAAAGAATGTTTAGATGTTGTTGATATTGTCTTTTGACATCCGTTCGGATGTGGTTATGCTTTCTTTGTTTTATGTTTTGACGCTCGAGACATCATTGCATCTCGCTTCTATGTCGCTTCGAGAGATATGTCTAGAATGGCTGGGTACCCAAAGGTGTATGTCGGCTCTCGCCAGTCTCCACCTGTCAGCACTTGGTTGGTTGCGAACGTGGTTGTTTCGCATTGGTGCCCAAGGGTGTAACACCCCAATATTCTGATGAGTGGGTTTTTATTTATGTGTGAATATAATAGTAATTTGGGTGATATATTGTGTGTTTTTTTTGTTTTTGTTTTGTTAATATATATATATATATATATATATATATATATATAATATTTGTGTTATGTGGATATAGTATTTTAGACCGAGATGTGTACTGAGATTGCTTTTGAACTTTTGTTAGACTTGCTCTATTTAGAACGAAAACTGTAAGAGCTTCCCCGACAATGGCATGAAGGAAAAATGCAACCTTTTCATATATGTATTTAATGTGCACTTGATTTAGTTTAATTAATGTGACTCAATTTAGTTAGCACTATGCCCTGTATAATGTGAGTCATTACTGTTATAATGTTTTCTTATTTGTGTACTAATTGATAATATTGGTCGAATGCTTGATGGAATTGTTGTGTTAATTATTTTAAAGTGATGTAGTGTCGGGATTAGTAAAAGTGATAAATTCTTTGTTGAATGTAGCAATTATTGATTTCTTTTAGTTTTACGAGTGCAAGTAGATGTAACGGTTTCAAATGCCGACTATATTTCTATGTTGTTTATTTTGTTTTGTTTTGTTCTATGTGTCTAATTGTTCTCGACATGCAACATTTTGAATTTTGTATCTTTGTGAATGGTTTCGTAACTTCCGTGCTATATGGTTTGTGACTAAGAATTCTGATTGTGTATTATCTCTAAGTTTTTTTTGATATAATCTTGATTGTTATTTTTGTATGATTTGTGTTCCGTGGTGATCGCACCTGATCAATACGATGAGTTGTTGCAGTCTGATAATGTTGCTCGGTCGTTGGGACGAAGGACCGAGTTCTGAGCCGCACGCGGGTGGTACCTGCAAAGGCACTCCAACGCTCAAGTCAGAGGTGCTTCAACGGGCAGGGTCACAAGGTGAGTAAAACGTACCTGAAGCCACATGCTAGTGTGATATATATACTGTTGGCTGCGCAGGCGTTCTAGCCGTTGCGCTTTTTGCGGGGCCGGTCGCATCTTGCGGAGCAAGTTAGGTATTGGGCCGCGATGGGCCTGTTGGACGAAATTGGCCTTCGAGCCCACTCCAGAACAGTTGCCCCCCAAGCCTAGGTCGCCTGGGGGCGGGCTAAGGCTTGATTCCTTGCCCCCCAGCGTGGTCACAAACGACCGTTCTGGAACGACGACTGGTCGAACGTAATCTGGTCGATCGCTAATTGGTTGACTGCGTGGTCGCTGCCACGCGGCCTGGTCACACGGGGCCAGGTGCCGTCTCGGGGGTGATGCCTGACAATCAATCGTCATGAGTGCTGCTGTGACGTTTGGAGACTCGAGGAGTTTAAGTAATGATGGCACGCGAAGAGTGGCGCCTCTTCGCCTCCGGCCCATGATGATGGTTGGCCCATTATATATAGGGTTCAAGGGGTACCTCATTTGCACGTTTCTCCGATTTCTCCGCTCTCGCAATCAGCTCGCTCGCAATCAGCTCGCTCGCAATCAGCTCGCTCGCATTCAGCTCGCTCGCAGCATCAGCTCGCTCCAATTCCAGGTAACTACGACCGCTCTTCCTTTATTTGAGTTTTTATGTTCCACCTAATGGAGGGGGTGTCAGGTCTGGGGACGACCACGTCGCCCCTTCCCACGCGCGAGCAAGACCTTGACCGTTATTCCCCTCCACAGGTTCATTCTGGCGCGGACCAAACAAACCCGCCGTATCTCTGGAATCCCGGCCGTTTCTCTTGCGCACAATATGACCCGACCAGTGGAGCAAAGTTCTGCGCACGCCCGGTCGTCTTCTTCTAACGACGAATCTTCCTCTGGGTCTTCGACCCTGAATTGGACTTCCTCTAGCAAATCTGGGACTCGGCCGGACAGAAGTGGGGCGCCGTTCACCGAGGCTGTGGTCGATGACACCGCAGAGAGCAACGCACGGGTTGCCTGTGACGAAGGTATTGGCCAGGCTGCGGCCGACTGCTCTGAGACGGCCGACAGAGGCCAACAGGGCGACCATCGAGAATATCCTGAGGTCGCAGCTGCAAAGGACATGTCTTGGGTTTCTCTTAACCTGAGAGGTCAACGCAGCAAAATTCAACAGGGGAGCCGGGACCTAGCGTATCTGGCGACCGGGCTGAACGAAGGTTGGAGAGTAGAAGGTATGGCTAAAGGGGAAGATGTTGCGGCCTGGACTGATGTGCTAAAATTCACGATGTACCGCATCGTTTTCGAACGCATGGGCATTATTCCGCCATTTACCAGGTTCCAACGCCAGGTTTTACGCTATCTTTAGGTCGCCCCCTCTCAACTGAACCCGAACGCTTGGGCGTTCCTGCAGGCATACGAAGATGTTCTCGTGGTTCTGAGACGGCCGGTCTCTGTAAGACTGTTTTTCACTTTGTTTGAAATGAGCTATATTTATGAGAAAGGCTCCAAGGGCGCCCGCAAGGAAGCGGTCTCGTTCAAAAACCAATCAACATACAACTTTTTCAAGCCTTATATGGAATCATTGACGACCGGGTGGAAAAGGGAATTCTTTTGGGTTGTTCCTAACTCGGCCGAGGCCCATCGAGGGATCGCCCAAATGTCCAAAGATGATCAGGAAGGAACCCCCCTGTTTCCCACGGTGTGGAGTTTTAACCATTTCTCGAAAAAGCCGGGCCAGTACGCTTTCAAGGACACTGAACTTGACGACATGGACAGGGGGACGATCCATAGGTTGAGAAAGATTGCGTCCCTAGTCTCTGAGGGTCGCATCAAGGTCAAGAACATTGTGGATGCTCGGGGCAAGAAAAAAGTCAAGGCCGCTCTTGGTCGGTGGTCGCTCGCCTAGTTTATTTTCTGTCACTTTGTTTTGTTTAATTGTTTCTAACCATCTACTTTTGCCTTTGCAGTTGACATGGCGAACATGAATGGCTTTAACCTCTTGGAACAATGGGTGGCCGAGGATGGTGATGCTTCGCCCGTCCGCGGAATTCCTGAGGCTCAACCTGGGGGTACGCCTCAACCTGCCGGAACTGGATCTCAGCCCGATCGTCAGGCTCCTCGGGCGGCCACGCCACATCAAGCAATCGACTTGGGCAGCCCACCGACAAATCAAGAAAGGTCCAAGAGGAATAGGTCGGTCGATCATGGGGGTCAGAACAAGAAGCATAAGAGTGGGAAAAGCCACGGGCACAACCGGTCGCCTAAAATCGACCTGCTTGGATTGGGTGATGAAGACTGTGCTCGTTTCAAGGAGGAACCGTTCGAGGTGATGGCCGATGCAATGAAGGTCGCTGGTATTCTGTTCAAGAAATACCAAGATGAAGAATCAGATCGCCTGGAAGGTAGGCGCCTTGCCCATAGATATTCATTGCTTGAAGACGACCTAGTTGATAAAAATTTTAAATTGAATTCTGCCTTGTCGTTGCTCGCAGAAATGAGGGGTGAGCGAGATGACCTGCTCAAGAAAATGAAGGAGCTCGAACCGAGAATCGAAGCGATTGCTGACAATGAGAGGAAGCTTGTCGAAGCAGAACGCCAGCTTGTGGCCGCTGTCTCTGCTCAAACTGCGGCCGAATCTGCCTTGGACAAAGCGGTCGTCGACAAGGAAACAGCCGAAAAAGAGGTCGAACGCCTCTCTTCCAAGAATAAAGAGCTGTCGAGCCAGGTCGTTGGGCTGAAAACTGAGCTGGATGTAGTGGAGGAGGAAAAGAACAAGTTTAGAGGTCGCTACAAAGACGTTATTGACCGGGCGAAGGGAGCTGCGGAGGGTCAATTTGAAAATGCGGTCAGCCAGATCAAGATCCTCTACCCTGATCTGGGGGTCGATCGCGAGATTGTGCAATGCACACATCGTGTGATCGATCAGCAGATCGTCCGCCCCAAGAAGATGCTGAAGGGGAAGGTCCTTCAAGAAGAGGCGGTCATCTACCAGGCCCCCAGCGACTCTTAACTTGTAATTTTTTGAATTGTAATCTTGGCCCGCCTGCGAGCGGTGTTTGAATGGGCGCCCTGGATTCAACCAAGGGCGTCTTTGTTTGTAATCAATGACAATTTTTCCATGAATTTGGCCTGTTTAATTGCTTTGTAATTGGATTTGATTCTTTTTGCTACGGTCGGTCGCGACCAAAAAAATTTTATGGGTCACTTGATGGTCCTTCGCATAGGCCGCTCGACGGTTTTCGTTCGGGCCATTCGGCAACACTCTTTCAGGCCGCTCGGCGGCTCTCGTTTGGGTCATTCGATGGCGCTCTTTTAGGCCGCTCGGCGGCTCTCGTTTGGGCCATTCGATGGCGCTCTTTTAGGCCGGTCGGCGGCTTTCGTTTGGGCCATTCGATGGCACTCTTTTTAGGCCGCTCGACGGCTTTCGTTTGGGCCATTCGATGGCACTCTACTGGCCGCTCGACTGCTACTCGCATGGTGAGCGACCGTGCATACAATTTGCATGAAAATAAAGTACACAAGTCGAATTTTAAGGTCGGTCCTCGGTAAAAAACCCCTGTGGGGAAAAAGAGCGACCGCCTGTTCTTTATTGATCAATTGGTGTTTACAACTTAAACATAATATTTTCTCAACTTGTCAGCATTCCATGTTCTGGGGATGGTCGCCCCTTCCATGGTTTCCAGCTCGTAAGCTCCCTTTCCAGTCTTGCTGATGACACGGTATGGTCCTTCCCAATTGGGGGCGAGCTTTCCCTGGCGAGCGTTCTTATTCCCTACGTCGGCCCTCCTAAGGACTAGCTGTCCAATGGAGAATTCCCTCTTCTGGACGCGGGCGTTATACCTGGCAGCGACCTTCTGCTTGATGAGTTGCTCCCTAAGTGACGCCTTGTTTCGTAGCTCTTCAACCAGGTCGAGCTCTTCTCTTGTTGCTCGTTCGTTTGCGGCGGGGGTTGGTGGGTTGGTCGTCCTTCAACTTAGCTCTCCCATCTCAATCGGGATGACAGCGTCAGTTTCGTAGACAAGTCTAAAAGGTGACTCCCCGGTCGATGAGTGAGGGGTCGTTCTGTAGGCCCAAAGGACCGACTGTAGTTCTTCTGCCCAATTGCCCTTGGCTTCATCCAACCTCCTTTTCAGTCCGCGTAGTACTACCCTTTTGGCCGCTTCTGCCTGGCCATTGGTTTGTGGATGCTCGACCGAGGCGAAACGTTGTTTCACGCCTAGGCCGGCCAGCATTTCTCTGAACTTTCTATCTGCGAACTGAGTTCCATTATCAGTCACCAGCTGTTGGGGCACTCCAAAGCGGGCGAGCACGTTTCGACCAAAAAACTTAGATACCTTCGCTGAGGTAATGGTTGCAAGTGGCTCTGCTTCTATCCACTTAGTGAAATAGTCGATCGCAACGATGAGGAACTTCAACTGACCTGGTGCAGGTGGAAAAGGGCCGAGCAGGTCCATGCCCCACCAAGCGAACGGCCATGGTGGGGTTAAGCTGTGTAGTTCTGATGAGGGCGCTATATGTACGTCGGCATGGATTTGGCATTTCTTGCACTTCTGAACAAGTATCTTAGCGTCCTCATCCATGGTCGGCCAATAGTATCCGGCCCTGAGCGCCTTCTTAGCAATCGACCGACCACCTTGGTGGCTACCACAATCTCCTTCATGTATATCTCTCAGTACATGGTCGGCCTCGACCGACGTAAGGCATCTCAGCAATGGGGATGAAAAGCCCCTTCTATACAGTCTTCCTTCGATCACTGAATACTTGGTCGCCCGCAACCTCAGGAGTTTCGCTGCCTTCTGGTCGCAAGGTTCTACTCCATTGAGAATATATTGCAAGATAGGAGTGATCCAGTCTTTATCTAAGTCGACCGCTAGAATGGCTAATGGTTGGGCAGGCTTGGTTGATACGCTCGGCCGCGTTAACGTTTCTTGGATTAGACTTCTGTGGTTCCCAGGAGTCTTTGTACTAGCTAGCTTTGATAGGATATCAGCCCGAACGTTCTCCGTCCTGGGGACGTGCTTGACTTCTGCTCGGTCGAATTGATTGAGCAGATCCCTTACCTTGGCCAAATAATTCTTCAAGACATCGTCTTTTGCGTCGTAAAGGTCTTGAATTTGGGAGACTACCAGTAGAGAGTCAGAGTGAAGTTCGACGCGGTCGACGTTGAACTCTTTGGCTAGCTGCAGCCCGGCAATGCACGCTTCATACTCGGCCTAGTTGTTTGAAGTGTGAAACGCAAAAGTCAATGACACTTCGACAGTAAGTCCTTCTGAGTTCTCAAGTATCAAACCGGCCCCACTTCCTTTGCTGTTGGAGGATCCATCCACGTGCAAAGTCCAGGTTGTGATGGCCTGATCGTCTGGTATTGGAGTCATCTCAGCGATGAAGTCGGCCAACACTTGGGCCTTAGCGGCCGATCTAGATTCGAACTTGATCCCAAACTCACTGAGCTCCACAGCCCACTTGATCATACGCCCTGCTAGGTCAGGTCGGTGAAGGATTTGTCTGATAGGCTGGTCGGTCCTCACCACGACCTGATGGGCCACGAAATAAGGGCGCAGTCTACGGGTGGCCACAAGTAACGCTAAGGCTAGCTTCTCAATCTTCTGGTATCTGATCTCTGGGCCTTGAAATACCTTACTAATGAAGTAGACCGGGTTCTGCTTCAGGTCGCTTTCTCTTACAAGAACAGTGCTCATGGCCTCGTCTGTTATGGCCAAGTATAAGTAAAGCGTCTCCCCTGGTTGCGGCTTGGTCATGATGGGCGGGTTGGTGAGTGCCGCCTTCAGCTCGTCCAATGCTCGCTGGCATTGGTCGGTCCATTCAAACTCGACCTCCTTCTTCAAGAGCTTGAACAGTGGAAGAGATTTGCACGCTGATTTAGGTATAAATCGTGACAGGGCAGCGACCATGCCATTCAATTGCTGAATCTCTTTTTTCGTAGTGGGTGGCCTCATGTCGGCGACCGCCCTACACTTATCAGGGTTGGCTTCGATCCCTCGTTCGGTTAAGTGGAAACCCAGGAACTTGCCCGCCCTTACTCCGAAGGTGCACTTCTCTGGATTCAACCTCAAGGAATTCTTCCTTGCTTCCTCAAAAATTTCCCTTAGGTCGTTGATGTGGTCTTGGTCGGTCTTGCTTTTAATGATCATGTCATCCAAGTAGACCTCTGATATCCGACCGATCTGCCTCCTGAAGACCTTGCTCATCGTTCTTTGATAGGTCGCTCCGGCGTTCTTCAGACCAAAGGGCATTACCTTGTACTGAAAATTTCCACGATCGGTCATGAACGCGGTCTTATGCCGATCGGGTGGGTACATAGTGATTTGGTTGTAACCTGGATAAGCGTCTAAAAAGGACAGGAGTTTGTAGCCCGCAGCCCCATCGACGAGTTTGTCAATGTTTGGCAGGGGAAATGCGTCTTTTGGGCAAGCCTTATTCAGGTCGGTATAGTCGACGCACATGCGCCACTTACCATTTTTCTTCTTCACTAACACGGCGTTGGAAAGCCAAGTCGTATACTTAATTTCTTCAATGAAATTGGCCTTGATGAGGTCGTCAAATGCCTGTGCGACCGCCAATGCTTTCTCTTCGCTCTGAGCACGTCTCTTTTGTGCGACCGGTCTGGCTGTCTCATCAACGGACAGTTGGTGGCAAGCAATTTCTATTGGGATCCCGGGCATGTCTGATGCCTGCCATGCAAAAAGGTCTGCGTATTCCCTGAGGCAGGTGATGAGATCTTGCTTGTCTTGTTCAGGTAGGTCGCTCCCCAACTTAACTGTCTTAGTTGGGTCATCCGATAACTGAACATCGATCAATTCCCCGTGGGGCTCGGGCCTCTTTAGTTTATTCTTTAGCTCGCGGGCTAAATCGTCGTCGTCGTCCTCAGGGTCGCTATTTGGGTCGTATCGGGCATCCAGGTCGGCCACATTAATCTGATGCCCCTCTCCGAGATTCCGCGGTTTAGCATTCGTCACCTCCATGTCACAAATCTCTTGATAGAGGAAGTGGCTCCTCATGGCCGCTTCCATGTCAGCCATTACTGTCACAACTTGGTCGCTTTTACTGTAGAACTTCATCTTCAAATGTACAGTTGAGGCTACGGCCTCCAATTTTCCCAGTGTTGGGCGGCCAATGATGCAGTGGTAACACGATTTGATTGGCAGAACTAAGAACGTCGTTCTGACCGTCCTGTACGACGTGCTGCCGTTCGTATCATCTCCAAAAGTAACAAGTAATTCTATCGTCCCCAGTGGGTAGGTGGTCGCCCCATTGAACCCGGTCAATGGGGTTGGTACTGCTTGCGGAATAATTTCGCTCCTGTCCACGTTTAACTTGTCAATCAGTTCCTCAAACATGATGTCGGCCGAACTCCCTTGGTCGACCAGTATTCTTCTGACCGCAGTGTTGGCCATTACGGCCGATACTACCAAAGGGACGTAATTATTGACTTTGCCATCGAGCAAGTCTTCGTCCCCAAAGGAAATGGGCGGCCTATTCGAGGCCGGCCGTGGGGTTGAAGTTGAGCCGACCATCATTAGTTCATTCCACTTCCTCTTCATTGCCTTGTTGGACTCTCTGATATCCAACGGATTACCTCCAAGGATGACCATGGCTACATTGCGGCCCTTCGACTGTCTGGGGTCGTGATCTTCCTCGGAATTGTTACGCGCTTTCTCGACCGTTGAGTTGACGATCGCTTTGCCTCTGTCATTGGCGGGTTGGCCAACGGCTCTTTCTTCAGGGCGATCGTTACCTTCATCTCTGACATATTGCCTCAACTTGCCTTTCTGAATGAGATCTTCTATGTCATCTTTTAGGGCCATACAGTCATTGGTATCATGCCCATTACTCTTGTGGTATCGACAGTATTTCTTGGTAGGCCGATCTCCTTTCTTCAATACTAGAGGATCAGGTCGCCTCACACCAGTGAACTCGTTGTTTTGGCACTCCGTGAAGATCTGTGCAATCGGGGTGTTCAACTTTGTACGATGCTCGTACTTCTTAGGCCGGTACTCGGGCTTACTGTCACGATAGTTTTCTTACCCCTTGGCCGGCCTGCTATTCTCTTCTTTGGGACGCGCGTGGGCGCCCTTGTCGGAAGCCAATTGTTCTTCATAGCCCATATGGTCGTTGGCCCTTCTAAGGAACAGGCCGAGGTCGTAGTAGCGGTTCAATGAGAACTCTTCAGCAAATCTGTGGTTCTTTCTTATACCACGTTTGAGATACTTCAGTTTGTCCGTGTCTGATAGGTTGCGAACTGTATCAGCCTCTGTCATGAACCGATCGATAAACTCCCTCAATGGTTCATTCTCTCCTTGGACGACCGAGTCCAAGTGCTCTTCATAACGATACTGACAACGGTTGGCTGTATAATTGGCCAAGAACATTGCCACAAGACCTTCCCAAGAAGAGACGGAGTTGGGACGTAGGGATTCCCACCATTCTAACGCCCGGCCTTCGAGCGACTGAGGAAAAAGTCTGCACTTCATCGTCCGTCCTAGCTCCCTATAGCTACAGTAGTTGTTGAAGTACATGAGGTGTTTATCTGGATCCCCGCGGCCGTTAAACTTGTTAGGTTTGGGGGCTTCCTCAGGTCCCTTGGGATGCGATAACGCCTGATTTCGCTGGTGAAAGGCCCTTGTCCGGTCGGGATGAGATTCTGCCCATAGGGCTGCATGGCGGCATAAGTTTGGTCGACGGGCAGACCGTAAAGGCCGACCGGCTGACCAAAGAATCTGTCAGCAATTGGAGGGGGTCCATGGGGTCCGTGGTATTGTGGAGCATGCGACGACGACCGTCTTCTAGGCCGCTCTGAATAGTTTCTTCTTGGTCGGCTGATGGCACGGGAGACATCTCTAATCTCCCCGTTGCGGTAGTCGTTAAACTCCTCATACGAGTCCCACGACCTGCTTCTTGATCGGCGGGATCCTGAGGACTCGTTGGACGAGTATCTTGTTGGCGACCTTTCTGACTCTGGTCGGTAGCTCGAGTCAGCATAGTCGTAATCTTCCACGGGGGAACGACGGTGGCGTCTTCCTCGATGAGGGGGCGACCTGTGGACGATTGCCCTTCTTGGAGGATTGCGTTGGGATACGCCTCGACGTGGAGGAGCTTCTCTTCGTGGCGGTGAACGATGTGGTCGAGATGGTTGACCTGGGCGACCACTCTCCGCACGTGGGAGGATCGAGATCGACCCTCTCTCGTAACGGTCGATCAGCTCATCTCGATCAGCAATCACTTGATTCTTTTGCTCCAGAATTTGTATGAGTGCTTGAGTCACATGCTCTGGCAATGCTTCTGGGATTCCGGCTTCGGCCAGCTCGGCTGGTAGTTCCTGGGCTGGTTGGGTAACTGGCCCGCGACCACCCTGCACTGAGGGTTCTTGGCGAGGCTCGCCTTGTGATTCATGAACTGTCACGGGCATGCTCTCTGGGGTCCGTTGAGGTCGGTTCTGTCCAGAGGTGTTGAGCCTGAAAGAAGTGCGTTTCTGGCGTGGCGGCATGGTTTGATGTGGAATAGCACTCGGGCCTCCCACTGTGGTCGCCAATTGATCGCACCTGATCAATACGATGAGTTGTTGCAGTCTGATGATGTTGCTCGGTCGTTGGGACGAAGGACCGAGTTCTGAGCCGCACGCGGGTGGTATCTGCAAAGGCACTCCAACGCTCAAGTTAGAGGTGCTTCAACGGGCATGGTCACAAGGTGAGTAAAACGTACCTGAAGCCACATGCTAGTGTGATATATATACTGTTGGCTGCGCAGGCGTTCTAGCCGTTGCGCTTTTTGCGGGGCCGGCCGCATCTTGCGGAGCAAGTTAGGTATTGGGCCGCGATGGGCCTGTTGGACGAAATTGGCCTTGGAGCCCACTCCAAAACACGTGGTTTGTAATCTAAGAATAAAATGTGCACTTTCACCACTTGTGGACTTATATTAATATAATTTTTTTATCGGTTGATGCTCACATATGGATTTAAATTATTTTAATTAATGAATACCAAGCCTTGTGAAAAATGTTTTTCGCGTTTTATTTGGGAATTAATGTTTTAAACTAGGTGCTTTGTACAAATACTTTCTTAACTATTTTAAGTTGTTATTTTGATTTAAAGTCCTGTAATATTTTGATCATTATAAGTAATGACTTCTAAGCTTAAATGTTTTAATGTTGCTTTCTTGCATTTATAATTTCAGTCCTGTGCACTCATTTAATTATAACCGGTGCAATGCGTTACTTTTGTGTCTCTCTGATAGAAACCTAGAGAGGTAGTACTATTTTCGTATGAGTGGGTTTTTATTTATGCGTGAATATTATCATTTAGAAGTTTCACACATCAAAATCATATATTGTGCGTCTTTTGTCTTAGCAATTAAATATTTTAGTATCCTTTATTATTTTTAATGATTTTACATATTTATTCATGTGTATTTGAGATATTACTATTTTAGTTGATTAATTGATTTTATAAAAATTTAGTGTTTAAAATATAATTTAATTTAGAAATTATTTTGAGTTGATGAATTGTTATTATAACTAGTCTCAATGCCCGTGCAATGCACGGGGAGCGCTAGTAACGACTCAGTTACATGAGTTTAAGATATTCGAAATATAGGATGCTATATAGATAGGTTAATTTATCTTTCTCAGCTGAAATATCAATATAGCAGCAAACTTTGTATTTTTTTTTTGAATGATGAAAATACCCCTGAAATTTGGCGCCAAATGTGGCTGACATGCATCAAAAGGAAACGTGGCACTGATGTCTCATGAAGTGAAGAACATGTGTCTTATATGCAATACTTATAATTGATTTACATAGATAGTTTGAGACATGTGGTAGATGGGGGAAAAATAAGACGTGTGGCAGATGGAAGAAAACAGGATCATTGAAAGAGAGGCACCTCAAGTGGAACGTGTTTGACGTGCAATGAGTAGTTGAACTGAAATGACGAAAATACCCCTATGGCGCCAAATTTTGGCTCCGTGGCTGACATGCATCAAAAGGTGTTCCGGAGTGGGCTCAAGGCCCATTACAGTCCAATAGGCCCAACACGGCCCAACTTGGCGTGCTCCACAAGATATGGCCAGAGCGCCTGTGCCACTATAAAACCAGCACAAATCCCGAGAATCAGGCACGTGATCTCACCTTGTGAATCCTGCCCGAGCGTCACACTGACTAGAGCGTCGGAGTGTCATTGCAGGTACCACCCGCGTGCGGCCAAGACCTCAGGTTCCAGCCAGGTCCTCATCGTCCAGGCCAGGTCCTTCCTCACAGGTCCTTCCATCAGCGACCGAGCCAGGTCCTTCCGTGCGGCCAAGACCCCTGGTTCCAGCCAGGTCCTCTACGACCCAGGTCCTCAACGACCCAGGTCCTTCTATTGGTCAAGGTACGATAAATTGGCGACCACAGTGGGAGGCCCGAGCGCTGTCCTACTTCGACTATGGCTCCACACGGAAGACCGCCCCAGACGCGGGCATTGACCATGCTGGTTCAGCGACCTAAGATGTTGGACGACCTAAAGAGCAGGGACGATCCAAAGACGCTTAAACGAATTTAAGCGCAAACGAAACGTGGAAGAGGAATCTCGCCCTTAGCCTGCAGGCCATAACGTAGGCCGTGTTGACCCGATTGAAACATGCGAATATGCGTTGGAAAGCTAAGAAGCAGAGCTACAGCTTTCATGTTGGAGTCAAGATCCAATTCGGTCGTCTTCTACCCGTTTATGGTCGCCCAAAGTGTGGCACCCAAAAGTTGGTCGCCCGTGAGCGACCCAGAAGGTCTGCCTAGCTCGGAGACCATAATTTCGTCCACGTTCACCCGATGGGGGCGTGTGAGCATGCGTTGGAAAGCTGAGAAGTAGAGCTACAGCTTTAATGTTAGAGTCAAGATCCAATACGGGCGTCTTCCACCCGTTTATGGTCGCCCAAAGTGGGGCACCCAAAAGTTGGTCGCCCGTGAGCGA
The DNA here is from genome assembly GCA_039519185.1 of Astragalus membranaceus. Taxonomy (NCBI): domain Eukaryota; kingdom Viridiplantae; phylum Streptophyta; class Magnoliopsida; order Fabales; family Fabaceae; genus Astragalus; species Astragalus membranaceus. Next base: position 34,868,573 of record CM076852.1, on the reverse strand, counting down.
CCCAGAAGGTCTGCCTAGCTCGGAGACCATAATTTCGTCCACGTTCACCCGATGGGGGCGTGTGAGCATGCGTTGGAAAGCTGAGAAGTAGAGCTACAGCTTTTATGTTGGAGTCAAGATCCAATACGGGCGTCTTCCACCCGTTTATGGTCGCCCAAAGTGGGGCGCCCAAAAGTTGGTCGCCCGTGAGCGACCCAGAAGGTCTGCCTAGCTCGGAGACCATAATTTTGTTCACGTTCACCCGATGGGGGCGTGTGAGCATGCGTTGGAAAGCTGAGAAGTAGAGCTACAGCTTTCGTGTTGAAGTCAAAATCAGATTCGGGCGTTCTACACCCCTTTCTGGTCGTTCAATTGGGGCGCCCGACCTACAACGAGTGCCACCGAGTTGGCCCAAACGAGTGTCACCGAGTTGGCACAATCAAGCGCCATCGAAGTGGCCCAAGGGTTTGAATAACCCACAAAGCGTAGGTCGCCGAGCGACCTACATCGAGCGCCATCGAAGTGGCCCAAGGGTCAGAATGACCCACAATCAAACGTAGGCCGCCGAGCGACCTACATCGGGTGTCACCGCATTGGCACAAGCGAGTGCCACCGAGTTGGCCCAAAATAGATCACCGTGTTGATCAAATCGAACGTAGGATCCCGAGCGACCTACAACGAGTGTCATCGAATGGCCCCAAGGTCCCGAGCGGCCTACTAAGAGTGCCATCGAATGGCCCAAAGCGAGCGCCATCTAATGGCCCAAGCAAAGTGAGTGGCCGCGACCACGTTCCAATAGGAGTGGCAACGACCACGTCCCATCATGAGTGGTAGCGACCACATCCCAGTGTGAGTGGCAGCGACCACACCCCCAACGGTTTACGCTAAGTCGCTCCCTGTAGGTCGGCCGAGCGAGGCTAGACAGGGGGTCAACGACTCAAGCCTCAGCCCGCGCGCTGGCGACCTAGGCTTGGGGGGCAACTGTTCCGGAGTGGGCTCAAGGCCCAGTACAGTCCAATAGGCCCAACACGGCCCAACTTGGCGTGCTCCACAAGATATGGCCAGAGCGCCTGTGCCACTATAAAACCAGCACAAATCCCGAGAATCAGAGACGTGATCTCACCTTGTGAATCCTGCCCGAGCGTCACACTGACTAGAGCGTCGGAGTGTCATTGCAGGTACCACCCGCGTGCGGCCAAGACCTCAGGTTCCAGCCAGGTCCTCATCGTCCAGGCCAGGTCCTTCCTCACAGGTCCTTCCATCAGCGACCGAGCCAGGTCCTTTCGTGCGGCCAAGACCCCTGGTTCCAGCCAGGTCCTCTACGACCCAGGTCCTCAACGACCCAGGTCCTTCTATTGGTCAAGGTACGATCAATTGGCGACCACAGTGGGAGCATGCGTTGGAAAGCTGAGAAGTAGAGCTACAGCTTTCATGTTGGAGTCAAGATCCAATACGGGCGTCTTCCACCCGTTTATGGTCGCCCAAAGTGGGGCGCCCCCAGAAGGTCTGCCTAGCTCGGAGACCATAATTTCGTCCACGTTCACCCGATGGGGGCGTGTGAGCATGCGTTGGAAAGCTGAGAAGTAGAGCTACAGCTTTCATGTTGGAGTGAAGATCCAATACGGGCGTCTTCCACCCGTTTATGGTCGCCCAAAGTGGGGCACCCAAAAGTTGGTCGCCCGTGAGCGACCCAGAAGGTCTGCCTAGCTCGGAGACCATAATTTCGTCCACGTTCACCCGATGGGGGCGTGTGAGCATGCGTTGGAAAGCTGAGAAGTAGACCTACAGCTTTCAAGTTGGAGTCAAGATCCAATACGGGCGTCTTCCACCCGTTTATGGTCGCCCAAAGTGGGGCACCCAAAAGTTGGTCGCCCGTGAGCGACCCAGAAGGTCTGCCTAGCTCGGAGACCATAATTTCGTCCACGTTCACCCGATGAGGGCGTGTGAGCATGCGTTGGAAAGCTGAGAAGTAGAGCTACAGCTTTCATGTTGGAGTCAAGATCCAATACGGGCGTCTTCCACCCGTTTATGGTCGCCCAAAGTGGGGCGCCCAAAAGTTGGTCGCCCGTGAGCGACCCAGAAGGTCTGCCTAGCTCGGAGACCATAATTTTGTCCACGTTCACCCGATGGGGGCGTGTGAGCATGCGTTGGAAAGCTGAGAAGTAGAGCTACAGCTTTCGTGTTGAAGTCAAAATCAGATTCGGGCGTTCTACACCCCTTTCTGGTCGTTCAATTGGGGCGCCCGACCTACAACGAGTGCCACCGAGTTGGCCCAAACGAGTGTCACCGAGTTGGCACAATCAAGCGCCATCGAAGTGGCCCAAGGGTTTGAATAACCCACAAAGCGTAGGTCGCCGAGCGACCTACATCGAGCGCCATCGAAGTGGCCCAAGGGTCAGAATGACCCACAATCAAACGTAGGTCGCCGAGCGACCTACATCGGGTGTCACCGCATTGACCCAAGCGAGTGCCACCGAGTTGGCCCAAAATAGATCACCGTGTTGATCAAATCGAACGTAGGATCCCGAGCGACCTACAACGAGTGTCATCGAATGGCCCCAAGGTCCCGAGCGGCCTACTAAGAGTGCCATCGAATGGCCCAAAGCGAGCGCCATCTAATGGCCCAAGCAAAGTGAGTGGCCGCGACCACGTTCCAATAGGAGTGGCAACGACCACGTCCCATCATGAGTGGCAGCGACCACATCCCAGTGTGAGTGGCAGCGACCACACCCCCAACGGTTTACGCTAAGTCGCTCCCTGTAGGTCGGCCGAGCGAGGCTAGACAGGGGGTCAACGACTCAAGCCTCAGCCCGCGCGCTGGCGACCTAGGCTTGGGGGGCAACTGTTCCGGAGTGGGCTCAAGGCCCAGTACAGTCCAATAGGCCCAACACGGCCCAACTTGGCGTGCTCCACAAGATATGGCCAGAGCGCCTGTGCCACTATAAAACCAGCACAAATCCCGAGAATCAGAGACGTGATCTCACCTTGTGAATCCTGCCCGAGCGTCACACTGACTAGAGCGTCGGAGTGTCATTGCAGGTACCACCCGCGTGCGGCCAAGACCTCAGGTTCCAGCCAGGTCCTCATCGTCCAGGCCAGGTCCTTCCTCACAGGTCCTTCCATCAGCGACCGAGCCAGGTCCTTCCGTGCGGCCAAGACCCCTGGTTCCAGCCAGGTCCTCTACGACCCAGGTCCTCAACGACCCAGGTCCTTCTATTGGTCAAGGTACGATCAATTAACTGTTCCGGAGTGGGCTCAAGACCCAGTACAGTCCAATAGGCCCAACACGGCCCAACTTGGCGTGCTCCACAAGATATGGCCAGAGCGCCCGTGCCACTATAAAACCAGCACAAATCCCGAGAATCAGGGACGTGATCTCACCTTGTGAATCCTGCCCGAGCGTCACATTGACTAGAGCGTCGGAGTGTCATTGCAGGTACCACCCGCGTGCGGCCAAGACCTCAGGTTCCAGCCAGGTCCTCATCGTCCAGGCCAGGTCCTTCCTCACAGGTCCTTCCATCAGCGACCGAGCCAGGTCCTTCCGTGCGGCCAAGACCCCTGGTTCCAGTCAGGTCCTCTACGACCCAGGTCCTCAACGACCCAGGTCCTTCTATTGGTCAAGGTACGATCAAAAGGAAATGTGACACTAATGTCTCATGAAGTGAAGAACATGTGTCTTACATGCACTACTTAGAATTGCTTTACATATATAGTTTGAGACATGTGGCAAATGGGAGAAAAAAAGACATGTGGCACTGATGTTTAATGAAGTGAAGAACACGTGTCTTACATGCACTACTTAGAATTGTTTTACATAGATAATTTGTGACATGTGTCGGATGGAAGAAAAAGAGAGACATGTGGAGGATGTAAGAATTTAGGACCAATGAAAGAGAGGCACCTCAAGTGGGATGTGTTTGGCATGCAATGAATAGTTGAACCAAAATGACGAAAATACCCATGAAATCCAGCACTATCACCAAGACGCGATTCCGCCCCATTTTCGAAATCCAGCACTATCACCACCAACCAAAACGCTACCTCGCCTCTGTTCATCTCTGTTACGCAAACAAAGAAGACACCATTGCAACTTGACGCGACTCCGACCTCTCATAGGTTCCCATGCTCTGTTTGCAATAGTATTTTATGTCTGTTGCTGAAAGAATTGATTTCCTAATTACTGGGACTTTCTTTCACGACACTATTTTTGGTTAGTTCAGCTTTTCGTCTCCGTTGGATTAGCCAAGTTCGATTTTGGAGGATCCGGCATTAATGTGCATAAAACTATAGTCAAAGTTCCATCGAAAGAGTGTATATGTCATTGGTCTCTAATTCTTGCTTTTTGGTTTTTATATTCTCTTTGGGTTTTATTTTTGTCATTTTTTTAGTCATTTATCTATTTGGTTTTCACTCTGGTCCTTTATCTTTCATTTTTGTTTCGATTTGTTCCTCTTAAACAAAAATACAGAAAAATGAATAACACTATAAATGTGCTCAAGAATACTTTGATTTCTTGTTTCTTGAATAACTCATGCAATACGCGACCAAAATAAAACTTAAGTAAAAAATAAAAGACCAAATTTAGCCAAAATTATTCTTGGAAAGCCATGAAGAGAATTTTTTTGATGATAAGATTTCCTTGGGAGCCGTAAAGAACATTCATACTTCACGCACCGAATATTTTTTTTAGATAAGCAAAGATTTCATTTGATGAGCACTAGGGGTGCTCAAACCCAAACAACAAGATAAGTTACATATTGTTTAGGCAATCTAGAGGATTAATCCACCACGTGGGAATTGACAAACTTGAACTAGACCCCCCTCTATACACAATCCAGCTCCAAGCTAAGCTCTTAATGCGGATCACTACAGATTCAATAGAAGACTCCTCATTTCTAAAGACAATGCTGTTGCGAGCCAGCCAAATACACCAACAAGTCGTGACCCAAATCAAGTATTTTATTTTTCTTGACCTCCTCCCTTTGCACAATTTTCCAAATCCACACATGTGGTCAAGAATAGATGTTGCTTCTAAACATTGAACCCCCAACCAATCGCAGACACAAGACCAAATGTCGTGAGCGAAGCTGCAACTCCAGAACAAATGACAAAAATCTCCGCGATGATCCAAGCAAAACGGACAACCAGCTGCTGTTTAAGTTTGTATAACATGACGGTGGAAAAGAAGATCTCCGGTGGGAAAAGAATCACGAAGTAAACGCCAACCGAAGATAGTGACTTTGGATGGGGTGATTGTTTTCCAAAGCTTCACAAGAATGCGCTTCACATTGCTTCCATCTGCTTCGGTTTCAGAGACAACAGCCTCGTTGCTAGGGACAGCAACAATTTCGGTCAACAACCTGTAGCAAGAGCTGACCGAAAACACCTTCGAGACTTCCTGCAACCAGACCCAAGCATCGCGCCCCTTCCTTAAAGGGGAAACATCTTGTAAAATATTGTGTAATTCAGCAGCTTCTTCGGCACAAACCGGATCCTGAATAAGCATCCACGGTTCCTCCCAAAGCCAAGAGTCACCAATCCACGAACCAAGGTCATCTACCATTGCTGTTTTGAAGGAACAACCTGCATAAAGATTAGAAAAAACAACACAAAGGGGTGAATTTCCAATCCAATGGTCCGTCCAAAAACGAGTGGATGCACCATTGCTAAGCTTCCTTCTCAAACTCAAACAAAACCAGCCACAGTTGGGAAGAGAACTCTCCAAATTAAGCAAATCTCGCCACCAAATAGAACCAGCCGACCCCCTATTAAAAGCCTCCACTGAACCATGAATGAAAGCTAAAGAAAAGTCGCCGTATTTAAACAGTAACAAGTCCCTCCAACTCACGTCCTCTTCCACTAACATCCTCCACTTCCACTTGGATAATAGAGCCATGTTGAACAACTCTAAGTTTTTAATGCTGAGGCCTCCCTCCTTCTTCGGACAGCTAACCTTATCCCAATCAATCCAATACATACCTCTATCACCTTCATTAATACCCCATAAGAAATCCCTTTGAATCTTGACCATGGCATTCAACACCAACTTTGGAGCTTTGTAGAAAGAAAAGAAATAAAGTGGAATGCTATTTAAAACTGAGTTGATAAGAGTGTCCCGACCTCCAATAGATAAATAGCGACCCTTCCACGATATAAGGGGCCAACCTGCGTTGGCTAAAGGAATAAGGAATTTGATAAATTTTGGATATTAACAACACATTGAAACGTACATTAGAAGGACGAATTTTGGATCCAAATGTCTTATTGCGAGTTAAGGACTGAAATCATGAAACATATTTAACCAAATTTGGTTAAAGAGAAAATCAAACAAAATCAAAATCAATCGTCAAAAATCAGTGTAAGTTATCACCAACCAAACGTGTAATAGTTGAAGAACGGCTAACACCAATGTCTTCTTTCTGGCATTTAATCAAACACGTAAGGTATGACTAAACCAGGAAATCTGAGCATCAGCAAATAATAGCAGAAGCGGCAGCAGTAAACTCTCTTTGAAGTTAATCATAACCCTAAAAGAGGCGATAATAATGAAAACTCCGAAATAATCCTAACCATAACTAATAATCTAAAGTTCGATGAAAACATCACACTATAGAGGCGGTACCTATAAACGCGAAAAATCAGAAGTAGAACAAATATTAATCAAGTAAAAAGGGAGAAAAGAACTTGCCACCGCGATGGAGTGAAGAAGAAGACGATGATAGATTAAGAACAACGCCCGTCTCTGTCTGGAGGTGAGGAAGAAGACGATGAGAGAATAAGAACAAGAGAAGGAATTTCAATAGCGAGATGAAGAACAAACAACGAAAAAGATAAAGAATGAAGAACGAAGAACGAAGAAGGTTTCTGGTCGGGAGATGAAGAATGATGAGAGAATAAGAACAAGGAAAAGGAATTTCAATAGTTTAATTTTTATTTTGATATTTTATTTTTAATACATAAAATGAGTAGAAGGATTAAACTGCAAAATTTATTATTGTTGGGGTAGCAAATCGAAATGAAACTTAAACCATCAATTGGCCCCACTAAGCAATGAGGTGGATAAGTGAGACACTGACATGGGTTCGAAAACGCACGCTATTGGTTGGAATGACAACCAGTACCGGTACCCACTTTTCGGGGACAGTACCACAGAAGCACCCCTGAAGTTGGCACCACATGTGGCTGCCACGTCATTAAATGATCCAATCAGCATGCCATGTAATATTAAAATAATTAAAAAAAATTATACTTAAAATTAAAAATTGTTTTTTTTACTAGAAAAATAAAAATTGTTAAATACTAACGTTTTATTATCTGAGAAACAAAAACAACATTAAATGACAATTTAACAATTTTACCAATCACTTTTGATTCTTAATATATATGGTCATCAATCTCAATCTATTCCTAATCAAGTGCTCTTTATAAAAGGCAATTTTCCTAGTATCTGATTCTTAAAAACAAACTTAAAACAGTAAATTAAAAACCTAATTAAACAAAGTTCGTTAAGGAAGAACGAGAAGATGAAACGAGGACGACGAACGAGAACAGTAAATCTGGTTCCCATTTCTCTCAGTGCCCCCTCTCCTCGAAATACCCCGTTTTTCCAGATCTGAAAAACAGTAAGTATGGGTTTGAGGGAAGGGAGAACGAGAAGATGAAACGAGAAGGACGAACGAAGAAGATGAAAAACAGTGACTGAATCGAAGATGAAACAAGAACGACGAACAAAGAAGATGAAAAACAGTGACTGAATCTGAGATCAACGACGAACGAACAAAGGATTCTACAAAAAATAAAATTAATATCTGGAAAAAAAATCATTCAAAGCCGTAATATCTGAAATGGTTACATCTGAAGTGGTTATTCAAAGCCATCATAGAATCATTCAAAGCCATAAAACACAGATGCAAGGAGGAAGAATAAGAACATATCTAGGGTGGAAAAATAAAAACAGATCCAGGTTACTATATGTAATAATATACTAGGGTACTATATGTAATAAGTGTAATAATATCTAGGGTAGGAGAAATTTGGGAATGGAGAAGGGGAGAAGGGAAGAAGGGAAAACAATAACTAATATCATTTAAAACACTTCAACAACTTTCTGAAAAATTCGGGGTATAATATATGTAAAAAACAATAATTATGGGTTCTGTGTGTAATTCTAGTCTGTCATTAAGTAAAACTGGGAAACCTACAATAGCAGGTCAAAAATGCATGTGGACAGTGTCATATCCTAATTTTGTTCGCCTAGGTTTAAAACCCTAATTTTCCTCAAAAAATGAATAAATTAAGATGTGGCATCATTTTGAAGAGTGTGAAGAATGTTGTGCATGCGTTCTAGAGCTCTTAAATTCCTTTTTGGAGTGGAAATGCATTTTTGGGCAAAAACAAGGTTTTTAGGGCAAAAGGGTATTTTGGTCATTTTACAAAATAGGATAATTTCTCATCAAAAAAATCATTGTGCAAGTTTAGAGAAATTTATTTGAGGCAAAACATTTTTGGTCATGTGTATGTATGTGCATGCATGCATTGTGCACCGAAAAATTCAAATTCAAAAAAGGCATAAAAAAGGAATATTCTACAAAAGTTTCAAGATGAGATTTTTATGATATTTTTGGTCATGGTGATCTCATAAAATGGCATATTCCTAAGATTCCTAGTATGTGGCCTAAATTGGGTGTATTTGTGTACAATTGTCCTAAAAAGAATAATCAAAAAATGAATATGGAATGGTCATGTGATAGTACAATTGTACAATTGACAACTTGCAAATTCCCTCCCATTTCTCCTCTCCTTGCGAATCCACCACCGTCTCCTCTCTACTACTCTCTCATTTTGTGCTTTTTCAATATCCCCAATCCATGTGAACTTCAATCCTAGCCTTTGATTCAAAATTAAAATCAAATCCTAGAGCACTTGCTAATGCATAAAGACCTAAATGCCCTTAACCCTAAACACACTCTATAAATACCTTCACATTTCCACCTTTCAAATGACCCTTGGCCTCATTTCTCACTATAAAACCCTAGCACACAATCAACTCCTCCCTCTTCCCTCCCTTGGCCGAAACATCTATTCCCTTCTCCTCCATCCATTTTTCATTTTTTCTTCCACCAAAACATCACTATCTCACATCATTTCCATCCCCATTTCATATATCTTCTCCCTTTCCTATTCAAGTTCAAGTTTGCATCATCAAAGGGGCTTGTGACCATGATTTTCGTGGGTCCTTCCTTGGAGTTCATTGAAGATCTAGTTGATTTGTGGTCTTGTTTCTTCATATCATTCATTTCGTAGCTTGGATTTGAGGTAAGCATCTTAAAACCTAGCATCATCTTCAACCCTTTTGCATCAAAAATGTAAAAATCATGTTTCTCATGTTGCGTCCCATCATATTCATGTTGTTATACTATTGATTTGTTGATTGTTGTTGGTGAGAAGTGTCTTAAACACTTTGATAAGCACTTAGGGAGGCTTGGGTGTTTAAGATGCTTCTCACCCTTGAATAAATTGTGATTTGTGTTGTTTTGATCTTGTTTGTTGCATTTTGTGAAATAAAATGATGATTTGAAGCTTGTTGCATTTCGCATATTAGGAAAAATTAGGGTTCATGTGATTTTTGTGCATTCCTTTGCTTAATCATGTGAATTTTTGTCAAAAAGATTAATCTATGTTGTTTCTCTTGCATTATTTTGTTGTTTTCATGAATAAAATGGAGTTTAGAGTCTATGTTCATTTCGCATTTTTCAAATAAATTAGGGTTTAGAGATTTGTGATGGGTTTGGTTGTGTAATCTTGTATTTACTTGAAATTAGGCTTTAATCTTGATGGTTGTTTGCTTGAAACTTGTTATTCTCACGAACTTGTTTATAAATCACGCACCATGTTGATGATTGGCAAGAGGACTCTCACTTGTGCCTTGTGCACTTCACTCTAAGTGATGAGGATTGCCTAAGATGATTCAACCTCTTTTGAGCTTATGAGTTTGTTTGTTCTTATGAATTGGTTTGTAAATTATCTTGTGTTGATGATTGGTAAAATGATTCTCACTTGTACCTTGTGCACTTTACTCTAAGTGATGAGGATTACCTAAAATGATTCAACTTCTTTTTGCAATCCTTAATGAACAAAAATGCAAGTTTTAAGTTTCTTTTCTTGTTAATTAATCTCGGTCATAAAAATAACTTGTAAGTGCTTTCATTTGGTCATTTGTAGTCTTACAAATGTGATATTCATTCTAGGTCTATAATTTGTTTTAGTGTTGATGATTTGGTAAAAGGACTAGACACTTATGCACTTGTGCATTGTTCCAAGTGTCAAGGATTACCAAAAGGGATTCAACCTCGTGCTTTATCATGTGTTGATACCTAGATTGATTTGAATTTTTGCATCATCACTTTGTGTACTCTTTCTTGCAAGTTATGTGGTTAATGTTGATCTTACATATGCATGCCATTAAATGTTGGAGAATAATTGTCATCCTTGTGCGCAAATGTTATAATTGGTAATGTGTATGCCTATGCTTGCATTGATGATTGCTTTGCTTGCAATTTGTTAAAATTCGCACTTTGGTTCTTGACTTGGAAATTGATTGAATTCTCTACTTCTTCTTCTTGTTTTGGATGCCACGCCATCCCAACAAACTCTTTGTGATCAATATCACCCTCAAACTCTCTTCCCCTTTCTTCAAATCAATTCTTTTCCAAAGCTTTTTCCAAAGCTCAACTTTTCTCAAGTTGTTTTCATAAGACAATCAAATTCTTTCTAAGATCAATAACAAACCCTTTTGAAAGCTCATAAGGAGTCAAGTCGGACGTACGGCCGGTGTTGACTAGTGTCCTAAGATCGGAGTTGTACAACTCAAACATCTTGGGATACTTATGAGAATTAAAGCAAGTAATTAACAACTTGAACCCTATTTCAAAAATGAGTAAGGAATCAAGTCGGATGTACATCCGAGTTGGTTAGCGTCTTAGGGTTAGCGAGCTGTACAGTTCGTGTGAGCCTAAGATACTTGCTCAAATAAAAGCAACCAACCTCACAACAAATCTTTTCCTCAAATAATTTAAATCATTTTCAATAAGTAGGGGGCACGTCGTCTGTACAGGCGGGGATGTCTATGATTTAGGGAGAGTGAGCTGTATAGTTCAAGCCCGAGAACCCCTGCAATAAAAAACACCAACACACCAAAGTTTCTCGACAGAGGAGAACTACGTAAGCTTTGAATTCTCCATCGCACCGGGAGATACGTAGGAGCGGGTCACATCCCGTCAAGCATAACAAATAAAAATCATTTTCACAATAAGTTTTCAAACAATTATTTTCAAAAAGAACCGAGAACTACGTAGCTTTGATTCCCTCATTGCATTTGAGGATACGTAGGAGCGGGTTCGCCCCGTCAAGCACACTTTCAAAAAATACCAAAAAGATTCTTCTTTCCTCCGTTTTCAAAAGCGCTTTCTCAAAAAAAAAAAGTAGAACGATCGTTTCAAATCAACTTCGTCAAAACCACACATCAAGTTAAAGGTTCCCTTTCGGTAGAAAGGAGGTGCGGGGTGCTAATACCTTCCCCGCACCTAATCCACCCCCGAACCTACATCTCTAGTTTTCAAAAGACCATCCGCCTTGAAAAGACATTTTTTTCAATGTTTTAGTCTTTAAATAAAAATATTGATGGCGGCTTCATACTTTTTCCACGTTGTACAATGAGAAGTCCAAATCGGATTTTTCGGGGTGCAACAGTTGGCGACTTCACTGGGGAATTTTTTTTAAAAGACGAGGGTCAAGCCTAATTAACTTGATGTGTGGTTTAAATTGTTTGATCTGTATGTGATTGTTTTATTTCCCTCTTTTCGTCTCCTTCTTTCTTTTTCTTTTCTCTTCTTCTTTCTTTACCAATAATGATTGAATATTCTCTGCATTTTCATTGTGTTGCATTCATGTGCATTTGCCTCTTTCTTCTTCTATGTTTGCCTCTTGTTTCTTCTTCTACTCCTTTTTCTTCTATATACTTATGCTCATGCATTCCTCCAATCCCCATGTTCCCTTCTTCTTTGCTCCCCTTCTTCAAGGTAAGCTCATGCATCATTTCCCCCCATCTTGTTATGTTCCCTTCTTCTTCGCTCCCTCTCTTCGGTAAGTTCATGCATTTCTCCCCAATTCTATCAAGATCCCCTCTTCTTGGCTCCCTTTCTTGAGGTAAGTAGTGCATTTGATTGTTAGTACCCTAGGTTGATTTCCTTGCTTGTGATGGGATGATATATGCTTGCAAAACCCTAGGGTAGATGACTCTCTTTGTCTGGACTATTTCTGGATTTTCTTTGCAGGTAGGGGGCATGTTTGTCATTGTGCTCCTACACACACGTTGCACTCTTTTTACCTTTGTTTTTTGGTGAGACAGCCCTATACCCGGGCTAGAGTATATCTTAGGCTAGAACGAAGTCATTAGTGGCTGCTCACTGGACGTACGTCTTGTTGGGTGGTTGCGAAGACTTCACCTAGAGTTTGGCTTTGTTTGATGACATCATCACTTGGACGTACGACCCTGTGATCGGTGCTCTCAGATGAGGTCGTTGGCTCTAGGAACCTTATCTAGGGTCCTTTTAGTGCTGTCCTTGAAGTGTGTGCCCTTAAAAATAGCCTTAGATCCTGTCTCTGAGAAACCTTGTAGGACACAAAGGAGCTGCATACCCCTGCATCCAATTTTTTTTTTTTCAAAAATGTGTGAATATCCAGCTTTTGAAAACCGTATGTTGTAAATAATTTTCTTTCAATCATCCTCATCATGCATTCTCACCAGTGCCGGGGAATTGTAGGTATCAGTGAAAAATGGATCAGAATTTGAAAAGAACCCTCAGGTGGAATTCCAAGCAACATGATGTCCAAAGCTTGGTTAGGCTCGGTAATCAGCTTCCCTCATGGCGAAAAGAGGCTTTTTAGAGTGTGTATGGTAATCTCCTAGACTTGTTGGAGGTGAATGTCCAGACTGAAGCTCTCACTGCTTTGGCTCAGTTCTTTGACCCTGAGTACCGTTGCTTCACCTTTCAAGATTATCAGCTGGTCCCAACTGTAGAAGAATTTGAGAAGATCTTGGGCTTTCCTGCTGCAAGTTGCAAACCATATTCGTATGTGGAGAGATACTCATTAGCCAAGACTTTGGCCGATATTCTTCAAGTCAAAGAGGAAATCTTGGTCAAAAATGTGGAAGTCAAGGGTCACAAGCAAGGTTTGTCAAGAATATTCTTAGAAGCTGAAGCTGGAGTCTTACTTGCTAAGAAAGAATGGAAAGTTTTCTCTGATGTGCTCGCCCTTCTTGTTTATGGGATTGTCCTATTTCCATGTGTTGAGAACTTTGTTGATGCGGCAGCCATTGATGTATTCCTTGCATTCAAAAAGCGGGAACAAAATCCTACCTCTGTTATCTTAGCTGACCTGTATTATTCTCTTGTTGAACGTCACTCTAAAGGAGGAGGGATGGTTATGTGTTGTTTGCCAGGCCTGTACCGATGGTTTGTCTCGCATGTGTTTAGAGGGAACATTGAAGAAAAGGGGAAGGATGAGTGGAAACGGTTCATTGCAAACCTCAAGGGAAGTGGGATCCTGTGGTGTACTCTGGCCCGCGATGTGTCGGAATTTATTTCTCAGCTCAACGGCTTTCCGAATGTTCCTCTTGTTGGCACCAGGGGGTGTATCACTTACAACCCAGCTCTTGCGTTGAGGCAGTTGGGTTATCCAATGACAAGTCCACCTCTGGTTGAGTCTTTGACTGGTTTTGTGTTGCATAGTAGAGGCTCCGAAAATTTGAGTTTGTTGAGGAGGATTGTCCGGGCTTGGGATAGACCAGTAAAGAAGGGGCGTGTTGAGTTGGGTCGCAGAGATACAAGTGTGGGTGAAGGATATCTTCAGTGGGTCCAGCTCCGAGTTCAGACAGTTAAGCTCCCATTTAGAGGCGTTCCTCAGATTGAAGTTGAGATTCCTCCACCTGCTCCCATTCCTAATGAGGAGGTTGAGGGACTCAAGGCTGCCTTATCCCAGTCCCAGCAAGAGAAGCTAGAGTTGCAGGCCCAGCTGGAAAAGCTACTTCAAGAGAAAAGGAGCTTAGAGCAAGAAAATGAACACAAAGAGAGATGCCTTGCCGACTGCAAGGAGAGAATCGCTGCTAGTGATCAAAAGCTCCTCGATATGCAGGGTAGTCTCAAGAGTGCTACAAGCGAGATCAAAGCACGAAATCTGGATAGAGATAGAGAGCTTGGTGATGCCCGTGCGTGGAAGGCTCAGTTGAATGTGTCCAAGGAATTAGAAAGGAGCTTGCGGGGCCAACTGAGGGAGGCAAAAGCACAGCTAAAAGCCCTTACTGCTGACTATGAGGAAAAACTCAAGATTGAGGTGCAATCAAGAAAATCGATGCAAGAGAGGCTTGAGGACTGTCGAGCAATGCTCCATGGGGAACTCGGGAGGTCTACGACATTGGAGGACCATGTAAGACACCAAAGTGGTTTACTAGAGAGGTTCAGGGCTGAGATGACCTATTTGATGGAAGAGCACCGAAGGTTGGATGATCATTGCCGGCGCTTGCAAGAGAAGTATGCACTCTTGTCGAAGCTGTGTTACGATACTGTTACAGGCATTCCCAGACGCTTAAGAGATGCTGAGCTGGCTGTGGATGTATGAACCACTCCAGTGGAGGTTCAGGGCTTCATTGAATATGTCAGGGGTTTGATCTTGAAGATGAGGGGTCAGGCAGATCGTCCTTCCGCTTCAAGAAAGAGAAAGAGGAGCCAATGCATGGACTTAGTTGTTGTTTGAAATTCCAGATGTTGTGATTTTCTTTTTATCGCTTTAAGAGCTCCTTATGATGTATTCTTGTCCTTTCATTATGAATGAATAAAAGAATTGTGTGTTTCAGTTTGAATAAAAGTGTACGGTCCATTTCACATTCTTGATCCTCGTTGCTTGTCAAAATAAAACACGCAATTTCCCTGGCACTGCGTGAGAAAAACACATCTGCATCTCATACATGCACATATATATTTATGCATCCATTCATTTCATGCATCCAGGTGCTCATAAAACATTTCTTTTCGAGTTCAGAAAAAGGCAAGCTGGTTCACCGACACAGGTACTACACTCGCTTGCAAGCTAGACTCATGGCAACTCCTCAAGATCATCCAGAATTTGAGTTAGAAAGCCATTCGGGGGCCGATGATTTGGTTGTGGAAATCCTCAATCCTGAGCAATTGGCTCAAGAGAACCAGGTGTTGAAGGAGAAGGTTGGAGCTATGGAAGTCCAACTGAATGAGGTGATGGGTATGTTACAGAATCTGAAAAGCGGGGCTGCTGCCGAGACTACTGCTGTTGTAGGCCCTGATGGGGTTGTCTCTTTTGTTCCCCCTCCAAGGCCTGCTAATGATGCAACTGCTCCTCCTCCTCCGGGACCTGGGGTTAATCACCTTGTTTGTTCTCCAGGGGTAAATGATCAAAGTCATCCAATTGCACAGAGGTACCCGTGGGGGATGCCAGTCGGTTGTATGTCTCGAAATGTTGAATCCAATCCGGCTGGGGTAACAGGGCCAAGTCAGACCGCCGTAGTCGTATCAGGTGGAGCTGCTAGTGGACCCTAAGTCCACGCTCCTAACCATGATGCTGTGTTACAGGGAAATTCATCCAGTCTGACTCCAGGGCTCATCACGCCTACTCAGAATGTTGCATATCAAATAGGGAATCCCGCTCAGTTTGGGGGATATTACTATGGCATAGGTAGTCATCCTCAGGGGCATGTGTTTGAAAACTCTCAGCCCAGAGACCAATATCGTGTGCTCGAAGAACGATTAAGGGCTGTGGAAGGTACAGGTGTCAGAGTCAAGGATGCCCCGGATTTGTGTCTTGTTCCAGATATAGTCCTTCCTCCAAAGTTTAAAGCACCTGATTTTGACAAATACCGGGGTACCGGTTGTCCATCAAGCCATATAACCATGTATTGCCGAAAAATGGTCGCGTATGCTAGTGATGATAAGCTGTTGATCCACTGTTTTCAGAACAGCCTGGGTGGGACATCCTTAGACTGGTACATGCAGTTACAGTCTTCCGACATCCATAGTTGGAAAGACCTGTCTGATGCCTTCTTGAGACAATACCAATACAATATGGATATGGCTCCCGATCGGTCACAGCTACAGCACATAGGCAAGGGAGATAAAGAGTCTTTTAAAGAATACGCCAAACGGTGGAGAGGTACAGCTGCACAAGTAAAGCCACCACTAACAGAGAAAGAGATGGTATACATGTTCATGGAAACTCTTCCGGCAATCTATTATGATAGGCTGATAGGGAGTGTCTCATCAAATTTCTCAGACATGGTAGTTATTGGGGAAAGACTTGAAAATGGTTTGCGTAGCGGGAAGATCGCCAACCACTTTGGTAGTTCTGGTGGCTCAGGCAGTTCAGGTGGGCAAAAGAAGCATTCTTCTCATTTCCCTAAAAAGAAGGAGGGAGAGACAAATGTAATCTCCGGAGGGAATCCATCTTTCAGTTCTTCACCCCAGACGGTACCATTCTCGGCACCGGTGCAACCTCAACAAGTCACTAAGAAACGAGTTAGTTTCGATCCAATTCCTATGACCTACACGGAGCTCTTTAATCATCTTGTTTCAAAGAACCTGATTAATACTCGCTCGATGAAGCCTCTTCAACCTCCTTTCCCTAGGGGCTATAATGCCAATGCTACTTGTAGCTTTCATGAGGGTGGAATCGGTCACACAGTGGAGGACTGCAAAGCTTTTAAGCATGTAATCCAAGATTTGATTGATGCTAATTGGATTTCATTCAAACAGAACAGTCTAAGTACAACTACGAACCCACTGCCAGGACATGGGAGGCCGTCGACCAATGCAATAGATGATTCTACTGGACATATGATAAGGGGTGTTGAGACGGTTAAAACTCCTTTAAGTGATATTCATGATGAGTTGTGCCGATTTGGGGTCATCAAGAAAGGATGTTGTCAGGAGAATGGGTGTGCTGATTCCCTGTGTAATGGGGCCTGTGAAACTTTTAAGCTGGTATTGCAAGACTTGATGGACCGCCGTGTAGTTCAAGTGTGTACTTTTGAAACAGAAGGGAGTGTGATGACTCTTCAGTCTAATAATGGCAGAGAGGCCAGAAGGCCAATTGAGATTTTATATGATTACAATCCGAGGCAAGTTCAAGCCAAAGCTCAGCCTATAGTCATTGAGATCCCTGCTCCCTTTCCATATGAAAAAGACAGTGCGGTTCCTTGGAAATATAGTACTCTGCCATCAGGGGAAAGCTCTCCAAACTCATCTGCTGTCACCAATATATCAGGAGTAAGTGGGATTACAAGAAGTGATAGAATGTATCCTCCGGAAACTCTTCGGGCTGAAACATCTAAGGCTGCTGAAGATAGGGGTCGTAAGGGAAAAGAGAAAGAGTCAGAGATGGCTCAGGGCAAGAAGACAACAGAACAAGAAGCCGATGAGTTCTTGAAGATTGTCAGACAGTGATTATCAAATTGTTGATCAGTTGAAGAAAACTCCTGCAAAGATCTCTATGATGTCGCTACTGCTCAGTTCGGAAGCCCATCGGACTGCGTTAATGAAGGTGCTCAGCGATGCCCATGTTGCCCAGGACATCTCTGTGTGCCAGTTTGATGGGATAGTTGGAAACATTGTAGCAGCTAATCATTTGACTTTTGCTGACGATGAGTTGCCCCCAGGAGGAAGAAAGCACAACCAGGCTCTGCATATCTCCGTCAAATGCGGAGACTATGTGTTGGCCCGAGTTTTGATTGATAATGGGTCCTCCTTAAATGTCATGCCAAAGTCCACCATGGACAAGTTGGATGTGGACTGCTCTTACATGAAGCCAAGTTCGACGTTGGTGAGAGCCTTTGACGGGTCAAAGAAGGAAGTGCTAGGGGAAATGGAGTTCCCGATTCAGATCGGACCTGAGACCTTTTATGTGAATTTCCAGATCATGGACATTACTTCATCATATAGCTGCCTGTTGGGAAGGCCGTGGATCCACATGGCGGGAGCTATTCCCCCTTCTTTGCACCAAAGAGTCAAGTTTGTGGTAGATGACAAGATTGTTGTTGTGTTCGGTGAAAAAGAAATGCTGGTCAACAAGCCACCTCCATTTCGGTATGTGGAAGCCGCTGAAGAATCTCTGGAGACTTCCTTTCAGTCCCTTGAGATCTCAAATGCTGTATTTGGAGGAAGCGAACTTTCATCCCCTGGGTCAAAATTGTCAAGGAATGAGGAAATGGTCGCCAGGATCATGTTAGAACAAGGATACAAGGTGGGATGTGGTTTAGGCAAGACTGGTCAGGGCATTCTTGCGCCTATTCAACTGAAGGAAAACCGAGACCGTTGTGGGTTGGGATATCATCCAAGTCAAGCTGAAAGAAAGAAGATGGCTGAGGAAAGAAAGGATAGATGGTTAGCCAAATCAAGAGGCCAGGATCCATGGTCCAAGAGAATTCCTATCTGTGATATCAGCCAGAGTTTTACAAGTGCAGGGTTGCTGGACCCAAACCAGATTGCTGCCATCGGGGATGGATCTGAAGATGAAGTGGGTGAGACCAGCCTAGTCCGCCGTTGTCTCGCCGGTGAAAAGTTGAAGAATTGGGAAACTGCTGACTTTCCCATGGCTTTTAATTCAAAGTAATAACTTGTAATGCAGCCCTGTGGCTCTGCCCAAGGCCATAGGACAAGTTGCTAGGGGCACGCATGTTTTTATCCTCATTGTCATCATCATTAATAAAAACGGTGTTTTTGAATTTCATTAATAAAATCATTTCTCTTTCTTTCATTGTGTCTCTCTTGCTTTTTTTTTTGCTTGCTTGCTTCGCTTCTGCAAAATGCAGATCAACAATAATTGTCTCTGAAAATAACAGTGCCAATGATCCACATTATGACTTTGATCACCCTATTAATCAAGCCGAGGGGGATGGTGGGGACAACTGGGAAGCTCCTCCAGAACTCATGAGATTAATGGAACAAGAAGAAAGGGTAATTCAGCCCCATGGGAAGTTAGTCGAGGTAGTAAACTTGGGTACTGAAGAGGACAAGAAAAAGGTCAAGGTTGGTACTGTAATGGGGAATATTGAACGCAAGAAGTTGATTCAGCTCCTGTTTGAGTATGTTGACGTCTTTGCGTGGTCATACAAGGACATCCTGGGTTTGGATACGGATATTGTTGAGCACAGATTGCCAGTAAAACCAGAATGCCCTCCGGTAAAACAGAAGCTGAGAAGAATGAAGCCGGAGATGTCGTTGAAGATCAGAGATGAAGTGAAAAAGCAGTTTGACGCTGGATTCCTAGCAGTTGCCAAATATCCACAATGGGTTGCCAACGTTGTTCCGGTCCCAAAGAAAGACGGAAAGGTTAGGATGTGCGTTGACTACCGTGATCTGAACCGAGCAAGCCCTAAAGATGATTTCCCTCTACCCCACATCGATGTTCTGGTAGATAGTACAGCACAGCACTCAATGTTTTCCTTCATGGACGGATATTCAGGCTACAACCAGATTAAGATGGCTCCAGAGGATATGGAGAAAACCACCTTCATAACCCTTTGGGGAACCTTCTGTTATAAGGTCATGCCTTTCGAACTGAAGAATGCCAGGGCAACCTATCAAAGAGCAATGATAACTCTGTTCCATGACATGATGCATAAGGAGATTGATGTTTATGTGGACGACATGATTGCCAAATCCAGAACCGATGAAGAGCATATTGTCAACCCGCAGAAACTTTTCGCGCGTCTCAGAAAATACAAACTCAGGTTGAACCCAGCCAAGTGCACATTTGGGGTGAGGTCAGGAAAATTTTTAGGCTTCATTGTCAGCCAGAAAGGAATTGAGGTGGATCCAGACAAGGTGCGAGCCATCCTTGAGATGCCGGTGCCTAAGACAGAGAAAGAAGTTTGTGGTTTTCTTGGAAGACTGAATTACATCTCTCGATTCATTTTCCAGTTGACTGCTACCTGCGAGCCAATTTTCAAACCGCTGTGCAAAGATCAAAAGTTGAAGTGGAATGACCAGTGTCAAGAAGCCTTTGAGAAAATCAAGGTGTACCTTCAGAATCCGCCAGTCCTAATGCCACCTGTATTAGGCAGGCCTCTCATTCTATACCTTACCGTGTTGGACAATTGTAACACCCCGATAAATTCTAACATATAGAATCACCGAAATGCACTAAATGGCATACATCAGAGTAACTTCCTGTTATTGAAATATTGAACACATCTAAAACTTTCGATAATACATGGCAAATGGTTCTCTGAACCTCATAAATTTCCTGAAAATGCTTAAGTTTCAAAACTTAAGGCTTGTACATAATCCTGGTGTTCAATACTCAAAACATAAAGTAGCGGAAACGATTTTTACAACTTAAACAACGAAAGTTATACAATCGGAACATAGAAACAATAAATGGGGCAAAGGTCTAAAACATGAAACTAGGTCTTCAATGACTCCAAGAGTCGCACCAGCTAACCGTGCTTTGTCGCCTTTTCTTTCCCCTGTTTCTCTATAAAAACCACAAATATGAAGGGTGAGATAAACATTATCTCAGTGAGTCCTATCGAGACCCCTTACTAACTCTAGCGGTTCATTATGCCTTGCTTTGAACTCGTGGTCCTAAAAAGCAACCACGTGGAAATACATTAAGTTCCTGTAACCTTTATGCTCATGGCCCTCCTAAGTGACACATGAAGCATACAATCTTTTGTTCCATGTTTTTAGCATAACACCTCAGTCTACCTATTTTATAGGTACTTCTTTGACTTTGGTGAACCCATCCCGCTATTTCTAGTGGGGGAAACATTCTTGAGTCTAGGTTTTGGGGCTCATGACTTCCCCTCCCCTAGTATGCTAACCTCTAAGGGTCGTCACCCTTTTTCCTCTTGTATTTATTATACATTATAGATCCATGTACCCGCAATGGGCTGTTAGTCAATTCAGTCAAGTACCATGTATAATATCAGTCAAGTACCGTGTATAATATCAGTCAAGTACCGTGTATAATATCAGTCAAGTACCGTGTATAATTATTGACATATGTTCTCTCGCGTTCTCTAAGTACGATTTCCCATTTCTTTCATAATATGCAAGTTTTCTATCGAACTTGTTCAATCTCATACCATCGGTACCTTTACATTGTTGGGGGACCTTGGGGGAATGGATTAGAAGAGGATTGGAATCATTTGGAGTGGATAAAAAGGTACTTTGAATTTGAAGGTCAGAAAGTCTCACACGACCCGTGCGTGTAGGCGCACGACCCGTGCGTTGTTGATCAATTTGTAGAAGATTTCCAGAAGGATACGCACGACCCGTGCGACTAAGCGCACGATCCGGGCGTTATCCAATAAAATTGTAGAAAGTTCCAGAACCATACGCACGACCCGTGCGACTAAGCGCACGATCCGTATGACTCTATCAGTTTTCTAGAAAACAGACTTTTCATGAGTTAATCCATTCCATTCTGATTCCAATTTCTCTCCCGATCGAGACCCAAACTTAAACACGCATTAAAACAGTATATTATATCAATCTCAATCAAGTACCCCCAAACAATCAATCAACAATTTATGATTTAAAACACAATCCTCTTGAGAAAATGGTTTTTAATAAGTTTCCTTTCGATAACAGAAACGCGTAACCATAGTTTTCGAAAATAAGACTCAGAAACACAAACACATTCCCTAAGCGAGTTATAGAACTCACCCGAAGTGATGAAAATCACTCAAACGACGAATCTAGTAGCTGACGCGTTCGAATAGCCTCACGAACCGTCTCCGAACTCGCTCCAAAACTGAACCCGAACTTCCCAAGGATTTAAGACTCGAACTCCGCAACTCAAATGAGCTTCAAACAGGTTTGTTGCTTGGATGTGAGCTTTGGTACTGAATATAGGACTATAATAAGGACATGCAAACTATTTGGAGCATCAACACTCCATTTTTGAGCTTGGAGCTTCAAAGGTACACAAATGGTGATTTGTGGTGAAGAGGGTTGATGGGAGATTTCTGGGTATCAGTGTATAGAGGAAGAAGAATGATGAACAATGGTGGTTTTAGATTCAACATGCATGAACAATGGAGGTAGGACCCCTTCCCTTCCTTCTCCACTCTCTCTCTCGAATTCTCTCCTCCTCCTCCCTACTTCTTGTTGTTTTTCAGAAAGTTGAGGGAAATGAAGTGTGTGGTAGTGATTTGGTCAGCTGAAGCCTCATTTAATGAGGTGAAAGGACCAAAATACCCCTACTCTCTACTATTCTTTTAAATTACTCCTAACACCACACTAATCCCATAACTCACTAACTTAACAAAATATTTCAATTATGCACAACTATAATTTATTAATTTTCCAACATCACATAATTAAATAATTTATCCTAATTAATCAACTCACAATAAACCCCTTGTGCTAAAAATTCCATTTAGCCTACGATTCACTTTAATCTTTTTCGCTAATTTAAATAAACTAAATTAGCAAGTTAGGGGATGTTACAACAATTCTATGGGTTGTGTGCTGGGGCAGCACGATGAATCAGGGAAGAAGGAACATGCCATCGACTACCTGAGCAAGAAATTCACTGATTACGAGACAAGGTACTCACCATTGGAAAAAACTTGTTGTGCCCTTGCCTGGGCTGCGCATCGATTAAGGCAATACATGTTGAGTCATACTACCTGGTTGGTGTCTAAAATGGACCCGATCAAGTACATATTTGAGAAACCTGCACTCACAGGTGTAACAGCCCAGGTCCAACGCATTGGCCACCCCGACACTATTACATCACGGTCTTCTCTACCCCCGTTGTAGAATTTTTGCCTTCCGTGGGAATCGAACCTTGCACCTGAGGCATAAGTGCAAGTTAAACACACCTCCCACTACCAATTGAGCACGCGCTCAATTGGTAGTGGGAGGTGTGTTTAACTTGCACTTATGCCTCAGGTGCAAGGTTCGATTCCCACGGAAGGCAAAAATTCTACAACGGGGGTAGAGAAGACCGTGATGTAATAATGCCGGGGTGGCCAATGCGTTGGACCTGTGCTGTTACAACAGGCAGAATTGCTCGGTGGCAAATGCTTTTATCAGAATATGACCTCCTGTATGTCACCCAAAAGGTGATCAAAGGCAGTACATTGGCGGAGTACCTGGCACATCAACCAATTGAGGGCTATCAGTCAATGCAATGCGAATTCCCAGACGAAGACATCATGGCATTGTTTGACGAGGGGAAGTCCCGAGAAAATGAAAGATGGAGGATGATCTTTGATGGTGCGTCCAACATTTGGGGACATGGGGCTGGAGCCGTGTTAATTTCCCCTGACAACCGCTTCATCCCAGTCACTGCTAGACTGAGCTTCTATGTCACTAATAATATTGCAGAATATGAAGCGTGTATCCTCGGCATCCAAGCAGCCCTAGAGTGGAAAGTCAAAAGGCTTGATGTGTATGGTGATTCAGCCTTGGTTATTCATCAAGTAAGAGGTGATTGGGAGACCAGAGATCCCAAACTAATTCCTTATTGTGACTATGTCCAAGAACTGATGGAGTCTTTCGACGAAATCACTTTCAAGCATATCCCTCGAAGTGAAAACCAATTGGCCGATGCTTTAGCAACTTTGTCTTCAATGTTCAACATCAACTGTGACAGGAGTTTGACCCACATCAGAATCCAACATCGGAGTCTGCTTGCACATCATTACTGCACTGCAATAGAGGAAGAGCCTGATGACCAGCCATGGTATCATGACATCAAGCAATACATCATCAACAGAGAATACCCTCCTGGGGCATCGGAAAATGACAAGAGAACTCTTAGAAGGCTGTCGAGGAATTTCTTCTTGAATGGCGAGATACTCTACAAAAGAAATTATGACATGGTACTCTTGAGATGTGTTGCGAAGGAAGAGGCCGAGAAGATTATGAAAGATGTCCATGAAGGCTCGTTTGGAGTTCATTCCAGTGGGCACACCATGGCTAGAAAGATTTTGAGAACCGGCTATTACTGGTTGCAAATGGAATCTGACTGCTACCGCTTCGTGAGAAAGTGCCACAAGTGCCAGATTTATGCCGATCATATCTATGTACCACCTGCTTCATTAAATGTTCTGGCTGCATCTTGGCCATTCTCCATGTGGGGGATGGATGTTATCGGTCCTATCGAGCCAAAAGCGTCAAACGGGCATCGCTTCATACTTGTCGCCATTGACTACTTCACCATACCGTCCCAACATGAATGGGGCAGTTGAAGCGGCTAACAAGAATATCAAGAGGATAGTTCAGAAAATGGTGGTAACCTACAAAGATTGGCACGAGATGCTTCCCTTTGCTTTACACGGCTATCGTACTTCAGTGCGTACATCAACTGGGGCAACCCCTTTCTCTCTGGTATATGGGTCAGAAGCAGTGCTCCCTATCAAGGTTGAGATACCCTCCCTGCGGGTACTGATGGAAACTAAATTGGAAGAAGCAGAGTGGGTACAGGCTCGTCTGGATCAACTAAATCTCATTGAGGAGAAGAGAATTGCAGCCTTGTGCCATGGGCAACTGTACCAACAAAGGATGAAAACTGCTTTCGACAAGAGAGTTCGTCCCCGAGAATTCAATGAAGGAGATCTTGTGCTCAAAAAGATCCTCCCCATTCAGAGCGATCCCCGTGGGAAGTGAACTCCCACCTATGATGGACCTTATGTGGTCAAGAAAGCCTTCTCTGGAGGAGCACTGATGCTCACTGACATGGATGGAGAAGAACCCAAAAACCCAGTCAATTCAGATTCAGTGAAGAAGTATTATGCCTAAAGAAATAGACGAAAAAAGTGAAAGATAAGCCAAGTAAGAATTAGCTCGCTAGGTTGAAAACCCGAAAGGGCGGCCTAGGAAAAATCAGAGCGACCCGGTGGATTGAAAACCCGCAGAGGGCGATCCAGGCAAAAATTAGGGTCAGAAAGCTTGGGCATGAAAATGAACAAAGGCATACAACACTCCTGAAGGTTTGAATAAAGGGGTGATCAAGGTCAAGGACGTAAATCGTTGGCACTGTTCCACAGAGACGGACAGTCAGAAATTAGCTTATCTCTTTTTCGTGTCTTTTTGTAGTTTAAACTTTCAAATGTAATGAACAGTCGACGTAACTTTCTGTACGACCGGTTTCCACATCAATAAAGTCCAATTTTCTCATATCTGTTTGCTTTTTTTTTTATTTTTATTTCCTGCTTTTTCAGCTCAAAATAAACGTTTCATTGCGAAATTCCTAAAAGTCACAGGAAAGAAGCAATTTCTCAAAACAGTTTAATTTCGCAAGAAAAATAATTGCACTCATAAGCCATTTCAGATGGCAAATCACAAAACAAACCTGCACTTGGCCCATGTGCCCCGCTATTCTAATTCGACTCCTCAGTCTTGCGCCATGAGTGTCACGGGTCAGTTGAACCAGCAAAAAGAAAATAAGCCGAAAGAAAAAAAAATCGAAAGAGCAAAAGAGCAAAAGAGCAAAACCAAAAAAAACAAATGATCAGAAAAAAGAAAGCTGATCAAGCGAAAAAATCAATCAAGAAAAGCTGGAAGAAAATCAAGAGCATTCATCATTCCACCGCATCGCATGCATCCCCATAACAGGCCCTTGCATAACCTGCACCCATGCACCATGCACCATGCCTCGCATCAACTAACGTGTACAGGTACCCTGGATCAGTGCGGCAACATTGATCATCAACCAAAGACAGTCAGAGAAAAGCCATGCGTCCTGAAAGCAGGCACCTTGGATCAGTGCGAAGGCATTGACCAACTGAAGAAAACAAAACTAGATTTGCGAATCCCCCTTGGACCCATGTGTCCCCCAGAAAATTGACTTCACCTCGTATTCGAGCTGCGGGTAAGTCCTTCGACCTCATTATGTCCAGTCGAAAAGGATAGTCGTGTCGGCCTAAGACATGGCGCAGTCCTAGGGAAATATTGAGATCTAGACTTGATATAGTACCCACCCTCGGTCGCTCTGAAGACCACCCCATTGAGACCATAGGCTCCCCAGGCCCATGTGCAAACTCGGATCGTGCGCAGTTCGTTAAAAGGCTTTAGGCAGCCTCCTGTGTCGGCTGAGGGCCGGCACATTTTATCGCTTTCTTTACTGTTTTCTTTATTGCTTTCATTTACTGCTTTCACTGGCTTATTGAGGGCTGGCACCAATTGATTTCCTGTTTTGTTGGCTTATTGAGGGTAAACAATTCATTTACCGCTTTGTTAGCTTATTGAGGGCTGACACCCATTTATTAAAAAAAAAAGAAGAAACAAAAAAAAGAAGAAAAGGAAAAAAGGAAAATTCGGGTTTCTCTAAGTAGACAAAATTGGTATAATTTCTGATTCCTTCATTTCTATTTTTCCTCGAAATATGCTTCGGCCAATTCATGTTTCTTGTTAAAATCCAAATAAAGGGGGACAGCTGTCATACCCTAATTTTGTCCGCCTAGGTTAAAACCCTAATTTTCCGCAAAAAATGAATAAATTAAGATGTGGTATCATTTTGAAGAGTGTGAAGAATGTTGTGCATGCGTTCTAGAGCTCTTAAATTCCTTTTTGGAGTGGAAATGCATTTTTGGGCAAAAACAAGGTTTTTAGGGCAAAAGGTGTTGCACCCCGAAAAATCCGGTTTGGACTTCTCGTTTGACAACGTGAAAAATAGTAGAGCCGCCACCAATATTTATTTAGGAAAACATTGAAAAAAAAACCTTTTTTGGAAAAGCGGATGGTCTTTTGAAAACTCAGAGATATAGGTTCGGGGGTCGGTTAGGTGCGGGGAAGGTATTAGCATCCCGCACCTCCTTTCTACTGAAAGGGAACCATTAACTTGATGTGTGGTTTAGGAAAAGTTGATTTGAAATGATTTTTGTTCTACTTCTTTTCTTTTCTTTCCTTTTCTTTTTATTTCATTTGAGAAATTGTTTTATTGAAAACGGGGGGAAGAAGAATATTTTTGGTATCTTTGAAAAGCGGAACAAAACAAAGATTTTTTAAAAGGGTGCTTGACGGGCTGTGACCCGCTCCTACGTACCCTCACTGGGATGTGGGATCAAAGCTACGTAGTTCTCGTCTTTTGGTTTTGAAAATGTTTTTGTGTTTTATCTTATTTAATTTTTTTGGAGCTTTTGAAATAAGACTCAAGTGTTCACGAATACCAAACAAGCAATGGCTTCGAGTGGCGTTCATTACTAACTTGAAAGAAAAGAGTTGAAACCGGTAACCAGTCAAGCAAAGGCTTCGAGCGATTACAAGTAACAACGTTTTATTATCTTTTTTGAAATTGCTTTGAAAAAGGGCGAGCATCGGTGACAATTATCACTAATAGCTCATGTTGTTTTTGAAATTTGAATTAGTTTGTGTTTGGTTAAGGTGTGGGAGCTTTCATAATAGTCAAACAAGCAAAGGCTTCGAGTGACTACCACTAATAACTCCTCATTAGCGATCAAACAAGCAAAGGCTTCGAGTGATGACTAATGATTTATTTAAGAAAATGCCTTAGGGTTTTCATTGGAAAAGCATTTGATTTTGATTTGAAAACTAGTTTAGAAAAGAGTTTGATTTGGAAAAAGATTTTGGAAAACAAGTAGAACACTTCAATCAACTCCAAATCCATAACCAATATACAAATCATTCAATTACAATTCATGCAAGCATTACAAATCCAAGAGGCAAGCATAGGCATGAACATGTAATTGTCAAAACTAGTTACAAGTTGCAATAAGAATGGTCACACAAAAATGAGACATTGATCAATTACAAAAGGGTAGCTCATTGAATCAATTTAAGAATCAATCAATAAAAACACAAGAGTTAAATTCCTTTTGGTAATCCTTGACATTTATTAACAATGCACAAGTGCATAAGCGTCTAGTCATTTTACCAAATGTTCAACACCAAAATGTATACAATAGTTGAATCATTTTAAAGTAATCCTCAACATTTAAAATTATGCTTGAAAGCACATGTTGAATCCTCTTACCAATCATCAACATTTAAACAAATTAATGACTTAAAACAAGCACCACATTTGCAAGACTCAAAGTGACCAAAAGAAAGTATTCACAAGCTATCACAAACAATTGGCAAGCAAGGAATCATAAACTCACATTTTGTTCATTGAAAATTTAAAGAGAGTTGAATCACTTGAAGTAATCCTCATCACTTAAAAAATGGCGCCCAAGGCACAAGTGAGAGTCGTGTTACTCATCATCAATATTGAAAACCATTGACAAACCAAATTCACAAGAACAAGTAAGATTACAATTCAAAAGGGATTGAATCCTATTGAACAATCCTCATCACTTAGAGAATAGTGCTCAAGGCACAAGTGAGAGTCATCTTGCCAATCATCAACATAACAATTACTTGCAAGCAAGATTCCATCAAAACAACTTGAGAAAACATTTTTTAAGCACAATTGCAAGCCAAATAGCCAAGAAACAACAAAACCCTAATTATTTCTCATGATTTGCGAAACCAACACATAGCCAAACAACAAATTTATTCATCAAACTCACAAAATCAAGCAAGCACAAGATACTAGCAAGACTTAGGAACAATTAATCACATGATTTAAGCACTAAAACTTCAAATCAACATTTATTCTTCATTTCTTTAATTTTTGCGAAACATACATGAGTAAGAAAAGGAGATTTGCAAACTTAAACAAAGGATCTAAGCATGAAAACACCAAAATCGAGTATCCACAACAAGATTAAGCATCATCAAGCAAAGAGGAACAACAAAATCAAATTAAAACCAACTTTAACATGATATGCGAACTAAATAACACATGAAACAACAATTTTATTTCACAACAAATACAAAATCAACATGAATCAATTTATTCAAGGGTGAGAGGCACCTTAAACACCCAAGCCTCCCTAAGTACTTGTCAATAGTGTTTAAGGCTCTTCTCACCAACAACAACCAACAAATCACATTTTATATATATTTATGAGAGTATGCGAAATGAAGGAAAGGAAGAGCATGAGTTTTGATGCAAAAATGTTGAAGATAATGCTATGGTTTTTAGAGTATACCTTGGACCCAAGCTAGATTATGAAAGAAATGAAGAGCAAGAACACAAATCAACAATGATCTTCAATAGAACACCACAAGAACCCCACGCAAATATTCAAACCACAAGCCTTTGATGATGCAAATATGAACTAGAGTAGGAGAGGATGGAGATGGATGGAGTGGAAATGAATTTGAGATGAAAAAGAGGAAGGAAATCAGAAAAATATGGAGGAGGAGTGGTGGTGGTGGCTTCGGCCAAGAGGGTATTTGGAGGAGAGGAAAGTTGTGCTGAAATTTGAAAGTGGAAAATGAGGGGTGTGCGAAAATGAGAGGGAGAGTGGTGCCCAAGTTTTGCAAGTTGTCATCTTGTACTATTGTGAGACCCTTCCAAATATCCTCTTTTTTGATTATTCTTTCATAAGATAAATCCATAAAATCTAACCATATTGGGCCAAATACTAGGAATATAAATGAATGGGCCATTTTAATGAGATCACTATGCCCAAAAATGATATAAAACCTCTCCTTGCATTTTTTTTGAAGAATATTCCTTTTTTGTTGACTTTTTAAATTTGACTTTTTGTACAAAATCAACAATGCATGCGCAACACACATATAACTCAAAACATTTGCCCCAAATAAATTCCCTTAAAAGTGCACAATGATTCTTGATGAGAAATTAACCTACTTTGCAAAATGACCAAAATACCCTTTGACCTAAAACTTGTTTCTTGCCCAAAAAATGCATTTCCACTCTAAAAATGATTCTAAAAACCCTAGGATGACTTTAAAACCTTAAAAATGCATGCAAAATGCTCCCTACACTCTACAAAATGATTTCACACTTCACAGTTTACTATTTTTGTGGAAAATTAGGGTTTTGATCCTAGGCGGACAAAATTAGGGTATGACAAAAGGGTATTTTGGTCATTTACAAAATAGGATAATTTCTCATCAAAAAAATCATTGTGCAAGTTTAGAGAAATTTATTTGAGGCAAAACGTTTTTGGTCATGTGTATGTATGTGCATGCATGCATTGTGCACCAAAAACTTCAAATTCAAAAAAGGCATCAAAAAGGAATATTCTACAAAAGTTTCAAGATGAGTTTTTTATGATATTTTTGGTCATGGTGATCTCATAAAATGGCATATTCCTAAGATTCCTAGTATGTGGCCTAAATTGGGTGTATTTGTGTACAATTATCCTAAAAAGAATAATCAAAAAATGAAGATGGAATGGTCATGTGATAGTACAATTGTACAATTGACAAGTTGCAAATTCCCTCCCATTTCTCCTCTCCTTGCGAATCCACCACCCTCTCCTCTCTACTACTCTCTCATTTTGTGCTTTCTCAATATCCCCAATCCATGTGAACTTCAATCCTAGCCTTTGATTCAAAATTAAAATCAAATCCTAGAGCACTTGCTAATGCATAAAGACCTAAATGCCCTTAACCCTAAACACACTCTATAAATACCTTCTCATTTCCACCTTTCAAAGGACCCTTAGCCTCATTTCTCACTCTAAAACCCTAGCACACAATCAACTCCTCCCTCTTCCCTCCCTTGGCCGAAGCATCTATTCCCTTTTCCTCCATCCATTTTTCATTGTTTCTTCCACCAAAACATCACTATCTCACATCATTTCCATCCCCATTTCATATATCTTCTCCCTTTCCTATTCAAGTTCAAGTTTGCATCATCAAAGGGGCTTGTGACCAAGATTTTCGTGGGTCCTTCCTTGGAGTTCATTGAAGATCTAGTTGATTTGTGGTCTTGTTTCTTCATATCATTCATTCCGTAGCTTGGATTTGAAGTAAGCATCTTAAAACCTAGCATCATCTTCAACCCTTTTGCATCAAAAATGTAAAAATCATGTTTCTCATGTTGCGTCCCATCATATTCATGTTGTTATACTATTGATTTGTTGATTGTTGTTGGTGAGAAGTGTCTTAAACACTTTGACAAGCACTTAGGGAGGCTTGGGTGTTTAAGATGCTTCTCACCCTTGAATAAATTGTGATTTGTGTTGTTTTGATCTTGTTTGTTGCATTTTGTGAAATAAAATGATGATTTGAAGCTTGTTGCATTTCGCATATTAGGAAAAATTAGGATTCATGTGATTTTTGTGCATTCCTTTGCTTAATCATGTGAATTTTTGTCAAAAAGATTAATCTATGTTGTTTCTCTTGCATTATTTTGTTGTTTTCATGAATAAAATGAAGTTTAGAGTCTATGTTCATTTCACATTTTTCAAATAAATTAGGGTTTAGAGATTTGTGATGGGTTTGGTTGTGTAATCTTGTATTTACTTGAAATTAGGCTTTAATCTTGATGGTTGTTTGCTTGAAACTTGTTATTCTCATGAACTTGTTTATAAATCACGCACCATGTTGATGATTGGCAAGAGGACTCTCACTTGTGCCTTGTGCACTTCACTCTAAGTGATGAGGATTGCCTAAGATGATTCAACCTCTTTTGAGCTTATGAGTTTGTTTGTTCTTATGAATTGGTTTGTAAATTATCTTGTGTTGATGATTGGTAAAATGATTCTCACTTGTACCTTGTGCACTTTACTCTAAGTGATGAGGATTACCTAAAATGATTCAACTTCTTTTTGCAATTCTTAATGAACAAAAATGCAAGTTTTAAGTTTCTTTTCTTGTTAATTAATCTTGGTCATAAAAATAACTTGTAAGTGCTTTCATTTGGTCATTTGTAGTCTTACAAATGTGATATTCATTCTAGGTCTATAATTTGTTTTAGTGTTGATGATTTGGTAAAAGGACTAGACACTTATGCACTTGTGCATTGTTCCAAGTGTCAAGGATTACCAAAAGGGATTCAACCTCGTGCTTTATCATGTGTTGATACCTAGATTGATTTGAATTTTTGCATCATCACTTTGTGTACTCTTTCTTGCAAGTTATGTGGTTAATGTTGATCTTACATATGCATGCCATTAAAAGTTGGAGACTAATTGTCATCCTTGTGCGCAAATGTTATAATTGGTAATGTGTATGCCTATGCTTGCATTGATGATTGCTTTGCTTGCAATTTGTTAAAATTCGCACTTTGGTTCTTGACTTGGAAATTGATTGAATTCTCTACTTCTTCTTCTTTTGGATGCCACACCATCCCAACAAATTCTTTGTGATCAATATCACCCTCAAACTCTCTTCCCCTTTCTTCAAATCAATTCTTTTCCAAAGCTTTTTCCAAAGCTCAACTTTTCTCAAGTTGTTTTCATAAGACAATCAAATTCTTTCTAAGATCAATAACAAACCCTTTTGAAAGCTCATAAGGAGTCAAGTCGGACGTACGGCCGGTGTTGACTAGTGTCCTAAGATCGGAGTTGTACAACTCAAACATCTTGGGATACTTATGAGAATTAAAGCAAGTAATTAACAACTTGAACCCTATTTCAAAAATGAGTAAGGAATCAAGTCGGATGTACATCCGAGTTGGTTAGCGTCTTAGGGTTAGCGAGCTGTACAGTTCGTGTGAGCCTAAGATACTTGCTCAAATAAAAGCAACCAACCTCACAACAAATCTTTTCCTCAAATAATTTAAATCATTTTCAATAAGTAGGGGGCACGTCGTCTGTACAGGCGGGGATGTCTATGTTTTAGGGAGAGTGAGCTGTACAGTTCAAGCCCGAGAACCCCTGCAATAAAAAACACCAACACACCAAAGTTTCTCGACAGAGGAGAACTACGTAAGCTTTGAATTCTCCATCGCACCGGGAGATACGTAGGAGCGGGTCACATCCCGTCAAGCATAACAAATAAAAATCATTTTCACAATAAGTTTTCAAACAATTATTTTCAAAAAGAACCGAGAACTACGTAGCTTTGATTCCCTCATTGCATTTGAGGATACGTAGGAGCGGGTTCGCCCGTCAAGCACACTTTCAAAAAATACCAAAAAGATTCTTCTTTCCCCCGTTTTCAAAAGCGCTTTCTCAAAAAAAAAAAGTAGAACGATCGTTTCAAATCAACTCCGTCAAAACCACACATCAAGTTAAAGGTTCCCTTTCGGTAGAAAGGAGGTGCGGGGTGCTAATACCTTCCCCGCACTTAATCGACCCCCGAACCTACATCTCTAGTTTTCAAAAGACCATCCGCCTTGAAAAGACATTTTTTTTCAATGTTTTAGTCTTTAAATAAAAATATTGATGGCGGCTTCATACTTTTTCCACGTTGTACAATGAGAAGTCCAAACCGGATTTTTCGGGGTGCAACAGACAGGTACACAAATTGTCAGATTTGTGGACCTTAAAATCCAGCCTTTTATGTTATATCATATGCAATCCATGGCCAACTCAACGGAAGCTTTTTGTGGTGACTGTAGTGCTAGCTCATTCAAATGTGCTAAATTGTTTAGATGTGTCACATTCATCTGGTCTATTTTTTTCATCTACTTTTGTTTAGATGTGTCATATGGAAAAGGCTTAATTACAGTTTTGGTCCCCCTAATTTCACCAACTCACGATTTTGGTCACCCAAGTTTTAATTTGACGAATTTGATCCCCCTATTTTCCCAATTTGTAAAATCAAAGTCCCCCTCTTAATTTGGTCAAAATTAAAACTGTATTTTAACTTATTATCCTACGTGGCAGTCCACGTAGGCGCACTGTTCATCTCCTCTTCAACCCCCCCTCTCTGGTTCCTCTTTCTTCCTCCCTCACCCCTCCCCCACCACCTACCCACTCAGCTCATTGTTTCCTCTTCCTTTCCCTCCGTCAGCCACCAACGGCCACCCCACAATCACGTCCCTCCTTTTCCCTCCGTCAGCCACCGTGACCCCCCCACAGCCACGACCCCTCTCCCTCTACAAACCGTGACCTCTCTATCTTCGCATCTCCCCCCCTCGTTTTCCCTCTCGCCGTTCTCTCTCTCTTCGCATCCCCCCTCGCCGTTCTCTCTCTCTTCGCATCTCCCCCCTCGTTTTCCCTCTCTCCCTTAGCATCTCCCCCCTCGTTTTCCCTCTCGCCTCTTCGCATCTCACCCCCATATCACCGATCCTCCCTCTTCTCACTGTCGCAAACTCTCTCTCGCTCACCGTCGCTCTCCCTCCTCTCTCAAACGCCGGCGCCATCACCATCGCAACCCCCTCGTTCTCTTTCTCTTTCGTTTCCTCTCTATGCGGTGGGAGGGGTGAGGGGGGAGGGGTTCACGGAGGGGGGAGGGGTGAGGAAGAGGAACAGTGGACCAGAGAACAGGGGGATGGGTTCACGGAGAGGGGAGGGGTGAGGAAGAGGAACAGTGGAACAGGGGGGAGGGGTGAGGAAGAGGAACTGTGTACGCCTACGTGAACTGCCACGTAGGATAATAAGTCAAAATACAGTTTTAATTTTGACCAAATTAAGAGGGGGACTTTGATTTTACAAATTGGGAAAATAGGGGGATCAAATTCGTCAAATTAAAACTTGGGGGACCAAAATCGTGTGTTGGTGAAACCAGGGGGACCAAAACTGTAATTAAGCCTATGGAAAAGGGTGCTCAATTTCAAATTACATTTGTTGTCGTTGAGGATCAGTATCACAATCTGCTCCGACTAAATAAATATTGGATAATCAACATTAACTCACATAGACCAATATCTATTTGATGTGTTCCTTCTAGGACACCATTCATATCTGTTGTTCATTGAAATGATAAATCAACAAAAGCCAGCAGCCAATTCCAGAGAAATTTAAAACAAAAACAGAAACGTAAACACAAAACGAATGAACAGAAAAACAAAATTGAAATTGAACCGAAACCGAAATTTCAAGAAAGCGCAAAAACAGAATTTCGAAAAACAGAGAAGGGGGAGAGGAGGAAGAACACAAGAATTTGTTAACCCAGTTTGGATTTCTCCTACATCTGGGGTCTGAATCCGAGCAAATAAATCCACTATGATGAATTGATTTACAACGAAATCGGTTTCCTCTTTTCTTGAAACCGATTCTGGTTCTTCACTTCAACGTGAACAGAAATACACAGAAGAAAGAAAACAGCGATTGACAAATATGAGGACTTCTCTCTTGTGATTCTCACTCTGAACTTCCTCCACCGTGAATGCGTCGCTCTACATTTCTCTCTGTTCTGTTTCTAAAAAACGTTGTTTCTAATGATGATTCAAGAAGGACCCGAACGCTGGGTTATATATATAACTCAGCTTCAATTCTGGTTAAAATGACCCGGTCCATACTAAAAAATACACAGCGAGGCCCAACCGGTGGAAACAGCCCAACTGCCTTTTAATTCTTATTTGCACCTCCAAACTACTATTTGCACCACACCACAAATCTCCACCTTGGTGCAAATTCCATCATAGTAGAATAACTTCATTAGATAGAATTCAAAGACCATGACATCACTTACTTGATGTCAACACCGAACAAGTCTAGACAATGCCTAAACTTACTCACATGAACCGGTTTGGTGAGCATATCTGCGGGGTTCTCACTTGTGTGAACCTTGACAATTTCGACTTCCTCTTTCTCCACAATGTCCCTAACGAAATGGAACCTAACATCTATGTGTTTGGTTCTCTCATGGTACATTTGGTTTTTGCTCAAGTGAATAGCACTTTGGCTATCACAAGATATACATACAAGATCATCACTTATGCCAAGCTCACTAATCAAACCTTGAATCCACAATCCCTCATTGATTGCTTCTGTGAGAGCAACATACTCCGCTTCGGTAGTTGATAATGCCACAATGTGTTGTAGGCTCGCTTTCCAACTAATAGTATTTCCAAACAAGGTAAACACATATCCGGACAACGATCTTCATTTGTCAAGATCGTTAGCATAGTCGGAGTCTACGAAACCATGAACCGCCTTTGCATCTTCTTCACCCTTGCCATATGTAACGCCCGATATTTAATTAATTATTTAATTGAATTATTTCGGAATTAAGTGTGGGAAGTTGTTGAAATTGGGAATTATTAGTATAGTAGATACGCTGGTTATCAGTTAATTAATAGGTTGATTAAGTTGTAGAAAATAATATTAGAGTAATAATACATTATTCTACATGGTTCTATTTTAATGTTAGGAGTAGTAAGATTGGGGGTGTAGAGAGGGGAGCATAAGACTAAATAGAAAATAATAATGTTATTATACTTATTAGTTTGAATAATAAAAGGAGGGGTATAAGTGGCATTAAGAAGTTAGTTTAGGTTTTATCAGTAGAAGAAATAAGAATTTGGGAGATCACGTAGCATAGCGGTTACGGTTGCGGGAGAACCAAGAGGCAAAACCAAGGAAGCTTGCGCAACCTTCAATCCAAGGTAAGGGTGGGGTTCTAACTCTATAACAGGGTACATGAAAGATTATATGTGGGAATTGGGATTTATGAATTGCTACCGTATATGATTGTGTTGTGTGTATGTTGCCGACAAAATAATCCTTGTTGAACTAATTGTCACGTTATTGAGTTCTATATTGTTGGCCCTGGAAATTGTTTCATACGATCGGTTGTGCGTTGCCATGGTTGTATTAATTTGAAATAAGGATCGTAAGAGAAGGAAACGGAATGCACATAACGTGGACAGCGGCGCCGGGCGGTGAAGCCCTTGCGCCGCGCGCACATAGCGAGAAGGGAGGGGGAGGCCAAACGGCGAACATAGTGAGTAGGGAGGGGGAGGTCGGACAGCGCACCCCTTGTGGGGAGCGGCATATGGTTGCCGGCGAATTGGACTTCTCGTATGTTGGTGCGGTAGGGGGCACCGTCTACGGTGAAAGACACCGGATATATATATATATATATATATATATATATATATATATATATATATATATATATATATATATATATATATTTCATGGCGCGTAATTGTTAGTAACAGCTACTTGAATTATTTAGGCACCTAAACTAAGATACATTGGGAAGTATAAAAGTGATAGGATTAGCGCATTTCTGCTAGTAATAGTGTGACAAAGACGACACTAATAATTGGTATTGTTTAGCAATAGGAATATTCAAATGCAGCCGAACTAATAATGCGGTGATAAGGAACATTAGTGGTATCAAAGCAATTAGTAGTTGAAGCCGCAAATGAGTAGCCTAATGATTTTGACAGATGCAAAGTTGGATCTGGTGCTCAAATAAGTTGGCCTGGACTGGCAAATTAAGTTGAAGGCTTATGCCTTGTTGATGCCACTATTTATTGGCAGATTTTTAAGTTGGGAGTTCTGCTCCAATGGTACCACATACATGTGCATGGCATTGAGTCGCATTCCGTGTTGCATATTTAAGTAGTTATGTTGATGACCCGTGATGATTGAAGTTGTTTGATAGCTGTGAAGTGGTGAATTTATATTTCTTGAATCTAATATATTCTTTTTCATATGTCCTATTATATGGTTCGATATCTCACCCCTTCTGTTTGAATGTTACCCCTGTTGGTAACGTGCAGGTAATCGCGAATGAAGGTTGTTTACCTTCATTAGTTTGAGTCGGTGTCGTCGCTCTGATACGTAGCACTCGGGGGGGATGAACGCATGTTTCCTTATTGTTATGTTATTTTATTGTTGAGATTTAAAGTTGTAGCTATTAAGAATTTTGCTATTTCTGAGTTGCCCTAAGTTGGGTAAAGATGCCGCGACTGCTTTGAATTGAATTTCTTTTTGTGAATCCGCTGCGTAGTAATTAAAGTTGACTTGTTTTTAAAGACTAAACAGATTTGTTTATTAGTTCATCCGAATCAGAGTGTTATGTATCTGATTTTACAGGTGATTTGATTATGTTTTCTTAGTCGAAAGTGTAGCATTCCATTTGTTCGTAGGAGATTTTGCAACTCTAAATTTGTATTAATTACCGGGTAGAAATGAGTGTTACATTAGTGGTATCAGAGCGAGTCGGTCCGTCCGGCCAAGTTGTTGAGTTGTTGTGTCATTTAACGATCGAGTATTGTCATTTAGTTCTAACTATTATTTGTGTTGCAGTAATAAGTCAAGATGGCTGGGAGGAATGATGCTGCTATCGCTGCTGCTTTGGCGGCTATGGCGCAGGATTTGGAGAATCAGCCGAACGTTTGCGAAAATGCTGGGTCTCGTAGTTTGGCGACTTTTCAAAGGGAGAATCCGCCTACCTTCAAAGGCAGGTATAATCCTGATGGAGCGTTGGCTTGGCTGAAGGAGATAGAGAGAATCTTCCGTGTGATGGACTGCACTCCAGTGCAGAAG
Organism: Astragalus membranaceus; assembly: GCA_039519185.1. Lineage (NCBI taxonomy): Eukaryota > Viridiplantae > Streptophyta > Magnoliopsida > Fabales > Fabaceae > Astragalus > Astragalus membranaceus. Next base: position 34,830,334 of record CM076852.1, on the reverse strand, counting down.
GTTCGTTACGGTACTCATATGTTGGCAGAAGAGGCTGATGACTGGTGGCTAGAGACTAGTTAGAGGAACAAGCATCAGAATTGTGGTAAGCCGTATGATGCTCCTGCTGGTAAAGGTAAACTGAAAGTCGCTGATGGTAAGAGAACTAGTGGGGGCGACGCTCCTGCTGGTATTGTGTGCTTCAAATGTGGCAAGGCTGGTCATAAGAGTAACGTGTGCAAGGCTGAGGCGAAGAGGTGTTTCCGTTGTGGTAAGACCGGGCATGAAATGTCTGAGTGCGCGCATAAGGAGATGATTTGTTTCAACTGTGGCGAAGGAGGGCACATTGGTAGTCAGTGTCAGAAACCGAAGAAAGAACGAGCTAGTGGAAGAGTGTTCACTTTGGCAGGGACAGAGACTACTAAGGAAGACAGACTTATTAGAGGTACATGCTTCATTAATAGTACTCCTCTAATTACTATTGTTGATACCGGTGCTACTCATTATTTCATTGCTGCTGATTGTGTTGAAAGACCGGGTCTTGCGTTGTCTTCTATGAATGGAGAGATGGTTGTCGACACTCCGGCTAAGGGGTCGGTGACTACTTCTCTTGTGTGTTCTAAGTGTCCTTTGTCGATTTTCGACAGAGACTTTGTTGTTGATTTGATTTGTTTGCCGTTAAGCGGATTGGATGTGATCTTAGGTATGAACTGGTTAGAGTATAACCATGTTCATATTAATTGTCATAGCAAGTCTGTGAGTTTTTCTACTCCTGAAGAGGAGGAAACTGGTTTGTTGTCTGCTAGACAGTTGCGGAAGTTGATGCAGGAGGAAGTCCAGTTATTCTCGCCGATGGCATCGATGTCTGTCGAGAACCGAGCCATAATTGAGGAGTTGCGGGTAGTGTGTGAATTTCCTGAAGTTTTCCCTGATGAGATTCCAGGTGTACTGCCAGAGAGAGAAGTTGAATTCGCTATTGATCTTGTACCTAGTACCAAATCTGTTTCTATGGCACCATACAGGATGTCAGCATCTGAATTGTCCGAATTGAAGAAGCAACTTGAGGATTTGCTCGAAAAGAAGTTTGTGAGACCAAGTGTGTCGCCGTGGGGAGCTCCTGTGTTGCTAGTAAAGAAGAAAGATGGAAGTATGAGGCTTTGTGTTGATTACAAACAGTTGAATAAAGTAACGGTTAATAACAAGTATCCACTTCCAAGAATAGATGATTTGATGGATCAACTGGTGGGTGCTCAGGTGTTTAGTAAGATTGATTTGCGATCGGGTTACCATCAGATTAAAGTGAAAGGTGAGGATATTCAGAAGACGGCTTTTAGAACTCGGTACGGGCATTATGAGTATTCGGTGATGCCTTTCGGTGTTACCAATGCGTCGGGAGTATTTATGGAATATATGAACCGTATCTTTCATACTTACTTGGATCGGTTTGTGGTAGTATTCATTGATGATATCCTGGTTTACTCCAAGTCAGAAGAAGAGCATGCAGAGCATTTGAGATTAATGTTGGAAGTCTTGAAAGAGAAGAAGTTGTATGCAAAACTATCTAAATGTGAATTTTGGTTAAAGGAGGTGAGTTTCCTTGGTCACGTCATTTCAGGTAGTGGCATTGCGGTAGATCCATCCAAAATAGATGCTGTGTTGCAATGGGAAACCCCGAAGTCGGCTACCGAGATTAGAAGCTTTTTGGGATTAGCTGGTTATTATAGAAGGTTCATTGAGGGTTTTTCTAAGTTAGCACTTCCGTTAACTCAGCTGACTTGCAAAGGTAAAGCCTTTATATGGGACGCTCGTTGTGAAGAGAGTTTCGCCGAATTGAAGAAGAGATTGACGACGTCTCCTATCTTGACGTTACCCAATCCGGGGGAGTCTTTTGCGGTGTATTGTGATGCCTCCAAGATGGGTTTAGGAGGTGTGCTTATGCAGAATGGAAAGGTAGTTGCCTATGCGTCAAGGCAGTTGAGGACTCATGAAAAGAACTATCCTACGCATGACTTAGAACTTGCTGCGGTTGTTTTTGTGCTGAAGATTTGGAGGCATTATCTTTATGGTTCTAGGTTTGAAGTATTTAGTGACCATAAGAGTTTGAAGTATTTATTTGACCAGAAGGAATTGAATATGAGGCAACGACGGTGGTTGGAGTTATTAAAAGATTATGATTTCGGATTGAATTATCATCCAGGAAAAGCTAATGTCGTGGCTGACGCTTTAAGTCGAAAGACCTTACATATGTCAGCGATGATGGTTAAGGAGTTGGAATTAATTGAACAGTTCAGAGATATGAGTTTGGTTTGCGAAGTGACACCACAGAGTGTTAGGTTGGGGATGTTAAAGATTAATAATGACTTTCTGGACAGCATCAGAGAAGCTCAGAAGTTGGATGTTAAACTGGTGGATTCGATGGTTGGAATCGATCAGTCTGGGAATAATGATTTCAAGTTGGATGCGCAAGGTGTGTTGAGGTTCCGTAATAGAATTTGTATTCCTGACGAAGCAGAGATGAAGAAAGCGATTCTTGAAGAGAGTCATAGGAGTAAGTTGAGTATCCATCCAGGGGCTACTAAAATGTATCGGGACTTGAAGAATTTGTTTTGGTGGCTAGGGATGAAGCGTGATGTAGCGCAGTTTGTGTATGCATGTTTAACTTGCCAGAAGTCGAAAGTTGAACATCAGAAGCCTGCAGGGTTGATGCAACCGTTAGAGGTTCCAGAATGGAAATGGGATAGTATTTCAATGGACTTTTTGACGGGATTGCCTAATACCGCAAGGGGGCATGATGCGATTTGGGTGATTGTTGATAGGCTAACGAAGTCGGCTCATTTTATTCCTATTACCATCACATATCCAGTACCGAAGTTGGCAGAGATTTATATCCAAGAGATTGTAAAGCTGCATGGTGTTCCTCTGTGTATCGTTTCGGATAGAGATCCGAGGTTTACTTCTGATTTTTGGAAGAGTTTGCAAAGGGAGTTGGGTTCTAAGTTGAGATTGAGTTCGGCGTATCACCCTCAGATGGATGGTCAGACAGAGAGGACTATTCAGTCGTTGGAGGATTTGTTGAGAGCGTGTGTTCTTGAACAAGGAGGTTCGTGGGATACCTATCTTTCATTGATAGAGTTCACTTATAATAACAGTTACCATTCTAGTATTGGAATGACACCTTTTGAAGCGTTGTATGGTCGGAGATGTAGGACTCCTTTATGTTGGTATGAATCTGGAGAAAGTATAGTCCTTGGACCCGAAGTTGTTCGTGAGACTACTGAGAAGGTGAAGTTGATTCGGGAGAAGATGAAAACTTTGCAAAGTAGACAGAAGAGTTATCATGATAAGCGAAGGAAGGATTTAGAATTTCAAGCGGGTGATCATGTGTTTTTGAGAGTCACACCGGTGACCGGTGTTGGGCGCGCCTTGAAGTCTAAGAAGCTTACTCCTCGTTTTATTGGTCCGTATCAGATTTCAGAAAAAGTTGGGAATGTTGCTTATAGAGTGGCCTTACCGCCTAACCTCTCGAATTTACATGATGTGTTTCATGTGTCACAACTTCGAAAGCATATTTCAGATCCATCTCATGTAATTCACATGGATGATGTGCAAGTACGGGATAATCTTACTGTGGAGACAATGCCTGTACGAATCGAGGATCATGAGGTGAAGACTCTAAGAGGCAAGGAGATCGCCTTGGTGAAAGTAGTCTGGTTAGGAGCTGCCGGAGAAAGGATGACGTGGGAGCTGGAAAGCAAGATGCGGGAATCCTATCCCGAGCTGTTCGAATCAGGTAAATTTTTTAGGACGAAAATGTTCTAAGTGGGGGAGAGTTGTAACGCCCGATATTTAATTAATTATTTAATTGAATTATTTCGGAATTAAGTGTGGGAAGTTGTTGAAATTGGGAATTATTAGTATAGTAGATACGCTGGTTATCAGTTAATTAATAGGTTGATTAAGTTATAGAAAATAATATTAGAGTAATAATACATTATTTTACATGGGTCTATTTTAATGTTGGGATTAGTAAGATTGGGGGGTGTAGAGAGGGGCGCATAAGACTAAATAGAAAACAATAATGTTATTATACTTATTAGTTTGAATAATAAAAGGAGGGGTATAAGTGGCATTAAGAAGTTAGTTTAGGTTTTATCAGTAGAAGAAATAAGAATTTGGGAGATCACGTAGCATAGCGGTTACGGTTGTGGGAGAACCAAGAGGCAAAACCAAGGAAGCTTGCGCAACCTTCAATCCAAGGTAAGGGTGGGGTTCTAACGGGTTCTAACTCTATAACAGGGTACATGAAAGATTATATGTGGGAATTGGGATTTATGAATTGCTACCGTATATGATTGTGTTGTGTGTATGTTGCCGAGAAATTATCCTTGTTGAACTAATTGTCACGTTATTGAGTTCTATATTGCTGGCTCTGGAAATTGCTTCATACGATCGGTTGTGCGTTGCCATGGTTGTATTAATTTGAAATAAGGATCGTAAGAGAAGGAAACGGAATGCGCATAACGGGGACGGCGGCGCCGGGCGGTGAAGCCCTTGCGCCGCGCGCACATAGCGAGAAGGGAGGGGGCGAACGGCGTACATAGTGAGTAGGGAGGGGGAGGCCGAACAGCGCACCCCTTGTGGGGAGCGGCATATGGTTGCCGGCGAATTGGACTTCTCGTATGTTGGTGCGGTAGGGGGCACCGTCTACGGTGAAAGACACCGTATATATATATATATATATATATATATATATTCTTGGCGCGTAATTGTTAATAACAGCTACTTGAATTATTTAGGCACCTAAACTAAGATACATTGGGAAGTATAAAAGTGATAGGATTAGCGCATTTCTGCTAGTAATAGTGTGACAAAGACGACACTAATAATTGGTATTGTTTAGCAATAGGAATATTCAAATGCAGCCGAACTAATAATGCGGTGATAAGGAACATTAGTGGTATCAAAGCAATTAGTAGTAGAAGCCGCAAACGAGTAGCCTAATGATTTTGACAGATGCGAATAATAACCAGTGTAGACTTTAGTAATAGTGTAGGACAGAATTAGCAGTACCAGATAGAAAAATTTAGAAGGTAACTAATTAACCGGATATGGTCGAAGATGGCCCGAATAACTATGCGTTTGTTTGTAGTTTATGTTGGTTAATTTGTTAAGTAGTATACTTTGTCGAAAGTGGCGAATTTGCAGGTGATGTCGTATCTGGTTGGATTGCCTCTACTTATTGGCAAAATATTAAATTGTAGGCCTATGGCCAACGTGGAATTCCTCTTGTTGTTGTATTGCTACGTAACTATTATTATTGATTGTTTGGGCATTCACATCGCGTCACATACATAGCATTCCAAGTTGGAGCTGGTGCTCAAATAAGTTGGCCTGGACTGGCAAATTAAGTTGAAGGCTTATGCCTTGTTGATGCCACTATTTATTGGCAGATTTTTAAGTTGGGAGTTCTGCTCCAATGGTACCACATACATGTGCATGGCATTGAGTCGCATTCTGTGTTGCATATTTAAGTAGTTATGTTGATGACCCGTGATGATTGAAGTTGTTTGATAGCTGTGAAGTGGTGAATTTATATTTCCTGAATCTAATATATTCTTTTTCATATGTCCTATTATATGGTTCGATATCTCACCCCTTCTGTTTGAATGTTACCCCTATTGGTAACGTGCAGGTAATCGCGAATGAAGGCTGTTTACCTTCATTAGTTCGAGTCGGTGTCGTCGCTCTGATACGTAGCACTCGGGGGGGATGAACGCATGTTTCCTTATTGTTATGTTATTTTATTGTTGAGATTTAAAGTTGTTGCTATTATGAATTTTGCTATTTTTGAGTTGCCCTAAGTTGGGTAAAGATGCCGCGACTACTTTGAATTGAATTTCTTTTTGTGAATCCGCTGCGTAGTAATTAAAGTTGACTTGTTTTTAAAGACTAAACAGATTTGTTTATTAGTTCATCCGAATCAGAGTGTTATGTATCTGATTTTACAGGTGATTTGATTATGTTTTCTTAGCCGAAAGTGTACCATTCCATTTGTTCGTAGGAGATTTTGCAACTCTGAATTTGTATTAATTACTGGGTAGAAATGGGTGTTACACCATACACCAAATCAACCTTGGTTGTCCCTTTCAAGTACCTTAGAACCCATTTGACCGTTTGCCAATGATCCTTGCCAGGATTTCCCATGAACCTGCTTGTCACACTCGTTGCTTGAGCTACATCCGGTCTACAATAAATCATAGAATACATTATGCTACCAATTGCATTGGCATATGGAATTGCCTTCATGTATTCTTTGTCCTCCTTATTTGTAGGAGCTTGAGTGCTAGACAACTTGAAGTGTGGTGCTAAGGGCAAAGAGGTAGCCTTAGCATCACACATGTTGAACCTTTTGACCACTTTATTCAAGTAACTCTCTTGAGATATAACTAGCTTCCTTTTGTCCCGGTGCCTTGTTATCTTCATACCTAGAATCCTCTTAGCCGGACCAAGATCCTTCATATCAAACTCACTTATAAGTTGATTCTTCAATTCTACAATAGGAGTCATACCCTTGCTTGCAAGCAACATATCATCAACGTACAATAACAAGTAGATACCATTATCATGAGATAGATGTTTGAAGTAAATGCAACAATCAAATTTACTTCTAACATACTTATTCTTTGTCATGAAAGAATCAAACCTTAGGTACCATTGTCTGGGAGATTGTTTGAGTCAGAGACTTCTTTAGATGACACACCCAATCTTCTTTCCCTTTGGCTTCAAAACCTTCCGGTTGTTGCATTAAGATACTTTCCTTCAAGTCTCCATGGAGAAATGCGGTTTTCACATCCATTTGCTCCAATTCCATGTCATGGTGAGCAACCATAGACAAGATGATTCTAATAGAGGAATGTTTGACTACCGGTGAAAAAATTTCGTTGTAATCCAAACCTTCCTTTTGAGTGTAGCCCTTTGCAACCAACTTTGCCTTGAACCTTGATTCTTCAACTCCCGGAAGTCCCTCCTTTCTCTTGAATATCCACTTGCTACCAACCACCCTAGCTCCTTTTGGCTTAGGAACTAGTTCCCATGTGTTGTTCTTATCCAAAGAATTTATTTCTTCAGTCATGGCAACAACCCATTTGTCACTATACTTGTGATTAATAGCTTCATTGTAGTTCATTGGTTCTTCATTAATAACCTCTTCCGCGGTATAGAGAGCACAACTTACCATATCTGCATAGCCAAACCTTTGGGGAGGTTTCACCACTCTTTTGCTTCTATCTTTAACTAAGTTGTAATCCGTGAGATCTTGATCACTGTCTTCACCATGTTTGATGTCCCGGATCCGGTTCCACTACCTCTTGAGTTTGGGGTGGGGCATTGTTAGTGGCTTCATGCTCCACCTCAAGCTCAAAACTCTCTAGCTCTTGCTTGTCTTCAACTAGCTCTTGATTGTCTCTAGTCCCCTTGAACAATTCTGCTTCTTGGAACTTCACATCTCTACTAATGATGCACTTTTTGTCTTCTTGGCTCCAAATCCTATAGCCTTTCACACCTGCAGGATAACCAACAAAATAGCATTTTCTTTCCCTAGGGCTTAGCTTTCCTTCATTCACATGATAATAAGCAACACAACCAAAAACTTTCAAATGATCATATCTAGGAGTCCTATTTAACCAAATTTCTTGAGGTGTTTTTAGTTTGATAGCGGTGGAGGGGCTCAAATTAATCAAATAGCAAGCCGTATAGACGGCCTCGCCCCAAAATTTAGTAGGCATCCCAGAATTGGAGAAAAGGCACCTCATTCTCTCCAATATGGTCTTATTCATCCTCTCAGCAAGGCCATTTTGCCGAGGTGTGTGCCTAACAGTTCTATGCCTAGTGATTCCATGTTCTTTACAATAATTTGTAAACACATCATTACAATACTCTAAGCCATTATCTGTTATTAGCACCTTAACCTTTCTATTGGTTTTATTTTCAACTAAGCTTTTCCATTCCTTAAATGTTTTAAAGGCTTCATCTTTAGTTTTCAAAAGATAAATCCATATCTTTCTACTACAATCATCAAGAAAAGTAATGAAATACCTGTTTCCCCCAAGAGTGGGAATCCTTGCCGGTCCCCAAATGTCGCTATGCACATAGTCCAGCAAGCCTTTCGTATTGTGTTGTCCCGTGTTGAACCTCACCTTGTGCATCTTGCCAAATACGCAATGTTCACAGAAAGGTAACCCTCCAAGCTTGTCCTTTCCGAACACACCAAGCTTTTCCAATATCTGCATACCCTTAGAACTCACATGCCCGAGTCTTTGATGCCACAACCTTGCCCTTTCGGAATTCACCGATTCCGTGCTTGAGGTAGCCACATCTACACTACCGGTAATTGTTGTACCTTTGAGAATGTATATGCCATGATCCCTATATCCTCTCATAACCACTAGAGAGCCTTTAATCACCTTCATAATACCATCTTCCCCCTTAAAGGAACAACCCGCCGCTTCAAGCATACCAAGAGAGATTAAATTTCTCTTTACACCAGGGACATACTTCACCTCCGGAAGTATCTTTATAGTGCCATCATCCATTCTAAGTCTTACAGAACCTATCCCTTCAATCTTGCACACTGTGTTGTTTCCCATTACCACTTGTCCGCCATTCACTTGCCTATAGCCATTCAACCACTCCTTATTGGAGGTCATATGAAATGAACAACCTGTATCCAACACCCAGTGATCCTTGTTGATGGATGAAGAGGCCATCAACACATCACCATCACAATACCCTATAACTTCGCTTCATGAAGTTATATGTTGACGAAAGCCAGAGTCCAAAATCCATACCTCATTTGTGGAATTTGACCCAATGACTTCTTCCGCAATTAAAACGTCTCCTTCATAGTACTCGTAAGCAATTGAGATGCTTCCTTCATCATCAGTGGAGTCACCCTTTTTCTTGGATTTCCATTTTGGACAATCCTTCTTCCAATGACCCTCTTTCTTACAAATGTAGCACTTGTTGTCCTTCTTACCTTTTTCTTTATCCCATTTCTTGTTCTTCTTATTCTTGCTTTTCTTTTCAAAATTCCCTTTCACAAATAGACTTTCATTCTGTTCTTCTTTAGTCTCGGATCTCCTCTTAAGTTCCTTTGATATTAGTGCGGATTGCACATCATCAAGGGTTAATGTTTCCTTACCATAAAGTAGAGCATCGGTGAGATGTTCATATGTTTTAGGTAAAGAATTTACAAGTAAGATAGCCTTATCCTCATCATCAATCTTGACATCAATATTTTCGAGGTCAAGAATGACTTTGTTGAATTCGTCAATGTGCTCTTCTACGGACTTTCCCGGTTGCATCTTGAAGGTGTAAATTCTTTGCTTCAAATACAAACGGTTGACAATTGATTTTACCATATACAAGTCTTCCAATTTCTTCCAAATAGCTGTTGCCGTGGTTTCTTTTACCACTTCCCGGAGAGGCTTGTCACCAAGACTCAAGATTAGCGCACCATGTGCCCTCTCTAAAGCCTCCGCCTTTTCTTCCGCGGACATCTTTACCGGCAAGCCCCTTTCTCCAAGTAGCGCACCCGTGAGACCTTGTTGGCCTAGCATTGCTTTCATCTTGACACGCCATAACCCGAAGTCGTTTCCCATTGAACTTCTCGACTTCGTACTTTGTTGAAACCATCGTTTCTTTATCGCGAACCAAAGCTCTTGATACCAATTGTTGTTCCCTGAAACGATAAATCAACAAAAGCCAGCAGCCAATTCCAGAGAAATTTAAAACAGAAACGTAAACACAAAACGAATGAACAGAAAAACAAAATTGAAATTGAACCGAAACCGAAATTTCAAGAAAGCGCAAAAACAAAATTTTGAAAAACAGAGAAAGGGGAGAGAAGGAAGAACACAAGAATTTGTTAACCCAGTTCGGATTTCTCCTACATCTGGGGGTCTGAATCCGAGCAAATAAATCCACTATGATGAATTGATTTACAACGAAATCAGTTTCCTCTTTTCTTGAAACCGATTCTGGTTCTTCACTTCAACGTGAACAGAAATACACAGAAGAAAGAAAACAGCGATTGACAAATATGAGGACTTCTCTCTTGTGATTCTCACTCTGAACTTCCTCCACCGTGAATGCGTCGCTCTACGTTTCTCTTTGTTCTGTTTCTGAAAGCGTTGTTTCTGATGATGATTCAAGAAGGACCCGAACGCTGGGTTATATATATAACTCAGCTTCAATTCAGGTTAAAATGACCCGGCCCATAGTAAAAAAGACACAGCGAGGCCCAACCCCAACTGCCTTTTAATTCTTATTTTCACCTCCAAACTACTATTTGCACCACACCACAATATCCTTATTGTATGCAACATCTGAACCGTACCTCTCTGTCCCTGGAGATGGACCAGTCTGATGTTTGGTCGTACTGCTTGTGTGTAGATCGAGAGCAGAGCTCGGCCCGAGTTGTACCTGCTATGACACTCCAATGCCCAAGTCAGTTGGGTTGAAGTCAACGCAGGAGCAATTCATTGGGTAAAAAGTGCACATGTCAGTGGGGTTTGACCCCTACTTATAGTGTCTGACAACGCTTTCTGGCCGTTGGATGGCGCGGCTTGTTCTCAGCCGTTGATCTCGCTTTGCGTGAGTGATGATCATGGATCATTGATGGATTGGGCCAGTTCGTGGCCTACTAACCGGATTGGGATCTCGGCCCAGTCCGGAACAACATCTATGGAACACGTGACGTACTTTTCTATGTGCAATAAAGTAATATTATTATTTTTCTCTTTTAAGTTATAATGATGATGGTGAGACAAGATCTAACACTAAGCCTTTTTTTGGTTTGGTGATTAAAGTATCATTTTAGATTCATTATATTAGTTAGACTTATCTAATATTATAATGTGTCTATAGTCGCTTGGTTAGGCTGATCTAACTTTGTTTGATCGATATGTTGTATTGATGGACACTCAGTGGCGTATGGGCGTATTTAGGATCTAGGGTCAGGGTATGCAAAAAAAATTAAACACACCATCACTATAAATATAATAAAAATAAAAACCTTTAATATATTTAAATAAATAAATTACACTACTCATAATTAGTCACTTAAATGAGGAAGAGAAAAAAGAAGAACATGCTCGAGTAATTGTGTAAGAGTGTGAGTAATTGTGTGAGTATGGTGCATAAAAATGGTGCAAAATGAGGAGCTTCGGTGCAAAAACAATATTCCCAGAGTGTGCAAAATACTTTTTTAGTAGGGTATTGGTGCTAATATTATTTTTCAATAGGAATATTGGTACTAATATTATTTTTTCAGGATGTGCAGTTGACCACCCTAAGGATAAGGTAGATCTGCCGCCCCTACGTGTATCTCGCACGGGTTAAAATCACTAGTTTAAGAAAAATAAATTTGTAAAATAAGGCTAATTCAATGTTAAGATCCCTCGCCATTGGTCTCAACAATTGCCACCCATGAACTCAATTCGCAATGAAGGAGCATTGCCTCTGCAAGATCATTGAGTAGCATACTCTTGTGTAGCAAGTATTTTTTTTTGGACCAAACTTGTGTAGCAAGTATAACCATAGGCACTTACATACAGTTGAGGGGGGGGGGGGGGGGTCAAGCGAAGCCCCTTAAAAAATAAAATTAGCATGAATATCTTACGAAAAAAATGTTTTAGCACACTCTAAAAAATATTCTTTGCACCCAAGTCTCAAGTTTTGCACCAAAGTCCCTAGTTTTGTAGCACTTTAATGCATCACACTCACAATCACTTACACTTTCACATATTTTATTTTAAAAAAGTTTTTCCTTCTCCTTGAATTAGTTTTCCTTCTCTGGATTTATGTGTTATGGGTAAATTCAGAATAAGAAAAAATTAAATTTTTTGGAATCATCTATCTTAGATAAATCCGGAACACAATTTTATAGTTTCGGATTTATGTTGTTTAAATGATTCCGGAAAAATAATGAATTTTTTTTTCCAGAAATACCTTTTTCAGAGATAATTCTGGGAATAGTAAAATTTTGGAGCTCTGGTAAAATTTTGTTGAAAATGCAAAGGGTATTTTGGGGCTAATTCGAAATATGGGGGTATGAGGTCTATAAGAGGAGTATGAAAAAAAAAACCTTAAAAATTTTTGCATCTCCTGACCCAGGGTCTTGGGTCCGCCACTGAGTAAAACAACAGTATAAAATAAATGAATATGACATCATTTTTCATCTACTATAGGATATATATTGCATTAGAGTGGGAAGACAAGTAGAGTGAGAAGAAAGAGTAAGCTACAATATGGTAGCGATATTACTTAGGAATAAGAGAAAAATGCAACAAAATATTAAATGAATTACCTGTTATGAAAAGTATATTTAGTAACATATCAGATTAAAATATGCTCATCAAAAGTGAAAAGAAAATCAAGCAAAGGGTGAAAGAGTAAAATTGAAAATAAAATTGGATTAATCTCATTCTATCAAACCTTTTACTATAAGAAAAAAGGTTTTGATTTAGAAAAAATAAACGCGATATTAAAATATTTTGAAAAATGATGATTAGAGGAAAGCACAAAGAAGTCAATTATAAAAAAAAGTGTAAATATTGTCAAAAAAAAGTGTAAATAACATTACTCATTGTCATAACAGATAAATCATTTGAGACATTTTATGAGTTAGAGGAAAACACAAAGAAATCATACCATTTAGATTTGGCCCACAAATATTATTGTTGGCTCTGACTAAAGCCACTAAAGGAATTTATAAATAACATTACTCTTACGATAACATATAAATAATTTGTGACACTTATAAATTAGAGGAAACCACAAATAAGTCGCCTATTAAAAAGACCATTTGAATTTTGTATGTAAAAACATGACTTCAGGGAAAAATATCACAACTAGTTTGACGCCTGAGACCCAAACAATCGTCAGCAACTTAATTGGTTTTTGAGGCCAAAAACATTGTTTTTTTCAAGCTTCAAGGAGAAAAAAGTGTGCTTTGCATCATCATTCCAATTAGTTCAAATTTTCTAAAGGAGAATAGTAAAGGGACCGGCAAGCAAACCATAGCTGGTGATTTGATTTGCACTAATCTTAGATGGAAATTTGAAATGACAATAATCGATGTAAGGGTTGATAATCTCATAAAGGATTTTCAAGAAAATAGGTTAGATTATGTGATGCCGCCAGCACTTGCACCAAAGAACTCACTAGAATTAAAGCCAAGCAATCACAAAAGATGAAGACTATGTTTTCAGATTTTAGATCACTACCTAGATTCTATATATACAACACATCTGCAATAATATTGTGCTTCTTATCGATTAGTCTGTCTCTGGCCTCTTCACCTATTTAAAATGTTCAATATGTATCCACACCTTTGTAAGTACTAAAAGAGTTACTTTCCCCTAACCTTTTCCAAATTAGGGAGATCTGCATACGGAATCGAGTATTTGTTTATAATAAATTTCTCACTTTTGTGAGTGCATGTGTATATAACATTACTCCTTGCATCTCATTTGATACAATGAGATAAAATATTTCTCTATAATAAAATTTCTAAATTATTTGAGTGCATGTAATTAACCAGTGGCAGACCTGGGTTGGGTTCAAGGGGTTAACCGCCTATATATCCTCTGAAAACACAAAGAAGTCACCTATAAGTATAGACCATTTGGATTTAGCCCCGCCGCTATATATCCTTTGGTGCAATGAGGAGCTCAAAAGTCGTGTAATTCTTCTTGAAAAATAATTGTTGGTTGGTTTGTTTTAATTTATTGAAAAGGATTTGTGATCACCGAGTTGTACAACTCTAGCATCTTAAACTGGAATTGACAAGATGCTATATCTCAGCATATCCAACTTTTTTATGAGAAAAAGGTTTTTATTGAGAAAAGAATAAATGTGAAGTATAAAAAAATTGTAAAAAGATGATGAACCATTGCGAATCCATTTTTTGGAAAAGAGGGGGTGTTTCAGTGAAAATAGAAGGGGTGCGAATATCATAGCCCTAAATGATGACATTCAAAAGCCCAGGCGAAAAAGCCTACTAGTTTTTAGAACAGAAGCTTTTTCAATGAAAAGGGGGGTGCAAAAAGTAAAGCCTAAATGATGGGCGCATTATCGAAAAATAGTGGTATAAATAGTAAGCACGTATACATTTGTTTTTTAAGCAAAACTAATTATTACTATTTTTTTAAAAAAAAGGAATAAAGTGATAGATAAGAAAAGACCATTTGGCCCCAAATATTATTGCCCACTCTCCCGAAGCCACCAAAAAAATGCAGCACCTCATTTGATAATGTGAGAACGAGAATTAGTCTATAGTAAAGTTTTCAATTATGTAAGTGGATGAATGTGTAAATAACATTACTCTTTGCAGTAATACATAAATTCTTCGAGACAACTTATGGGTTAGTGGGAAAAAAAAAGAATTCAATTGATACAATGGACTCAGTATTTGTTTATAATAAACTGATAAACTTTCAATTATGTGAGTGCGATAATATATAAATAACATTACTCTTTGCAATGTAAAGGAAGATGAAACACCTTATTGGATACCATATGATCGAGTATTTGTCTATAATAAATTTCTTTCTCACTTATGTGAGTGCAACAATATGTAAATAACATTACTCTTTTCAACTGATAAATCCTTTGAGACACTTAATGGTTAGAGAAAAACACAAAGAAGTCGACTATAAAAAATCTTTTCCGCTCTAACCGAAGCCACAAAATGAAGATAGGATCGATAATTTGTCTATGCTAACTTTTTCAATTATGTGAGTGCAAGCATCTGTAATTAACGTCGCTTTGTCCTAGGAATGTAGCTCAGTTGACGAGCTAAAGGACATGAAGGAGTTGCAGGAAGGGGGTCCAGGGTTCAAACCCCGGAAACTAGCATTATCCCACCCCCACTAACATTTGCTTATAAAAAAAACGTCACTTTTGCAATAAAAGATAAATCTTTGTGACACTTTATGAATTATAAAAAGAGATCATTTTGACTTGGTATGCAAAGACATCAATTTGGGGAAAGATAACGCAACTAATATGACACCTCACACCCTGACAATTATTTGCAACATATAATTTTTTTTATAAGCAATGTTAGTGGGGGTGGGAGAATGTTAGTTTTCGGGAGTTGAACCCGGGACTTTCTTTTTGCACTCATTTGGTGCACTCCTTCGGTATCCCTTAACTCGCCAACTGAGCTACCTACTTGGGATATTTGCAACATACTATGATTTAATAGGTTTTTTTGGCCAAAAACATTCTTTATTCACGAGTAAATTACTCGGCTCCAATCTTAATGAATTAAAAAGTATTACGTACCCAGGACAATGTTGTCTTCATGAGTTACCTCAAGGGTCTTGTTGCAAGTACCAATATCTTCTCTAAATTTTTCTTAGGCAAAAATACACTGCGGGTCCTTTAAGTTATGTATTTGTAACAAGTTGGTCCTTTAAGTTTTTTTTTGTAACAAGTAGGTCCTTTAAGTTATCTAACGTGTTCATCGTTGACCTTTTCTCAATTTTCCGTTCCAAAAACGCTTATGTGGCGTTAACGTGTTTGAGGTGGCAGTTGCGTTGCTGACTTGGGTACATTAAAGCTGACGTGTTATTTATAAATTGTTAAAAGCAAATAAAAAGGGAAGTTCAATTGACAGAAAAAGAAAGAGAAGAATGAATAGATTTTAGGGTTTCACAGAGAAGAAGAACGAAGGGAAGAGAACGAAGTTCGCAGAGAAGAAGATTGAAGCTTTTGGGTTTGTCAGTGTAACGTTTCTGGGTTTGTGACTGTTAACGTTTCTGGTTTCGCAGAGAAGAAGAATGAAGAACAACGAAGGATTCTCAGCACATGCATGTTACACTGAAGGTTGTTGAAGTTCGATTGACGAAGATTGAAGCTTTTAGGGCGCGTTTGAGGTATGTTATTCGTTTTTCCTCATCTTCTGTGTTGCTGTTTTGGGGATTAGGTTTTTCTTTGTGGTCCCTAATTAGTTTAATCTATAATGCATAAATCTCTGTGCTTGGATTGTCCCTATTTGTTTATTCTGATAATGGTGGGGTTTTCCTGATAATGGTGGGGTGGGGGTATACAGTGTTAAATTCTTAAAGTATGATGGTGTTGAATCTACGTGGTCCCTATGTTTTGTTTTTAGTGTAATGTGTACGTTGTTGAATTAAACAGGACAAAAAATGGATATTTTTTATGTTGACTTCCATCATGGGGGACAGTTTGTGGATTCAAACGGTACATATGTAGGAGAAGTTGAACCTTGCGAGTGTGATGGTGATAGGTGGAGTTATTTTGAAATTTTGGATCTTGCTAAGCAAATGGGGTATAAAGAGATAGTTGGATTGTGGTATGAATTTGGTGGTAAATTAAAGTTCCTTGAAAATGACTTTGGTGCCTTAGAGTTGCTAAATTGGGCCAAGAGTAAAGGAAAGGGACACATATACTTAGTCCACCCTATTTCCCAACCCGAAGTAGTTGAATTACCATTACTATCTGACACAAATGACCAAACTGCCCACACTGACACAAATGACCAAACTGCCCACACTGACACAAATGACCAAACTGCCCACACTGACACAAATGACCAAACTTCCCACACTGACACAAATGACCAAACTGCCCTCAATGACCCAGATGACCAAACTGCCTTCAATGATAGTGACGATAATGCATTAAAGGATAGGTTTAATGACTCAGATGATGAGGTAATAAATGATGGAATTGATGAGGTGCCAGTTGGAGTTGGAGGGTTTGTTGCTGGCCAAAATGAGCAACTAGTGGATGAACTTGATGATAACGAAACCCCTCAAGAAAAAAGGAGGAACAAGGGTGGGAGACCAAAGAGTAAAAAGAGTAAAAGATGTTCCAAAAACAGTAAAAGAAGACCCAAAAGAGCAAGAGTGGATGAAGGAACTTCTGTTGTTGTAGATGAGGAACCATCAAGTGAGGATGACTCAATTGATTTTGGGGTTAGGGAAAGGAATAAAGGTAAAATGGTTGATGGGGGTTTATCAGATTCTGATTATAAAACTGATGAGTTAGAAACTGATGAGGATTTAAGTAGTGATTACTCTGATGAGGATAGATTTAGAAAGGAAAAATACCCATCATTTAAGATGCCAAAGAAGTTTGATGATTACAAATGGGAATTGGGAAGCAGGTTCTCAACAAAGGAAGAGTTTAAAGAAGCAATTATCAATTATGCTATTCATAATGGAAGAGATCTAAAATTCATAAAGAATGATAAAGAAAGGGTTAGAGTTGGATGCAAGGAAGGGTGTCCGTGGGTTGCTCTTTGTAGTAAACTGTCAGATGAGGACACATGGCAACTGAGAAAGTTAATTGATACTCACACATGCAGCAGAGAGTATAATATTAGGATGTTTAACTCTGCTTGGCTTGGGAAGAAATTGTACTCAACGGTTAAAATAAATCCAAATGTGAAAGTGACTGCAATTTGTGAAAAAGTACATCAGAAATTCACTTATGGCATGAGTAGGATGAAAGCTTATAGGGCTAGAAAGGCAGCACTTGATTTAGTAGAAGGGTCATACAAGAGTCAATTTCGTAGATTGTATGATTACACACATGAGTTGTTGAGATCTAACCCAAATAGCACAATTAAGTTAACTGTCCAACCAACTGAGCAACAACCAGAGGACTATGTCAACAGACCATTATTGCCAAGTTTTCAAAGACTTTACATGTGCCTGGATGGTTGTAAGAGAAGTTTCTTTGTTTGTAGACGAATAATAGGACTTGATGGATGTTTTCTCAAAGGTAATTATGGAGGGCAGATTCTTGCAGCAATAGGGAGAGACCCTCATGCCCAAATGCACCAAGACAATCTCAAACACAAAGTGAAGAGGCCCAAAACCACACTCAAACACAAACTGCACAAGCCCAAAACACACATGAGACACATATTGCACAAGCCCAAAACATACCCCAAACACAAACTGCACAATCCCAATCATCAACCCGAATCCAAACAAGGCAATCTGCACAACAGTCCCAACCCCTTACAGCTACCCAGTTACTTGCCAGATATAGAAGGGATAAACAGCAGAGACCTACTACAGCTTTTCAGCCACCAAGACCAAAGCTGCCCACAAGGAGAAAACATAATTAGGAAGCTTGGTCTTTATGTCTATTTTATGTATTTTGATGTTCTCAAACATATGGCATTTCTCTGACTTATGACCTATTTTGATGTAATCAAAGATATGACATTTTGTTCAGTTATGGTCTATTTTGATGTAATCAAGGATATGGCTTTTTGCCGAATTATGGTCTATATCGATGTAATTAATGATATGAAATTTTGACATGAATTCTGTACGATTCATTTCAGTTCAGTGTAACAAAAAGATCCTTGAAGTTGGTTTTAGTGTAACAAAAAGGTCCTTGAAGTTGGTTTTAGTGTAACAAACAGGTCCTTTAAGTTTTTTTAGTGTAACATATAAGTATTTTAAATTTTTTCAGTGTACCAGTTAAATCCTTACTGCATAATATCACATTACTGATGTGTACAAGATAATTGGACAGATATGATTATCTCATATCATCATAGAAATTAACGATTACGATATCATAAAAGTCTTGATCAAATATGCTAACCATTGATTCTTGACCAAAATACAATAATACACATAATAATCACCACTTATTGACCAAAATACACATCAAAATTACACAAACCAAAACTAAAAACATTACAACAAAGACCAGCATCTTCATCATCTTCATCATGTTCTTCATCAAGTCCTTAGTATAGTTGTCATCACCATGAATCTTTTTTAGAGCCCTTCTAAGTGTGTTGATTTCCATATCCTTTTCCACACACTCTGCATGCAGAAGTTTCTGTTTCTTCTATTCCTGTTTGCACTTGTTCATTGGGTTCTTTTTCAAGCCATTTAAAAAATCCACATCATTCATCAACACCTTCTTGCTATTATAAAAAGACATTTCAGCAAATCAGCCCAAAACAGAAACCATATAAGAGAATGTAGCAATATACGTACCACAAAGAATCTGCAACCCCAAAAGAGCTTCCCAAAGTTTGGATTTTTCTTCTTAACCGTTCTAATCACTGTTTTCGCTCCACAACGACATTTAGGTGCGATATGACCATGTGTTGCACTCGAAAATAAGGATTGGGAGTTCTGGCTTCGTGAATTCGATCCATTGCTACAGTATGAAGCCATTGATTGAATAATGGTTGGATCTGGTTTGTTTTAGGGCTTCAATTTGTTTTCTGAAATTTGGGGATTTGGGGGGTTTAAATGGAGAAGAAGACATTTTTGTTATTTATTTAAATGTTAAATAAAATCTTAATCCAAGTCAGCAACGTAACTGCCACCTCAAACACGTTAACGCCACATAAACGTTTTTGGAACGGAAAATTGAGAAAAGGTCAACGATGAACACGTTAGATAACTTAAAGGACCTACTTGTTACAAAAAAAACTTAAAGGACCAACTTGTTACAAATACATAACTTAAAAGACCTGCAGTGTATTTTTGCCTTTTTCTTATTAGATATTTCCCAAACGAGGCTGCCTATTGAAACAACCATTGGTTTATTTATAAATCAACAACATACATAGAGCTTTAGTTATTTCTCGGTTATTTTATGTTGCCTTTACTAGGGTAATTTTAGAGTATAATTGTTAGTTTTCATTGATATTGAGTATTTTGGAATTAGTACCTAATGTATATATACCTTTGAAATATATTCAAGGAGAGAAGAGTCTGCTTTGAAATATATGATGCCACCAGCACTTGCACCAAAGAACTCGCTAGAAATAGAGCCACGCGATTACAAAAGATGAAGACTATGTTTTCATATTTGACAGCACTACTACTTAGATTCTATATATACAAAACATCTGCAATAATATTGGTGTTACTTATCAATTAATATGTCTCTGCACCTATCTAAATAGTTCAATATGATTCAATCTCCAACAAGCTTCTTCAACCTTTGTTAGTACTAAGAGAGTTACTTTCCCCTAGCCTTTTCCAAGTCAGGGAGATCTGCAAATAATTGTCATTTATGTCAGCTACAAGGTGAGCAGAAAAGCACTATAGATACATAAATCAATATGATACAGTTGTTTACTTGATTATTATACAATCTTTTGATCTGACAAAAGTATCAATTGTGGTAAAAGAAAGACCTTAAATCCTTATCTTTTTTGTAAAAAAATACCGACAGAGATACAGAAGAAGGCATGTATGCTTTATTTTGACCTTATAGTATGAGATGGATTAAAGAGTATATATATTTTTCCAGCTAAATATTTAGTAAATAGAAGTCCCTCAAATTTATGAAAAATTTGGTTTAGTGTCTGATATTAACAATATTCCTAATTTGCCCCGACATTTCCAATTGTTATTCAGGCTATCCCCTAAGATTCTCACATTTAGTCCCTGACTTTTACAACTTAATATCTATTAAGTCTCCGAGTTATACAATTTAGTATCAGTTTGATCTCTATCAAGGACCAAGCTGATACTAAGTTGTAAAAATCAGGGACTTAATTGATACCAAGTTATAAAAGTCAGGAACTAATGTGACACTAAGAATTTGAAGGATTAAAATGAATCAAGTTTGAAAATGTTAGGGAGTAACTAGAAATATTGTTATGACGGGGACTAAACTAAACTTTTCTAAAATTTGAGGGACTAAATTGCTATTAACTCACTAAATAGTAGAGCATATATTCAACACTGACATCAAAATTACTGAAAGAAAACATCAGTTTAGCAAGCAATTGGAAGAATCATTGTAATTGAAGTAGAGATACAAAGGATTTACTCACATAACATTCCTTCATCATCACTGCTTTCATCATCTTCACCAGCAAACTGCAAACGAATAAGATCCATGGGACAAGATTAGGTACCTGGAGTTTTGTTAAACTCTACAACTCACAATCACATTTACAAGTGAAAGAGTTAACTTACACGTCCATCATCGTCCGATCCAAAATCAGCTGCAAAAAGTACAATAGAAGCTTTAATTAGATGAGTGAAATACTCCTATTTCTAGATCAATGGAGACATTTTAGAGAAGTAAGATAACCCCATGGCGACACATTGTACAACACTAATCTAAGTCTCCTTTTTGTACTAACATTCCAGAGACTAAGGTCTGTACAATTAGGACAAAGCCCATCTAAATACCATTGGCAGCATAACAAGAAGCCCAACACAAATAGAATTTAGAATAAATCCTCAATTTAGTCCCTAAAGCATCACTCTCTCCCATTTAGTCCCTAAACTATGAAAGACCTATTAAAGTGTCCCTGAAGTTTATCTCCGTTCATCAATTTAGTCTCTAAGTGGCAAATTTTAAAGACTAAATTGATGGCCAGAGATAATCTCTAGAGACTATTTTATGAGTTTTTAGACTAAATTGAAGGTTTAATTTATAATTTATAATCCTATTTTATAAGTAACCTTCAAGCTGAAGCTAATTAAGCTTCAGCTTGTTGAAAATAAGACAATAAAATAAAATAACTTTGAAAAATAACAGGATTCAAAAACCACCACATGCGATGAGCTCAAAAAAAGAGTTGTGCTATATATTACGACACAATAATATCCTACGTGTTCCCTGTTTTTTTCTATAAAACTATGTAAAACAGTAAAAATAGCAATTGTTTTTAACTTCACTAATTTTGCTTCTATCCCCAAACTGTAACAGAGGTGGTGACCGCCCATCATCTTCCTCGTCCTCCATAAATGGTGTCATTCATGCGAATAAATTCCCGCCTCAGTTTGCGTTGCAAACTCTCCTCATCGCCTATCAATATTTTCATCGTCATCACTCGCGTGTCACTCCAAATCCTGGTCATCACTCACTTCCTATAATAGTTAATTGAAAACAAGGCATAAATTTCCTTTATTTTTTGTTATGGTTTGAAATTGAGACAGCAACTAGGCATAGTTGTTGTATGCTGCTAGATTGGACCCTCATTTATTAGCTTTTGGATAGACACAAGGGAGGTGCCAGTGGAGTGCAGAACAAAAATTGCAGGAAAACATGCAGATCCAATAAAAATGAAGAACAAATAATGTTATATCTATCATTCATTATTTTCACGAAGAAATAATGAAACGAGATCTGCAAGAAACGGTTGGAGAGAAAAGATATTGACTGTGGCTAGAAGCTTGGAACAATACATACATAGCTAAAACAACACACTGTTCAAAAGAGTCATTGTGGAATCAAATTGCTTGAACAAAATGAGCAGCATGACCGAGGAAAGAGGGACCAGCTAGAATGATGCACAAAAGAAATACAAAGTCGGTGGCTTGTAACATGGACTAGTATTAAATGTTTCCTTCATAGATTACACCAGATCAATGGTTAGATTTGAAAGTAAAGTCCTATTGAATCTTATCATGCCTCCGTTTCTTCTAGGAAAGAGACACAGTGGAGTTTTCCGGCGTGGATGAGAGTGGGTCGTCGGGTACTTTTGTCCCCACTAGTACATTCAGTCAAGGCATTGGAGTTGCTTTTGTGACTGTGGGCTTGGAGGTTGCTGGTGATGATGGGGGTGGGTGGAAGGAGGAAGAAGAAAGGTGAAAGAGATGTAATCTGGTGTGGGAGATCCATGATAAGATTCAATAGGATTGCCAAATCTAACCATTGATTTGGTGTGGTCTATGATGGACAAATTTAATACTAGTCCATGTTAAAAGTCACCTTCACTAAAGAAATACCAAGTAGTTAGCTCAGTTGGCGAGCTAACGGATACCGAAGGAGTGCACCAAATCAGTGCAAGAAGGAGGTCCCGGGTTCAACTCCCGGAAACTAACATTCCCCCACCCCACTAACATTGCTTATCAAAAAAAAAACCTTCACTAAAGAAATATGCAATAGATAAAGAGGAGTGCTAGCAACACTCTCTTTAACACTCACCCTCCAACACTCCTTCAATGATTGCATGGAATTCATGTGGGTTCCATCACTTTGAAAATGGGACCCACTTAGTTAGTGGGACCTACATGAATTTCATTCAATCATTGAGAGAGTGTTAAATAGAGTGTCGCTAGCACTTCTCATAGATAAATAACCATCGTTTGATGGAAAATTGAACTTCCGAGGTCATAATCACATCCATGATCCATGTCTAAAGATTTTGGATGGTGCCATTTGAGATAGAAAGCTTGCTGGTTGCTATTTCAGTGTTTTTGGATTTTCTATTAATATGCACTATGCAGGCTTTCCTAATGGACAACACTTATAGATAGAGAAGAAATGAGGATTGATGGTTATCAGGTGTCGATTCAGCTCCCCTCACTCTGGTGATATCGATCCATAGACCTTATATTTTATCTATATATTACCGAATATTTGCATAATAAACCATGAAATCCCTGGCAAACTGCTGTCCTAAAAAGTTATAACTAAGTATAAATCTCTCAGAGAGAGAAGCATGTAATTTTGTGCTAAAAAAAGGAAGAAAAAAGAAACAGAAGCAAATATAGTTGTAACTTGTAAACGTTCCATGCGAATATCTTTTCATAAGGAGGAAAATCTGGACAAACAGTTTCCAATTCCAAGTTCATATGCCATGCAAATATGAAAGTCTTCATGACATTAAAGTTGAAAAAAATATATCTCCAGTAGAAATCATAACTAAGTATCATCAGAGTGAACAAGTTTTCTTTCCAGTAGAAATCTAGAACAAAATTGTCAGAAAGAATATTCTTCAAACTAACATGTAGATATCAATTCCCATGTTAATTGGAGTTGAAATTTGAAATGCCAATGCCAATTAGAAAATTCTAGCTTCTAAGGAAGTTATGATTAAGAAAGCTTACAAGCTGACTCTTCATCATCCTCATCACACCATTTGTTCCAATCAACCTTCAGGTATGGTGCAGGTTTCTCTTCAGACTTCAGTATTCTTTTCCACCAACCTTTCTGACCTTTCTGAATTGAGCATAGTATGTTTCTTGAGCTAGTTTTAGTTTTACAACCCTACAGAGCACGGTGAAAAGTTTAAGGACAGGACTATCCAATCTTTTCAAAAGAATGGAGATGGAAAAAGAAATTGAAACAATTGTGAAGGGAAAAAGTCAAAGACCAAGATATCACATTCTATAAAGAATATTATTTCACTACAGGATAACATTTAAGTAGTGTTCATATTTTATTCAACTCCTATGCAAGCTTCATATAAGAGCACTATTTTAACATAAAAACTTTTGCACATCTTATTTATACATGCACTGTATAGAGATAAAATCCAAATGCTATTTTGCGTGTGTCTGAGAAATGTGCCAGATGTCATATGCACAACCATCTTTTATCATAAGCATTTACTTGAGAGAGCAATAAAAACTAAACAGAAAAAGAACAATGCTAAAGATATTAACGGTAAAAAAAAGTGGTAACAGAATCAAGAGCAACAATTGATAAAGCAGATGGTTAGAGGACAATAAAAGGGGGCAATAACTGGTTGTTTTTCTTTGCTTGTGTGGTGTGAAAATGGAGTGTGGTGTGAAAATGCAGTGAAAATATGACAGTGAACCAATGACAAACTTGTAGGTCAATTTTTATAAAAATAAAAAGTTAATCAGGCTTGAATTGAAAAAAAAAATCTCCATCCTCTTTGTCAAGGGGCAACTTTTTAACAATTTTCAGTAGAAAGTGTCATTTAACTGTACTAGCAAGTATATGAATCTATGCAGAGGTATTTCAATCCCATCATTGGTAAAGGTTCAAAGACCATATAGTCTCATCTTAAAAGAGATGCTACAAAATAATAATCACAAATATATATATATATATATATATATATATATATATATATATATATATATATATATATAAAAGGATAATGTCCAGGTTCTACAGGATTTCCATAATGTCCCCTTGAGCATGAATCCTCTTTTTGAGGATCTTGTTCTGAATCTGCTCGTTAACCTCGACGCCAATGACGTGTTTGGTGACATTTCAGAAATAGTCAACAATGTGGTAGGTTCTGAGGAAGGTGGTCTAGGCTATGATACCGATCTTCCTGAGTGGGCAAAAGAATGAGTCTCTCGTGCGAGATCTTAAACCATGACCGGACATCTTTTCTAGGGTTTCCCTCGGCCTTAATTTACAACTCAGTGACAGAAAACATTCATTTTGTAAAAAATAGCATAAAAATCTTAAAAATTTGTGGTAGGGTTAGATAATGGTGAATCCCCAAGGTTGTAGCAGTTTCAACAGAAGAAGATATCAAAGCATCATCTCATCATAGATTTGTTGGGTGAATATAAAACATCAACTTCAAATTGTCCAGAAAAACACAAAATGTCCAACAATCTAAAAGGGTAATAAAAGCACAAATTCTTATTCAAGTCCCAGATAAATGTAACTGAAATTGCCTATAGCCAGTCCCCAAATCATAGTTCCAATCTAGTTGTTTTATGTGCAATCATCAATATCATAACTTACTCTTACCTAACCCCAAAACATGATTTCAAACAAAGCAAGCAAAGAATTGAACAAAAGCATTGCGATTTTTAAAATCAATAACCCAATCACTAACTCACCTCAGGTTCAATTGATCCATAAAGTTGTAAGCTAAAGCTGTAGGAGGATTCATCATGAGCCCTAGAAGCAGAGAAAGTGAACAAACCCTGAGGCTCACACTTCACAGAAACATCTTTGGCATCAGGTAGAGCAACAGTTAGGTAAACCTTATCAGAACGCTGTGCCCACAGAACTTCGGGCTGGCGACTACACACAAACCCAAAAACAAAAATCAATTTTCCAATTACAATTACAATAAAGATATGATTTTGATGATTGAAACTAATGTGGTGGTGGGATTAACATCATATAAACAAATGGGGTGGTGCTAAAACTAAAAAAACCTGGATTTCATTTCGACCATTTAGGTGCCAAAGTTAAATGGAGAGAGGGAGAGAGAGAGAGGGAGAAGAAGAGAGAACCTCATTTGGTGAGTGGAAGTGAAGAAGGCGAATGGAATGTGGGTGTGAAATGGAGTCGGATTCTCGACAGCAGACTTTTCTACCGCAAAAATCTGAACCATGAGATTAATCCAACGGGTAGAAATATTAGAGAAATAATAAACAATAATAATAAAATAATCAGCAAACGGCTCAAATCATCAATTTGTTTTAGGGGGTGATAGTTTTGTGCAAAGAGATCTCAGCGTGGCTGTGAATGTAGAACATGTAACAGGCACATGTCTTCATTTCAGACACTATTGTACTAGTCACAAGAAGGGATTTGCATCCTCTGCTGCCTCTGCACCGTGCAGCAGTCAGCAGAGCCGTTAGATTTAGAGAGAGATATCTTCTCTCTAAATCCGATGGTTCTGCTGCCTGCTGCACGGTGCAGAGGCAGCAGAGGATCCAAACCCCACAAGAAGCCATGGATGGTTCACCTACCAAGCCTACGAGTGCTCTGTTTGTGGGTAAGCCTTAGATGGCCACATAAGGAGGCAGAGAGATGCAAATTATTTGAAGGCTTAAATATATGTTCAGCCCCTGTAAATATAGCCAAAATCCAGTTAAGTCCCTGTAAAAATAAAAGTTTTAAAATGACCCTTGTAAATATTAAATGTTTGTGGTTAAGCCCCTCTATCACTTTTTCATCAAAAAAAGCTGAACATATAATATTTATAAGGGTCGTTTTAAAATTGTTAATATTTACAGGGTCTTAAATGGATTATGGTCATATTTACAGGGGATGAACATTTTAGAATTTTTAATATTTACAGGGGCTTAAATGGTTATGGCCGTAATTGCAGGGGCTGAACATATATTTTTACCCTCTGCAAATATGGAAAATTGACCGAAGGGCTTAACCGCAAACATTTAATATTTACAAGGGTCATTTTAAAACTTTTATTTTTACGGGGGCTTAACTGGATTTTGGCTATATTTGCAGGGGCTGAACATATATTTAGGCCTTATTTGAATGGACAGAATAATTTTACGATTGTGAGTTGGAATAACACGGGTAGCAGTCTTAATTCTTCACCAAAGTGAGTTTTGGTTTTAGGTTTAAATTTGAGTGTTGAAACCGTGGTGGACAAGATGAGTGTTAAGTCTTGATCGAATAAACAGTGAGACGGGGAGAAAATAAGACATCGTTTCGTTTGCCATTTCTTATTATTACTAGCAAAAAGACGGGCACCGTCTTTCCGCTTTTCCTATTACGCTACGGTAGATGCTTACTTAGCAATAGTTTATTTTGTGTTTTGGGCTGGGTTAGTGCAGTCCAGATGTCACTCCAAAGCCCCACTAGGTATATCGCCGCAAACCGCTACACACACCCTCTTGATCTAACGACCAAGCTTGGCTAGGCGAGGTCGAAAGGTTAAAATCATACCTCATCTCTTCACTTGCGCTACCATGCGCCTTGGTCATTGACTTATATAACTTAGTATCAATTTGGTCCCCACGATGACAAACTAATTTTTTTAAAAGAGTATCAATTTAGTCCGTAACATCTGAATGACGTAGCATGCTGACATGAATTTTTTTTGTCAATTTGGTCCATGACATTTACCACACTGGCACTTAATCGCCTCATAGGCTCTGTAACTAACCCTGGTTGACGAAAGGACTATGTTGACACACTTTTGTAAATATTGAGGACTAAATTGACATATATGAAAAGTCAGGGACCAAATTGAATATTTTTTAAAATTCAAGGACTAAATGGGAGAATAACCTCAATTCTAACTCTAGCTGAGTTCCCAAACCCGAACCGTAGTGTTGTTCAAAAAAAACCTAACCGTAGATGCTTCTTCCAAATTCCTCTTGTTCCCACGACTCGTCCCTCTCCTCTCCCCCTCCGTTTCCGTTCAGTTCTCTCTCCCCCTAGCTCGGTCCCTTCATTGCTTTTCCACTGTCCTTGTTTTTGCATTCTAGAGAAAAAGAGACAAGTTGTTAAAGCCCTACAAAATATTGAAAATCTTGATACATTCTCCATGGAATGCACCATGATCCCACTCATTTCAATGTCTCAATCTTACGGTCACACGAACTCTTCTTTTAGGCATGGCATCCTCTCCCTCGTTGGGATCCACTCTTCAACGACGACGTTGTGCCTGAGTTTGTGTGATCGTAAGATTGAGACCTGAAAATGCTGAAAAGAGATCTCAGAGGCTGATTTTGGTGATTGATTGATCTTCAACATGACCTTTAAAAGACTGAAACTTATGAGTTGATGATATGCTTACTCGTTTTGTATCAATATCTACAAATTGCCGGAACTATTTGCCAATAGTTTTACAAATTGCCGCAACTATTTGCCAATAGTTTTTTGGAGGAGATGATGCAGAAGAATTAAAAATGATTAATGAACTTGTTTATATTCTTCCATGTTAAAGTGTGATGACAACATTTTGTTTTCAAGTACTTAAGAGTATATATCTCAAACCATGAAGTTTGGAACAGTTGCTCTGCCACCTTATAAAGCTTTCTAGTACTTAAGAGTATATATCTCAAACCATGAACATTTTCTTTCACACCACTTATATTAAAATTAGAAATTATGAATTGATGGTTGATAAAATTATATTTTTACAAACAACTTAAATTGAGTCTCTATGTGAAATTAAAACTACCTTTTTAGTCATTTAATTTTGTTTATAAATAATTATTAATTTATATTTATTTATTTTAATTATATTTTTCTTAACCTTCACCACTTTTCTTACGCATCGTAAGCTTCTTCTCCCTCTCAATCTCTCTCACACTCCTCGTTCCTCATTGTCATCGGTCTCTACCATGTCTCCTTTTTTGGCGGCCCTTGATAACTCTAATTTATATAGAGTTATTTATACTTCTAAACGCAACAAATTGCTTTAAACTCAAGTACAAAGTGTGTTAAATATAGTAATATTAGTAAAATAACAACATTCTAGGAATTATGCGATGAATAAAGCATTTTGTATATATATTGGTATGTTTGATGTGTTTGTTCAGTTTTTCTACAGATGATGCTTCTGCACCACAGATGCTTCTGCACTTAGTGCTTCTGCACCACAGATGCTTCTACACTTAGTGCTTCTGCACCATCCTGCGCTGAAGATTTATAAACCCACAATGGAAGCACCTCAAATCATACCTCTACTCCAAAAACTTCTATGACATCATGCTTTGTCACAATTCACATGGAGCACATGGCCACATGCATAAGGAGGCGCCCACCATAAACATCATCATGAAAGGCTATTTACCTAAAGACATATGGCCTTACATAATTGGACATCTTCTTATGGAAATGTGCTGAACTCAATCTCCTTATCTAAAGATCAGAAAAGCAACCATGGTAAAGCCTCCTTAGGTTAACTTGGTTTTCAAGCAAACCCTCAACCAAAGGAAATTTCCAAGGCTATAAAAAGGGCTCCCACTTCTCACTTGAATCGCATCGCATATCTCACTTGATTATATGTAGATCAAACACCTTACTTATATTTTAGTAGTTTCAATTCTTGCATTTCAATTACTAGTTAGTTGTAAGAAGGTGAGGAAGGAATTGACACCCTCTTTCTCCACTTCTTCATAGATAGACGAAGGAATCAGTGCTTCTGCACCTGTCAGAATTCATGCAAAGGAACATCAATTTGTGTAACTTCTACCCTATTGATATCTTTTATATGATTCATGTTATCATGTTCCTTACAGATTCTCTCTATTATATAATGAGTAACATGAGCTAAATTCCTTTAGTTGAGATGTTCTAAACTTATAATGTTCTTTTGAGTAAGTTAATATGTTTTTAAGTGTTGTAGCATTTTGGGTCTTGTGTTATACTACATCCATCTTATTTTAAGGTTGATCTCTTACAATAAGTAGAGTTATATTCACAGACATGGTTTATAGTTAGAAATCAAGACTAATAAGGGTGAGTGTTTTAATAAAGGCTTTGTTGAACTTGTTTTAATAAAGAAGCTGTGTTAAAACCATGTTAAGTCCTAGACATAGGATAACATAGTCCTTAGGGTGAAACAGCGGGTACTTCAAAGGCAGGAGTGAACTTATTTAGCAAGCCCAGACATGGGAAGCTTGTAATGAAACTCTGAAGAAAGTAGCTGAAAAGCACACACTTATGCTACTGCACTCAATGCTACTGCACTTGATGCTTCTGCACTCGATGCTTCTGCATCTCTAAAAACATAGAAACTCTCAAAAGAAGCATTATATAGTAAAGACATCTCAACTATCTTTCTCAACTGATTTCCTTCATCTTAATTTACATACTTGCATTCTGTTTTTACTTAAACTAAAAACCCCAAAATTTGCGAGTAGAATAGTAGTACTAATTTTTATGCTTTCTAAACATACATAAAGTTAATCCAATCCCTGTGGGTTCGACCTTTCTTATCATTATATTACTTGTTTGTGACTGTGTATACTTGCACATCTTTTCACACACCAAGTTTTTGGAGCCGTTGCCGGGGATTGCCATTAATTTTTGTTGTTTAGATTTATAAGTTAGTATTTTATTACTCTGGTAGTTATTTTCTGTGCAGAAACAGGTGCAGATGCACTAGCATATGCCCAGAGATAAGCCACCAGAATTTGAATTCGATCCAGAGATTGAAAGAAGGTTCAGGAGTTTGCTAAGACTTCAAAAACAAAGGAATCAAGACTGCAGAAACATGTCTCATCACAGTGAGGGACACAGCTCAAGATCAGCCTCAGTTGAAGGAGGACCTGGTTCACAGCATGATACTGAAGAAGGCCACAGAAATCAATTCATCAACATGGGCCCAATAGGTATGATTAATGATAGAAATAGACCCATGAGGGATTATGCTATGTTTGATCATCAAAATATGCAAACAAGTATAGCAAGACCTCATATTGATGCTGTGCATTTTGAATTTAAACCCATGATGTTCCAAATGCTACAAACAATTGGTCAATTTGGTGGATCTCCCCATGAGGATCCCCATGAGCATTTAAAACAGTTTTTAGAAGTATGTAGTAACTTTATC
This sequence comes from Astragalus membranaceus, assembly GCA_039519185.1. Lineage (NCBI taxonomy): Eukaryota > Viridiplantae > Streptophyta > Magnoliopsida > Fabales > Fabaceae > Astragalus > Astragalus membranaceus. Next base: position 34,799,319 of record CM076852.1, on the reverse strand, counting down.
ATTCCTGGTGTTAGTGAAGATGCCTTTAGACTTAAGCTATTTCCATACTCTTTAAAAGATAAGGCTAAATCATGGTTAAATTCAATGGAGCCTAATTCTATCCATTCATGGAATGAAATAGCTGAAAAATTCTTGGCAAAATATTTTCCACCCATTAAAAATGCCAGGATGAGGAATGATATTACATCTTTTAGACAAAAAGAATTTGAATCATTGTTTGAAGCATGGGAAAGATGGAAAGAACTTTTAAGAAAATGTCCACATCATGGTCTACCTATCATTATTCAAATGGAAACTTTTTACAATGGTTTAGAACCCCAAACCAAAATAATGCTTGATGCATCATCTGGGGGTGTGTTATTAAACTTATCTTATAATGAAGCATGTGAATTAATTGATAGAATTGCAACCAATAGTTCTAGCTGGCCTACTGAGAGGGTAAGTGCCCAAAAGAAACCAGCAGGGGTACATGAAATCAGTGATATATCAGCCCTATCTGCTCAGTTAGCTTCTCTGACAAACATGTTTAAAAACTTCACTTCAACCAGTGCATCTGCACCTAGTGCAGCTGCACCAACTGAAAACACTGCAGCAGCCATAGAACAAACCCCCCAGGAGACACAAGTTGTGTGTATTGTGGAGGAGGCCATTTGTATGAAGAATGTCCCAGCAACCCTGTCTCTGTATATTTTGTAGGATATAACAGGAATAACAACCCTTACTCTAACACCTATAACCCTGGCTGGAAGAACCACCCAAATTTCAGATGGAACAATACTGGTGCATCTGCACCAGCCACACCACCAGAATTCCATTCACAGAACAACCAAAAACAACAACCACCTACCATTGATAACTCTTTAACAACCTTGCTCAAGTCTTTCATTAGTGAAACCAGAACAGCTAGGAAAGCACAAGATGCCTCTATAAAAAATTTAGAAAATCAGGTGGGACAGTTAGCAACAGCTCTGTATCAAAGACCAACAGGTACATTACCATCAAATACAGAAGCTACCACAGCCCAAAGGCCAGGAAAGGAGCAGGTAAAAGCCATTGCTCTAAGAAGTGGAAAAGATCTTACAGATCCAGGTGAAGATCAAGGTGAAGGTAAGGGAGAAAAAAATAAAAATAAAAAAATACTCATGGTGCAGAAGCACCAGATGCATCTGCATCTCCTGAAGTTCCAACTCCAAGGTTAGTTTCTGAATACCCTCCTCCTCCTTATCCTCAAAGGTTAAAAAAGGCACATGAGGAGAAACAATTCAGTAAGTTTCTTGAGATTTTAAAACAAATACACATCAATGTTCCCTTAGTTGAAGCACTTCATCAAATGCCTAATTATGCTAAATTTATGAAAGATGTCCTTTCAAAAAGAAGAAGATTAGGGGATTTTGAAACAATTGCTATGTCTAAGGAATGCAGTCTAATTCTACAAAGCAAAATTCCAAGAAAACTAAAGGATCCTGGTAGCTTTACAGTCCCATTCTCAATAGGAAAATCTTATACAGGTCGTGCATTGTGTGATTTAGGTGCAAGTATCAACTTAATGCCTAAATCCATATTTACACAGCTGGGGATTGGAAATGCTAGGCCCACAACAGTAACACTTCAACTAGCTGATAGATCAATAGCTTATCCAGAAGGAATCATTGAAGATATTTTGGTTAAGGTTGACAAATTTGTATTCCCTGCAGATTTTGTTATTCTTGATTTTGATGCAGATAAAGAAGTCCCAGTCATTCTTGGGAGACCATTCTTAGCAACTGGAAAAGCACTAATTGATGTGCAAAAGGGAGAACTGACCATGAGAGTAAATGATCAAGAAGTGAAATCTAATGTGATGAGTGCTCTGAAGTATCCTGCTGAGGAAAGTGAAGAGTGCTCAGCAATCACCAATCTTGACCATTTGGTACAGAAGCAATTTCAGAAACAGTATGATTATCTCACCAGTGCACTAGCACCAGATGCTTCTGCACCTCCTGAAGAAGAAATCTTGGAAAAAGACATTTTTTCAAGAGAAGCACTAGCACAAAAGGTATGGTCTAGAACTTTTGAATCTCTTAATTTGGAAGACCCTAACCTTAAAAAGAATTTACCTTCAATTGAACAACCTCCTAAGCTAGAATTGAAGGAATTGCCCAAACATTTGAAGTATGCTTTCTTAGGGGAAGATGAGGCACTTCCAGTGATCATTGCCTCTGACTTAACAGTAGAGCAGGAGCATGATCTCATTTGTACCTTAAGAAAGCATACAAAAGCTATAGGCTGGAAAATGGCAGACATAAAAGGAATTAGCCCTTCTATATGCATGCATAGGATAAATTTAGAAGATAACTCTAAAAATTATATAGAAGGACAAAGAAGGCTAAATCCTATAATGAAAGAGGTTGTAAAGAAAGAAATCATCAAGTGGCTAGATGCTGGAATCATATACCCCATATCTGATAGTGCATGGATAAGCCCTATTCAGTGTGTTCCAAAGAAAGGAGGTATGACAGTAATAGCCAATGAAAAAAATGAATTGATACCAACAAGAACTGTTACAGGTTGGAGGATCTGTATGGATTATAGAAAACTCAATAAGGCCACAAAGAAAGATCACTTCCCTTTACCCTTCATTGACCAAATGTTAGATAGGTTGGCAGGTAAGGAGTTTTATTGTTTCTTAGATGGTTATTCAGGGTACAATCAGATTGCAATAGAACCTGAAGACCAACAAAAAACCACCTTTACATGCCCCTATGGAACATTTGCATTTAGAAGAATGCCTTTTGGACTCTGTAATGCACCTGCAACATTCCAAAGGTGCATGATGTCTATCTTTTCTGACTTCATTGAGCAATCAATGGAAGTATTCATGGATGATTTCTCAGTCTTTGGAAACACTTTTCAAACATGTTTATCAAATTTAGAGAAAATTCTCCAAAGATGTGAGGAAACAAACTTGGTACTTAATTGGGAGAAATGTCACTTCATGGTACAATAAGGCATTGTATTAGGTCACAAAGTATCAAAGAAAGGTTTAGAAGTAGATCAAGCAAAGATTGAGGTCATTGAAAAACTACCACCTCCAACAACTGTCAAGGGAATCAGAAGCTTCTTAGGCCATGCAGGCTTCTACAGAAGATTTATCAAAGATTTTTCAAGGACATCCAAGCCATTATGTACACTCTTGCAAATTGATGCACTTTTTAACTTTGATAAGCCTTGTATGGAAGCATTCCAAAAACTCAAAAAAGCATTGGTAACTGCACCAGTGATTGTTACACCAGATTGGAGCAGGCCATTTGAATTAATGTGTGATGCTAGTGATTTTGCTGTAGGAGCTGTCTTAGAGCAAAGGTATGACAAAATCTTTCATTCTATTTATTATGCTAGCAAGACATTAATTGAAGCTCAAATGAATTATACTGTAACAGAAAAAGAATTGTTGGCAGTGGTTTTTGCATTTGATAAATTTAGATCCTACTTGGTTGGCACCAAAATTATTGTCTATATTGATCATGCTGCCATCAAGTACTTGATCTCCAAGAAAGATGCAAAACCAAGGCTAATAAGATGGATTTTTCTCCTTCAAGAATTTGATCTTGAAATCAGAGACAAAAAAGGGGTGGAGAATCAGGTTGCTGACCATTTATCTAGACTTGAAGGTGAAAGAACAGATACACAAAAGGGAGAGATCAAGGAAAGCTTTCCTGATGAAAAACTGTTAGCCATAACTCTAACAGCATCCAGTGCTTCTGCACCTAGTGTTTCTGCACATTGGTTTGCTGACATTGTTAACTTTCTTGTAAGCAAGGTGGTACCAGTGAACATGACTTACCAACAAAGAAGGAGATTTTTTCACATAATCAAGGAATATCACTGGGATGACCCATTTCTATACAAAATGTGTCCAGACCAATTAATGAGGAAAGGCATCCCCCAAGAAGAACAGCAAGTAGTGCTTCTGCACTGCCATGCTGCACCATATGGAGGACACTTTGGATGCAACAGAACAACAGCTAAGGTACTACAGTCTGGTTATTATTGGCCAACTTTATTTAAAGATGCATATTCAATGGTCAAAACTTGTGACAAATGTCAAAAAGCAGGTAATATTTCTGAAAAACATGAAATGCCTAGAACTAATATATTAGAAATTGAACTTTTTGATGTATGGGGCATGGATTTCATGGGACCATTTCCACCTTCTTTTGGCAAACAATATATCTTAGTAGCTGTGGATTATGTGTCTAAATGGGTAGAGGCAGTAGCATTGCCTAATAATGATGCCAAATCTGTTAGCAAATTCCTTTTGAAAAACATTTTTACAAGGTTTGGCACCCCAAGGGCAATTATCAATGATGAAGGATCACATTTTTGCAACAAACTTATTGAAAATCTTCTTGCAAAATATGGGATTAAGCAAAAAATTGCTACAGCCTACCACCCACAAACAAGTGGGCAAGCTGAGCTATCAAACAGGGAAATTAAAAGAATGCTTGAAAAAATGGTTGGACCATCTAGAAAAGATTGGTCCTTACATTTAGATGAAGCATTATGGGCATACAGAACAACATTTAAAACACCATTAGGTATGTCCCCCTATAGATTAGTCTATGGCAAAGCATGCCACCTGCCAGTTGAGTTGGAAAACAAATCTTATTGGGCTATGAAAAAGCTAAATTATGATCTCAACAAAGCAGGAGCACAAAGGTTTTTAGAATTAAATGAATTAGATGAATTTAGGCAATTCTCATATGAGAATGCAGAAATTTACAAAACAAAAACCAAAGCTTGGCATGACAAGAAAATCCAAAGAAGAGAGCTTAGAGAAGGAGGAATGGTCTTGCTATACAATTCCAGGTTGAAATTATTTCCTGGAAAACTGAGATCAAGATGGTCAGGGCCATTCAAGATCATCAAAATTTACCCCCATGGTGCAGTTAATTTATGTGATGCAACCACAAACACCACTTTCAAGGTAAATGGCCAGAGAGTCAAAATGTACTATGGTGAACATGTGGTGAGGGATAAACTCACCACCCATTTTCAAAATCTCTAAGAAAAGGAGATAGTCAGGCTGAAAGACTCTTAAAACAATCGCTTATGGGAGGCAACCCATGTTATTAAATATTTAGCTATGCAATTTTTGTTCAATTTAATGTTTTTCAAGTGTTTTGTAGGAATACAGGTTTTTAGTGCTTCTGCACTTAGGTGCATCTGCACCTAACAACTCTTCAGTGCTACTGCACCAGAATTTCAAAAGTTTAAAATTACACTTGGGTGAAAAACTTTTCAAAAACTGCCAGCACAACAAAATAGCAGTTGTGATCTGTGACATAGACTTTGTGTGGTGTCACTTAGCCCCCTACGTGTCCTCACGCATGCAAGTTACACTCACACACCCTAACGGCTACTACCAAGCATTAATCACACTCAAACTTCCCCAAAGTGACCGTTTCCCTTCACCACTAATCACTCTATCACTCTCAGAAACCGCTATTCACTAAACCCCTTTCTCTATCAAGAAAATCCCCAAATTCTTAGAATACGAAGTACCATCTCCTTGCCAAATTTCAAAATTCCTTGCCAACAATCAACAATGGTTCGCAAACAAAGCGCAAACAAGACCTCAGGCAAGAGCAAGGCCAGCACAGTAACCTCATCACCACAAAATCCAAAAAAGCAATCCAGTGCTACTGCACCTACTCCAAGTACTATGGAACCTAAAATTGCACTTTTCTGGGAAAGGAAATTTCTCCCTGAGCGAGGCTATGTTGCGTCCGTGTGTGTTCTAGTCGCAATATCAGTGCAAGTATACACGTCGTACAAGTAATAAAGTGGATAAAAGTAAGAGATCGTTCCCACGAGGATTGATTAACTTCCAAAGCTCAAGTCTTTAAAACACAAGTGAAACAAGTAACAAATCGGCACTAAAAGTTGGTATTAAGACTAAGAACATAAATAAAGCAAGTAAATGAGAAGTGGTTGTGAATATGGAAGAGTATGAGTTGGATTGCTGCATGCAAGTAAATCTCCTCTAGTCAGACGTTATAACGTTTACACGTTAACACGTACAAATGCTATGTTGTATAGACGTTATAACGTTTGAACGCTGTTGCAAAAGAGCTGTGCTTTTCAGTCACAAAACGTCAGAGCTTCAAGTACTAGAATTCCTATGTCTAGGTTCTAAGTAGGCCTACTCCTGTATTTTAAGTACCCACAGCAATGTCCTATGAACTATTATCCATTCTATGTCTAGACTTAGATAAAAATGCCTAAATGTCTTTAGTGCACCTTTTCATTCATATAAATCTTTGAGTTCTTTTCATAGACCATGTCTGTACCTATGAATCTACTTATTTTAAGTGGCCAGTTCAAAACAAGTTTGGAAATATTAACATGCAAAGATTTAAAACGCATAAACATCAATACTTCATAGCATTAGACTAAAGGTTCATTACATGCAAAACAACAACCCAACTACAAATGTTTAGCTCATGCTGAGCGTCTTTACAGAAAGAAAAGGAGTTAAAATCCAAATACCGTACATAGAGAAAAGGAGATTAAACGCAAAAGATACGCCTAAGTAGCCTTCCTTCATGCACGCTGTAAAGACGTTGCAACGTCTGAGCTTCACAATAATGGGTGCGAATGGAAATAAAAATGGAGCTTGAGGAGAGTTCGAATGAAGAAGTCTGTGTCCAGAACTTCTTTTAGAAAACTCCTCTGGAAGTGGAGGAAGGTGGATGATGAATGGATTCCCCCTCTTCTTTTCGTAGAGAGAGATAAGCTTTGTTTAAATAGCCAAAAAAAACAGAAGGTCACATGCTTGCTGATGTCATTCCCCACCTTCCAAGCTTGCTTGTAAATTAATTCTGTTCTGAAATGACACTGCACTGCTACAGTGCGTCAGCCGCGTCAGCGATGAGGAGAGAGAAGATCTTCTGCACTTCTAGATCTTTGACCATCATTTCTTGTGCGCCAAAAATAAGATATTTATTTCTTGCTCTGCTGCCCTTCGTCAGACGTGATGAGGGACGTTGCTACGTTCAGTTTACTGCACAAACACAAGAAGCATCAAAACGCTCACAAAGGCGCCAATTGGTGCCAAAATGCATAGAATTTGTAATTTAGCCCCTTTCTAACTGAAAAGCAATAAACTAACAGAAACTTAATAGAAACAACCTACTATTGCCAGAGAACTTGCATGATTTAACTTTGAATAAGTATAAATAACTCATATAAACATGAGTTATCACACCCCCAAACTTAAACCAATGCTTGTCCTCAAGCAATCGAAACACTGCATATGAAAAGATGCAAGAAATTAAATACGCCAGCAGTTTACACCCTGCTCACCCATTTGATCAAAAATTATCCTCAAGGGGCTAATTCCTTCAGACTTACACTACACACTCACGCACCAATGCACAATTACATTCTAGATTCATTACTGCCCAAAGTGAGTGTGTGATCTCTGTATCATTTCTTTTCCTAGCTAGGTTCAGAAGCTATCCTAGCTTATGAAAGAGTGGTTTCCAATTATGGTGAGGGTATAACATCTTTCAAAACATAGAGTAGGCTAACATTTCCACATAAGACATGAGGGTTATTTTAAGCACGACAAAGGGTCTTAATTTGGGTGCTAGGACTAGATTAGTGCAAACTACTTTTCTGACTCACACAACGTAAAGCACACAGAGGACTGCAACCCCTCATTACTGAGCAACTTTCATTTGATTCACTTCACTTTTGGTTTGGAGTTTTTGTGATTTTCTCCTTTTTGATCCTTTGGATTTGACAATTTTGGATTGAGATATTTGGGGTACCCAGTACTTGTTTCGGGAAATTGCAGCAAACACAGAGGACATGTGGATTTTTCCACTTATTTGAAACAACACACAAACACACACGGCATACGTTATAACGTTACGGGCAGACATTACAACGTTGCACTCACACAACACATGCACTAATCATCCTACAGTCTTTGCACCCAGCCTTAGCACAACCTGATATACCCCCAAACTTAGTTTCTACTGCTACTCTAAGTTTTTAATCAAGTTTTACCATCACCATAGTCAACCAAAACTAGCTTTTGCATCACATAGTCCCTAGCTAACTAGGTTTTCCTCAAAACAGAGTTTGTGTGGAAGCAGTAATCAATTCTATTCATCTAAGCATGCATCAGCTACTCACACAAAGTCACACATAGTCATTACTAGATTTAGCCCAAAGAGAAACATTTTTGATGATTAATAGAGTAGGAAAGTAAACTGATTATTATTATTATTATTTGTTTTTTTTTTTATGCAAACACAAAACATAAAAATGATCCTCCCCCCCAGACACAAAGATGAGCAGTGTCCTCACTGCTCACTGATCTTCAAAAATGGGAGAGGAACACTCAAACACAACACCAGCAAACAAACTACTGACTACTAACTAAAAACTACAACTATTCTACTGCTAAAAAGAGGGCTAAACTACTTGTTCAGAACACCTGACCTGAGCCTTCCACTCTGTCTGGCTGGGATGCCTGCTTCAGCAGTCTTCTTTTTCTTTTAAAACTTCACCCAGGCAGCAAACGTGACAACGTCCTAGACACACAGAGACGTTATAACGTCTACCACACTTCAATAACTTGAGTCTTGAATCTCTCCTACCTTCAGCTTCCATTCCTGCACAAAACAAAAAATAGAAACAAAAACAACAAGGATTAGAATAAAAACTCTGGGCTGCCTCCCAGTAGCGCTTGGTTTAAGAGTCCTCAGCCAGACTTGGAATTCAAACCCAAGTTAGGGTGGATAATAGGACAAAAAGAAAACATCATCCTTCCGCTTTCTCTTTTTGGGCAGAGATCCCATGTATTTGGTATATGGAAGCAAGTGTTCCCATGCACCAACCAATAAGCATTTGGGATATGAATTTATCCTTTCTTGAAAAAAATTAAGCTCATTTTGCGGAGGATTCTTTTCTTCAATTACCAAAGGTTGAATCTGAATTTTCACATGACTCTCTTCATACCTCAACTTTGGATTTTCTTCCTTGTCACTATTTTTGAATTTTTCTTTTTCTATAACTACACAATTTTTTTGTTTTTCTTCCACCATTTCCAAATGACCACATTCAAGCTCATACTTTACACTCTCTTTTTCTTCCTCTTGCTCAACCACATATTCAATACAACTCTTTTCTTCTAGCTCAACCACTTTTCCAATACAACTCTCTTCTTTTAGATACTCCATAATTGTCTTAATGTGAGCCTCTACATTCTTACATGAAGCTTCAGAGTTGTCACGATACACCTTCATATACTCAATGGAATGAGCTAAGAGTTCTTTTAATTCAAAGTTGTCCTCATGTAATCCTACGGTTTGAGCTTGAGGATATGAATCTTGCTCAGACACATCATTTCCCATTCCATAATCCATATTTTGGGCAGTCATGGGCATGAAATTTGTCTCATAACAGCCCCTTTGATATTTACTCTCATGGAAATCATAATTGAAACATTCTTGTTGAGCATTCAATTCATTCATTTCTTGCATAAAGTAAAAACTCCAATGGTCCATGACATAAAAGTGGATTTTTCTCTTTTTTTTTTTTTTAAAACACTCAACACAAACAATAATAGTAATAACAACAAAGAAAACACACTACAGACATAAAGCACAATGCAAATTCACTCCCTGATTCAGTTGAATTAGAGCTTGAATTGGAACTAAGCATACGCTGTAACGTTTACCTGTTCACATACAGAAACAACGAACAACACAGTAAAACTCTTTCACCTAGTGCTTTAATACTTTTGAACCATAAAAGATAAATTCAATCCCCGGCAACGGCGCCAAAAACTTGTTGCGTCCGTGTGTGTTCTAGTCGCAATATCAGTGCAAGTATACACGTCGTACAAGTAATAAAGTGGATAAAAGTAAGAGATCGTTCCCACGAGGATTGATTAACTTCCAAAGCTCAAGTCTTTAAAACACAAGTGAAACAAGTAACAAATCGGCACTAAAAGTTGGTATTAAGACTAAGAACATAAATAAAGCAAGTAAATGAGAAGTGGTTGTGAATATGGAAGAGTATGAGTTGGATTGCTGCATGCAAGTAAATCTCCTCTAGTCAGACGTTATAACGTTTGAACGCTGTTGCAAAAGAGCTGTGCTTTTCAGTCACAAAACGTCAGAGCTTCAAGTACTAGAATTCCTATGTCTAGGTTCTAAGTAGGCCTACTCCTGTATTTTAAGTACCCACAGCAATGTCCTATGAACTATTATCCATTCTATGTCTAGACTTAGATAAAAATGCCTAAATGTCTTTAGTGCACCTTTTCATTCATATAAATCTTTGAGTTCTTTTCATAGACCATGTCTGTACCTATGAATCTACTTATTTTAAGTGGCCAGTTCAAAACAAGTTTGGAAATATTAACATGCAAAGATTTAAAACGCATAAACATCAATACTTCATAGCATTAGACTAAAGGTTCATTACATGCAAAACAACAACCCAACTACAAATGTTTAGCTCATGCTGAGCGTCTTTACAGAAAGAAAAGGAGTTAAAATCCAAATACCGTACATAGAGAAAAGGAGATTAAACGCAAAAGATACGCCTAAGTAGCCTTCCTTCATGCACGCTGTAAAGACGTTGCAACGTCTGAGCTTCACAATAATGGGTGCGAATGGAAATAAAAATGGAGCTTGAGGAGAGTTCGAATGAAGAAGTCTGTGTCCAGAACTTCTTTTAGAAAACTCCTCTGGAAGTGGAGGAAGGTGGATGATGAATGGATTCCCCCTCTTCTTTTCGTAGAGAGAGATAAGCTTTGTTTAAATAGCCAAAAAAAACAGAAGGTCACATGCTTGCTGATGTCATTCCCCACCTTCCAAGCTTGCTTGTAAATTAATTCTGTTCTGAAATGACACTGCACTGCTACAGTGCGTCAGCCGCGTCAGCGATGAGGAGAGAGAAGATCTTCTGCACTTCTAGATCTTTGACCATCATTTCTTGTGCGCCAAAAATAAGATATTTATTTCTTGCTCTGCTGCCCTTCGTCAGACGTGATGAGGGACGTTGCTACGTTCAGTTTACTGCACAAACACAAGAAGCATCAAAACGCTCACAAAGGCGCCAATTGGTGCCAAAATGCATAGAATTTGTAATTTAGCCCCTTTCTAACTGAAAAGCAATAAACTAACAGAAACTTAATAGAAACAACCTACTATTGCCAGAGAACTTGCATGATTTAACTTTGAATAAGTATAAATAACTCATATAAACATGAGTTATCAGGCTACAGTCTAATGAAGGCTCACCCAAATTTCATGGCAACAGTCTCAAGTCTCAACTGGGATCTGTTTATACAACACAGAGCCTTCTATCTGGAGCAGGTGGTCAGGGAATTCTATTCTGGAATTCAAGGCAACAAACAAGGTAACATGCATGATCATTCTGTGATAAGAGGTAGAAAAGTTTATTTTAGTGCTGATAGAATTAATACTCACTATAATCTAGTCTATTCTGGGACTGATTTCAAAGAAAAAGTAGAGAACTATGGTAAGAAGGAGATGGAAAGAGTCAAATCTAGGATTGCTGTGACAAACTCCAAATGGGATAAAATTTTCAATACAGAATTCAAATTAAAAAACAGATACTTAATCCCTGAGTTAGGCAACTGGTATCTGTTCATTGATTGTTCTATTTTCCCTACATCCCACACATATACACTGTCAAAAGATAGATTGATCCTATTGGATGCAATCTTAACAAACAAGAATGTGGATATAGGGAAAATTATCAATAAACAGATCCTAGATTGTGCAGCAAGAGAGGAAGGATTTTTATTTTTTCCAAGCTTAATCACTGAGCTCTGTATGAAACAAGGGGTGGATATCAGTCCTGAGGAACATAAGCAAAGAAAATATCCTCCAGGCCCACTGTCTGCTGAGATGAAAGAAAGAACAAAAATTAAAACTGAAGAAACTAGCCTGGTGCAGGAGCACCTAGTGCAGAAGCACCAGGCAGTTTGGAAATTTCAGCAAGAACAGCATGAGTGGCTACAACTTAGGTTAATGGAGATATCTCAGGTACCAACCCAGATAGAAACCCCAGTGTTCCCAACATGGGTCTTTCAGAGCCCAGAACAAGAAGAAGAGGAGGAAAAAGAAGAAGAAAAGGAGGAAGAAAAGGAAGAGAGTGAAGAGAAAAAGAAAAAAGTAATGAAAAGAAAGAAGGAAACTAGCAGGAAGCAGAAAGGGAAGAAGAAAAAGAATGAAGAAGAGGAAGAACTACTGAGTGAGGAACTAGTTGAGACTGATGAAGATGAGACATTGACAAGAATGGTAACGGAAATGGAGAAAAATGAAGATGAAGAGGAAGATGATACCACTGAAAGTACAGACAAAAGTGGGGAAGAAGAGGAAGAGAATATGAGCATGGAGGAAATTGTAAGAAAGAAATATGAGGATGGATCCCAAGCAGAACCACTCCTCACCCAAGTCACTCCACCAACCCACCCCCAGCCAGAAAAATCAACATCACCCTCCACAGGAAAGACACCTACCCCTCCACCATCACCCATTCCACAGTCATCACCACCACCACCCATCTACCAAGAAAGCCAACCTGAACAAGAACCTGCCACACAAACTTCTAACATTATTTTTGAGAAACAAACTTTGCAGGTTATTCAAGAAGAAGCAATGGAAGAAGAAGAAGAAGCCAGCTAGGGGTGTCAAAAAAACCCGGACCCACAGGTACCCGCGGGTAAAACCCGCCATGGGTCCGGGGCGGGTAGTTAAACGGGGACCCGCGGGCCAAATAAACGGGTATTTTGGCTACCCGTCAATAAACGGGGCGGGTCCGGGTAGCGGGGTACCCGGACCCGCGGGTACCCGTACCCGTTGAAAATTATGTTGTTTCTTCTTTTTTTTTATCATCTATTGTTGTTGTTGTTTAAGTGGATGTTTATTCACATTTTGTTGTATCTTTTATCCTAATATTTTGGATAATGTTTAGTTATTATTTTTTAAGTTTCTATTTTCATAATTTTAGTTTTTTTATCTCAATTCATTAACAATTATATATTAATAAATAGTTGATACGATAAATGCATATAAAAATGCGTAATTTTTTTATATAAATGAATCAAAAAAATAGTGTTAAAAAAACTAATTTTCTATGGTATTTCAAATTTTATTTTTAAAAGTTTTTTATTTATTAATTTACAAATACCCGCGGGTACCCGTTTAAAAAAGTATCCGTTTAAAACCCGTTAAACGGGTACCCGTCACGGGTCCGGGACGGGTCCGGGGCCTATTTATAATAAATGGGGCGGGTCCGGGTAGTGAGATACCCGTGCCCGCCCCGCCCCGTTGACATTCCTAAAGCCAGCCCTGAAGAAAAAGATCAACCAGCAACTGATACTTCTGCACCTAGTGCAGATGCATCTCTAGGTGTTCCAGTGGTGACAATCATTCCAAAGAACAGAGAAGATACTGTCAAACTGGTGCTGGAAGAACTGGCACAGAAGAAAAGAGAAGAACTGGGCAACACCCAGAAATTCTTCAAGAAAGCTGTTGAAACCAGTGTGAAGGAAAGTCAAGGATTGGAAGGTGCAGAATACAGCAAAGCACAAGGAGAAGAAGCTGAAAAGGAGGACCCACAGAAGGAGATAAACCAACCAAAAGAAGCTGAGGCTACACTTGAGCAACCACCAGAACAAACAGAAGAGAGAACTGCTGCTGAACAAATCAGTGCAGGAGCACCTGGCGCATCTGCACCTACAGAAACAGCAGCAGAAGAGGTTGGTGCAGAAGCACCAAAGGTTGAAGGGGCAAAGAAGAAGAAACAGAAGGTCAAACACATGCCCAGCAGAACCAGCTCCAGAATCAAAATGGTGCCAAGAAAGAGTAAACTCTTTCATGTTGTTATTTTATAAGTACTTTTTATGTTCTATTCGTATCCCACATGTATTAACCCCCCTCCCCATTTTGAAACAAAACTTACTTTTTCTAACTCAACTTAAGAGCAGTGGGGACACTGCTCAACTTTAAGTTGGGGGGGGGGGGGAGAAAAACACTTTTAATCTACTATATGCATGTGCTGATATGTTTTTAGTAAATATGAATGTCTGAGTTTTGTTATTTTCTTATATGTGCAAAATATAGTATAGCTATTTTCAAATTTTGTGATGCAATCAACAAAGTTTCTTTTGAAATTTTTTTCAGAAAATTGTTCTACAAAAACATCAGTCACACAAACCTGTTGAAGTGCATCAAATTGTTTTTATGTTAAAGTAAGATTTGAGAATTTTTGAAGCATGATCAGCTTGAAATCTTTTTTACAAAACCTAGCTAAATGCATTCTTTGAACTACATTTTAATGATGAATGAAAGAAAAGAAAAGAAAAGAAAGCCTTGTTTTCCTTAAATGACCAATTTTTACCTTGACACATCAAAACTGAGTTTTGAAAAGAACCTTGCTATATGAAAAACTATCTGATACAAGAAGAAAATCTTTAGAAATCCAAGGTCAAAAACAAATTTTTACTAAAAGTATAGAAGAGCATAAAGAAATAAGTTTGGGGGAATTTCCATGAATACTAAGGCTGAGTAGAGTCAATACAAAAGGTTACCAAAATACACTACAAAAGAGCCAAAATGTTATGAGCTAGCCATATTGACCCAAATCATTAAACTGAACCTGTTCTAGTAGTGCATTTGGTTTGAAAGAAAAAGAAAAGAAAAAAAGAAAAGAAAAACAAAAACCAAAGAAAAAAAGTATGCATAAAGAGGTCAGTGAGGAGGGCAATACATGCTACAAACCATGAAAAGTAGTGACAAGTGCAGCTGCACTCAAGTGCTTCTGCACCGTTACAAAAAAGTCAGTGCTTCTGCACTTCACAAAAATATTCAGTGCATCTGCACTAACAATGCTCCTGCACCAACAAAAAGAACCACAAAAAATAAAGTATATTGCATAAACCCAAACAGTTTTGAAAATGCTCAATCAAAGTCCTTAGTTGTACTTAAAGCCCCCCAAAATCTTGAAAATGTTGTTAGTCTAGTCTATGTTTTGAACCATCTTTGTTTTGACCAAACGTGATATAAAATTTCTCAAAAGTTAAAGAGAAACTTTTTACTTAGTTTTGGAACTGATTGGATCTCAGTGGAGTACACACTCACACAATTGAGTTTTAATAAATTTTGGATGTTTAGGGAATTCAAAAGCACAAAATGTTCTGAAAAATGAAGTTCATAAAAATGCAAATTCACTTTTTGAAAAGATATAAGCTGATCTGTTCTTCTTTTATTTGAAAAACCTACTTGAATTTCTTTTTGTCATTACTTGAGGACAAGAAATGATTTAAGTTTGGGGGTGTGATAACTCTAATTTATATAGAGTTATTTATACTTCTAAACGCAACAAATTGCTTTAAACTCAAGTACAAAGTGTGTTAAATATAGTAATATTAGTAAAATAACAACATTCTAGGAATTATGTGATGAATAAAGCATTTTGTATATATATATATTGGTATGTTTGATGTGTTTGTTCAGTTTTTCTACAGATGATGCTTCTGCACCACAGATGCTTCTGCACTTAGTGTTTCTGCACCACAGATGCTTCTGCACTTAGTGCTTCTGCACCATCCTGCGCTGAAGATTTTTAAACCCACAATGGAAGCACCTCAAATCATACCTCTACTCCAAAAACTTCTATGACATCATGCTTTGTCACAATTCACATGGAGCACATGGACACATGCATAAGAAGGCGCCCACCATAAACATCATCATGAAAGGCTATTTACCTAAAGACATATGGCCTTACATAATTGGACCTCTTCTTATGGAAATGTGCTGAACTCAATCTCCTTATCTAAAGATCAGAAAAGCAACCATGGTTAAGCCTCCTTAGGTTAACTTGGTTTTCAAGCAAACCCTCAAGCAAAGGAAATCTCCAAGGCTATAAAAAGGGCTCCCACTTCTCACTTGAATCGCATCGCATATCTCACCTGATTATATGTAGATCAAACACCTTACTTATATTTTAGTAGTTTCAATTCTTGCATTTCAATTACTAGTTAGTTGTAATAAGGTGAGGAAGGAATTGACACCCTCTTTCTCCACTTCTTCATAGATAGACGAAGGAATCAGTGCTTCTGCACCTGTCAGAATTCATGCAAAGGAACATCAATTTGTGTAACTTCTACCCTATTGATATCTTTTATATGATTCATGTTATCATGTGACTTACAGATTCTCTCTATTATATAATGAGTAACATGAGCTAAATTCCTTTAGTTGAGATGTTCTAAACTTATAATGTTCTTTTGAGTAAGTTAATATGTTTTTAAGTGTTGTAGCATTTTGGGTCCTGTGTTATACTACATCCATCTTATTTTAAGGTTGATCTCTTACAATAAGTAGAGTTATATTCACAGACATGGTTTATAATTAGAAATCAAGACTAATAAGGGTGAGTGTTTTAATAAAGGCTTTGTTGAACTTGTTTTAATAAAGAAACTGTGTTAAAACCATGTTAAGTCCTAGACATAGGATAACATAGGCCTTAGGGTGAAACAGTGGGTACTTCAAAGGCATGAGTGAACTTATTTAGCAAGCCCAGACATGGGAAGCTTGTAATGAAACTCTGAAGAAAGTAGCTGACAAGCACACACTTATGCTACTGCACTCAATGCTACTGCACTTGATGCTTCTGCACTTGATGCTTCTGCATCATAGTGCTTCTGCATCTCTAAAAACATAGAAACTCTCAAAAGAAGCATTATATAGTAAAGACATCTCAACTATCTTTCTCAACTGATTTCCTTCATCTTAATTTACATACTTGCATTATGTTTTTACTTAAACTAAAAACCCCAAAATTTGTGAGTAGAATAGTAGTACTAATTTATATGCTTTCTAAACATACATAAAGTTAATCCAATCTCTGTGGGTTCGACCTTTCTTATCATTATATTACTTGTTTGTGACTGTGTATACTTGCACATGTTTTCACACACCAGCCCTCCCAAGCTTTTTTGGTGAAGATCCGCCACTAAACAAATGTTTATGTGTAGGGTTTTGGTGGATCATCTGTTGGCTAGTTAGTTAGTTAACATACTCTCACTTTTTTCACTCTCTCCTCCTTTTTAGTGAGAGAGAGAGAGAGAGTGAAAAAGTTTGAAAAAGTATGTGAGAGAGAGTGAAAAAGTTTGAAAAAGTGAAAAAGCTTGAAAAGGTGAAAAAGTGAAATTACATAAATATCCTAATATTGTTTAGTTGGAAAAATGATAAGATTGGTATTTTGGTAGTAGGTAATGGTATAGATAGATAGTAGATGAAATAGATACAGAAATCACCTCAAGATTGGATTCTTGAAGGTTGATTTCACACAGATGGATAACAAACAGAATTAAAGAAAGATGCTCAAAGCTCTCAACAACAGTAATCGTAACTTTTATTACTTTCTCAATCTAATATCTATTTATACAAACAAACTTTCTATGAAATTACCAATTTGGATCTCTTATTAACAAGACACATATCTAATTTAAGGGTAAAAATGTCATTAACCTCTCTTTCTTTCTTTTTCTTCTTACACTCTCTTTCTTTATTTTTTTTCTCTTTCTTTTTACACTCTATTTCTTCCTTTTCACTTTTCTCTTACACTCTCTTTCTTCATTTTTTCTTTTTACTTTACTTTTACTTTTCCCATAAACAATTCTTCTCTTTCTCTTATCACTTAACTTTAATTTTTTTAACTATATTTCTAAATTTATACAAACACCACTCTACTAAAATTACCTATAAAAATGTAAATGAGTTACACTAAAAAAAACTATCACCTTTTTAGAAAAATTTATCACCTTAAAATTTTAATTTTTCTTTTCGAAATCTGTTTACACTCTTATTGATAATCTACTATCAACCCTTTTTGATAATCTACTATCTATCTTTTACTATCTACTATAATCTACTAATCAACTAAAATAATCAATTGAAACTACGAGATAACTGCAATGATAAATAAAAAAACACGAAATAACTACAATGATATATAAAAATAACACAGGATAACTGCACTAATATACAAACAATTTGTTATTGATAATTAAAAATTTTGTAGACTACTACTATCTAAAAAACAAGAAGACTTAATGACTATTTAAACTATTAATTTATATTTAAAACATATATTTCTTATTGATAATCTACTATCTAACTTTTACTATCCACTATAATCTACTAATCATCTAAAATAATCAATTGAAAAAACGAGATAACTGCACTGATATATAAAAAACACGGGATAACTGTTGTACTGATATATAAAAAAACACGGGATAAATATTTGCCATTGATAATTATAATTTTTGAAGACTATAAACTTACTATCTAAAAAAACAAGAAGACTTAATGACTATTTAAACTGATTAAAATAAAAAACACGTGACAAATATTTGTCACTAATACCTAAAAAAAGACAAATAATTGCCACTGATATATAAAAAAACAAGGGATAAATATTTTTTATTGATACTATCTATCCTTTACTATCTACTATAATCTACTAATCAACTCAAATAATCAATTGAAACCATGAGATAACTGCACTGATACATAAAAAAATGGAATAATTGCACTGATATATAAAAAAATACGGGGATGACTGTAATGATATATATATAAAAACACGGGATAACTGCACTGATATATAAAAAAACACGGGATAACAATACTGATATATAAAAAAACACTGCACTAATATATAAAAAAACACAAGATAAATGCACGGATTGTTTTTAAATGATACTTTTACCTTTTTAGATCGTAATATTTATCTGTTTTTTATTTGAAACTCCTTTTTTATCTACTTTAAATTTGTCTTTATTTTCACGGGGTAATGTTGCGACTATTTAAATACTGTCTAAGTTCATTCATAAAAAGAACACGACAGTACCCATACGTATGCACAGGTATCCTACTAGTTGAATACAAGAATGAATTAGACATCATTATCATCACAATTTTATACTAGTTTTTTTTCATTCCTTTTTGATGCAATATGTTAAAACCAGATAAAACAATATATTTTTAAAGAGGGATGTTAAAATATGGACAAACTCTACTCATTAAATAAAATTTCTGCGTAGGACTAATTGACTACTTTTCTTATCTTCTTAACACTTTAAAAAGCAAAAATATTGGTGTTCTGGACTGGACCAAGAGGTCCATTTAGCAAAACCAGGGGGCGCGTTTAGCAATTGGATACGGATCAGCCCAATCGATTCGGCCCATATCCACTACACACAAGCCCAACTAAAGCCACCACGCTTGGATGGTTCAGATCGATTATGATAATCCGACGGTCCACAGTCGAGCATCGATTTCCTATAAATACCGGCTCGCATAGCCATTTATACGGTACACACTCTTCCCTTGCAAATTCACTAGCTTATTCTCCCCCCCTTGGGCGCTCACTGACCTCCTGCCAGGGCAGCAAGAGACCTACCAACAACAACCGACCAAAATACTGCTAGGTACAGAACATTGGCGACCACAGTGGGAGATATCTATCTTTCACATCATCACTACTCGAACTTTTCTCTTGCTACCCCATGGCTCCCAGAGGCAGATCCCGGGTTCAAAGTATTGCCATACCCACACCCCGACCAGAGGGTACTCCTAATGGCGACGCCGCCAGCCTACCTGACGAGGGCACCAGTCAGCCTGCCCAACCCTCTAACAACCTTTGGATTTCCTGGTCAATCGCACACAAGCAATGCTGCAGCAGGGAGCTCGCCTGAAACAGACTGACAAGCGTGTGGCTTCCCTGCCGGAGGATTCTCCTCCGACAACTTTGACTTCAAGGCGTCATCGGGCATCGAGGGGATCCCCCTACTGGCATAGGTATCAAGTTTCGGACCTTGAGGACACCTCCCCTCGAAGCTCGAAGAGGTTTTCCCATGAGGGACCGTTCACTCGAAGGATGGATGAATGCCAGATCCCAAGGGCCTTGTGGCCAGCGGCCATGGTGATTCATGGAAGTAACCCCCTTGACGATTGGGGGTCGAACAAGTCAATGAAAAAGAAGTGGAAGGAAATCTTGAGCATTGCATCAACTTCAACCCCTAGGAAGGGACCAATCAGGCCGCCCTCATCCTTCGACGACAAGGATTTGCCTGATGGAAAACCGAATAAACAAGTTCCGCTGCTCATCACTGCCATTATGGCCAATATTGAAGTAAGAAGGATCCTGGTCGACCAGGGAAGCTCAGTAGACTTCATTTTTGAAGACTTGCTGCAAGTTTTGAACATCTCTCCCGCCGACCTGACTCCATATCGAGGAGAGGATTTGACCGGTTTCAACGGATCAAGAACTAGGCCTCGAGGCCACTTGGAGCTGATGGTCACCTATGGAGACCCCGATGGTGAACCGCCTTTGTTTAGAACTATCAAAACAGCTTTCCTAATCCTCCCATGTAAGTCTGTCTACCAGTGCATTATCGGGAGGCCGACATTGGGCAAGCTGGAGGCGGTAACCTCAACAGGTCACCTGAAGATGAAATTCCACAGTTTAGAGAATAAGATTGTGACCCTCCAGGGAGACCTGGACGCAGCGCGCAAGTGTTACTACATGAGCCTGAAGGACGAAAAAGAGACTACGGAAGTAAGAGACTCAGGCAGGGAATCTGGGAGAGAAGCTGAAATAAATCTGGCAGACTTGGATGCTAGATACGATCCGGACAGTGAGGAAGAAGAGGAATATTCCACCCTCACTAAGGAACTCAAAAAGTGCATGAAGAGGCCCGAGCCAGATGGCGCCTTCATCTCCATCCGGGTAGGAGAAGTCCTCATCAGGACCATCAAGATAGGCTCTGACCTCCCAGAGGAGGTCAAAGAGAAACTTACCATCTACCTAAGGGAGAATGCGGACCTGTTTGCCTGGTCTGCAGCTGACATGCCAGGAATACCACCCGAGGTAGCCTGCCACCATCTGGCCGTGAATCCCAACACTAAGTGGGTAACCCAGAAAAGAAGAGTCCAGAAGGGAGAGAAAGACGAAGCTGCTGAGAGGGCTGTGAAGGACCTCATAGAGGCAAATTTTGTAAAAGAAATTAAGTACACCACCTGGCTGTCAAATGTAGTCCTTGTTAAGAAATCTAACGGAAAATGGAGAATGTGTGTTGATTATACTGATCTCAACAAGGCATGTCCCAAAGACGCCTTCCCCGTCCCTAGCGTGGATAAATTAGTCGATAGCACCTCAGGCTTTCGTCTGTTATTTTTCATGGATGCATACTTGGGATACAACCTGTCGTGACCGTGATCCCGACGTAGACGGCTCAAAAATTGACAATTTTAGGAGTCGCCACCCAATTTATTTAATTGGAAAAATTGAGAAAAACCTAACTAGAAGTTATTGGTCTGCGTATACCAGATTGAGTTCGGGAGTTGATTATGCGTAGGGAAGGGCGGAAACTTAATCCCACTGCACCCCTAGTACATCTGTCATAAGACAGTTACCCCAAATCCGATTGTGCAAATAATAATAAATTACGAGTTATTTGTTTACCCCAAAATTAAGTAAAAGGAATTATTTAGAAATAAATAAAATAGGGACCGATTTAAGAAAATTTAGTTTTGACTTGACGGGGAAGCCCCAATCCTACGTATGCTCGGGTGCAATGAGGAACTCAAGAGTCACGTAGTTCTTTCTTGGAAAATTTTGTTGGTTGGTTGATTTTATTTTTTTGAAGGGGTTTAAGATCACCAAGCTGTACAACTCAGGCGTCTTAAACCAGGATTTGCGAGGTTGACAAGATGTACATCTCAATCAAGCTAATTTTTTAGTTTTTATGAAAATAAGTGTTAAAGAAAAAAATTATTATTTATTGAAAAAAATTAATTTAGCTTGACGGGGAAGCCCCGTTCCTATGTATCTCCGAAACGGAGAATCAAATGCTACGTAGTTCTTCTTGAGAAAAAGTTTGTTTGATTGATCTTAATTTTTGAATAGGTGGTTTAAGATCACCAAGCTGTACAACTCAGGCGTCTTAAACCGGGACCGACAAGATGTCACATCTCAGCCAATCCCATATTTTTGGTATTTTTATGAGAAAAAGAAAGGGAGAAAAACATTTTTTATGTGAACTAACATTTATTTTCATTTTTGAAGAATGATAATAATAATAGTAAAAATAATATTAAGTAAAAAAAGGGAATGGTAATAAATAAATAAAGAAAATAAAGGGAGGGTAGATTTGAAAAGGGGTGGTGTGGAAAGCTGAGCCCAACTAGTTTTTTTTATTCAGCAGCCCACGCATTCTGGGTCTTCAGGGGGGCGATGTAGTTATGAAACAGAGGGGGTGTAGTTAGCGGATTCCAGCTCATTTTTCTTGTTTTTGGAAAGGCTAACCAGTGAGTGGGCCTTTGTAGTGCTGATTGCGAATTTGGGCTTGAACAGGGGGCTGTGTTCAATAAAAACGTGGTGTCTGTGACAGCAGGCCAAGTTTGCTTCGAGGTTAGTTGGGCTAACGGTTTGCGAAACAAGGCCTTTTGGACAGCGGGTGCGCATTGTCAACTGAAGGGGTGTAAACAGCGATCTGAAGCAAAAAAGGAACAAAAAAAGGAGTGGGCTGTATATAAGGCTTAAGCAAAAACAATAAGCTAAACCTAATTCTCCTCCCTTCACTTAGGCGCCGCACAGGTTTTATCTGAGAGAGAGAGAGAAATTTCGAAAACTCAGAGAGAGAAAGGAGAGAAAGAACAGTGAGAGAAGAATGAAACCAGGAGAGAGAGAGAGGTTCAGATGACGTCGTTGGAGGGAGATAGGATCGCGCCGGAGAGAGAGAGAGGAGAAAGGGGGTTACGGTGGAGAGAGGGATACATAAGGGACATGCGACGGCGGGGGGAGAGGTGATGGCTACGGTGAGAGTTCGTGGAGGGTGCCACGACGTGGGATAAAAGGCGACGGCGAAGGGTATAGGGTACGATTGTGATGGTTTGTCCACGACGGTGATTTTTTCGCCGGAGAGCTTGCGAAGGGGGGGGGGTGGTGCGCCAGTGGTGGTGCTGAAAACGCGAGGAATTACGGTGGGAGAAAAAAACAGAACTGGGAGAGGGATTGGACGAGGGAGACGACAGTTTTGGTGGTTTGGCCGTGAGGGGTTTGGTTATGGTGGCCGTGAGGTGGTGGTTCCCGGCGGTGAGATGACGGTGAGGACGTGGTTTTTCGGTGGTTCGGTTTGGGATTGAGACGGTGACTATTTGGGTGAGGCCGCGGTGGTTGACGGTGGTTGTTGGTGGTGATGTTGAGGGAGATGGTGGTGCACGGTGACGGTGACTGTTTGGGTGAGGCCGCCTCTCCTCTCACTTTCCTTTTTCTGATTTTTTTTTTATTTTTGTCCCTGTTTGTTTCGTTTCTTTCTCCCTGTTACAGTCCTCTCCCCTCTCATTCTTTTGCCCTGAATCTGAATTTATATGCAATAAATATGGTGTAGGTGTGATATAGGAGCAGGGGATCAAAACCGTTTGGAGACTAATTCTGAAGAACAAAGCAAAACAATGGTGCTGCAAAGGCTGTCTTGTTGGTGCCAAAATGGAAAAACAAACAGAGCAAGAAGAAAGACTCCTTGGCCTGGTCCTCAAAATACACATCCAACAACCCAGCACCACTAGGCGCATATTACTGTCTTTTGTTTTAGTTTTTTTGTACTTTGTTTGCTTTTATTTTTTTTGTCTATATGTTGAACAAAGTTGACTTTTATTGTTGTACCCTTTTTCTTGTAAAAAAAATGATTATAATAATAAAAAAGCATATATTCAAATCTGATTTTTTTATAACAAAAATAAATTAAACTAACAATAATAATAGCAACGTAAAACTGCCAACGGCCCCCAAATGACACGCGAAATCAATTAAAATCACAAAAATGCACAAAAACGATATTTTCGGAATAACCGATAGAACAACACTTAAAATTGCGATGCCAGGGCGTAACCGATAGCATGCAGTGACTTGAAATGTAAGAGTTATGCATGCGCATAGAGATGGACATGTTCTAAAGGTTATATTTGGTGAGAATATGTTTTCGTGCATGTTTTATTTGAAACCAATCAAGCTTGTCCTCGGTTGGAAACTTATCATTATCATTGTCTTGCCGGATCTCTTTTCTTTTACGATCCCCATCCTGCAAAACATGACACATTCCAGTTTGACCCTTTCTCACAGATTGTCGTTAGCGCTCTAAATCATATCAATGATTCCAAGTTGACTATTTTTGAAGCATTACCTAATGAGTATGCATAGGTTCACGGGCATTAACAAGATGGGCCTTTTTTGTGTTTCTGGATTGTTTGTTATGGGTTTTTTGAAGGTTTGGAAGTGAATGTTGTTTACAAAGTGGAAGAAATGGGAAGACGAAGAGAAACTGAGATGGTTGGGAAAAGGGATTAGGCTTGCCTCGAGGTTAACTTTTTTTGCATTTTTATTTACTTGAGGCAAGTTACTTGGTAGAAATTGGTAAGATGTTTTACACCAAAGGAATGACTACCTGGTGCAGCAACCAAAGCTAGACTTGTGAAGTGGTCTCTGTAACACCCATTTTCTACCCGAAATTTTTTTGACAAGAATCAAAGTTTTCAAAAACATTATTCACTACACCCACAAGGGATGCTACACTTACACCGTTAAAACATCACACGTCAATAAATAAAATTCACCATTAAATAGTACGACACATAATAGTAACTCAATCACCATGCAGCGGAATAGAAATATAGGGTTCAACAATAATCTTAACATCACCATCAAAAATTAGAATAATAGAGACACTAATAAAGCCTAGCGTTCATCCCCCCGAGTGCTACGTATCAGAGCGACGACACCGACTCTACTAGCGAAGGTAGACATGCCTTCACTCGCAATCACCTGCACGTTACCAACATAAGGGTAACATTCAAACAGAAGGGGTGAGATATCTAATATTATAATAGCATATATGATAGGCAATATGCTAGAGTTACGACAACTATATCTACCACTTCACAACAACACCAAATTACAATCACCAAGAATCATCACCAATATCATGAGTAAATGAATGAGATGCAACCCACACCAACGGGTATATGCATGTGGTACCAATCATCACCAATGAATTAGCCAATAAGGGCAACATCACCTATATGAGCATCACCATCATCACCTATAGCTCCAACGGCCGTGGCCTTTATCACCAAAATAATGCATATGCAATATATGCGACACCATGAATAATGCACGAGAGACAATTAACAACAACAGTCATTTAATTGTCACAATCAGCACCAACATCAATAAATGGTCATAGACCCATCAGTTTTTAGAAAAACAGCAACATTTGTTCACTGTGACAGCAACATCAGTTTTTAGAAAAACAGCAACATTTGTTCACTGTGACAGCAAAATCAATTTTTGAAAAAATAGCAACATTTGTTCACTGTGACAGCAACATCAATTTTTAGAAAAACAGCAACATTTGTTCACTGTGACAGCAACATCAATTTTTTGAAAAAAAACAGCAACACTTGTTCACTGTGACAGCAACATCAATTTTTTGAAAAAAACAGCAACACTTGTTCCTTGTGACAGCAACAGCAACAGCAACAAGGCAGAAACTGGCGCCCAATAACAGGGCGCCAAGACAGGCAACAACACAACAGAAACTGGCGCCCAGCAACAGGGCGCCGGGAGAGACAGCAGCACAACAGGAACTGGCACCCAGCAACAGGGCGCCTAGTGAAACAGCAGCACAAACAGACATGGCGCCCAGGGGCAGGGCGCCTAGGACAACAGTGGCAACAACAGACTTGGCGCCCAGCAACAGGGCGCCTGGCACCACATCAGCAACAACAAACTTGGCGCCCAGGAGCAGGGCGCCTAGCACAAAAGTAGCACAGGCAGACAACCAGCAACAGCAGAACATGGGAACATCACTGGGCGCCTAGGGCGCCCTTCACAGCAACACAGAACCACACAAGACAACACTGGGCGCCTAGGGCGCCATTTTCAGCAACACAGGAACACATTGGGCGCCTAAGGTGCCAACTCCAGCAACCAAGACAGCCACACTGGGCGCCTAGGGCGCCACTTCCAGCACAAACAAAGACAGAACATCATGACTGGGCGCCTAGGCGCCAAAATCAGCAACAGAAGCAACACTGGCTTGGCGCCCAGCAACAGGGCGCCTCCAGCAGGAAACAAACACGACACAGACACGGCGCCCAGGGGCAGGGCGCCGTTTCCAGCAACCCAAACAACAACACCAAATCGCACCAAACACCAAACACTAAATTTCACCATGAGCAACCAATAGAAATCATTATGCATACATTCTAACATCGTCAAATAAACACCAAGCAAAAATCAAAGGGGTAACCTAGAGCCTAACTCCCACATAAACCCCCATCATGCACCCTATTATAAAGTAGAACCCACCCTTACCTTAGGTTTGCCGAATACGTGATCCTCTTGCACGAAGACTCCAAAGAACCACAGCAACAAAGCTCCTCCCTTCCTTCTCCTTGGTTTCGCGCCGTCCCTCTCTTCTCCTCTCTTCGCAATTCTCTCCTTTCTTTTCTTTTTCTCCAACAATGCGCAAATGATCCCAAAACCCTAGCTAGGCTCTCACTCATGCGCCTATGCCTTTGGGCTCTTGGATCACGGGCCCCCGTCCACTACTCAGCTTAATTACTAAGCACCACTCCCTGTTTAAATAAAACATCATATTATTATTTTAATATGACTACGCTAATAAAATACCTAAATAATTTAATTAAATAAATAATTAAATTATATGGGCGTTACAACTCTCCCCCACTTAGAATATTTCGTCCTCGAAATTTACCTGATTCAAACAGCTCGGGATAGGATTCCCGCATCTTGCTCTCCAGCTCCCACGTCATGCTCTCTCCGGCAGCTCCTAGCCAGACTACTTTCACCAACGCAATCTCCTTGCCTCTTAAAACTTTCACCTCATGACCTTCGATCCGTACAGGCATCGTCTCCACCGTGAGATTATCCCGTACCTCCACATCATCCATGCGGATTACATGAGATGGATCTGAAATATACTTCTGAAGTTGCGACACATGAAACACGTCATGTAAATTCGAAAGGTTAGGCGGTAAAGCCACTCTATATGCAACATTTCCGACTCTCTCTGAAATCTGATAAGGACCAATAAAACGAGGAGTGAGCTTCTTCGACTTCAAAGCGCGTCCAACACCGGTCACTGGAGTGACTCTCAAAAATACATGCTCACCCGCTTGAAACTCCAAATCTTTCCTCCGCTTGTCGTGATAACTCTTCTGTCGACTCTGCGAAGCCTTCATCTTCTCACGAATCAACTTCACCTTTTCAGTGGTCTCTCGAACAATCTCCGGTCCAAGCACCACACTCTCTCCAGACTCATACCAACACAGCGGGGTTCTACACTTCCGACCATATAATGCTTCAAAAGGTGCCATCCCAATACTAGAATGGTAACTGTTGTTATACGTGAACTCTATCAGTGGAAGGTAGGAATCCCACGAACCTCCTTGTTCCAAAACACAAGCCCTCAACAAATCTTCTAATGACTGAATTGTCCTCTCTGACTGACCATCTGTCTGAGGATGATATGCCGAACTCAACCTCAACTTAGACCCCAACTTCCCTTGCAAACTCTTCCAGAAATCTGAAGTGAACCTCGGATCTCTATCCGAAACAATACTCATAGGAACCCCATGAAGCTTCACAATCTCCCGGATATAAATCTCCGCCAACTTCGACACTGGATACGTGATGCTGACAGGAACAAAATGAGACGATTTCGTTAACCTGTCAACAATCACCCAAATTGCATCATACCCTTTCGCAGTATTAGGCAATCCCGTCACAAAGTCCATCGAAATGCTATCCCATTTCCACTCAGGAATTTTCTAACGGTTGCATCAGTCCAGCAGGCTTCTGATGCTCAACCTTTGACTTCTGGCAAGTCAAACATACATAAACGAACTGCGCCACATCTCGCTTCATACCAGGCCACCAAAACAACTTCTTCAGGTCTTGATACATCTTTGTAGCTCCCGGATGAATACTTAACTTACTTCTGTGACTCTCTTCAAGAATGGCTCTCTTCATGTCTGCATCATCAGGAACGCAAATCCTGCCACGGAACCTCAACACACATTGGGAATCCAACTTGAAATCCTCATTCTCAGATCGATCAATCCCGACCGTCAAGTCTACCATTTTAACATCTGATTTCTGGGCCTCTCTAATGCTGTTCAGAAAATCATTACCAATCTTCAACATTCCTAACTTAACACTCTGAGGTGTCACTTCACAAACCAGGCTCATATCTCTGAACTCCTCAACCAGCTCTAACTCCTTAACCATCATTGCCGACATATGCAAAGTCTTCCGGCTCAAAGCATCAGCCACGACATTAGCTTTGCCTGGGTGATAGTTCAAACCGAAATCATAGTCCTTCAACAACTCCAACCATCGTCGCTGCCTCATATTCAACTCCTTCTGGTCAAACAAATACTTCAAGCTCTTATGGTCACTAAACACCTCAAATCTAGAACCATAGAGATAGTGCCTCCAAACCTTTAGCACAAAGACCACTGCAGCTAATTCTAAGTCATGCGTAGGATAATTCTTCTCATGAACTCTTAACTGCCTCGACGCATACGCGATAACCTTCCAGTCTTGCATAAGCACACCACCTAAACCCATTTTTGAAGCATCACAATACACCACAAACGACCCTTCCGGATTGGGCAACGTCAGGACAGGAGACATTGTCAATCTCTTCTTCAATTCCACGAAGCTTTCCTCACAACGGGCATCCCAAACAAAAGCCTTTCCTTTGCAGGTTAACTGAGTTAACGGAAGTGCTAACTTAGAAAAACCTTCAATGAATCTTCTATAATAGCCGGCCAATCCCAAAAAGCTTCTAATTTCAGTTGCCGACTTCGGAGCCTCCCAATTCAACACTGCTTCTACTTTCGACGGATCCACCGCAATACCATTACCAGAAATGACATGACCGAGAAAACTCACTTCCTTCAACCAGAATTCACACTTTGACAATTTCGCATACAACTTCTTTTCCTTCAGTACCTCCAATACTAACCTTAGATGCTCTGCATGCTCTTCCTCCGATTTAGAGTAAATCAGAATGTCATCGATGAATACCACCACAAACCGATCAAAGTAAGTATGAAAAATACGATTCATATATTCCATAAATACTCCTGGTGCGTTGGTAACACCGAACGACATCACCGAATACTCATAATGACCATAACGGGTTCTGAAAGCCGTCTTCTGAATATCTTCGTCCTTCACCTTGATCTGATGATAACCCGACCTCAAATCAATCTTACTGAATACTTGAGCACCCACTAACTGATCCACCAAATCGTCTATCCTCGGAAGTGGATACTTGTTCTTAATTGTTACCTTATTCAACTGTCGATAGTCCACACAGAGTCTCATACTACCATCCTTCTTCTTTACTAACAACACAGGAGCTCCCCACGGCGATACACTCGGCCTCACAAACTTCTTCTCGAGCAGATCCTCAAGTTGCTTCTTCAACTCAGACAATTCGGATGCGGACATCCTGTACGGTGCCATAGAAACAGGTTTGGTACCAAGTACAAGATCAATAGAGAACTCAACTTCCCTCTCTGGCGGTACACTTGGAATCTCATCAGGGAAAACATCAGGAAACTCGCGCACCACCTGCAACTCTTCAATGATAGCTTGATTCTCAACAGACAACGATGCCATCAGCGAGAATAACTGAACTCCCTCCTTCATCAACTTCCGCAACTGACTAGCGGATAACAGACCAGACTCCTCTCCTTCAAAGCTCACCGACTTGCTACGACAATTAATATGAACATGGTTATGCTCTAACCAGTTCATACCCAAGATTACATCCAATCCGCTCAACGGCAAGCAAACAAAATCCACAACAAAGTCTTTATCGAAGATCGACAAGGGACACTGAGAACACACCAAAGAAGTGGTTATCGACCCCTTAGCTGGAGTGTCGACAACCATCTCTCCATTCATAGCAGACAATACAAGACCCAATTTCTTACAACAATCAGCAGCAATAAAGCAATGAGCAGCACTAGTATCAATGATAGATTTTAAAGGAGTACCATTAATAAAGCACGTACCTCTAATAAGTCCATAATCTTCAGTAGGCTCTTCACCTGCTAAAGCGAACACTTTTCCACTGGACACTTTTTTCTTCGGCTTCGGACACTGAGTACTAATGTGCCCTCCTTCACCACAGTTGTAGCAGACCACCTCCTTACGCTCACACTCAGCCACCACATTGTTAGACTTGAGAGTCTATAAAGTAACCTTAGAGGGGGGGTGAATAAGGTTATGCGTAAATATGAATTCTTTTCGCAAATGATGATTATATTCTTTTTTTAAATCGAATGCGGAAAATGTGATTTGAACTTTTGGATATAAAAACAAGCAAGAGTTGTTCAAATTGTATTCAATATTTCCAATAAAGATGTTATAAGAGATAATCAGGATATTGAATATATTAGATCTTAGAGAAGAGGAGTAGAAGATGATTGAAGAGTATTGATAATATCACAATTAATATGTTTATATGACAGAGTAATTTAAGCACAGTAATATTAACAATAAACAGTGATCATGATAGTGATAATATCAATAAGCACAATAATATTAATAATAAACAGTTATAATAATAGTGCAAAATATAAAGAGAGAAGGGATAGAGGGACACAGATATTTAGCGAGGTTCGGGATAAAACCCCTACGTCCTCGGCCTTAGGCTTTTCAACCCTTGGACTTATCAACCACTATATTGAAGAGAGTTTGATACAAACAGTCGACCCCAATATAAGTGAATCTCAATTCCCCTGAATTGAGAACCCAAGCACTCTTGCTAAGGATTTCTAAACCAACTCAATAACCCTATTGAGAGACCCAAGTACACAGCCCAGGATTTCAAAACACCAACTCAATCACTTGATTGAGAGACCCAAGTACAAAGCCCAGGATTTCAAAAACACCAACTCAATCACTTGATTGAGAGACCCAAGTACAAAGCCCAGGATTTCAAAATAACCACTAGAACAAAATAAGAATTACACAATTGAGATCTATGGATCCAATCACTTCTTAGTAATGTGTCAGTTTAGAAACTGAGAGAGATGAGTGATCTTAGGATATTATAGATGCTCTATGAGATGAGGGATGATCTTGCTTTTGCAACCACTTCAAAATTGATATAACAATAGAAGTTGAGGTTGCTTGAAAGCTTTTAAAAATATAGATATGATTTTGAAAAACAAAGCTTTTTTGAAAAACAAGATTCAAAATAGTTGGAGCACAGGATCTCAGATCTAGATCTATAAACAGCTTTTGAAAAAAAAGATATAACAATTTAAAATCAAAAGCTTATAAAACAATGAAGAGCAATAGATCTATAGAGATTCGAATATGAGAGAGTAGAATAGAGAGAAATTGTGAGCAGTGGTTAGATTTCAAGGTGAAGCTCAACCAGGTATTTATAGGCTTAGGCACCGTTGAAAATTTTTGAAAAGCATTTAATATAGGTGAAGAATCGATTCATTGATCAAGTTAAAATGTTGATGAATCGATTCATTGTTTTTAAAAAATAAAAGAATCGATTGTTTGTTTCTTTAGAAATAGGTGAGAATCGATTTTCAGGACATCCTGAATAAGGTAGGAATCGATTCTTACTTTGTTTAAAATGAGGAGGAATCGATTCATAGCCTATAGGATTGCTTGAAAATCGATTTCATAGTCTTTTGAAATAGAAGGAAATCGATTCTTACCTTTGGCTTGAGAATATGTAGAAATCGATTACATGCTTCAAACATAGGATAAGGAAATCGATTCTTGGCCTATAGGTGAGCCTAAAATCGATTTCATAGCCTATATAAATTATATAAATCGATTTCATAGCCATTGGAACAAAATAGAAAATGATTTTTGATTTCCACAAAATCGTTTTTAGGTTTAGGTGCCACCTTATGCATGCATGCAATTTTGTGAGATATTTTTTCAAAACTATTTTTATGCATCATGCATGTTTTGAAAAGTCATCTCTCTCAATAGCTAAAGTGCCACACACTTTAGGTGATAGGACCTTTACAAAGTGTCCTAAAAGGCTTAGACACAATTTAGGGTTTTGAACTTCATATGTTGCTTCTTCTTCAAGCTTCTTTTCTTTTGTGTCTTCTTCTCTTTAAATTAAGTCCTGCACTTTGCTCATCTTGAAACATTAGTAGATATGATGTAATTTGTTATCATACAAAATAAAGGAGTGTTTACCCTTGGTTCAACAAACTCCCCCTTTTTGATGATAACAAATTACATTATGCATAGGGTTTGATAATAATGAAAATTCTTTTAAAAAAAGCTCCCCCTAAGCATAAGCATATATTTTCTCCTATTTTCTCCCCACATATAATAGTAACTTGCATATTTTCTCCCCCTTTGTTTTCATCAAAAAGGAGGGGGGGTGAAAAACAGTTTATAAACTAGCATAATAAATAAGCAGCATTGCATAGCATATGATATATCAAAAACAGTAGTTCATGCTATGCTCCCCCTTACTTGGTGATCCCCCTTAATAATTTTAGAATGCAAGGCTTTAGTAAAAAGAGGGTGGATCATCATGGTTTTAAAAATATGATACCCAAGATAATCATCCTTGGTTCAAAAATATAGGTATCATTTTTTAACAAAAAATATGTTGCATCACAAAATCCAGCATAATAGAGAGAAGAAAAACTTTGATGCACACAAAGAAAATTTATTTTCACAAAAGTGATAAATTATACTTAAGGTGAATAGAACTTTTCCACTCTAACCTTCACCGGTGATTCTTCCTCTATTGTTGATATTACTGGTCATATGACTGCTGTTTCTGAGTATTAAGAATCTTTTTGCGTCTCCAGTCATGAACTTTGAGTCTCTGCTATCAAGGTATTGATCTGTCCCCCATACCTTGTAGCACACCTGCACTAAGATCAAGTAGAAAATTTTGGTACCCAATTCTCTTTGGGTCCTTTGGGGTTAGTCATCAAGGGGTTTGCTTTCACAATCCACCTTGGTTTCTTCCAAGTAGGTACAAGGGTTCCAAGCTCACATATTTTACGGATGGGGCATGAAGAAGAGCTATGGTTCCCTTTTTGACAATATGTGCATTTGAAGATAGTAGGTTTATGACTAGAAGTAGAAGCTACAAAGGTGATATTTTTGTTTGAGCTGGAGGTGGTGGAATTTCCTTGGTACCCAATACCTCTCCTATCAACATATTGATGTTGAGAGTGAAGCAACTGAGTCAAGGTCTTTTCACCAACCTCAAACTTTTTCAAAGATTCTTTCAAAAATTCATTTTCAACCTTGGTTTTTTCAAAATTTTGTTTAAGCTCAAGAAACTCAAGGTTGAAAGGTTTTATTTCATGTAGCTCATTCTTCAACTTAGCTACCTCATTTTCTAGAGTCTCAATTTGAGTGAGCATGCTTTTGTTACTCTTTGCCAATTTCTTAGATTTTAACAACAGAGTTTCATGTTCAAAATAAAGAGCATCAAAAGCCTCACTTAAATCGTGACTACTATACGCATCATCAGATAAATCATCATGTATAGAAGAATCAGAAAGACTAGAAGAGTTAAGGCTTACCTTAGATGAGTCATTTGCCATATGACAAACACCATTTGTAATTTGCTCTTCTTCGTCTGTGTCACTATCAGAGCCAAGACAATCCCATATAGTAGCCTTAGGTGTTTCACATGCCGTGAGACATATGGCATTTGCAACCTCCTCTTCTTCACTGTCAGTATAGTTGTTCCATGTAGCCTTCTTAGCTTTCTTGGATTTCTTTGAGTTATTTCTCTTTTCAAGTTTGTTGAATTTCATGAATTCTTCAAATAATTCAGCCATGTCTTCATCATCAGATTCTTCATCAGACTCACTTTGTTTCCTTGCTACTTTAGGAATTTTAGCAGCAAGGGTAAGAGATTTCACCACTTCCTTTTCTTGATTCTTTTTAGCAGCCAATACTACCTCAAAGGCTAGCAATGATCCAATAAGGTCTTCTTGAGGTAAAGTGCCAATGTCTTTGGCTTCGGTTATAGCACAAGTCTTAGGGAAGAATTCACCAGTTAAGGATTCAAGGATCTTTCCATTCAAATCCTTGTTGGTGTATTTCTTTCCTAAGGCCCTCAAGTTGTTTACAATTAAATTTAATCTCTGATGCATTGCTGCGACAGACTCACCTTCTTTCATTTTAAAACTTTCATATTCAGAGGTGAGAATTCTAATTTTAGTATCTTTTACCTGGCTTGTCCCGACATGAGTGGCTTGTAGGCAGTCCCAGATTTCCTTTGCATTTTGACACCCTTTCACTCTACCATATTCTTCTTCACAGAGTGATAAGTGAAGAATATTCATTGCTCTGGCATTTTGAGATATCTTATCCAACTCTGACTTTCTCAGCTCTTTCAGGTCACTGGTGTAGATATCCTCAACTGGCACTTCTTCTGCTTTGCCATTAGCTTGAGTTTTAATTTTCATCGGAATCAGAGGTCCATCAGCAATGATCCTCCACAGAGTGAAATCTATAGCCTGCACATGACATTTCATTCGACTACTCCAATAGTCATAGTTAGTCCCATCAAACAGGGGTGGCCTAAATAAAGACATTCCCTCTTTCAAAAAAGAACCCATAATCACAGATAGGTAAAGGATAAAATAGAATTGCGAGATGTAAAACTCTATATGCAATTCCTAGCTACTGATACCACTTGTTAGACTTGAGAGTCTATAAAGTAACCTTAGAGGGGGGGTGAATAAGGTTATGCGTAAATATGAATTCTTTTCGCAAATGATGATTATATTCTTTTTTTAAATCGAATGCGGAAAATGTGATTTGAACTTTTGGATATAAAAACAAGCAAGAGTTGTTTAAATTGTATTCAATATTTCCAATAAAGATGTTATAAGAGATAATCAGGATATTGAATATATTAGATCTTAGAGAAGAGGAGTAGAAGATGATTGAAGAGTATTGATAATATCACAATTAATATGTTTATATGACAGAGTAATTTAAGCACAGTAATATTAACAATAAACAGTGATCATGATAGTGATAATATCAATAAGCACAATAATATTAATAATAAACAGTTATAATAATAGTGCAAAATATAAAGAGAGAAGGGATAGAGGGACACAGATATTTAGCGAGGTTCGGGATAAAACCCCTACGTCCTCGGCCTTAGGCTTTTCAACCATTGGACTTATCAACCACTATATTGAAGAGAGTTTGATACAAACAGTCGACCCCAATATAAGTGAATCTCAATTCCCCTGAATTGAGAACCCAAGCACTCTTGCTAAGGATTTCTAAACCAACTCAATAACCCTATTGAGAGACCCAAGTACACAGCCCAGGATTTCAAAACACCAACTCAATCACTTGATTGAGAGACCCAAGTACAAAGCCCAGGATTTCAAAAACACCAACTCAATCACTTGATTGAGAGACCCAAGTACAAAGCCCAGGATTTCAAAATAACCACTAGAACAAAATAAGAATTACACAATTGAGATCTATGGATCCAATCACTTCTTAGTAATGTGTCAGTTTAGAAACTGAGAGAGATGAGTGATCTTAGGATATTATAGATGCTCTATGAGATGAGGGATGATCTTGCTTTTGCAACCACTTCAAAATTGATATAACAATAGAAGTTGAGGTTGCTTGAAAGCTTTTAAAAATATAGATATGATTTTGAAAAACAAAGCTTTTTTGAAAAACAAGATTCAAAACAGTTGGAGCACAGGATCTCAGATCTAGATCTATAAACAGCTTTTGAAAAAAAAGATATAACAATTTAAAATCAAAAGCTTATAAAACAATGAAGAGCAATAGATCTATAGAGATTCGAATATGAGAGAGTAGAATAGAGAGAAATTGTGAGCAGTGGTTAGATTTCAAGGTGAAGCTCAACCAGGTATTTATAGGCTTAGGCACCGTTGAAAATTTTTGAAAAGCATTTAATATAGGTGAAGAATCGATTCATTGATCAAGTTAAAATGTTGATGAATCGATTCATTGTTTTTAAAAAATAAAAGAATCGATTGTTTGTTTCTTTAGAAATAGGTGAGAATCGATTTTCAGGACATCCTGAATAAGGTAGGAATCGATTCTTACTTTGTTTAAAATGAGGAGGAATCGATTCATAGCCTATAGGATTGCTTGAAAATCGATTTCATAGTCTTTTGAAATAGAAGGAAATCGATTCTTACCTTTGGCTTGAGAATATGTAGAAATCGATTACATGCTTCAAACATAGGATAAGGAAATCGATTCTTGGCCTATAGGTGAGCCTAAAATCGATTTCATAGCCTATATAAATTATATAAATCGATTTCATAGCCATTGGAACAAAATAGAAAATGATTTTTGATTTCCACAAAATCGTTTTTAGGTTTAGGTGCCACCTTATGCATGCATTCAATTTTGTGAGATATTTTTTCAAAACTATTTTTATGCATCATGCATGTTTTGAAAAGTCATCTCTCTCAATAGCTAAAGTGCCACACACTTTAGGTGATAGGACCTTTACAAAGTGTCCTAAAAGGCTTAGACACAATTTAGGGTTTTGAACTTCATATGTTGCTTCTTCTTCAAGCTTCTTTTCTTTTGTGTCTTCTTCTCTTTAAATTAAGTCCTGCACTTTGCTCATCTTGAAACATTAGTAGATATGATGTAATTTGTTATCATACAAAATAAAGGAGTGTTTACCCTTGGTTCAACAC
Organism: Astragalus membranaceus; assembly: GCA_039519185.1. NCBI lineage: Eukaryota > Viridiplantae > Streptophyta > Magnoliopsida > Fabales > Fabaceae > Astragalus > Astragalus membranaceus. Next base: position 34,762,414 of record CM076852.1, on the reverse strand, counting down.
ACATGACCCTCCTTACCACAATGGTAACACTTCTTCACTTCAACTTTGCACATGTTACTCTTGTGACCGGCTTTGCCACATTTGTAACATACAATGCTAGCAGGAGCATCTCCCCCACTAGTCTTCTTGCCAACAACAGCTTTCTGTTTACCCTTACCAGCAGGAACATCATACGGTTTACCACGACTCTGAAATTTGCTCCTCTTCTCATTCATAATCTTGTAGTGAGCATTGTTGTCTTCCTCATAAATTCTGCAGCTATCAATCAAGTCGGAGAAAACACGGATCTTCTGGTAACCAATAGCCTTCTTAATCTCAGGACGCAGCCCATTCTCGAACTTAATGCACTTGGAAAACTCAGCAGTAGCCTCACTGTAATGCGGGTAAAATTTTGCTAATTCCACGAACTTAGCAGCATACTCAGTCACAGACATATTCCCTTGTTTCAGCTCCAGGAACTCAATCTCTTTCTTGCCTCGGACATCCTCCGGATAATATTTTCTCATAAACTCCCTGCGGAACACAGCCCAAGTGATCTCTTCGTTTGCAGTCTCCAATCTCTGCCTAGCCTCTAACCACCAGTCATCGGCCTCCTTTGCCAGCATATGCGTACCATAACGGACCTTCTGTGCTGGAGTGCAGTCCATCACACGAAAGATCCTCTCCATCTCTTTCAACCAAGCTAAAGCCCCATCGGGATCATATCTGCCCTTGAAGGTAGGCGGATTCTCTCTCTGAAAGGTAGCCAAACTCCGAGACCCAGCATTCTCACCAGCATTCTGCTGACCCTCCACAGCCTGAGCCATAGCAGCCAACGCAGCAGCAATAGCAGCATTGTTCCTTCCAGCCATCTCAACTAATCACTACAATCATAAGCAACAGTTAGAACTAATTGACAATACTTGATCGTCAATGACACTATAACTTGACAACTTGGCCGGACAGACCGAAACTGCTCTGATACCACTAATGTAACACCCCTTTTCTACCCGGAAATTTTTTGACAAGAATCAGAGTTTTCAAAAACATTATTCACTACACCCACAAGGGATGCTACACTTACACCGTTAAAACATCACACGTCAATAAATAAAATTCACCATTAAATAGTACGACACATAATAGTAACTCCATCACCATGCAGCGGAATAGAAATATAGGGTTCAACAATAATCTTAACATCACCATAAAACTTCAAAAATTAGAATAATAGAGACACTAATAAAGCCTAGCGTTCATCCCCCGAGTGCTACGTATCAGAGCAACGACACCGACTCTACTAGCGAAGGTAGACATGCCTTCACTCGCAATCACCTGCACGTTACCAACATAGGGGTAACATTCAAACAGAAGGGGTGAGATATCTAACATTATAATAGCATATATGATAGGCAATATGCTAGAGTTACGACAGCTATATCTACCACTTCACAACAACACCAAATTACAATCACCAAGAATCATCACCAATATCATGAGTAAATGAATGAGATGCAACCCACACCAACGGGTATATGCATGTGGTACCAATCATCACCAATAAATAAGCCAATAAGGGCAACATCACCTATATGAGCATCACCATCATCACCTATAGCTCCAACGGCCGTAGCCTTTATCACCAAAATAATGCATATGCAATATATGCGACACCATGAATAATGCACCAGAGACAATTAACAACAACAGTCATTTAATTGACACAATCCGCACCAACATCAATAAATGGTCATAGACCCATCACCTGTTCACCTTAGCCCATAAAATAGGCACATCACCTGTTATACCATCACCAATAGCACCAATCATCACCAATACACCTACACCTATAGGACAGTCTAACAACTTGACCAACGACCACCGACACCAAGGACACCAATAAATTTACAACATCAATGACAACAACAATTTTACAACACCGAGACATCGACAATTGACAACACCAGGAACAATACCAATTTACAGCAACAACGACAATAGCTTTAAAAACAGCAACTTAAAATGGAGACAGCAACAGTGAATTTGCGTAAAAACAGCAACATAAAAATGGTGACAGCAACAGTAATTTTCCAGCAAAACAGCAACATAAAAATGGTGACAGCAACAGTGATTTTCCATAAAAACAGCAACATGACTTACTGTGACAGCAACATCAGTTTTGAAAAAAACAGCAACATTTGTTCACTGTGACAGCAACATCAATTTTTAGAAAAACAGCAACATTTGTTCACTGTGACAGCAACATCAATTTTTGAAAAAACAGCAACATTTGTTCACTGTGACAGCAACATCAATTTTTAGAAAAACAACAACATTTGTTCACTGTGACAGCAACATCAATTTTTTGAAAAAAAACAGCAACACTTGTTCACTGTGACAGCAACATCAATTTTTTGAAAAAAAATAGCAACACTTGTTCACTGTGACAGCAACAAGACAGAAACTGGCGCCCAGCAACATGGCGCCAAGACAGGCAACAGCACAACAGAAACTGGCTCCCAGCAACAGGGCGCCGAGAGAGACAGCAGCACAACAGGAACTGGCGCCCAGCAACAGGGCACCTAGTGAAACAGCAGCACAGACAGACATGGCGCCCAGGGGTAGGGCGCCTAGGACAACAGTGGCAACAACAGACTTGGCTCCCAGCAACAGGGCGCCTGGCACCACATCAGCAACAACAAACTTGGCGCCCAGGAGCAGGGCGCCTAGCACAACAGTAGCACAGGCAGACAACCAGCAACAACATAACATGGGAACATCACTGGGCGCCTAGGGCGCCCTTCACAGCAACACAACCACACAAGACAACACTGGGCGCCTAGGGCGCCATTTTCAGCAACACAGGAACACACTAGGCACCTAAGGCGCCAACTCCAGCAACCAAGACAGCCACACTGGGCGCCTAGGGCGCCACTTCCAGCACAAACAAAGACAGAACATCATGACTGGGCGCCTAAGCGCCAAAATCAGCAACTGAAGCAACACTGGCTTGGCGCCCAGCATTAGGGCGCCTCCAGCAGGAAACAAACACGACACAGACACGGCGCCCAGGGGCAGGGCGCCGTTTCCAGCAACCCAAACAACAACACCAAATCGCACCAAACACCAAACACTAAATTTCACCATGATCAACCAATAGAAATCATTATGCATACATTCTAACATCGTCAAATAAACACCAAGCAAAAATCAAAGGGGTAACCTAGAGCCTAACTCCCACATAAACCCCCATCATGCACCCTATTATAAAGTAGAACCCACCCTTACCTTAGGTTTGCCGAATACGTGATCCTCTTGCACGAAGAATCCAAAGAACCACAGCAACAAAGCTCCTCCCTTCCTTCTCCTTGGTTTCGCGCCGTCCCTCTCTTCTCCTCTCTTCGCAATTCTCTCCTTTCTTTTCTTTTTCTCCAACAATGCGCAAATGATCCCAAAACCCTAGCTAGGCTCTCACTCATGCGCCTATGCCTTTGGGCTCTTGGATCACGGGCCCCCGTCCACTACTCAGCTTAATTACTAAGCACCACTCCCTGTTTAAATAAAACATCATATTATTATTTTAATATGACTACGCTAATAAAATACCTAAATAATTTAATTAAATTATTTGGGCATTACCGTCTCGCAAAAGATTTTCCCTTATGTGGAAAATGATATTCTCGAAGAGGAAATAACACTGATGTTAGAAAGTAGAGTTTGACTCACAAAGGGTTATTGCAAAAAATTGTCCCGGTATTGGTAAAAAGCATTCCCCTAAGAAGAGACTACACAGGTGTGGCAAACATAGTTTAAACAACGTGAAGTCTTGCAACATTTCTTCCCAGTTTACTGAAAAGACATTGCCCCGAGAGAAGATTACGCTGGTGTAACAAGCGAAGTTGGACTCATTAAAGGGTTATACAAAACTTTTGCCCCAAAATTGGTGTACGGTGTTGCCCCCGGGATGAGACTATACTAGCATAGCACACAAAGTTGGATTCATGAACGTCTTGCCAAATGCTTGCCCCAGTGTTGGTGAAAGGCATTGCCCCTAGAGGAGACTAAGTTGGTATTGCAAGAACAGTTCAATTCATGAAGGGTTGTGCAAAATTTTTGTTAGCTCAGAGTGGGATTTCTTGAGACTCCCAAGGTTACCTCAAACCACAAAGATTGCCCCAATGTGTCATTCTGTTAGACTCGAAAGGAAGAGCTTACGCTAGTGAATAAACATGTCAAACATAAACTTCTCAAATGTAGCCTGGTTCCCCTTTTGTGCCCTAATTTTTGCCTAGACTGCCCTTGCAGGTTTTCAGTCTAGCGGGCTTTGATTCAATTTTTTTTAGACCCTAATTTTTGCCTAGACCGCCCTTTCGGGTTTTCGATCTAGCGAGATTTGATTGACCATGACTTTTTCCTAGACCGCCCTTTCAGGTTTTTGATCTTGCGGGTCTCATTCTTTCTTTTTTTTCACTTTCTTATTGTTCATTTTTTAGAGCAAAGAATAGTTAAAAGAAAATAGATGATTTATCTCAAAATTAACATTATGAAAATGAAAATAATCATTCATCTTTCAAAGTGGACCTTTAGAGGCTTATAACGTGGCTATGAGTTATGGGTTAAGAAGAGAAAATGGTTAGAAGGTTCAAGAATTTTTTTTCATGGGTTATGGGTTAAGAAGAAAAAAAGACTAGAAGGCTCAAGAAATTTTTTCGGGTTATGGGTTAAGAGGAAAAAAAAGGTTAGAAAGCTCAAGAATTTTTTTCATGGATTATGGGTTAAGGAAAAATGGATTTGAAGGCTTAAAAGAACTTTATGGGCTAAAAGGATTAAGGATCTTTAGTGCATTCAACTTTCTATTGTGCTCCAAAACATCAACTTTCTCTTGTCAAACCCATCCATTCTCCTTCTTACATGATTTATATTTTTTCTTTTCTTGACCTTTTCCATTTTTCTTTCTTCCTTTCCTCCTTTGTCTCCACTTCATTTATGGCTCCTTTTCTCTCTTTTTTTTTTCATTTGCCATCATTGCTTTATTCCCAACTTTTTATTTTTTTTCTTGACTTTTGTCCTTCATTTACTCCATTGTCTCGTCAATTTTCTACCTTGAGAATTCAAATGATAATCTTAATGCACTAAATTCCATTGTAGTGTCAATCCTTGTCTAGGGTCAAATGAAAGGAAATTTTGGGCTCAAAGGGGGACGGATGTCAATGGGTATAATACTTTTTATTTGGAAAAAGTGCCACTCTTCATTTCAAATTATGATCTCTCATTTTCAAACATTAATTTTGAAACAACATTAGCGCATGACTAACATTATTCTCTTAAAAAAATTATTTTGCTCTCTTTTTCTTTTACTTTTTTTTTCTTCTTTTTTTGCTTTTTTTGGGGGGGAATTGGACCTTTCAAAACCGACATCCATTCACTAGCTCATCCTCGAATGACACACACAAAAGGGCTTCGAGAATTATCACATGAGGCAATCATTGGATTGGGGACCAAATCTTAAGGGATAATGGGGTGTAAAGAATGGGAAAGAGCTTTTAAGTCCATGCAAATTCATTAGTACAAAGCTTCAACAAAGCCAACTTGACTTTACACCACATGATTACAAAGCGCTAATGACAATCATATTTTTTTGCTTTGAGCTTTTAGTTCGAGAACTAATTCCCAACCTTATATCTCTCTTCCCTTTTTGAATGCCCCGTGAAATCTTCCCACTCAGTACACTTCCTTACGCCTCTTTCCAACAAGTCTCAAAAGAATGATTTGATTCCACGAGTCAAAGCTTGACTGGTATCCACCTTGATGCAAGCACACAAAATTCAACTTTCTCTTGTGAAAAAAAAATGTGGATGGACACTCAATGACTTTTAAAATTCTTTATTTCAAGAATGATTATGACAAATGAAGATGTGTCCAAGAAAAAAAATGATGCTATGGAGTGCATGGATATATTTTATGTATGCAAACATACGTCCTAAGATGCAATATGCATTTGTTTTGTGATTTTTTTTTATTGTTTTTATGTAAGAAATGCAATGCAATTCTATTTACGCGTTTAAGTATGTACACCATGCAACAAAATTTTCCATGTAAGACAAAGAAAGATGAAATATGGAGAATTCTTATGATGTTATGCTATGAGAATGCATGAACTTAGAGATATCATGCAGATGTTTATCCTAAGATTTTTTTTAGAATGCAACATGATCTTTCATGCTTGAAATGCAATGCAATTCTCCTATTTTTTTTTTACTTTTTTAAGGAAATATGCCGTGAATATTGACAAATGACAATACATTTTGATGCACTTACTCATAGGATATGGACAACATGCGACAATGAAATAGGGAGAAATTTTTATTTTCATACATTTTTTTGAATTGTTTTAATGCATGAAATGCAATGCAATTTCCTAGTTTGTACATATTTGAAGAAAATATGTCATGAAGCTTGGTGATTGACAGTGTGATTTGTTTTATTTACTCATGAAAATACATACAACATGCAAGAACAATTTTTTATGTATATGCAAAGAAAAAAAACAAAATATGGAAATTTTGTGATGTTATGCTATGAAAGTGCATGTATTTTTGTTATGCATGCAAGTATTTATCCTAAGAAGCGGCTGTCAAAACCCGTGCAACTTTGAAAGAGAATATACCGTGATGAATGATGAATGACAATGTAATTTTTTTATTTACCTATGAGAATGCAAAACTATTTTTTTTCTAGAATTTATTCCATGAAAAATATTAAATGTGGAGGAAATTGTACTTTTCAAAGACACTCGATCTAATGCTCAATAAGAAGAGACTATTTTTTTTGACATAAAATACCTCTATATGCAGACATTTTTTCTTAGAATGCGACATGATACGTTATGGATGAAATGTAATGCGATTTTTTCTTTTTTTCCCTCTTCTGCAAGGAAATGCTATGAGGATCGACAAATGTATTTTGTTTTATTCACTAATGAAAGGATGCATAACATGCATAGATTTTTATATACAAGCAAAGAAACAAATGAAATATGGAGAAATTTATGAAGAATGACGATGCAATAAAAATGCACACCACATGCAGAAATGCGGTATGATTTTTATTGCTTTTTATGCATGAAATGCGGTATGATTTTTATTGATTTTTTTTGCCAGAGAAGAATAAACAGTATGAGTGAAAGAAAAATGATGTACAACCAAGAATAAGGATATGAGATAAAATAGCTCCCTTTGTGGCCTATGACAGGTTGCCCATACTATTGGTTTTTGGACCTTATAGATCTAATGCTTCTTCTACAGTGAACACTCACAAAGGTTGGCTGTTATAACCTATGGATGTTTAGGGTCTCTAGAGTCAAGTACTCTGCTGGAAGATGGACCACAATAGGATGTACATCCAAAATGTGGATATCCGCACAGAAGAATCGTACTCTAGATGAGGAATTCATGGAAGTCACACAGGATGTACATCCAAAATGAGTCGCACTCATCCTCGTTCTAACTTATGTGTTTTTTGTGGCTCCGTTGTGAGCTCAACTCTCTGTGTGTGCTCACAGTGTATGTACAGTGTGTGAAGGGAGCACGCGAATCAAATCCTAATAAAATAAGTAGAAAAAAAATAACTAGAAAACAACAACCAGACAATAAATTCAAGTGTCTTCTACCCTAGGGTTTATATCAAGCTTAAAATAAAGATATACGTAAGAAACTAAAGAAATAAATAAAAGTAAAGAGGGGTAAACAAATGCACATACCTTATAATCTTTTGCACAACCAAATATGCCAGGCTTGACTCTCACCTGTCCCCAGCAGAGTCGCCATCTGTCATGACCGTGATCCCGACGTAGACGGCTCAAAAATTGATAATTTTAGGAGTCGCCACCCAATTTATTTAATAGAAAAAATTGAGAAAAACCTAACTAGAAGTTATTGGTCTGCGTATACCGGATTGAGTTCGGGAGTCGATTATGCGTAGGGAAGGGCGGAAACTTAATCCCACTGCACCCCTAGTACATCTGTCATAAGACAGTTACCCTAAATCCGATTGTGCAAATAATAATAAATTACGAGTTATTTGTTTACCCCAAAATTAGGTAAAAAGAATTATTTAGAAATAAATAAAATAGGGACCGATTTAAGAAAATTTAGTTTTGACTTGACGGGGAAGCCCCGCTCCTACGTATCCTCGGGTGCAATGAGAAACTCAAGAGTCACGTAGTTCTTTCTTGGAAAATTTTGTTGGTTGGTTGATTTTATTTTTTTGAGGGGGTTTAAGATCACCAAGCTGTACAACTCAGGCGTCTTAAACCAGGATTTGCGAGGTTGACAAGATGTACATCTCAATCAAGCTCATTTTTTAGTTTTTATGAAAATAGGTGTTAAAGAAAAAAATGATTATTTAGTGAAAAAACTTATTTTAGCTTGACGGGGAAGCCCCGCTCCTACGTATCTCCGAAACGGAGAATCAAATGCTACGTAGTTCTTCTTGAGAAAAAGTTTGTTTGACTGATCTTAATTTTTGAATAGGTGGTTTAAGATCACCAAGCTCTACAACTCAGGCGTCCTAAACCGGGACGACAAGATGTCACATCTCAGCCAATCCCATATTTTTGGTATTTTTATGAGAAAAAGAAAGGGAGAAAAATATTTTTTTATGTGAACTAACATTTATTTTCATTTTTGAAGAATGATAATAATAATGATAATAATAATAGTAAAAATAATATTAAGTAAAAAAAGGGAATGGTAATAAATAAATAAAGAAAATAAAGGGAGGGTGGATTTGGAAAGGGGTGGGATGGAAAGTTGAGCCCAACTAGTTTTTTTTATTCAGCAGCCCACGCATTCTGGGCCTTCAGGGGGCGCTGTAGTTATGAAACAGAGGGGGTGCAGTTAGCAGAGTCCAGCTCATTTTTCTTGTTTTTGGAAAGGCTAACCAGTGAGTGGGCCTTTGTAGTGCTGATTGCGAATTTGGGCTTGGACAAGGGGCTGTGTTCATTAAAAACGTGGTGTCTGTGATAGCAGGACAAGTTTGCATCGAGGTTCGTTGGGCTAACGGTTTGCGAAACAAGGCCTTTTGGACAGGGGTGCGCATTGTCAACTAAAGGGGTGTAAACAGCGATCTGAAGCAAAAAAGGAACAAAAAAAGGAGTGGGCTGTATATAAGGCTTAAGCAAAAAAAAAAAGCTAAACCTAATTTCTTGCCTTCACTTAGGCACCGCACAAGTTTCGTCTGAGAGAGAGAGAGAGAAATTTCGAAAACTCAGAGAGAGAAAGGAGAGAAAGAACAGTGAGAGAAGAATGAAACCAGGAGAGAGAGAGAGAGAGAGGTTCGGATGACATCGTTGGAGGGAGATAGGATCGCGCCGGAGAGAGAGAGAGGAGAAAGGGGGTTACGGTGGAGAGAGGGATACAGAAGGAACATGCGACGGCGGGAGGGAGAGGTGATGGCTACGGTGAGAGCTCGTGGAGGGTGCCACGACGTGGGATAAAAGGCGACGGCGAAGGGTATAGGGTACGATTGTGATGGTTTGTCCACGACGGTGTTTTTTCGCCGGAGAGCTTGCGAAGGGGGGGGGGGGTGCGCCGGTGGTGGTGCTGAAAATGCGAGGAGTTACGGTGGGAGAAAAAAAAACAGAACTGGGAGAGGGATTGGACGAGGGAGACGACGATTTTGGTGGTTTGGCCGTGAGGGGTTTGGTTGTGGTGGCCGTGAGGTGGTGGTTCGCGACGGTGAGATGACGGTGAGGACGTGGTTTTTCAGTGGTTCGGTTTGGGGTTGAGACGGTGACTGTTTGGGTGAGGCCACGGTGGCTGACGGTGGTTGTTGGTGGTGATGTTGAGGGAGATGGTGGTGCACGACGGGGTAGTTCAGTAGCCTCTCCTCTCACTTTCCTTTTTCTGATTTTTTTTTAATTTCTGTCCCTGTTTGTTTCGTTTCTTTCTAACTGTTACAGTCCTCTCCCCCTCATTCTTTTGCCCTGAATCTGAATTTATATGCAATAAATATGGTGTAGGTGTGATATAGGAGCAGGGGATCAAAACCGTTTGGAGACAAATTCTGAAGAACAAAGCAAAACAATGGTGCTGCAAAGGCTGTCTTGTTGGTGCCAAAATGGAAAAACAAACAGAGCAAGAAGAAAGACTCCTTGGCCTGGTCCTCAAAATACACATCCAACAACCCTGCACCACTAGGCGCATATTACTGTCTTTTGTTTTAATTTTTTTGTACTTTGTTTGCTTTTATTTTTTTTGTCTATATGTGGAACAAAGTTGACTTTTATTGTTGTACCCTTTTTCTTGTAAAAAAATGATTATAATAATAAAAAAGCATATATTCAAATTTGATTTATTTTATAACAAAAATAAATTAAACTAACAATAATAATAGCAACGTAAAACTGCCAACGGCCCCCAAATGACACGCAAAATCAATTAAAATCACAAAAATGCACAAAAACGATATTTTCAGAATTTTCGCGAAAAAAGACAAAAATGCCGGTTAAAATTGGGTGTTCACACAGTCAAATCCCAATGTTCCCACCCGATCAAGAGAAAACAGCATTCATGGCAGAGCAAGGAAATTTTTGCTATCGCGTAATGCCCTTTGGACTCAAAAACGCCGGGGCGACCTATCAAAGAATGATGAAAAAGGTCTTTAAAAGGCAAATCGGCCGGGTAATCAAAGTGTACCTGGACGACATGATAGTCAAAAGCAAAAGCGACCCAGATCACCTCAAGGACCTGACAGAAGTATTTTCTGAAATTCGAAAGAACAATATGAGATTAAACCCGGAGAAGTGCACTTTTGGAGTCCGTGCAGGGGAGTTCCTCGGTTTCTATCTCACTGAAAGAGGCATCGAGGCAAACCCAGACAAATGCAGGGCCGTGACCGAGATGGCTTCCCCAACTACGAAGAAGGAAATTCAAAAGCTCACCGGGATGATAGCAGCATTGTCTCGATTCATTTCAAAAGCAGCCCACAAGTCCCTACCTTTGTTCAAGCTTCTTAAGAAGGAAACAGGTTTTGATTGGACCGCCGAGCAAGACTAGGTACTGACCCTTTTAAAAGAAACCCTCTCTGAACCACCCATTTTGACACGTCTCGAGGAGGGAGAAACGTTATACTTGTACCTCGCTGTGGCCGATGAAGCGTTAAGAGCGGTACTCGTCAGGGAGACCAGGACTGGGCAGAGGCCGGTATACTTTGTAAGTAACGCGTTGCAGGTACCCGAGTTAAAGTACCAAAAAGTGGAGAAGGTGGCCCTGGCAGTCGTGATCGCAGTGTTGCATTAAAAACACACTTAGAGCAAGTGTACTCTCTCGCAGAAGTAGTATAAAAGATATCGTCTCCACAGGGATTAATTAACAAGTACCAAACTACTTACGATTAATTATTATTTAGACGAACGAATGTTTGGTTGTTATAGAAACTAAAATAAAAGGAAATAAATATCAAGAATGAAAATGTGAAGTTTAACCAATGGAGAGAAGCCTAGGGTCATGGTTTCACTTGCAAGTTTTGATTCCTCTATGTCTAATTCTACCTGAATTCCCTTATTTTATTCAATTACCAATCCCTTTACTAAAGCTATTAACCCGTTTGGTCATTCGCGATTAATATTCTTTTTCCTAAATTAACCTTTGTTTGGTCATGTAAGAATTTAAATTTAAGAAAAGCATAGAGAACAAAAAGGTTGAATGATTGGAAGACTAAATTAAAGTTTGGTCATGCATTAAATTTAGTCTCAGTTATCCTATAGGTCCACCAACTAATTGCAGTACGGTCGCTGATCAACTAATTGATTATGGACATGCAAAGGGTTGTTAATCCTAATTATGTGATCAAAGCAATAAGATAATATCAATTGAAATAAAAGTAGGAATTCAAACCAGATATTAGAACATAAAAAGGTCTCTAAACATGCAAGATCCACCTAAGACCCTAGAAGAAGATTTAGCTATCCATAGCGTTCGAGAACAGTAAAATAAAATTAGGAGTCATAAATTACAGAGATAAAAACAACCCGAAATAGAGAAATTTCTGATCCTGAAAATTTAGTCTCCTTTTTCTGCTCCAGAGCTCTCTCACGGTGTCAAGAACGCGTACCCAAAACTCCCTCTCTCCAAGCCGGCGCTACTGTTGCGGTGCGTTGTCCGGCTCTCGTTGTTCTCCTTCTCTTCTTTTAATTATCAAAAAATCCCTTTGTTGTTGTTGTTGTGCGGCTATCTGTATCCTACTTCACGCCTAGGGTTCTCCCTCTTTTATTGTTAATTCTCCAATTAATTAATTCTCCAATTCCTCTTTGTGCCGTGTATCTCACTTCCATTCACATAGGCCGTGGGCCTCCTTTTTTATTGGGCTGATAACAAAGCCAACTAAGAATTTGGCTTTGATTTCTTCTTTTATTTTTGAGCCCATATATATATAGAACTTTGAGTGACATAAAATTGGACTTTTATTCTTTTTATCTTTTTCTATCTTTCTGCAAAATAAGAGCAAATTAAGTTAGTAATTTATATTATTAATAATAACTGCTCTAAAAATGACTCAAAAGTGTCTCTAAAAACTGCACTAAATTGGAGCTTATCAACTCCCCCACACTTAACTTTTGCTTGTCCTCAAGCAAATTTCCTGGCTCAATAAATTTTTCAAAAAAGTAACAGAGACATCCAAATAAGGGATCCAAAATTAAAAGCACAATGACAGACAATAGACAGTATAGCACAAATGAGGTGTCAAAAGGTTGCCCAATTAGAGGCTCATGTCCCTGAAGAACACATTTCTGTGAACAAAGGCACTCGCTCACAATCTCTCTAAGTGTTTAGGGACTAGTGAAAATATACACTCAAGTTTCCACAAAATGCACATTACCATAAGCTTGTAATTTGACCAAATCTCCACTAAATAGTTCACATGCATGCAAAAGATGGGGTTTCATGGGTTGTAAGGGCCAGGGTGAATTCATGCAGGGTAGGAAATAAGAAGAAAGGGATAATCAAAGGGCTAAAAATAAAGAAATAAATAGTAACATTTGAAACCAAATATGAAGCTCCTATCTATTTTACAATTTTTGTCCAAACTCCACATTAATGTCACTTCCATTCTTCAATCTTTTTCTATTGAGTCGACTCTTTTTGATTTGTTTTTTTTGCTCTTGAGTAGACTCTTTTTTTTTTTGGATTTGCCCTTTGGCTCTTTCATTCTTTTGATGTGCCTTTTCCTCTTTCTTGCTTTCCTTCTTTTTTTTTTCAAATTTTCTTCCTATTTTTTTTGGAGGAAAAGGTAAGTACGTGAAAACTCATGTTTTGTTTCCATTGTAGGAGAATATTCTTGTAAGCACATGATTCACTCCTTTTTTTTTTATCCTGACAAGATAGACAACTAAAGTATAGGACAAAATTGTAATTTTCAATAGTTGCTCCACATTTAATTCCAAATGGTTACCACCAACAAAAAAGGAAAAATTATATCTGGGTACCAAAGAAAAAAAAATATAACAATTAAGTTCAAATGGGGCAACTAAGGGATAAATTCAACAAACAACTTCAAAGGCCAGAAAAATACCTAAATTCCCCAAATCTTTTTACATGATGCAAATCAATTTTCGCTTTGAAATGGTCAAAAGACAAATTCTAGAATGTAGCAAATTGGGAAACACACTCATAGAAAGAAAAGGGGTAAAAATTTATGATTTAGTATCAATCCCCTTATGAAGGCTCAGATCTCACATTTAGAAGCTAGTTCACAAAAAGTACTCAAGAGGGACAAATGCTAATTATCAGCTTCCTAAGGGCATCCTCACAGTTACAATTAAGCACAAGTCTGTCAAGTAAATTAATTATGGAATCCCCTAAAGGCAAAATCTCTATTTTTTTCCAACATGAAGCATAATTCATTCAAAACAAGCCAAAAAAAATGCTATCAACATATATGGTGGGTAGGTGCATTAATAGAGATCAAGTGACAAAATAAACTCTCCTCCCCCACACTAGCATGAAGCATGGTCCTCAATGCGAAATGATCAAATAGAAACCAAAAGAAATAAATGAGAGAGAGAGTAATAGTGACTTCCCTGAGAGAGCTTGTAGTCCGAGCTTATCCCTAAAAACAAAACAAAACAAAAATGAGAGAAAATAAAACACAGGTTGCCTCCTGCGAAGCGCTTGTTTAACGTCTCGAGCCTGGCGGTACTAGAGTCAATCCTTGAGGGTAGTGACATAGCTCACTTGACTTAGCCCTTCCTCAAAATGCTTCACACGCTGCCCATTGACCTTAAAAGTGGTACCATCTTCATGAGATACCTCAAGCACTCCATAAGGAAAAACTTGAGTAACAGTGTAGGGTCCATACCACCTTGAGCGTAACTTTCCTGGGAAAAGAAGCAAACGTGAGTTATAAATTAAAACTTTTTCACCAACATGGAATTCACGCTGCTGGATCCGCTTATCATGCCACTTTTTAGTCCGCTCCTTATATAACTTGGCATTCTCATAAGCTCCCAGACGGAGCTCATCAAATTCATCGAGCTCCAACAACCTATTTTCACCTGTAAGCTGAGCATCAAAGTTTAGAAATTTTAAAGCCCAAAGTGCTTTATGCTCTAATTCAACAGGAAAATGACATGATTTTCCAAAAGCAAGACGGTAAAGAGACATCCCAATGGGGGTTTTAAAAGCAGTTCTATAGGCCCATAGCACATCATCAAGTTTCAAAGACCAATCCTTTCTTGATGCACTAACTGTCTTCTCTAAAAATCCTTTTCAGCTCTCTGTTTGAAATTTCAACCTGGCCACTAGTTTGTGAATGGTAAGGAGTTGTCACCTTATGAGTGACACCATATTTGCTCAAAAGATTTTCAAATTGTTTATTACAAAAATGAGTGCCACCATCGCTAATAATGGCTCGGGGAGTGCCAAATCTGGAGAAAATGTTTTTCATTAAAAGTTTCACCACCACCCGAGCATCATTAGTGGGTAAGGCTACAGCTTCCACCCACTTAGACACATAATCTACAGCAACAAGAATATATTTATTTGAAAAAGATTTAGGGAAGGGCCCCATAAAGTCGATACCCCATACATCAAATATCTCACAAACCAAAATGTTGTTTAAAGGCATCTCTTGACGCCTAGAAATATTGCCACTCCTTTGACAATTGTCACAAGCTTTCACAAATTCATGAGCATCTTTAAATATAGTGGGCCAATAAAAACCACATTGTAAAACTTTATATGCAGTTCTATTTGGGCCAAAGTGGCCACCTACCTCTCTAGAGTGACAATGCTCAAGGATAGAAGTTACCTCATCCATAGGCACACAACGCCTAATAACCTTGTCTCCACATACTTTAAATAGGTAAGGGTCATCCCAGAAGTAGTGTATAGCATCAGAAATTAATTTCTTCTTTTGCTGAAAAGAAAAATCAGGGGGAACAACCTTACCCACCAAGTAGTTGACAATGTCTGCAAACCAAGGAATAGTAGAAATAGCTAAAAGTCTCTCATCAGGGAAAACCTCCTTGCTCTCCCCATCATTTGAGGCCTGCATCACACTATGGTCAAGCCTTGAGAGGTGGTCAGCTACAAAGTTCTCTGAGCCTTTCTTGTCTCTAATCTCCAAGTCAAACTCTTGTAGCAACAAAATCCACCTGATTAACCTGGGTTTTGCATCCTGTTTTCCAAGCAAATATCTAATAGCAGCATGATCAGTATAAACAATAACTTTAGAAAGAACAATGTAATGACGAAACTTGTCAAAAGCAAACACTACAGCTAGCAACTCTTTCTCTGTGGTAGTATAATTTCTTTGAGCATCATCAAGAGTGCGACTAGCGTAGTAAATGGTATAGAATACTTTATTCTTTCTTTGCCCCAAAACAGCCCCCACAGCAGTATCGCTAGCATCACACATAATTTCAAAGGGAAGCGACCAATCGGGAGCAACAACATCAGGGGAACTAATTAATTTTTCCTTTAAACAATTAAAAGCCTTCAAACAAGCGTCAGAAAAATCAAAAGTGGCCTCCTTAACCAAGAGGTCAGTCATAGGCTTTGCAATTTTTGAGAAGTCTTTAACAAACCACTTATAGAATCCAGCATGGCCTAGAAAACTACGGACCCCCTTAACAGAATTGGGTGGGGGAAACTTTGCAATTACCTCAACCTTTGCAGGATCAACTTCAATGCCTCTAGTGGACACCTTATGTCCTAGAATAATGCAATCTTGTACCATAAATTGGCACTTCTCCCAATTGAGCACTAAATTGGTATCCCTGCATCTCTGCAACACTGAATTCAAGTTATGTAAACAATCCTCATAAGAGGATCCAAAGACGGTAAAATCATCCATGAATATCTCAATGCATTTTTCAACCAAGTCAGAGAAGATAGCCATCATGCATCTTTGGAAAGTGGCAGGGGCATTACATAAACCGAATGGCATCCTTTTATATGCAAATGTTCCATATGGGCAAGTAAAAGTAGTTTTTTCTTGATCTTCAGAAGCCACTGGTATTTGCAAATAACCAGAATATCCATCCAAACAACAATAATAATCATGACCTGCCACTCTCTCAAGCATTTGATCAATAAAGGGAAGGGGGAAGTGATCTTTCTGGGTGGCATCATTTAATTTTCTATAATCAATGCACATACGCCACCCGGTAGTTTTCCTAACTGCTATTAATTCATTTTTATCATTCTCCATCACAGTAGTACCTCCCTTTTTAGGAACACATTGAACAGGACTTACCCACTTACTATCAGAGATAGCATAGATGATACCTGCATCAAGAAGCTTAATCACTTTTTTTTGACCACCTCTTTCATGTTAGGATTGAGGCGGCGTTGAGGTAGTGCCCGGGGTTGGTAATCATCCTCCATGTAGATCTTGTGGGTGAAAATTGAGGGACTAATGCCTTTTATATCATGAATAGACCATCCAAAGGCCTCTTTGTTGGCCCTTAATACCCTCAAAAGCTTATCCTCCATGGTATCTGTCAAATCTGCAGAAATAATCACAGGCAAAGAGGAAGGGGGGGTGCAAGAAAGCATATTTTACATTTGAAGGAAGAGGCTTTAATTCAAGCTCAGGAGCCTCTTCAATTGAAGGTTTGGGATTTGGAGTATTACCCCATTCCAATTCCTCAAATCTATGGTTACTCCAATTTTTCTGAGGGTGGTGAGCCTGCAAAAACATTAAGAACTCTTCTTCCTCACCACCCTGCAATATGCCAAGTCCCTGCATAGTAAGTACTTTTTCTAGAGGGTCCTGAATTCTAAAATCATCAAAACTTTCAGAGGTAACCACATCATTAATATCCATAGCTTGAATGAAATTACAAGAAGCAAATGAGGAAGGATTTTTAATGAGTTCAAGACTTGAAATACAACCTCCTCATCTCCAAATCTCAAAGTCAATTTTCCCTGCTAAACATCAATTAAGTTTTTTCCTGTAGCTAAGAAAGGACGCCCCAAAATAATTGGGACTTCCTCGTATTCTTCCATATCCAATACAACAAAATCAGCAGGGAAAATAAACTTATCAACTTTAACTAAAACATCTTCCACCACTCCACGGGGGTGGGCAATGGATCTATCAGCTAGCTGCAAAGTGGCGTTAATTAGGATGTGGTTCCTGCAAACCAAGCTTTCTAAAAACAGAAAAAGGCATCAAATTTATACTTGCTCCTAAATCACATAAAGCCTTTTCAAAATGAGAGTTACCAATTGTACAAGGGATAGTAAAACTACCTGGATCTTTAAGCTTAGGTGGTAACTTTTTTAGAACTATAGCAGAATATTCCTCATTAAGTCTAACTGTCTCAAAGCCTTCTAACTTCCTTTTGTTAGAAATAATTTCTTTTAAAAATTTGGCATATTTAGGCATTTGAGCAATAGCTTCAGCAAAAGGAATGTTGATATGCAATTTTCTAAATATTTCAAGAAATTTGGCAAATTGCTTATCATGCTGCTCATTTTTAAGTCTTTGAGGATAAGGAACATTTACCTTTGCTTGCTCATATTTTTCCCTTTCCTTTTTGCTTTCCTCAGAAGTGCTCCCCTCAGCAGGAGCTTGTATTTCTTTCTGGGGCGCCCGCCCGTCTTGATTGTTTTCTTGAACCAGCTCCTTGCCACTCTTGAGAGTGACAGCCGGCTCAGTTTGGGTAGGCAGTGAGCCTTAAGGCCTTTGAGACAACACAGTAATGAGATTTGAGATTTGACCCTTCAAGCCTCCAATTTGACCCTCCAAGCTTCCAAATTTTTCATTTGTCTGCTGCATAAACTTTGTCAACACATCATTAGTATCCAACTTTTTCTCCTCTTGTCTTTGCACATGTGGAGGCTTATAGGAGTTCGAGCTTTGCTCCTTTTGTTGCCCTCCCCAAGAGAAATTAGGGTGATTTCTCCAACCCGGATTGTAAGTGTTTGAATAAGGGTCATTTTGGGTCCGGTTGGAATTCTGAACATAATTGGCCTCTTCAGTTGAAGTTGTTGGCCGGCCCTGTGCTTTTATCAGTTCTTCAATGGATTGCAACCTCTCATCAGTCCTGTCCATGTAATTGGCTAAAACACCCATGCACGGGTGTCCAATTTTTTCCATGTATCTAACTAAAGAATCTTGCATACCGGGCCTTAACTCACCTTTCTTCTGACCAAGATAGTTGACTTCTTCAGTTAGGCCTCCCCAGAGGTTATTCGTGATGTCACTAGTGGAGGTAATTATTGGAGTAGATTGAGCTTGTACTTCATCAAAGATTGCATCTGTTTAGAGAGACCATCCAGCTTTATGTTAACACTAGTGTCATCTTCAACCTTGTACACCCCAGCTGATTTCTTGATGTGTCTATCACTTGTCTCCCATTGGGCATTATCAGCTGCTATCTCTGCAATTAAATCATATACTGTCGCAGGTTCTCCATTCATTAGAGAGCCTCCACAAGCCATATTAACAATTCCCCTATTTTGAGAAGATAATCCGTTGCAAAAGTATTCAAGCAATTGCCACTTCTCAAATCCATGATGTGGACAACTTCAGAGTAAGTCTTGAAATCTTTCCCAAGCTTCATGTAAAGATTCTTGCTCGAGTTGAGCAAAGCTGATTATTGCACCTCGGATCTTAGTAGTCTTACCTGGAGGAAAATATTTGGTCAAGAATTTTTGCTTCAGTTGATCCTAAGTGGTAATAGACTCAGCAGGTTGAGAGTCTAGCCAAGCAGATGCCTTGTCAGCCAATGACCATGGAAACAATCTCACTCTAATGGCATCAGGAGTGACACCATTACAAATTACTGAGTCTGCCACCCTCAAGAAGTTTCTAAGATGGGTGTGTGGGTCTTCTGTTGGTGCACCTCTGAACATAGTCGAATTCTGAACCATTTGAATCAAGCTGGGTTTGAGCTCAAAGTTAGTAGCTTGCATAGGTGGATTGACTATGCTTGTAGTGATATTCGCTGTGGGAGTAAAGTAGTCCCGAAGAGTTCTTCTCGGATTGGCAGCCATCACTCTTGTCTCTTTTCTTATCCTTCGAGCAGTTCTTCCAATTTCTGGATCAAAAACCAAAATAGGCTCCTGGGAGCGGGTGAGCATGCACTGGTAATAGTAATAAAAATAAAACTAACTAATAAAATAAAACTAAATATAATTTTTTTTTCTTTTTATTAACTTAAAACAAGAATTAAAATAAATGTCTAAAGCAATAAAAAATCTTTTTCGTTTAATATTATTAAATTAATCCCCGGCAACGGCGCCAAAAACTTGTTGCATTAAAAACACACTTAGAGCAAGTGTACTCTCTAGCAGAAGTAGTATAAAAGATATCGTCTCCACAGGGATTAATTAACAAGTACCAAACTACTTAATATTAATTATTATTTAGACGAACGAATGTTTGGTTGTTATAGAAACTAAAATAAAAGGAAATAAATAGCAAGAATGAAAATGTGAAGTTTAACCAATGGAGAGAAGCCTAGGGTCATGGTTTCACTTGCATGTTTTGATTCCTCTATGTCTAATTCTACCCGAATTCCCTTATTTTATTCAATTACCAATCCCTTTACTAAAGCTATTAACCTGTTTGGTCATTCGCGATTAATATTCTTTTTCCTAAATTAACCCTTGTTTGGTCATGCAAGAATTTAAATTTAAGAAAAGCATAGAGAACAAAAAGGTTGAATGATTGGAAGACTAAATTAAAGTTTGGTCATGCATTAATTTTAGTCTCAATTATCCTATAGGTCCACCAACTAATTGCAGTACGTTCGCTGGTCAACTAATTGATTATGGACATGCAAAGGGTTGTCAATCCTAATTATGTGATAAAAGTAATAAGGTAATATCAATTGAAATAAAAGTAGGAATTCAAACCAGAAATTAGAACATAAAAAGGTCTCTAAACATGCAAGATCCACCTAAGACCCTAGAAGAGGATTTAGCTATCCATAGCATTCGAGAACAGTAAAATAAAATTAGGAGTCATAAATTACA
The DNA here is from genome assembly GCA_039519185.1 of Astragalus membranaceus. Classification (NCBI taxonomy): domain Eukaryota; kingdom Viridiplantae; phylum Streptophyta; class Magnoliopsida; order Fabales; family Fabaceae; genus Astragalus; species Astragalus membranaceus. The sequence goes on along the minus strand of CM076852.1, from coordinate 34,741,943 downwards.
GAGATAAAAATAACCCGGAATAGAGAAATTTCTGATCCTGAAAATTTAGTCTCCTTTTTCTGCTCCAGAGCTCTCTCACGGTGTCAAGAACGCGTACCCAAAACTCCCTCTCTCCAAGCCGGCGCTACTGTTGCGGTGCGTTGTCCGGCTCTCGTTGTTCTCCTTCTCTTCTTTTAATTATCAAAAAATCCCTTTGTTGTTGTTATGCGGCTATCTGTATCCTCCTTCACGCCTAGGGTTCTCCCTCTTTTATTGTTAATTCTCCAATTAATTAATTCTCCAATTCCTCTTTGTGCCGCGTATCTCACTTCTATTCACATAGGCCGTGGGCCTCCTTTTTATTGGGCTGATAACAAAGCCAACTAAGAATTTGGCTTTGATTTCTTCTTTTATTTTTGAGCCCATATATATATTGAACTTTGAGTGACATAAAATTGGACTTTTATTCTTTTTATCTTTTTCTGTCTTTCTGCAAAATAAGAGCAAATTAAGTTAGTAATTTATATTATTAATAATAACTGCTCTAAAAATGACTCAAAAGTGTCTCTAAAAACTGGACTAAATTGGAGCTTATCACGCAGCCAGGCGCCTTAGGCCATATTTTGTGGCGCATCAAGTAGTGGTTCGAACCAATCAGCCAATCAGACAAATATTGCACCGTCCCGACCTGGCTGGAAGGATGATCAAGTGGGCGGCCGAACTCTCAGAATTTGGGATCAAGTACGAAACAAGACCGACCATGAAGGCTCAAATTTTGGCAGACTTCGTAGCAGAAATGACAACGACGCCACATGAAGACAGAGCAAAAACGGCGTGGACCCTCCACGTGGATGGGTCCTCAAACAGCAAAGGGAGTGGAGCCGGGCTGATACTTGAAAACTCAGAAGGACTCATGGTTGAGGTGTCCCTGACCTTTTCGTTCTCCACATCCAATAATCAAGCGGAGTACGAGGCTTGAAATAGCCGGCCTACAGCTGGCCAAAGACTTAGGCGCCACGCAACTTGAGCTCCGCACAGACTCACTGTTGGTCGTCTCGTAGATCAACGCAGCATTTGGAGCCTATGACCCAGTGCTGCAGAAGTATCTTGCTAAGGTACGTGAACTCCTTGGATGGTTCAATAAGGCGGAGGTAAAACATGTACCCAGGGGAGAGAATACCAGGGCTGATATACTCTCCAAGCTGGCCAGCACCAGAACACCGGGGAACCTTCGGAGCTTCATTCATGAAACTCTGTCTAGTCCTAGCATCCTCCTAAGCAGCGGATCGCCTACCTCCGTTCTCACCATCGAAGCGAGCCAGAACTGGATAACCCCAATCCGTTAGTATATTCTGGAGGGGCAAGAGCCCGCTGACGCCAAAGAAGCGCCTTCCGTGAGGGGGCGCGCAGCATCATACTCGGTCATCGAAGGACGACTTTTCCGTAGAGGCTTCTCTATTCCTCTATTGAAGTGTGTAGAAGGACCAGAAGCGGATTACGTGCTCACAGAAATCCACGAGGGAATTTGTGGACAGCACCTGGTAGGACGAGCCCTGACAGCAAAAGCACTCAGGGCAGGATATTATTGGCCTACCATGAATGAAGATTCACAGAATCATGTAAAGAAATGTGATAAGTGCCAAAGGTACGCCGACGTACATATCGCCCCCTCATCGGAACTGACATACCTAAACTCCCCCTGGCCTTTTGCTTGGTGGGGAATCGACCTTTTAGGTCCCTTTCCGCCTGGCCCAGGGCAGGTAAAGTACTTAATCGCCGCGGTCGATTACTTTACCAAATGGATCGAAGCTGAGCCATTAACCACTATCACGGCAAAGAATTGTATGAAATTCTTTAAGAATAATATCATGGCTAGATTCGGCATACCGTAGGTGGTCATCACCAACAACGACACGCAATTTGCGGACAAAGGTTTCAGACAACTGATGGCCGACCTGGGCATCAAACACCGCTTCACGTCGGTGGAACACCCCCAGACCAACGGACAAGCCGGAGCTGTCAACAGGGTAATTTTAAGAGGTTTAAAGAGGAGGCTTGACGAAGCAAAAGGTTGCTGGCCGGAAGAGCTGCCTTATGTCCTATGGGCCTACAGAACCACCCCTCACTCGTCAACAGGCGAATCGCCCTTCCGGATGGCATATGGGACAGAAGCAATCATACCTGTCGAGATCGGAGAGCTGAACTGGAGAACCATGAACCCAAACCCCCCGGAGGCCAATGATCAAAGACTCCGAGAGGAGCTGGACTTCGTCGAGGAAGTCAGAAACCAAGCAGCATTAAAGGATTTGGTGATCAAACAAAGGATGGCTGCAAGATTTAATACCAAGGTGGTTCCCAGAACCGTAGAGGGGGCGACCTAGTCCTACGAAGGGCAGACATAGGTTCGAAGTATGCATTCCAAGGGAAGTTAGCCCCTAACTGGGAAGGTCCATACAGGATGGCTGCAGAGACCGGAAACAGAGCTTTCAAGTTGGAACCCTGAGCAAGGAACCAATACCTAGGACTTGGAACGCGGATCAACTATGGAAGTTTGTTGAATGAACGAGACAAAAATGTTATACCAATGTAATAACATAGGCTGTCAATGCGCATGAATAAAGGGAATTTTACTCTTGTGATTCAAATATCGTTTTGCAATTATAGTTTTTGCTCTAGCTCCCTAGTGTTAACGCTTGTTCCAACGAAAAATTCCTTAAAGAAAAAAGGGTCCAACTCCATAGTTAGGAGTCGAGCGAGGAAAGTTTGAGACCCAATGTAGCGACCGAAAAATCCGGGCGAGGATTCCTCGAAGGTTCAAAAATGAAGCCGCCACCAACGTTTAATTTTTAGGGCAAACATCAGAAAATCCCTTTTGGAATGGATAAGGGTCCTTGAGACCAGATAAGGATTCGGGAGTCGGTTATGCGTGGGGAAGGTATTAGCACCCCACGACATCCTTCCTAATGAAGGTTACCTGCTAACTAGTTGTAGGAAAGAATATTAATTTTGAAAAACTTTATTTTTACCCTTTTATTGTGAATTAAAAAGAAAGAAGAAAATTGATATTTTATTTAAGAAAATGATTATTTAGGAAAAGAATAAAAAGTTTTTTTATTAGTGCAATTGACAGAGGTCGGCCGCCCTCGGCCGCCCTCTGGTCCTACGTATCTCCTGGTAGAGAATTAAATCGCACGTAGTTCTTGGTAGAAAATATTTGTTGGTTGATGTTTTTTAATATAGGGGTTTTAGGACTGTGTGATCTGTGTTGAAGGACCACTAGGGGTCTGAAGGAGCGCTGGGGCTCTGAAGGGCCGCAGAGGGCTGAAGGAACGCTGAGGCTCTGAAGGACCACAGTTCACTTATCCTAAAACGATGACTAATCCGGCCGTACGACCGACTTAATCCCCTACTTTGAAAATAAGATTTTTGGTTTTTTGAAATGAAAGAGATGTGTTTGTATTTTTTAATTTGGGAATTATCTATTTTAAATAGGGATTTTAGGACATGATCCGTAACGGTTCATTAGTGACCTAAAAATCAGACTAACCCGACTGTACAGTCGACTCAATCCCCTATTTATATTTTGTGGTTTTTTGTAAAAAAAAATGAATTAAGAAAGAAAGGTAATGGAAACTGTTTATTTTTGCGCTTGACAGGGGCGTGACCCTGCTCCTACGTATCTCTGGGTAGAGAATCAAAGGCTACGTAGTTCTAGGTAGAAAAATTTGTTTGTTGATGCATTTTTTTTATATATATAAAAAAAATGATTTTGATGGAATAAAAAAAGGCAAAACACAATAAGTTGTAAAACAGTAATCAGAAGGGTGCAGTTAGCAGCAGGGTGCTGTGTTTTTAAAAGAGGGATGCGAATAGCAGAGCCCAGTTCATTTTTTGTGTACTGGCCTGCGCAACAAAAAGGCTTGGCAGGGGGGTGCATGAAGTAAACGAAAGGTTGTATTAGCAATCTGAAAGAAAAAATTGAAAAAAAAAACAGATTTTATATTAAAAAACAAAGGGGGTATATAAAGGAAAAAAAAGATTTTGCTGGAACCCTAATCTCACTCTCTCAATCTCCAACGCCGCACCGCAGAGAGGGTTTGAGGAGAGAGAAACGGTTTTTTTTGGAGAGAGAGAGAGAGAACGAGAGAGGGAGAGAATGAAATCTGAGGGGAAGGGAGGTTGAAGGCGTGGGAGATGAGGAGTGAGGGGAGACAGCGAAGTTGGGAGAGAGAGGCGGTGGCGAGAGGGATGGCTATGGTGGAGAGAGAGAGGCGTAGTGAGGGAAGGAAGAAGGACTCGCGAAGAGAGACGAGGGGGCGTGGGACGATGCTGACGGTGGCGCGACTAGCAGACGACGACGAAGACGCGCGTGGAGACGTCGCTTGGTGGCGACAGAGATCGGAGGTCACGGTCAGGCGCGAGGAAACGTCGTTTGGTGGCGACGGTGAGGATGACGGAGGAAGCGTTTTGACGGCGGAGGGTGGAAAATGTCAGTTCGTTTCGATGGCGACAGGGTTCTCGACGGAGGAGTGGGAGAGCGGAGGTCACAACGACGGCGGTCATTGAGACAGGTTCACGGTGGTGCGCTGCGAAGGTGTGGTGTTGCGTTAAAAACACACTTAGAGCAAGTGTACTCTACTGCAGAAGTAGTATAAAAGATTATCGTGTCCACAGGGATTAATTAACAAGTACCAAACTAATCGAGATTATTTATTATTTAGACGAACAAATATTTGAATTGTAATGGAACAAATAAAAAAGAAATAAATAACAATAATTAAAATACTCGATTTAATAAATGGAGAGAGGTCTAGGGTCACAGTTTCACTTGCAGGCTTTGATTCCCCCATGTCTAACTCTACCTGAATTCCTTTATTTTATTTAATTACCAATCCCTTTACTAAAACTATTAATCCGTTTGGTCATTCGCGATTAATATTCTTTTTCCTAAATTAACCCTTGTTTGGTCATGCAGGAATTTAAATTTAAGAAAAGCATAAAGAACAAAAGGTTGAATGATTGGAAGACTAAATTATGGTTTGGTCATGCCCTAATTATAGCCCCAATTATCCTATAGGTCCACCAACTAATTGCAGTACGGTCGCTGATCAACTAATTGATTATAAACATGCAAATGGTAGCTAATCTTAATCATGTGACAAAAACAATAGGACAATATTAATTAAAATAAAAATAGGAATTCAAACCAGAAATTAGAACATAAAAAGGTCTCTAAACATGCAAGATCCACCTAAGACCCTAGAAGAGGATTTAGCTATCCATAGTGTTTGAGAACAATAAAATAAAATTAGGAGTCATAAATTACAGAGATAAAAATAACCCGGAATAGAGAAATTTCTGATCCTAAAAATTTAGTCTCCTTTTTCTGCTCCAGAGCTCTCTCACGGTGTCAAGAACGGGTACCCAAAACTCCCTCCTCTCCTTGCCGGCGCTACTGTTGGTGCCTGGCTTAATTCACGTTCGCGGCTCCTCCCCCCTTCTGTAGTCTACGGCTTGCTTTCCCTATAATAGATTTAGCTTGTGAGTATATAACCTAACCTTCATTTGTCATGGGCCTTGAATTCTTTTTGGGCTTTCCATTTGATTATGCATTGGACCTTTGCAATGGTTAAAACAATTTGCCCAAAAATGGGCGCTTTCTCCTCTTTCTCCAAATCCAGAACCATGGGATCTTTCTCACTGTCCTCACAAATGCTCCATTTAGTAGGATCTTTTGTTTCAATATGACTCCCTTCAGTAGGAGCTACTATTTTGATTTGACTCCCTTCAGTAGGAGTCTCCTCATCTTTCTTGAGAGCTTTTTCCTCCAGATTATATTCCATGGAGACACCTTCATCTCTCGTAGGAATACTTTCTTTGTATTGCTCACCTTCTTCATTTTGGGTAGACTTAGTTTGTGAAGGAGTTTCTTGGGCCTCTTGAGATAACAAAGCAATGAGACTTGAGATTTGACCCCTCAGGATTCCAAATTCGTTGTTCATGGCTCTAATTTGACCCTCCAAGCTTTCAAATTTTTCATTTGTCTGCTGCATAAATTTTGCCAATACATCATTGGTATCTTGTATCTCCTCCTCTTGCCTATAAAGATGTAGTGGCCCATAATTATCCCAGTTGGAGGAATAAGGAGGTGGCTCATAGTCATCCCAATAGTTTGAATAAGGCTCATAAGGAGGAGGAGGAGGAAATGGGATTTGACATTGAGGCATATACCAAGACGACTTCTCCAAATTCCTTTGTGCCTCTGCCTCTCTAATATAATCTCCAATTGTCTTAACCATGATTTAAACTTTTATCTGCAAAAAAGGTGAATTGCAGCGGTCTCTTGGGAAAGTATTGGCAGCTTTTTTTTTTTGTATTTTTTTCAATAAGATAAATAAAAAAAATAAAACTAGTGCATAAAAAAAATGTCTAAAGCAATAAAAATCTTTTTTCGTTTAATATTGCTAAATTAATCCCCGGCAACGGCGCCAAAAACTTGTTGCGTTAAAACACACTTAGAGCAAGTGTACTCTACCGCAGAAGTAGTATAAAAGATTATCGTGTCCACAGGGATTAATTAGCAAGTACCAAACTGATCGAGATTATTTATTATTTAGACGAACAAATATTTGAATTGTAATGGAACAAATAAAAAAGAAATAAATAACAATAATTAAAATACTCGATTTAATAAATGGAGAGAGGTCTAGGGTCACAGTTTCACCTGCAGGCTTTGATTCCCCCATGTCTAACTCTACCAGAATTCCTTTATTTTATTTAATTACCAATCCCTTTACTAAAACTATTAATCCGTTTGGTCATTCGCGATTAATATTCTTTTTCCTAAATTAACCCTTGTTTGGTCATGCAAGAATTTAAATTTAAGAAAAGCATAAAGAACAAAAAGGTTGAATGATTGGAACACTAAATTATGGTTTGGTCATGCCCTAATTATAGCCCCAATTATCCTATACGTCCACCAACTAATTGCAGTACGGTCGCTGATCAACTAATTGATTATGGACATGCAAGATCCACCTAAGACCCCAGAAGAGGATTTAGCTATCCATAGTGTTTGAGAACAATAAAATAAAATTAGGAGTCAAAAATTACAGAGATAAAAATAACCCGGAATAGAGAAATTTCTGATCCTGAAAATTTAGTCTCATTTTTCTGCTCTAGAGCTCTCTCACGGTGTCAAGAACGGGTACCCAAAACTCCCTCCTCTCCTTGCCGGCGCTACTGTTGGTGCCTGGCTTAATTCACGTTCGCGGCTCCTCCCCCCTTCTGTAGTCTACGGCTTGCTTTCCCTATAATAGATTTAGCTTGTGAGTATATAACCTAACCTTCATTTTTCATGGGCCTTGAATTCTTTTTGGGCCTTCCATTTGATTATGCATTGGACCTTTGCAATCCTAGCTAATTCCACTTCATGCACCTGTGCCCAACTCTTTTCCATTTTGTTGTGGACTTCACTCTCAACAATTGGGCCATACATATTGCTTGGCACTTTTTAATTCTTCACAATTCACAATCAGCCATATACATATATATATATATATATATATATATATATATATATATATATATACATACATATATGTATATATGTGAACACTCAATTTTAACCGGTGTATTTTTCTTTTTTTTATTTATTTTATTCACTTATTTACTTTTCCTTTTACTAAAAAATAATAATAATGAAATAAATCCCTTTGACAAGATATTTGGTTTGAGCGTGTATTTGTCGCGTCGGTGTTTTAGCGTGTCATCGTGTTTAGTCCGACAGGTTTTGTTGCGTTTCTTTTTGATTACGTTTTGTTTAGTAAAAAAACGGGGGGTAATAATAAAAAGGGAGGTGCAAGGAAAAAAAATTATTACAAAAAAATGGAATTAAATAATTTATCAAATCTTGTTACATGTTTATTTTATAAAAATAGAAAAGGAGGAGGTGCAAGAAATAATTAGTCCAAATGTCTCTATGCACATAACCTAGCCCAGAATACAAAATTACACAAAAAAAAAGGGGACTTGACCCAAAAATACCAACAGCTGCTATACGGCTTCCAAGCAAGACTGCTGCCTCCAACCTTAACCTAATCTTGGTGAGCAAGCTTCTTCACAGCTGGCCAGGAACCTGAAACAGCAACAATTCAAATAAGCAAAAAAAGGGGGAAGGTTGAGTCAGCCACACAAAAGCCCTGAGTCAGCTACTAGCTGTCCAGGAAACAAAGCATTAATCAGTAATAATAGGGGATCAAAAACATTAATTTTCGGATTCTAAAAAATGGCTATAAAATGCTAATCCGAAAATCAAAAGGGGGGAGAATTCAGACAGAAAATTCGTATATTGTAATACGGATGCACAAAAATTCACACTAAATCAAGGAAGCTAGGAGCAGTAGCAGCAGATTTAAAGGAAAAATCTGAGGCTGAAAAAAAAAGAAAGGGTTTCGTCAAGTCAGGTTTTTTTTTAGTCTTCTTTATTAGTAGTAGCAAGTCCGGTATGCGTTTTATTAATAATAGGCAGTTTGCTCTACTGTAAAATATATTAGCATTAGTATTAGAAAAAAATTAGTTTTTTGTTTTTTTGTGTTTATTATTATTTTCAGAATCAGTTCTCTATTTATATATGCATAAAAAAAAGGGGAACGAATTTAGCTTTATATTTAAACTAGGTTCAGTAAAAAAAATCAAAAGATGAAAGCAAGAGTTGGAAACATTGGAAACAAGGTTCTGTTCTGCAAGGGATTTAGTTTCAAATATGTTGTTTAGTTAGGTACAGTGATGAAAAAAAATTAATTAATTTTTAGAAGACAAGCAAGAAAAAACAACAAAGACAGTAGGTAGATTAGAAAAAAAGAAGGCCAAATCCGAAAAAAGCAAAGATTATGAAAAAAAAATACCCGTTAGCTCCGGCCACCATAGATGGTGGCCGTCCGCTCCTACCGAAAGCCTTGTCACCAGTGTATGTCGCTGATCGTTCGCCCAAAAAAAACCGCCGCTGCGTGACCGTCAACAACCACCGTGAACCCTCCATCACTGTCGCGTTCTCGAAGCCTCCGCCGGAAACGCACTTTGCCGTTCGCGTTCTGCTCCGGTGCCGTCACGTCGCCGTCGAGGGTGATGGTGCTGTAAACGCCGTCGTCCAGTTCCGGCGAACCACCGGTCGCCACCTCTTCACCTTAACCACCATGGCCGAACCCTCTTTCGTTTTCTCTCTCCCTCATTTTCTCCCTAACCGAAAATCTCTCCCCAAATCTCGCAAAAAAAAAAATTTCTCTGAAATTTCATGTTCTCTCTCTCAGCAGCAGGAGAGAACGGCGCTGAAGAAGGGTGAAAGATTAGGGTTTTCATTTGCTAGTTAGTATTTATAGTGTGTTGGGCTTCTCTTTTATTTTAATTAATCCTGCAAACTGAATGCATGTTACATCCCACGGATTGCGTTACACCCCCCTCTAGAGGCCTTTTTTTTTGCAACGCATATCAGCCCAAAAAAAACGAGCAAGCCTCTGCCATTCGCACCCCCCCGTTTTCCAAATACAACCCATTCTATTAATTACACCATTTTTTTTATTGTCTGCACCCCCTTTTTAATAATACCACCCCTTCTATTAATTACACCCCCATTTTACTATTGCGCCCTCTTTCGTTTTTTTTATTATTTTATTTTTATTTATTCATTTCTTTTCAAAATAATTTCCTTTTTTTTTACTAAAGCTAAAAAAATGGGTTTGACCGAGATGTACATCTCGGCAATCCTGGTTTAAGAGACTTTAGCTGTACAGCTTTGGTCTTAAACCCTTTTCAAAAAAAAAATTAAACCCAATCAACAAACAAATATTTTCTAGAAGAACTACGTAGCATTTGATTCTCCACACACGGAGATACGTAGGAGCGGGGCCTCCCCGTCAAGTCAAATTAATTTTTCCTAATAAAAAAATTATAAAAAATTATAAAAAATGGGTTTGATTGAGATGTACATCTTGTCAATCCCGGTTTAAGAGACTTTAGCTGTACGGCTTTGATCTTAAACTTCTTCAAAAAAAAAATCAACCAACAAACAAAAATTTTCGGAAAGAACTACGTGACTTTTGAGTTCCTCATTGCACCTGAGGATACGTAGGAGCGGGGCTTCCCCATCAAGTCAAAATTAAACTTTTCTAAATTAAGTCCTATTTATTTTCTACTATTTTATTTTTGGGTAAAACAAATAAATTCGTAATTTATATTTGCACAACCAGATTTAGGGTAACTGTCTTAGGACGGATATACTAGGGGTGTAGTGGAATTAAGTTTTCGCCCTTCCCTATGCATAACCGACTCCCGAATCCAACCTAGTTTACGCAGACCAATAATTTTAAGGTAGGTTTTTCTCAATTTTCCCTATTTAATAAATTGGGTGGCGACTCCCTGAAATACCAATTTTTGGGCCGTCTGCGTCGGGACCCCGGTCACGACAATATATGTGAAAGACTTAAAATGGCTTTTAGTTCCCTTTTTATATTTAATTCTTTCCTGTCAAATATAGAACAAATTAAGTCAATAATGTATTCAAGTGATAATTATTGTTCTAAAAAATGACTAAAACATGTCCCTAAAAATACACTAAATTGGAGTTTATCACGTGGGCGGTGCGATGGAAGGGGGAGGAAGGCAATGGTTCTGTTGAGAGCACAGAAATGGCACCGGCGACGGTCTGCGGTGTCCGACCACCGTCTACGGTGATCGGAGGTGAGTCCTGCTATGCTTTCCTCTTCTTCTCGAAATTCTGTTTTGTTGTGGTCTGTATGATTTATCCTATTCTGAATTTAAAACCCTAATTTTTCTAATTTCTCATTCTTGTTTCAGATTAACAACCGTAAGTTTATGATCTATATCAACAAAACTGGTTCAGTTTTTTATATAAAAAAAAAACAAACCAAACCCTAATTTCTACACTAATCAGCCTAAATTTCTAATCCTAATCTAACCCTGATTTAGTTTTATTCATTTAACCTAAACATATTTCTAGCCCTATTGAATCTGTTTCAGTTTGTTCTTCGAATTACATCAACTAGCGTACTGTTATTTACAAACGGTTTTGAATCAATACAGGAATAGTGAACTGTCCTACTTCGAAAGAACTCATATTATCTAAATTTGAACCTATGCTTAAAACAGACTAGTAAAACTCCAGACCAACCTTCTATTCCAGCGTCTGAACTTCAACTTCTTTTGCTTACTATTAGCCGTGACTGCTGCTCCTCTCCTTGAAAACCTAATCGTTTATTGTTTTTGCTGAGGTTTTTTTCTGAGAGTTATTGTCTAACTTTTGTGTATTTCCTTCCTTTACCCCCTCTGTGTGGCTGTGTGTGTTTTCTGTTTTCCGCTTGTGACCGTGTGTCCCCTCTTTACTGTTGCTGTCTGTTGTATTTATAGGGAAATTTGTGTGGTGTAGGTGTGGAAGGAAGCAGGGGATTGAAACCCTTTGGGGACAAATTCTGCAGAGCCAAAACACACCACCCAGAGGTGGTGGTACTGCTGCTGCAAAAGGCTGTGTTGTTGGTGCCAAGAATGGGAAGACAACAAGGAACAAGGAGAAATAGGCTTGGGCTGGTAGCCAAAAATGAATTCCTGCTACAGCAACAACAAGGGCAGCAACGCTGCCTCCTGTTTTTTTCACTTTTGTTTTAATTTTTTTGTACCTTTTGTATTTAATTTTTGTCCATAGGTGTAACAAAATTGACTTCTTGGTTGTACCCTTATTTTGTAAAAAAACTGTTTACAATAACAATAATAATAAAGCATTCATCCCAAATCTGATTTTTATTAGATTTTTTTTATAACAATATAACCAATTAAACTAACAACAATGACGATAAAAATGTGTACATTATTAGGAATAAACATACGCACACGACGAGACGAGAACACGCGTTTGCAATGAGAATACGCGAGCTCGTGCACCAAAATAAACGCTTGTACACAACGAGACGTGGATCCGCGAAAAGTGTGTACATTATTAAAAATAGCACGCGCGTACGAATGAGAAGTAACAAGCCTATACACAACTGGGAATGACACGCATACACGACAAAAACAATATTTTGGATTTTCAAGTAAACTTTAAATTAGCCGGACAAAATTAGGGTATGACACCCAACATCTCATGCGGGAAGGGACCGCCTGGATCGCAGGGGCAACCTCAACATTTTGCTCAAAGCCAAGTTCATCTCTCCAAGTTGGGGAGTCAAGGGTGTCATGGCGCGCTCATCTTCCTAAAGTAAAGCAACCAAAGGTCATGGCACCCACCCAGCAGGGATCCAAGGCATGACACCATAGAGGATGCCTAGCACTTGGCACCCAGGCGCCCAGCACCAAGGCACAAAAAGAAAACAAGGCTTGGCACCAAAGAAGGCGCTCAGCACCATGGAAGGCACCATAGAAGGCGCCCAGCACCCAGGTGCCTATGAGGGCGCCCAGCACCCAGGCGCCTATGAGGGCGCCATCAACAGCACGGCACCCAAGAGGGCGCTATCAATAGAAGATGGAAAACCATAGCCACTGGCCCCACACCCTGTTGTGGCTGCCCTGTTGCTGTGGCTGTGCTGTCCTGGCGCCAAGGGCGCCAAGATTGGCTGCCCGGTTGCTGTTGTTGCATGCTGTGTCTGGCGCATGGGCGCCATGGGCGCCTAAATCAGGCTGCCTGTTGCTGTGTCTGGCGCAGGGGCGCCATGGGTGCCAGAATCTGGCTGCCTTGTGCTGTGTTGTGTTGCTGGGCGCCAGTTTGGCTGCCCGTTGTGCTGCTGGGCGCCAGTTTGGCTGCCAATTGTGTTGCTTGGCGCAGTGAGCGCCAAGGGCGCCAAGTGTGGCTGCCCTAACGTGAATTTCACGATTGTTGTTTTAAAATGATGTTGAATATGTGATTAGGCCCAAAGTTGCCAAAATGTTGAAAGTTGCTAAATTATTGTGATGTTGCCAAAATGTTGAGAGTTGTTAAAATATTGCTATGTTGCCAAATGTTGAAAATTGCTAAGTTATAAATTGTTGACAATGAAGGTTGTACGAAGACGAGTTTGCCTCTATTTATTGGCAGGTGATGGGTTGTAGCCCTATGGCCAATGTTGTTTCCGATGTTGTGTGTTGCTATGTAACCGTTGTTGTCTGTTTGTGCATTTACATAGCGTCGCATGCATATCATATTTTTACGATGGAGCTATGCTCAAACCACGACGACGATGTTGCGATGTTGATGCCTCTATTTACGGGTTTTGGATTATGGTACCACATGCATTATAGGGCGGTGGCCCTGAGTTGAGTCACATTTCGCATTATATGCATATTTATGTGATTGAGATGATGTTGACTGTTGTTAAATGATGAATTGATGCCATGACCTGAATTACATATTGCTTTTCATGTATCCGATTATATAGTGCGATATCTCACCCCTTCTGTTTGAATGTTACCCCAATGTTGGTAACGTGCAGGTAATCCCGAATGAAGGCAGTTCACCTTCGTTTGATCGAGTCGGTGTCGTCGCTCTGATATGTAACACCTGGGGGGAACGAACACACGTTTTAATGTTATTTGTTTTGTTATCTCGTTGTTGGAGCTTTAAGCCGTTTTTGTTGCTATTTTGATGTTTTCTGAGCTGTCTTGAGTTGTTAAGACGCACGATGATTTTAATTGACTTGTTGTGAATCCGCGGCGTAATTACGAAGATGAATTATTTGGAGGACTAAAATGTTGTTTTACCGTTTCGTCCAAAAGTGTTATATAACTGTTTCAAAAGCGAATTAATATTGTCTGTTGGTTTCACGAAGCAAATGTGGCACTCCGTTTAGTTGATGAAAATTTTTATGAACTCTGATATTTTCGTATTATTTCGCCGGGTAGAAATGGGGTGTTACATTAGTGGTATCAGAGCAGTTTCGGTCTGTCCGGCCAAGTTGTCAAGTTATTGTGTCATTGACGATCAAGTATTGTCAATTAGTTCTAACTGTTGTTTATGTTGTAGTGACTAGTTGAGATGGCTGGAAGGAACGATGCTGCTATTGCTGCTGCGTTAGCTGCTATGGCTCAGGCCGTGGAGGGTCAGCAGAGTGCTGGTGAGAATGCTGGGTCTCGTAGTTTGGCGACCTTTCAAAGAGAGAATTAGGCATGGCAACGGGGCGGGTCGGGGGCGGGTTTGGCATTCCCCATCCCCGCCCCTACCTCTATCGGGGTCGGGTTTTGCATCCCCCAACCCCGTCCCAAACGGGGACGGGTTCCTCGCGGGTACCCGTTTCCGCCACAATTTATAGGAAAAATACAAAAAATATATTTATAATAATTAATAAAATAAAATAATAATAATTATACGATGATAAAATAAAGTTAAAAGTATTAAAATAGATTTTTCTATAGGAAATAGATCAAATTTAAAAATAAACAAAATTTATGAAACAAAATGAATGAGTAAATATGCATATAATAAAATAAAATAATTAATTTATGTTTTGTCGAGCTGGTTCGGAGCGGGGACGGGGCGGGTATCGACATCCCCGAACCCAACCCCGTCCCCAGTCAAAGCGGGTTTTCCCCGTCAAACTCGGGGCGGGATCGAGTGGGTACCCGCGGGTTCGGGTTATGTTGCCATGCCTAGAGAGAATCCGCCTACTTTCAAAGGCAAGTATAATCCTGATGGAGCGTTGGCTTGGCTGAAGGAGATGGAGAGGATCTTCCGTGTGATGGATTGCACTCCAGCGCAGAAGGTTCGCTATGGTACTCATATGTTGGCAGAAGAGGCTGATGACTGGTGGCTAGAGACTAGCCAAAGGTTGGTAGCTACAGGTGAAGAGGTCACTTGGGCTGTGTTCCGTAGGGAATTTATGAGGAAGTACTATCCGGAGGATGTTCGGGGTAAGAAGGAAATTGAGTTCCTTGAGCTGAAGCAAGGAAACCTGTCGGTTACTGAGTATGCTGCTAAGTTTGTGGAATTGGCTAAGTTTTATCCGCACTACAGTGAAGCAACTGCTGAATTTTTGAAGTGCGTCAAGTTTGAGAATGGGCTGCGACCAGAGATCAAGAAGGCCATTGGATATCAGAAGATCCGTGTTTTTGCTGATTTAATTGATAGCTGCAGAATCTATGAAGAGGACAACAATGCGCATTACAAGATTATTAATGAGAAGAGGGGAAAGCCCCAGAATCGTGGTAAGCCGTATGATGCTCCTGCCGGTAAGGGTAAGTCGAGAGTTGCTGATGGCAAGAGGACTAGTGGGGGAGATGCTCCGGCTGGTATTGTGTGTTTCAGATGTGGCAAAGCTGGACATAAGAGTAATGCGTGCAAAGCTGAGCCGATGAGGTGTTTCCGTTGTGGTAAGATCGGGCATGAGGCGTCCGAATGTGAACATAAGGAGGTGGTTTGTTTCAACTGTGGCAAAGGAGGAATCATCAGTAGTCAGTGTCAGAAACCAAAGAAGGAGCGGGCTAGTGGGAAAGTGTTCGCATTGGCGGGGACAGAGACTTCCGAAGAAGATGGACTTATTAGAGGTACATGCTTCATTAATAATATTCCTTTGTCTTCTATTGTTGATACCGGTGCTACTCATTGTTTTATTGCTGCTGATTGTGTTGAAAGATTGGGTCTTGCGTTGTCTTCTGTGAATGGAGAGATGGTCGTCGACACTCCAGCTAAGGGGTCGGTGACTACTTCTCTAGTGTGCTCTCAATGTCCTTTGTCGATTTTCGACAGAGACTTTGTTGTTGATCTAATTTGTTTGCCGTTAAGTGGATTGGATGTGATCTTAGGTATGAACTGGTTAGAGCATAACCATGTGCATATTAACTGCCGCAGTAAGTCTGTAAGTTTTTCTACCCATGAAGAGGAGGAAGCTGGTTTGTTGTCTGCCGGTCAGTTGCAGAAGTTGATGCGGGAAGAAGTCCAGTTATTCTCGCTGATGGCATCAATGTCTGTCGAGAACCGAGCCGTGATTGAAGAGCTGCGAGTAGTATGTGAATTTCTTGAAGTTTTCCCTGATGAGATTCCAAGTGTGCCGCCAGAAAGAGAGGTGGAATTCGCTATCGATCTTGTACCTGGTACCAGACCTGTTTCTATGGCACCATACAGGATGTCTGCATCTGAATTGTCCGAATTGAAGAAGCAGCTTGAGGATTTGCTTGAAAAGAAGTTTGTGAGACCAAGTGTGTCGCCGTGGGGAGCTCCTGTATTGCTAGTAAAGAAGAAAGATGGAAGTATGAGGCTCTGTGTTGATTATAGACAGTTGAATAAGGTAACGGTTAAGAACAAGTACCCACTCCCAAGGATAGATGATTTGATGGATCAGCTGGTGGGTGCTCAAGTGTTCAGTAAGATTGATTTGAGATCAGGTTATCATCAGATCAAGGTGAAGGACGGAGATATTCAGAAGACGGCTTTCAGAACCCGTTATGATCATTATGAGTATTCGGTGATGCCGTTCGGTGTTACCAACGCACCAGGAGTATTTATGGAATATATGAATCGTATTTTTCATACTTACTTAGATCGGTTTGTGGTGGTATTCATTGACGACATTCTGATTTACTCTAAATCAGAAGAAGAACATGCAGAGCATTTGAGGTTAGTATTGGAGGTACTGAAGGAAAAGAAGCTGTATGCGAAGTTGTCAAAGTGTGAGTTTTGGTTGAAGGAAGTGAGTTTTCTCGGTCATGTCATTTCTGGTAGTGGTATTGCAATGGATCCGTCGAAAGTTGAAGCGGTGCTGAGTTGGGAAGCCCCGAAGTCGGCTACCGAGATTAGAAGCTTTTTGGGATTGGCCGGCTATTATAGGAGATTCATTGAAGGTTTTTCTAAGCTAGCACTTCCGTTAACTCAGTTAACCTGCAAAGGAAAGGCTTTCGTTTGGGACGCCCGTTGTGAAGAAGGTTTCTTGGAATTGAAGAAGAGATTGACAACGTCTCCTGTCTTGACGTTGCCCAATTCGGAAGAGTCGTTTGTGGTGTACTGTGATGCTTCAAAATTGGGTCTAGGTGGTGTGCTTATGCAAGATGGGAAGGTTATTGCGTATGCGTCGAGGCATTTAAGAGTTCATGAGAAGAATTATCCTACGCATGACTTGGAGCTAGCTGCAGTGGTCTTTGTGCTGAAGATTTGGAGGCACTATCTCTATGGTTCTAGATTTGAGGTGTTTAGTGACCATAAGAGCTTGAAATATTTGTTTGACCAGAAGGAGTTGAATATGAGGCAACGACGGTGGTTGGAGTTGTTGAAGGACTATGATTTCGGTTTGAACTATCATCCAGGCAAAGCTAATGTCGTGGCTGATGCTTTAAGTCGAAAGACCTTGCATATGTCGGCAATGATGGTTAAGGAGTTGGAATTGATTGAGCAGTTCAGAGATATGAGTTTGGTCTGTGAAGTGACACCGCAATGTGTCAGGTTGGGAATGTTGAAAATTAATAATGACTTTTTGGACAGTATCAGAGAAGCTCAGAAGTTGGATGTTAAGCTGGTGGATTCGATGGTTGGAATCGATCAGTCTGAGAATAATGATTTCAAGCTGGATGCGCAAGGTATGTTGAGGTTCCGTAATAGAATTTGTATTCCTGATGACGCAAAGATAAAGAAAGCAATTCTCGAAGAGAGTCATAGGAGTAAGTTGAGTATTCATCCGGGAGCTACTAAGATGTATCAGGACTTGAAGAAGTTGTTTTGGTGGCAAGGGATGAAGCGTGATGTAGCTCAATTTGTGTATGCATGTTTAACTTGTCAGAAGTCGAAGGTTGAACATCAGAAGCCTGCAGGGTTGATGCAACCGTTAGAGGTTCCAGAATGGAAATGGGATAGTATTTCGATGGACCTTGTGACGGGATTGCCAAATACCGCGAGAGGTCATGATGCTATTTGGGTGATTGTTGATAGGATAACGAAGTCGGCTCATTTTGTTCCTATTAACATCACATATCCAGTGCCGAAGTTGGCAGAAATTTATATCCGAGAGATTGTGAAGCTGCATGGTGTTCCGCTATGTGTCGTTTCGGATAGGGATCCGAGGTTCACGTCTGAGTTTTGGAAGAGTTTGCAAGCGGAGTTGGGTTCTAAGTTGAGGTTGAGTTCGGCGTACTCAGACGGATGGATAGTCAGAGAGGACTATTCAGTCGTTGGAGGATTTGTTGAGGGCTTGTGTCCTGGAGCAAGGAGGTTCGTGGGATGCGTACCTTTCGTTGATAGAGTTCACGTATAATAACAGTTACCATTCTAGTATTGGGATGGCACCTTTTGAAGCATTGTATGGTCGGAGATGTAGGACTCCTTTATGTTGGTATGAATCTGGAGAAAGTGTAGTACTTGGACCTGAAATTGTTCGAGAGACTACTGAGAAGGTGAGATTGATTAGGGAGAAGATGAATGCCTCGCAAAGTAGACAGAAGAGTTACCACGATAAGCGAAGGAAGGATTTAGAATTTCAAGCAGGCGAGCACGTGTTATTGAGAGTCACTCCGGTGACCGGTGTTGGACGCGCTTTGAAGTCTAAGAAGCTCACTCCTCGTTTTATCGGTCCGTATCAGATTTCGGAAAGAGTGGGAAATGTTTCTTATAGGGTGGCCTTGCCGCCTAATTTTCGAACTTGCACGATGTGTTTCATGTGTCGCAACTTCGGAAGTATGTTTCAGATCCATCTCATGTAATTCATATGGATGATGTGCAAGTACGGGATAATCTCACCGTGGAGACGACGCCTGTGCGTATTGAAGATCACGAAGTGAAGACTCTTAGAGGCAAGGAAATCGCATTGGTGAAAGTGGTCTGGCTGGGAGCTGCCGGAGAAAGCATGACGTGGGAGCTGGAAAGCAGGATGCGGGAGTCGTATCCAGAGTTGTTCGAATCAGGTAAAGTTTCGAGGACGAAAATATTCTAAGTGGGGGAGAGTTGTAACGCCCTAAAATTTAATTAATTATTTAATTAAATTGTTTGGAATTTAATTGGTAGAAATAATAAAATAAAAATAATGTTAGAATATATGGACCTATGGTTAGAGTTAGTTGTAGCGAATTTGAAGTGTCATGGAAAAGGCCCATGATGTATTCGAATTAGCCAAGAGAAAATCCCATAAAAATTAACTAATTATAAAAAGGCATTATTTAGGGTTTTGCTCATTTAGAAGGAATAAAAAAAATAAGGATTAGAGAGGAGAGAAGAGAGAGGCGCGAAGGAGAAGAGAGGAGCTAGGGCAAGCCAAAGTTTCGAATTCTCCAAAGGCTAAGGTAATGGTGGGGTTCTATCTCTATAATTGGGTGTATGAAGGGCTCTATGTAGAAAGGTTAATGGAACCCTAGGTGATTAAGTTAGAAAACCTTAGTTGTAGGAGTTAAATTTGATTGATGATGAATGAATGTGATTTGATGATGATTGAGCATGATTGATAATGATTGGGTATGATTGATGATGATTGCGCTTGCTTGTTGATGATTTGAACCAAAAATTCTGTCCATAGGGCGCCATGGGCGCCAATGTTGCTGTCGCTGTTGCTGGGCGCCTCCTTGGGCGCCAAATTCTGTGTGTGTTGCTGCCTGGGCGCCAAGGGCGCCATTCCTGAAATTGTGCTGGGCGCCGTGGGCGCCATCCTGTGCTGTGTGACTGGGCGCCTTCCTGGGCGCCAAATCCTGTGTCTGTTCCTGTTGCCTGGGAGCCAAGGGCGCCATCCAGTTGTGTTGCGTTGCTGTCTTGCAGGTACCTGGCGCATAGGGCGCCAAGGGCGCCAAAATCCTGGCTGCCCAATTGCTGTTGTCTATGTTGTTCTGGCGCATGGGCGCCATGGGCGCCAAGGTGGTGGCTGCCCAATTGTTGTTGTCTAAGTTTTTCTGGCGCATGGGCGCCATGGGCGCCAAGATGGTGGCTGCCCAATTGTGGTTTTCTATCATGTTCTGGCGCATGGGCGCCCTTGGCGCCAAGATGGTGGCTGCCCAATTGTTGTTTTCTAAGTTTTTCTGGCGCATGGGCGCCAAGGTTGTGGCTGCCCTGTTGTTGTGGCTGTGCTGTCCTGGCGCATGGGCGCCAAGGGCGCCAAGATTGGCTGCCCGGTTGCTGTTGTTGCATGCTGTGTCTGGCGCAGGGGCGCCTAAATCAGGCTGCCTGTTGCTATGTCTGGCGCAGGGGCGCCATGGGCGCCAGAATCTGGCTGCCTTGTGCTGTGTTGTGTTGTTGGGCGCCATGGGCACCAAGGGCGCCAGTTTGGCTGCCCGTTGTGCTGTTGGGCGCCAGTTTGGCTGCCAATTGTGTTGCTTGGTGCAGTGGGCGCCAAGGGCGCCAAGTGTGGCTGCCCAAACGTGAATTTCACGACTGTTGTTTTAAAATGATGTTGAATATGTGATTAGGCCCAAAGTTGCCAAAATGTTGAAAGTTGCTAAATTATTGTGATGTTGCCAAAATGTTGAGAGTTGTTAAAATATTGCTATGTTGCCAAATGTTGAAAATTGCTAAGTTATAAATTGTTGACGACGAAGGTTGTACGAAGACGAGTTTGCCTCTATTTATTGGCAGGTGATGGGTTGTAGCCCTATGGCAAATGTTGTTTCCGATGTTGTGTGTTGATATGTAACCGTTGTTGTCTGTTTGTGCATTTACATAGCGTAGCATGCATATCATATTTTTACGATGGAGCTATGCTCAAACCACGACGACGATGTTGCGATGTTGATGCCCTTATTTACGAGTTTTGGATTATGGTACCACATGCATTATAGGGCGGTGGCCCTAAGTTGAGTCGCATTTCGCATTATATGCATATTTATGTGATTGAGATGATGTTGACTGTTGTTAAATGATGAATTGATGCCATGACCTGAATTACATATTGCTTTTCATGTATCCGATTATATAGTGTGATATCTCATCCCTTCTGTTTGAATGTTACCCCAATGTTGGTAACGTGCAGGTAATCCCGAATGAAGGCAGTTCACCTTCGTTTGATCGAGTCGGTGTCGTCGCTCTGATATGTAACACTCGGGGGGAACGAACACATGTTTTAATGTTATTTGTTTTGTTATCTCGTTGTTGGAGCTTTAAGCCGTTTGTTGCTATTTTGATGTTTTGAGCTGTCTTGAGTTGTTAAGACGCACGATGATTTTAATTGACTTATTGTGAATCCGCTGCGTAATTACGAAGATGAATTATTTGGAGGACTAAAATGTTGTTTTACCGTTTCGTCCAAAAGTGTTATATAACTGTTTCAAAAGCGAATTAATATTGTCTGTTATTTTCACGAAGCAAATGTGGCACTCCGTTTAGTTGATGAAAATTTTTATGAACTCTGATATTTTCGTATTATTTCGCCGGGTAGAAATGGGGTGTTACACACCACGCTTGGATGGTTCATATCGATTCTGATAATCCGACGGTCCACAGTCGAGCATCGATTTCCTATAAATACCGGCTCGCATAGCCATTTATACGGTACACACTCTTCCCTTGCAAATTCACTAGCTTATTCTCATACTGACTTGAGCGTCGGAGTGACTTTGCAGGTACCCCCGGGCGTTTACTGACCTCCTGCCAGGGCAGCAAGAGACCTACCAACAACAGCCGACCAAAATACTGCTAGTTACATGCTAGTTACAGAACAATTGGCAAAAAGCATAGCTCCTTGATTCTCCAATTGATATAAACACATGGGAAGATGCTTGCTTTTCTTACTGATGTTTGATTTACTTATTTTTTTTAGTTTTTTTCCACTTACATAGAGGGTGTTTGGATTCTCCCTTAAATTATGCTAAAATATGTTCTGATTTCATAAATTGCATTATTTGTTATTGCTGGATTAGTATATATCTTTTTCTCTTGCAATAAATGACACATCTTTTTCACTTGCAACCTCCTTTTATTATTTCTCTACTTATTTTTTTTATGTATCCAGATAATAGGTTTGGAAGCTAAAAATGAATGGATTAGTTACCCACTTGTATGTTCCTTCTTTTTCTTATTCTGTTTCAAATTTGAGGTTAATGACCAAGTATATGGATATTTTACTGATTTATATTGCTGAAATGAGTACATATGTTCATCTCAGTAGACAAGGAAGGCCAAGAAATATCATTAACACCTTGCAAGTGGAGAAATGCATAAAAGTGAATAGAGTAATGGAAGCATGCTCAGATGTATGCATTCTAGATGCTTAAAACAGATGGATAGTTTAATAGACGTTTGATTCATAGAAGAGTGTGAATGTGAGAGGATTCAAGTTGTTCTGAACAATAACTTGAAACCAAAACTGTAACCAAAACCATAAGCACTATGGAATGAAGCTTATTTACCATTGGCAGCAGAGTTAATAAAGCTTGCAATAGATGAGAGAGATTTTTCTAAAATATATATGAAGTGCTTGAGTAGGTGTATTTAGATCACAATCTTGAATGAAATTAAACCCTGCAATTTGAAGAAGGCATGCTAATTTAAATATCCATAATTAAGGAACTAGCAATAATATATTGAGAAAACAAAATAAAGGACCAAAACTCACCCTGGACTACTTAAGTATTTAACAAACCGACACACTTACTTCACCGTTATATATGATTTGTACTTCAATGTTCAAATCATTCATCCATAGTATAGTAGCTTCACAAGGAAAAGCAAAAGAGAGATTCTAACAGAGAAGATGACCCTTTATTCTTCATTATGATATTTATTCGTTAACAATAGATATGGTTGAAACAGCACTTTTGTTTTGTTTTTCATAATGTTTGCTAAAGATGGCTTTAACTTTCTCTTTCAAGGACGGACTGTTATGTCTTGACTTCATTATTCCACTTCAACTTTTTTGTCCGTAATCAAAATCGTTGGCCCAGTGGCTTAATCTACCTTAGGACACAGGGGTCGACACGGTGCTCCTGGGTTCGATTCTCGCAGTAGACAAACTTGGTATTTGCCAGTGTGAAATTTGATCCTAAGCACAAACGGAAATTAGTCTTTCGTTCAAAGCGTTGGGACACTCCGTGGGTAGCAAGCAATGGTCCGAATAAAAAAAAAAATCTTTCTGTGTGTTTGGTTGTACGTTGAGCAGGATGAAATTCGCGTTTGCAGGGGATGGACGCACTTGATTAGCTACTAGCAACCCATAACAAGCTTTAATAATTATTCAAGATGAAATGAAACCATAGAAAACAACTTTATAATCTCTGTTACAATTTAAAACACCACCCTTTTCCAATTTGAAAGGAACGAGACCAAAGTCATCCAAACATTTGGATTATATTGTTTCATCATCATAGAAACACATAAAAATCCCTCCCAAATTCCATGTAGATTGTCAGATCACATTTTCTCTCTCAATGTCATTATGTTCAACGTAATTGATTCTTAGGTGGGGTCCTTTCTTTTACTATGGGCTCTTAAAAAATTATTCCAACTGAATTGGCTCTTAAAAGGTGTCGTCTATGGCGGATAGAATTAGTGATTTACCAGATTCCCTCATATGTCATATTCTCTCATTTTTGCCAACAGAACAAGCACTAGCCACAAGCCTTCTCTCAAAGCATTGGAGGCCTATGTGGTTAGCAGTTCCCACTCTTAACTTCGAAGATAGAAGCTATTCGCGAAACAAAGACACCTATTCTCGTTTTATTCGGTTGGTGTACGCAGTTATGCTCTTGCGAGGTGAGGAACGACCCATAAAGAAGTTTCTACTAAAGTGTCGGTCTTCCTCTAAGTGCGACCCTTATGCCGTGAATATATGGGTTAGGGCTGCAACATGCAAAGTTGAGCGGCTTTGTCTTTCTCTACCTTTCTGTGTAACGCCCCAAAATAATTTAATTATTTATTTAATTAAGTTATTTAAGGCTTACAATATTTATTTAATTTAATTAAATAATTCGAGTTTAATTATTTTATTTTATTTTTATTAGGGGGTGTTGTCACTATTTAAGTGGTGCGAGCAAGGGCCCGTGATCCACAATTAGGCCCGTGGCCCATTTCTTTGGCATAGGAGTCGAATTCTTTTGGGGTCTAGGGAGTTAGTGGCAATTCACCCAAGTGAGAAAAGAAAGAAAGAAAAGAAACGTAGAGAGAGTGAGAAGAGAGTTGCGAAGAGAAGAAGGAGAAAGGGGCGAAGCTCATAGAGAGGAGGAGGAGGCTCATTGGTGGTTCGCAATTCTTCCTTGGAGCTTGGCTAGCAAATTCGAATTTCACAAGGTTAGGGGGTCCTCTTTTTGTTCTTAATAGATATGCGAATTAGTGATGCTTAGGGTTAGGGTTCTAGAATAATTTCCATGAACGAATTGTTGTTTTGATGATTAAATTATAGTGTTGTGATACTTGATTAGGAATTGCTCATGTTGAAATCGTATATTTGGTGAATTGAATTGTTGCTAAGTGATTCGCATGACACATGTTTGAGAATATGATTTGTTGATGTTTGCTTGGTGAATTTGAGAAGTCATGGTGACACTTTAGTGATATATATGTAATTGGGCATTTTGATGAATTTAATTTAGTGAATGAGAGTGGAAAAATTCTGTTTGGGAGCCCCTAGGCGCCTTGGGCGCCATATGCCTATTGCTGGAAAATTCTGTGTTGCGCCTAGTCATGGGCACCAGGCGCCCAGCAGTGTGCTGCGCCTGTTTTCCAAAAATTCTGTTGCCCTGTGTTGCCATTCTGTGCCATTCTGTGTTGCTGTCTCTGTTGCCTGTGTTGCCATCCAGTGTTCCTGTGCTGCCAGTTTTGGCACATGTTGCTTGTGTCATGGGCGCCAAGGGCCCCAACGTTCTGGTGATAGTTTTGTGAAAATTGTTTTCAGGTTTTTATACTTGGGTAAAATGGCTCATGAAAACTGATTTTGGTCAAGAAAGGAGTTGAGTTGCGTATTTTCACTAGGTGCCTAGTGCATGGGCGCCAAAAATAATGATCAGCTTTTGATAAAATTTTTATTGAGTTTTCATGTCCTGAGCATTTGGCTCGTGTAAAATGAATTTCGAAGAAAAATGAGTTGTGTAGCATGTTGGCCTTAGGCGCCTAGTGCTTGGGCGCCATGTTGCTGCTGTTCCCTGGGCGCGCCTGTGCGCGTTGTTGCTTCTGGGCGCCAGCGCCTATGTGCGCGTGTTGCCTCCTGGGCGCCTAGCGCCTGTGCGCTGTTGCGCGTGTTGCCTCCTGGGCGCCTAGCGCCTGTGCGCTGTTGCGCGTGTTGTTCCTGGGCGCCAGCGCCCATGCGCCTGTGCGTGTTGTTTCTCCTGGGCGCCAAGCGCCCATGCGCCAAGCGCTGTGTTGCCCCTGGGCGCCCAGCGCCCATGCGCCAGTTCCAGGATGTCTAACATTTTTCCTAAAATTGTTTTTAACGTAACTTTTGACTCGGTTATCCAAATTCAACGGTTCAAAATGCGTTTTGAAGCTAATTTCAGTGCCTATCCAATAGTCTCAATTTTATGCAAAAATAATTTATTTTTACTGGTGTTTCTGGCTGATGGTGTTCAAGTGTCCAAATGGCTATTTTTACCCACTTTCTCTATGTCTTGTCAATGTCCTAAGTTGGTCTATTCGAATGGGTGTTGGTGTGAGTGGTGAGCTGACTTGGTGAGTGATGATGAGGTGAGATTGGTGAGCAGAGGCTTCGGCCTAATTTTAATTTGGTGAGTTAATTAATGCACTATGGTGAGACTAGAATTTAAAATGTGAAATTGACTGATTTGTGGTGTGTTGTGATGCATTCTCCATAACACCGCATGAAGCATGTGCATTATTGGTGAGCAGAGGCTACGGCCTAATTTGTATTTGGTGAGCAGAGGCTACGGCCTATTTGTATTTGGTGACGGATCCGACATGCATGTACCCGTGGAGTTTGGGTTGCATTACATGCATAAATCATATATCGTGTGGTGCTGTTTGGAAATACAATATTGATGCGATTGTTCCATTATTGTGAATTGGTGTGCCTGATTTCCTTTTTCCTATGCATTGCTTAATTTCCATATGTTATTAATTATGAAAAGAGACTCACCCTACTGCCTTTATGTTGCTTCTTATGTCGGCAACGTGCAGGTAATGATGAGTGAAGGTTTCCTGTATGCCTTCGTCTGGTAGGAAGTGTCACGCTCTGATACGTAGCACCAGGGGGGGTGTCTTAGGTTTATGCTTTATTTTCTTAAAACTGCTAGACTTTGTTGGTGATGTATTGGTTTTAATTTTTGAACTCTTTATTATTCCGCTGCTGGTGGTGACTGGTTTTAGTGATGCGAACTGAACCTTCCTTACGGTGTTATGTATCTTGATATTATGGAGTAAATGTAGCACTCGCTTGAATTGTTTTCAAAAAAAAAAAAAGGGACTCTGATTTTTATTTAAAAAGTAAAGTTATTAGAAAAGGGGTGTTACATTCTGCATCCATCGGATTGCCATTTAGCCTTTTTAATAGCAGAATTCTTGTTGTTTTGAACTTGACTTGTCTTAACTCTTATCCTTGCTTCATTTATTTATATTCTATCTTCTATTGTGTTTTGTTGATTGTTGACAGAGGGAAGACTTTGGCTTGTTCTGATAAGTGATGACATAGATTGGGTGCATCCACAATGTGTCCCCAAATGCTTTTTATCAAATACATTATGCAGAATGCAAGAGTCTTGCGTGACGTTTCAATTTGTTGTACTAGTTCTTCAAATCCAGAGGATAAGTTATAAAAGTTATCCTTATGTCGAAGGGGTTCCGATCTATGTCAACTTCGTTTTGAAATTTGAATGATGTTTGTACCCAAGGTTCTAAATAGCGGTCGCGGTCGCGTTAAGGCTTTCACGGTTTCGGCTGTTTCGGCTGTTGCGATAGCTGTTGCGGCCGTCGCGGTGTGAATTAACCACAATGATGCAAAAAAATTAATTAAAATAATTTGTACTATCATATAATATATAATAACTAAAATTAATGTTTTTTCATCATTATAAGAACTCTAAAGTAAAATAAAAAATAAAAATATGAATAATGTAGTATCTAATAACAGTTTATGATAAGTTATCTAATAACAGTTCATCTTAAATCTTAAAACAAAGTTCATGATAAATTAGATCTTCAAACAAAGTTCATAATAAAATAGATACCTCAAGTTCACATTACATCACAAGAAACTACTAATACATTAGAAAAAAGATTACTAAAATGTTGTTAATTGAATCCCTAGTCACCACATGGTAGAACGACGTGCAGGGTCATAACTTCCACTATCACCTTCATCATTGTTATATCCACTTCCTCCAAAAACATAATCAAAGAATCCAGAGCTTCTTGGTGGTTCAATTTGTTGGTAATCATATGAAGAAGTTGCTGATGAATCACCATAATTGATAGGAGGTTGGTATTGTGGTAGGTTGGGATTTGGCATATATGGATAATACTCATGTGGCATGTAAGAAGGATGTTGGTAATATGATGGATAATTACCTTGGCTACCATCAGATTGTGCAGCAATACCAAAATCACCAAATGATTGTGAAACACTAGACGAAGAAGAATCATCTATTGGAGTTGCTCCATGTCTTCTGCTTTTACCCCGTCTACCTCGACCTCTGCTAGCACCACCAGTCACATCCTCATTTGAGTCTTCTTCCATTCTAGAAGGCAACAGATTTTCATCACGCCTAACATATGGTTCTTCATTATAAGAAAAATAAGGCCCTTCACCTATTCCATGACTTTGATCTAGATTACCATAACCACCATTACCACCACTATTGCCACTATTTCCCTCACTGGGTGGACTTAAACCACCATCACTTCCTTGACTAGGTACTTGACCTGAATTTGAGGCATCTCCGCCAGCTGGTTCTTCAATCTCTTCATCAGAATCAATAGGTAGCCATTCTTCATTTTGGGTTCCATCCAATAATGGCATCTCTCTCTCCTCAATCCATGGAGATAAATAATCTTCCTGAAATATATGGTCAAGGTTGATAGGATTGAAGCCTCTTTCAATGTCTTCCTGACTTTTTCTCATGGTGGTCCTCATTTTTAGCTTCATGTTGTAAAATGCAAAGACAAGCTTTTGTAGCTTTTGATACTTCAGCCTATTTCTCGTCTTTGTATGTATGTAGCTAAAAGTACTCCAATTTCGCTCACAATTTGAAGCTGAAGTTGTTTGGCTAAGAACTTTCACAGCTATATTTTGAAGTTCAGGTGCACAAGTTCCATGTATCATCCACCATTCAGCTGAATAAAGAAGATAGTAAGTTGTTTATGTATATCAGTGTAACAAAAATAAAAAATTGCAATATTTTCATACTAGAAAATCAACAAGCAAAAATTATATATAAAACATACCAGGTTTCATTTGAGACCATGCTCTTTGAGCTAGTTGAGTTCCAAATGTTTCTTGTTTATCCTTGAAAAGTAACAACTACGAAGACCAACATACCATATAAGATTTTATTTTAAAATTTACAATAATATTATATATTATACATATATAACATTAACAAATTTCTCACCTGATTGGTAGCTCTTATTTGCTTATCAATATCTGGTTCTAATTTGGTTATTACTTTTGTGGTACCTTCCATCGTTTCCTTAGCTACATGACTTCCATGGAGAACTCCAAATTGGAATTGTGGATTGAGAAAATAACCTAAAAAATAAATGAATAATTAGTATATTTACTTCAAAACCAAACACATGCATGTAAATAATTGAATATTTAGACACAAACTTGCTGAATGCAAATCAGTATGCATGTAGATCCACCTTCTGTCAATAATTGAATTATAATAGGCATGGTAACGACAATTTTCCTGAATAGCTTGCTTAGCTCTGTCAATTGCTTCATGGAGAAATCCCATGGTAGGTTTATCATCACCATCTACCAACTTCAAAACCTTGACAATTGGTTCAAATACCTTTATTATATCACTTGCCTTAGTCCAGAATTCTTTGGTCATTACAATCTTTTTGGCTTCATATGCAGGTCCTCCTGGTTTGTCTTTTCCATATTTGGAATTCTTGTATTCATCAGAGTTAAACATATTGTTTAAAGCTTCTCTATGTTTCACAATAGATTCAAGTTGTAGAAATTGTGTAGCAAAACGAGTAATCGCTGGACGAATAATTTCTGTGCCGCCAGTATATTTCTTCATCAAATTCACAGTCCAAATATGATTGTATATAAATAAAGTTATCGTTTTTGCATCCTCAAGCAATTTCTTGACATTTGACTTTTTTCCAATATCTTCCAAACACAAATCCAAACAGTGAGCTGCACATGGAGACCAATAAAGGTGAGTTCTTTTTTCCATCAATTTCAGACCAGCTGCTTTCAATGCTGCCTCATTATCAGTGACTATTTGGACAACATTCTCTTCCCCCACCTCCTCCACCATGTTGTCAAGCAACTTAAAGTAATAATCAGTGTTTCTACTTGCAACATGAGAGGCATCAATAGACTTTAAAAACACTGTTCCTTGGCTAGAGTATACTAAAAAGTTCATGATATGCATATGATTTATACCATTTGTCCAACCATCACACATTATAGTGACCCCTTTTTCTTTCCAGACTGGTTTTAGTTCATCTATATATGTTTGCATCTCCTGACATTCTTCATTCAAGTATATCTCTGAAATCTCATAAGGAGAAGGCAATTTGACCCCCGGCCCCAACTTTGCAGCTTCAGCTAACAAGTTGTGGAGCCAAGGAGAAGTGCTCAAGTTCATAGGTAGACGCTCGTGTATTATCAATTTGGATAATGCTTTTCCCAACTTCTTTCTCGCAGTTTTCAAAAATCCTGCACCAAGTTTTGTTTGCTTCATACTCTTACTTCTCTGTAGATCAACATCAACTTGCCTCATTCTGTGTTGAATATTTCTCTGTTGATATTCAGATGAAGCTCCACTACTACTGCCAACGCCACTTGTACGGAATCTTTGATTATCTTCCCATTGTCTATATGACATCATGCTTTCTTGTGTAGCATGTCTCATAGCTGCATCTTCATCAATGAAACCTTCATCTTCATCATCGTCATCCCCTCTTAAACGCGAGACAAATTCTTCCTTTCTTTTTCGTTGATCATTTTTCTTTGTTTTACTATCTAATAAAAGCTTCATCATACCTTCTCTAACCAAAGTGTTGACTCTAGCACAACCTTTGACTTCTCCTGCCATGTGTACAAGATGTTCCTTCAATCGAGTTATTCCACCTGTTATTATTCTTTCACAACATTTACATTGTATAATATTTCTTCCTCTACCTTGCACAAGCGTTCCAAAGTGCCAACCAATATCATCACTCGGAGCACTATCTGCTCTACCAATTGGAAATTCTTCTGGTGGATCCATTGATTAACTAAACTGGAAATAAAAAAATGCAATTATAAGTTCAAATTTTAAGAAGTTAAGGACAGAACTAAAAATGAGTTAAAAAAAGGACAAACTCACAAAACTAAACTAATTAACAAAAAAAAAAGGAACCAAAGTGTTTTTTTTTAGAAATGGGTCCATTTGTTATATCATTATTCTGATCCAATTATTTTGATCCACTACTTGCCTCATTCCTCAAATTCCAATCGGCCCAACCACAAACAAAACTAAAAATGAGGTTTTTTTTTTTTACAAAGAATGGGCCCAAATTATCAAATTATCATACGATTCATACCCTCAAATTCCAATCGGTTCCACACTTCCACTTCCAGTTTTTCGGTTCCCATCTCTCTCAAATCCCATTTTTCGGTTCCCATTTTTCGGTTCCCTTTAATCCCATTTTTCGGTTCCCATCTCTCTCAAATCCCAAACGCCGCCGCGGCTACCCTTCTTCCCCCACACAAATTTACAAATTACAACTCAATAAACATTTATGTAAAGAAGAAGAAGCTATTAAAAGTCAAAACCTGCTGGGTGCTGGCTGCTGCTCTCCTTGAAGAAGAAGAAGAAGAAACCCAGATTTGAAGAAGAAGAAGATAAGAAGCTCAGATTTAGAGGAGTGAAGAACAGTTGGTTTGCTTGCTGCTACTGATTTGAAGCAAGGCTGATGAGTGATGACTTGATGTATGTTCCCTTTTGGACTTTTAGGGAGCAAATCGAATCAGAATTGAGAATCCCTCTTTTTCTTTTGGTTTTTAGCAAAAAAGGAATCTGAATATATTCTTCTTTCTCTGTAGATCTCTGTTTCCCTTTTGGTTTTGGACTTTTAGTGAAAAAAACAAATTTTTTCTACTGTTTCTGTTGAACGCCGTTTCGTCGCGGCCGTCGCGGTCGTAACGCCGTTTCGTCGCGGCCGTAACGGCGTTTTGTAACGTTTTTTCCGTGATTCTGAATCACTCCGTCGTAGCGGCTTGTCTCGGTAGCGGCAGCCACCTTTACCGTTTTGTAACGGCCGTTTTTGCCGTAACGGTCCGTTTTTTCAAACCTTGTTTGTACCAGTGGTTGTAAGAGGAATGGTTGTTACATATGCAATCGATAGTTTTTGGGGTTTTGGAGTGCTTGCACTTTGTTTTAGTGCTCACTAATAAAGCTTTTAGATCTTAGATTTCTTTTTCTGTAGCTAAATGATTTTAGCATGCTACTGTAGAAAATAAGTCCAACTCACTCCATTTTATGTTAACTTAGGTTATGATCGTTTAGTGATTTGTTATAGGTGTGTCATGGTTTTTCTTATCTAGTCTCGCAATAGATCGATCACTAGTGAATATGAATGGTAAGAGAATGTGATGTGAAGCTTAGGTTGCTGCACATTTTTCTTATTGATTCTTTCACTGAGTGAGATCCATATAAAAATGGCTTAATTACAGTTTTGGTCCCCCTATTATGACCAATTTTCGATTTTGGTCCCTGAACTTTTAATTTGACGATTTTGGTCCCCCTATTTTCCCAATTTGAAAAATCAAAGTCCCCCACCCCAATTTTGACTCAGTTTGACTGACTGATCCTACGTGGCAGCCCACGTGGACTGCCACGTAGGCACACCCCCCCACCCCACCCCCCCACCCCCCCCACCCCCCCACCCCACCCCCCCCACCCCTTCTTCTTCCTCGCTCCCCTCCCCGTCGCTCTCGCTCCCCCTCCCCGTCGCTCTCGCTCCCCCTCCCCCCCACCCCACCGTGACCCCTCCCCCACCCCCACTGTTCCTCTCCACCTCCCCCCATCGCATCTCCCCACCCCCCATCGATCTCCACCTCCCTCTCTCTCTCGCTCACCGTGACCCCTCCCCCACCCCCCATCGATTTCCCTCTCTCTCCTGCTCACCGTCGCTCTCTCTCGCTCACCGTCGCTCTCTCTCTCCTTCGCATCTCACCGATCGCTCTCAGGGGGAACAGTGGAGGGTGGGGGGTGGGGGTGGGGGGGTGTGCCTACGTGGCAGTCCACGTGGGCTGCCACGTAGGATCAGTCAGTCAAACTGAGTCAAAATTGGGGTGGGGGACTTTGATTTTTCAAATTGGGAAAATAGGGGGACCAAAATCGTCAAATTAAAAGTTCAGGGACCAAAATCGAAAATTGGTCATAATAGGGGGACCAAAACTGTAATTAAGCCTATAAAAATTGATAAGAGTGCTTGCTTTGCTTGCAAAGAAATAGATAGAGAAATCACCTCAAGATTGGAATCTTGAAGGTTGATTCCAGAAAGATGAATAACAAACAGAATTAAAGAAAGATGCTCAAAGCTGTCAACCACAGTAATCGAAACTTTTATTACTTTCTCAATTGAATAAAAGAATGAATTAGACATTTCCTTTACAATTGATAAAACCAGTTACTTATAGAACTAGTAACTCATACTCTTACTAACGGTTACGGAGCGGGCCTCAATGGCCAATCCACCAAAAGGCCCAATAGCAAAGGGGCAAATTCAGTCAAAGGTGGAGATTTCAGACCTAGATCCAATGGTCCTCATTCACTCGAACTACCTATAAATAAGCATTCAATGCTAGCATTAATGGTACTCACTTTTCCAACACTCTTGCTTGTAATTGACTCACTCACTGACTTGAGCGTCGAAGTGTCATTGCAGGTACCACCCCACCTCGGATCGGAGCACCAACTCAGACTGACCAAGAACATAAATACCAACTATCTCGGACCGGACAACGTATCCAGGATCGGACACGTAGCCAGAGATACGGTACAGAACACTAACTGCATCAACTAAAACGGTTAACTGTAACTAACTAACTAACCAGAATAACAATAACAGTTTGCGAAGGACTTTGTTCACTAGGCCAATATTCCACAGAGCTCAATACAGTTTAGGATACATTCTTTTGCTCTCAGGCAACACTGTAATGAAGCTCCTATTTGTAATTCTTAGACTATTTTAATTCTCTCGCTTCTCTAAGCTATCAAAAAAAACTTGCAAACATAATTTTTTTAATTTGCTAACATAATTAGTTCCAAACGGTTATGTACTGTAGCGACCGAAAAATTCGGAGGAGGGATTCTTCGAAGATTACAATGAAGCCGCCACCAAAGTTTAGTTTAAGGGCAAACATTTGAAAATCCCTATTGAGTGGATAAGGGGATTTTGCGGACCAGGTTCAGGTTCGGGAGTCGTTTATGCGTAGGGAATGTATTAGCACCCTACGACATCCTTCCTAAGAAAGGTTACCTTTTAACTAAATGTGTAAAAATATTAATTTAAAACTTTATTTTTACCCTTATTTACAAATATAAAATAAAGGCTCGGAAGGAGGACATTTAATTATTTTTGTTGGTTTTTGAGAAAAAAAGGAATAAGGAATTTACAAAACAACTAAAAAAGGTTTTTATTAATGTAGTTGACAGAGGTCGGCCGCCCTCCGCTCCTACGTATCTCCTGGTAGATAATCAACTCACACGTAGTTCTTGGTAGAAAAAGTTTGCGTGTTGGTGTTTTTTATTGTTGAAATATTTGTGAAATTGGGCCGCATTTCTAATGACCAAGCGAATAAATTCAAATTAGTCACTACTAATTGCCTATTCGAAAATAAAAGGCGCTCACAATGTTCAAACGAGCTAAACCCAAAGTGACCATTGCTAATAACTCATATTTTGAATAGTGAACTTGATTTAGAAAATATATGGTTATATTACAGTTTTTGAAAATCAATAAAAATGATGAGAATGAATAATGTGTTATTAAAAAAAGGGTTAGGAGGTGTTAATATTAGTTGGGCTTTAAAAAAGAGTGAACTTGAGAACATGGAATGGGCTGGAACCCAATCTAAATCATCTTTAAGTAAAAACAAACATATTTTGTTGGATGAAACGAAATAATAAAAAGGATAGAAGCTACTGGAAGCAGCTAGTAACGTGGTAATAGCAATAATATAAAAAATAAATAAATAAACAAAACAAATGTAAGTTTTTTTTCAAAAAGGGAAAGGGAGAGAACACGGGTTCTTTGGCAGAACCCTAAAACCAAAATGAAAAAACGCAGCTATGGAGGAGAGACGCATCGAGGCGGAGGGAACTGCAGGATAGCGGCAGAGAGAGAGAGAGTGAACGAGATCGTGGTGATGAGAAAGATGGGGAAGAAGGTCGTAGTTGCCGTGACGGCGGTGCTCACCGGAGGTCACAGTGGCGGTGACGGCGGTGTTTTGGAGGTGGTGCCCCGGTAGTGGTGGTGCCAACGGCAACGGTGCTGGCGGCGGAGATGTAGGTCATGATGGGTTTGTGAGTGGTGGTGAGGTCGTGGTGGTAGTTCGCCGGAGGGGACAACGCCGGAGGGTACGACCACGGGTGGTACCGTATGTTATACCCCAATTTTGTCCGTCTTCTAGTTTTAGTCGTTTATTTTACTTAAATCGTGTTTTGAAGTCGCGTGGTTACGAGAATTATCAGTACGGCATCTCAGTTACTAACCCTGGCCAATTTCAATTACCCTGTTCAACTAAATCGAAATACCGTTGTTTTAAATTAGGCATGCACGCGAATGATCGATCTTTTCGTGCGTTCTTCAATTTAATCTTCGTATTTGGATTTAGTCGAACCTAATTGGGACTGACAAAGTCATTTTTCTCGCGATTGGGCTTGTCGTTCCAATTTGGGCTTAAGAACGCGATTCTGAGATAATTTTAGCGTTTAGTGGTCAACGGGCTTAATTATTCTATTTGGGCCTCGTTCTCACACACTTGTCTAGTTGGGTCCGATATCACTTTTACATTTGGCCCAATTTCTTTTATTATTTTTACTTTGTCTATTTTCATTAGTAAATATAGTATCAAAAATGTCAAAAAAATTCTTTTTATTGTTTATTTACAATTTAATAGTGTCCAAGATGGCCAAAAGTCCAAAAATACAAAAAATGATAATACTAAAAATACCAAAAATACAAATCCGAAAATGCAAATAATAATAGGCAGCAGCAGCAGATTCAGGGTTTCCAGCAGCTGCTCCCCAAGCTGCTGGGCCTAGGTCGATCCGCTCCAAAACCTGAAAAATAATTCAAAGCCCGGTCAAAAGCAACTAATGCCAAGACCTAAGTTTTTAATATAAATAAACAGTCAGCCCACAGCAAAAGGAGGAACACAGATGCATACAACTGCAAAAATCACTAAGAAATAAGGATTGGGGCTTCACATTGAAACCCTAATCACCTAAATACGTTTTTTTCTCAAGATCGGAGAGCTGAAAAGTTTGAGTAAAGAAGCATTAGCAGTTCAACAAAGTAGATACAACAGCAAGCACAATCAAGCAATCTAGGAGACCAATCTGAGGCTGGACTAAAGGTTGGTTCATTTATATTATAAAAGGCTGCAGAATCAAAGACCTGTATATATGTATGATACTAATCCAGATTCTGTTTATATTCAAAGTAAACCAAAAACGAATTTAGACAAGTTTTTTTTTCTTTCTTTTCTCTGATTAGGGTACTGTTTGGATAAAATTAGAAATTAATTTTGTCAAAAGATTATATTTGCTTCGTTTGTGTTCTGTTCGTTTCAAACTAGGCTAGTTCTCTGTTTTAAGAAACCAAAAGGCATACAAACACAGTAATCAAACATAGTATAAATCAGATGATTAAGGATCCAGAATCAAAAATAATAGCAGAAAAAATGTGTGGAAGAAGAATAGGCCAAGAACAGAAAAATTAAATAAACAACACTGACCTTAGTGTGCTCGCCGGAGCTCCGGTCGTCTTCTCCGGCGAGCTCCACCGCGAACTCTGGCGACCCACCACGAGACCGATCTCCTCTCCCTAAACCGAAGCCAACCCTTCCAGGTAACGCCAGCCGCCATGAAACTCCATCAACCGCCGTCGTACTTCCACCAACAACCGCCACCCTCCTCTCTCCCCGGCTGTCCCTACCATCGCATCCTCCCCCTTTTTCTTCTCCCCTTCCCTGTTTTCATTCTCTCCGAGCCACTCCCAAAACCGAAAGCAACACCGCCGGCCACCCACCTCCGACGGAATCATCCTCGTCCTCTTCCTCTCTCCCTGGCGAATCTCTCCAAACCGTCGCTCTCTTCCCGTTTCTGTTAACCCACCAGCGAAGCACTCTTCAGTACCGCCGGCCACTCGTCTCCGACGGAGCCGTCCTCGACGCTCCCTCTCCTCCTCTGAGCTTCGGTCTTCGACTTCCTTCTCCCAGGAAGCCGGCGCAACTCCCGCCGTCGATCTCTCTCTCACCGTGGAACAAGGCGAAATTTTCGCCATGGATCTCTCACTCTCTCTCTAGCTGCGGCGCAGCCATAAAAAAGGGGGGGGGGAAGGCTGAAATAAAATTAGGTTTTTTTTAGGGTTCCCTTTTATAGTGCCTCCACTATTTTATTTTATTTTAATTTTATTTTTATTATCAGAATACTAATAGCACCCCTCCAATTCACGTGTACACCTCTCCCTCACTTAAGCCCAGTTTCGCATACTGGGCCCTCAGATGCGAACTGGGCTTCTTTTTTACACCCAGTTTTCAATTATACAACCCCTTGCTGCTGATAACACCCTATTTTACCATTTCACCCCCTTTCTCGTTTTTTTTTTATTTAATTTAATCCTCTTCAAGACAAAATATTTTCTCATAAATCAAAAACTTTGTTAATGGTCTTGTGAAGCCTTTGCTTGCATGATTATTAACAACGAGGTACTAGTGGTGATCACTTGGAGCCTTTGCTCAATTGATCATCATGAATGCCTAATTTTCCTAAAGATTTTCACTAAATTAAAAAACTTTGTTCGTAGTCTTGCGAAGCCTTTGCTTGCATGATTATTAACAATGAAGTGCTAGTGGTGATCACTTGGAGCCCTTGCTCAATTGATCATCATGAAAGCTTGATTTTCAAAATTAAACAAGATAAAAAACAAAAACCTTTTTCAGGACAAAGAAGAACTACGTAGCTTTGAATTCTCCATCGCACCAGGAGATACGTAGGAGCGGGTCACATCCCGTCAAGCATAACAAATAAAAATCATTTTAACAATAAGTTTTCAACAATCATTTTCAAAAGAACCTAGAACTACGTCGCCTTTGATTCTCCACCCGGAGATACGTAGGAGCAGGGCCACGCCCCTGTCAAGCGCAAAAACAAATAATTTCTAAATAAAAAATACAAACACATCTCTTTCAAAAATCAAAAATCTTGTTTTCAAAGTAGGGGATTAAGTCGGTCGTACGGCCGGGTTAATCATTGTTTTAGGATAAGTGAACTGTGGTCCTTCAGAGCCCCAGCGCTCCTTCAGCCCCCAGCGGCCCTTCAGACCCCCAGTGGTCCTTCAACACAGATCACACAATCCTAAAACCCCTATATTAAAAAACACCAAACACACGAACATTTTCTACAAGAACTACGTAGCTTTGAATTCTCCATCGCACCGGGAGATACGTAGGAGCGGGCCATGTCCCGTCAAGCACTTCTTTCTAAAACTCCTTTTTTCCTCCTTTCTCGCCAAAATAAAAATTTTATTAAATTCTTTAATTCATTTTTCAATAAGAAGTACAGAGGCAAAATTAAATATTTTCAGGTCAACATATAAAAACCACACATTTAATTAAAGGTTCCCTCTCAGTAGAGAGGACGTGTGAGGTGCTAACACCTTCCCCGCGCGTAACCGACCCCCGAACCCAAAACTCTCAGTTTTCAAAGGCCAATCGCTTTCCAAAAAGGTTTTCCTAATATTTTCCTTAATAATACTGGTGGCGGCTTCATTGTCTTAAGAAAAGTTGTGAACGAGGAAGGTTCTCCCTCGGGGACTTTTTCGGGCGCAACAGCTGGCGACTCCACTGGGGACACTAAAAAAATTTTTTTATAAGTGGGTCAAGCCTAACTAATTAAATGTGTGGTTTATATGATTGATTTGAATATCTTGCTTCTTCTTCCTTTTTCATAAGCATGTTACGTCCATGTGCATTCTTCTTCTATGTTTGTTTTTGCAATAGATAATTACTTTTTTGCTTAGTTCTCTCATGCATTTCTTCCCCTTTCTTATCATGTCCCCTTCTTCTCTGCTCCCTTTCCTATGGTAAGCACATGCATACTTCCCCTTTCTTATCATGTCCCTTCCTTCTTTGCTCCCTTTCTTGAGGTAAGTAGTGCATTGTTATTGGCACCCTAGATTAGTTTATATTGGATCGATATTGAACCCTAGGATAAACAACATGCTATTTGTCTGGACTGCTCTGGATTTTCATTTGCAGGTGGGGAAGGGTAGTTACTCCTAGGTGTTGTGCCCTCGACACACACTTCACATCCTATACTTGTGAGCATTGAGTGGGGCCTAAAACCCAAGGTCTGAACAAAAACCTAGGAGAGTGGGAACGATTAGTGACTGCCATTCGTAGACCTTTGTCTGTATGGCTCTCATGAAAGTTCCGCCCAAGAGTGCGCTTTGTCATGATGCCTCACACTCGGTAGCTTTCTACGATTGTGGGTGCCATCATGAGAGAGACTTTAGCTCTTGGTTGCCATTGTAAGGAAGTGATTAGAACCTACATTGGAGGATTACCCCTTTCGTCGACTTTAGACCCTAAGATTCCCACCCTTTGTAGGACACGGGGGCACGCCTTTGTTTGTTGCATTAATTAGGGCATTCCTTTTTCTTAAACTCTATTTCAAAAATCGTAGAAAATAATATCCTTATTTTCTTACCCTCTTTTTATGTAAATGACACATCATTTCGCATCCACATCATTTCGCATTCACATCGTTTCGCACCATTGCATTTGCATCTAACAAAAGTTTGACAAAAAAAAAGGAAAAAAAAACCATTCATCTTGCATTCCCTTTCATTACATAAAGATAAGACAAAAAACAATTATCATCTGCATAGCATAAGCATTTCATTTATAATCATGCAAAAAAAAAAATCCTCGTCAAGTTCATCCAATATGAGACATTCATGCATAAGCATTATTTCAAAAAAGACACAGTAGAACTACGCAAGCTTTGATTCCTCATTTACAATGGGGATACGTAGGAGCGGGTCATACCCGTCAAGCACATTTTTCTAAAACCTTTTTTCCAATAAATCATTTGCATCTCCAAATAATTTTCAAAATCATGTTCCAAAACTAAAAAACAAAAAATCATTGTGAGCATCATGCATTTCATTGCACAAAAATGAAAACAAGAAAGCGTTTCATTCATAATCATGAATAAAAATCATCATCAAATTTATTCAAAATGTAGCATTCATGCATCATTTCATTAGTTCAAATACATCATTCCTCCATACATGCATCTTTCAAAAAAGGAAGGGGCGTTGGCATTTCATACTTCGTCTTGCCTCTAAAAAAATAAAAAATAAAAAATAAAAAAATATATAATAAAAAAAATAATAAAAAAATCATCATTTAGAAAAAGCATCATTTCTGCATCTTTCAAAAGAAAAATGGGGCATTGGCATTTCGTACCTTGTCTCGCCTCTAAAAAATAAAAAAAAAATCAAAATCAAAAATCATTTTGAAAAAAAAAAGGGGGGCATCATTCTTGCATCATTCGCATTGGCATTCCATATTTTGTCTTGCATTAAAAATAACAAAATTATTTAGAATAAGCCACACTCTTCGAGTGGTCATTCTCCACGCATTTGCATCATACTTGCATATCATAATTTGTTCATTCATTCATTGCATAAAATAAGAGTTGTGATGAGAAGCGAGACGTTCTTGCGAAACAATCATCCTTTTTGAAAAACTTTATCCTTACTTGGTTGCAAACTCAAGGTGTTCCAAGCACTGCATCCCATCCATCCTATGACAAAAGACTGAAATAGTGTATCAAATAAAAAACAAATTTTTAACTGATGTTAACTCCCTGTGAAGCATTCTTCTAATGAGCGTGCATGCTATGAGTACATTCTCTGGCTTGGGTCCGTTGGTTTTCCTCCCTTACCACAGTTTCCCGTCCAAGTCTAGTCCCGCCCCGTCCACCCATAAAGTGCATATTCTCCCCATCAGTGCGTATTTGACTTTTGATTCAAGTCCTCCATGCTGGGGCAAGTCTGTGATCACTAATTTTCCTTGTCGGTATCATATTCCTTCAGTGCAAGTCTCTCAAATAATAATAATAATAATAATAATAATATAATAAACAAGAAAGCAAGCTCGCTAGGTTGAAAACCCGCAAAGGGCGGCCTAGGCAAAAAGGAGCGCCCGGTGGACTGAAAACTCGCAAAGAGCGGTCCAGGCAAAAATTAGGGCACGAAAAAAAAGAAGAAGAAGAAAAAAAAGAGCAAACACATGAAGATAGATAAATTATTGTTCTAAAGTTAAGTCTTATAGAAATAAGCAATCGGGATTTGAAATGAAGTTTGGCCATCTCCTCAAAAACCCCAGAAAGTCCCTTTCCTACCCACCTTGAGCCAAGAAAAACCAAAATCCATAAATCACCCTAGACAAGGATCACCCCAAATAAAAAAAACAGTGCATCACTTTTTATCAGCTCACCCGAGTCGAAAAAAAAAAAGAAAGGAAAAGAGAAAATCAAAAAAAGGGGATTCAAAAATGAAAATCCCGAAACAAAAAGAAAATACAAAAGAAATGTAAGTGGTGAGCTGGTACATGTTACCACAAAATACAAGAGATCCTTGTCTAAATAAACCTTCAAACACTTCATCATCCCAACACCTGATTCCATAAACCTTCAAACACTTCCTTTGGCCTCAACATCAAACCCCTTAGTCATTCTACCATGAGACACGAATTTGCTTTAACAGAGCCCAAACAAGCCCAAATAACCATCTTCCTCATAGACCATTAACCGTCAATCAACGCCGAACAAAACTCATCCTCCCATTAGCCTCAAACACTTCACCAAGCCCAACCCTCCTTCCTCCACAAAACACCACAATCCCGAAAAGTCCATTCCGATCAATGACCGGTTGCTTTTGTTCACTCGAATTCTAATCTTAGGACGAACAAGCTTATCTATGTACAATGTGTTTGCTCAAAAGAAAAACAAACGATCAGAAAAAAGAAAGCTGATCAAGAAAGAATAAACCCTCAGAAAAAAGAGAACTGAGGAAACAAAAACGAACAGTCAGAAAAAAGAAAGCTGACAAAATAAAAAAGAGGGACTTGCACTCCAAAACGCATTCAAGATGCACTAAAACAAGGTTTAGTGATCACCAGGTAAGGACTCTTTCGCACCAAAAGTCAAGACATCAATAGAGAACCAAAGATTTGCACTGAGAATACCACTCAGACCCAAAGTTGGGGCATTCTCTTCACCACCCACACACCCTAGTCTTGGGAAAGTCTGTTCAATGCCCATCCCATGTCACTCCAGTTGTCAATGTCATTCCAAAGTGGGGCAAGTGCATTCCCATTCCTTCACCTCATTCATTCCCATAAAAACCTCACCGGGGCAATCTCTCAACTCACTATCCTAAACAAGACCTTGTCATTCTGATTGGGACAGCTTTGTCCTTCTTATGACTGGGGCAACTTCAAATTCTATGGGTTGAAGCAAAACCCCTTTCATTCCAGCTTTCATCCCAAGAGCCGAAGCGTTCCCAATCCATCATTTTCTACACCCCTAGTTGTTGTCACCACTAGACAGGGGCAAACTATTCACTCATCAAAGACCTGAATTGGGGCAATCTTGTATCTCTTGGTCCCTCATAAGCTTCGGCAATAGCCATGTCTATCATTCCTTCACTTGCCATAAATGTCCATGCCCTAAACCAATTCCAAGTTAACTGACTCATTCGTTCACATTTGCACTCCTATGCATGCTTACTAGACAATGCTTCAAGAGAGAGAACACAAGTTGTCTACGTGATAGCTAAAATTCAGTCATCATGGAAAGAAAGAGAAAGCAAGTGAGGTTGTTTGTAAATAAAAACCTTGAGAACACCAGAGTTTGAATCAAATTCAATTTTTCAACAGAATGGTCAATAATCATCTCAATTCCTTGCATTCGAAGTCTCGCATCTCATCATCACAAAAAATGTTTACCTCATGCATCTAGGCATTATAGCATATGCATCAAAGCATTACATTTGCATCTTCACATTTTGTGCATTCATCACATAGTAAAAAGAAAAAAACGTTCCACATCAGTCTCACCATATTAATACTTGCATAGAAGAAAATAGTA
Source organism: Astragalus membranaceus (assembly GCA_039519185.1). Classification (NCBI taxonomy): domain Eukaryota; kingdom Viridiplantae; phylum Streptophyta; class Magnoliopsida; order Fabales; family Fabaceae; genus Astragalus; species Astragalus membranaceus. The sequence goes on along the minus strand of CM076852.1, from coordinate 34,699,532 downwards.
AAGAAGAAAAAGCAGAAATCTTTTCATTGCATTGGCATCATATTCGCACTTCATAAAAAGAACAAAATCATCGCATCATTAGAGCATTACATTTTGCATCAGATATTCCATAGAAAAAGCAAATAAAGCAAAAAGAAAACAAAGAAAAGAAACCACAAAAGCAACACAAAAACATTCCCTGTCATCCAGCATTCCATATCATTCATCATTTCACAAGCATTCCTTTGTCATTCAATCATCAAACATTAAAGCAGTGCATACGCATCATATTAACGTTAGCATTTCCATAAAAGAAAAAAGAACAAGAATCATTGCATCAAACATCAGAGCATTGCATCATATTAATGTTTGCATTTCATAGAAGAAGCAAAAAGAAGAAAAGAGAGAAATAGAAAAGAAAGAGAAAAAAAAAGAAGAAAAGAGAGAAATAGAAAAGAAAGAGAGAAAAGAAAAGAGAGCGCTCAAGCGCGCATTGCGGATCGGAGCACAGAGATCATCGCTCCCTTCTGTCCAGGTCTCACGTCGCGTACGAGCAACGCGATGGACCGCAGCCCCATGTGAGGTTCAACGGAATAGTTGTATCAGCCTAAGATACAGTGGACGTCGTGCATTGATCAGTATATCAGTTCCGGAGCTGATAACGATCCCCCCGGTCGCTCGAAAAGGCCAACAGGAAGAGCGTGCTCCTCAAAGCCACGTGCAAACTCGGATTCGTCAAGAGTCCGTTTAAGGATTACAGGTTTTAGGCAGCCTGGGCAATTTACCGCTTTCTGCACGCCAAGTGCCCATTTACCGCTTTTTTGCACACCAAGTGCCCGTTTACCGCTTTCTGCACGCCAAGTGCCCGTTTTACCTTTTTGCCTCAGGTTTCTCTAGGTAGACAAAATTGGTATAATTTCTGAATTCTTTATTTCTATTTTGCCTCGGAATATGTTTCGGCCAATTCATATTCCTTGTCAAAATCCAAATAAAGAGGGGCAGCTGTTATACCCCAATTTTGTCCGTCTTCTAGTTTTAGTCGTTTATTTTACTTAAATCGTGTTTTGAAGTCGCGTGGTTACGAGAATTATCAGTACGGCATCTCAGTTACTAACCCTGGCCAATTTCAATTACCCTGTTCAACTAAATCGAAATACCGTTGTTTTAAATTAGGCATGCACGCGAATGATCGATCTTTTCGTGCGTTCTTCAATTTAATCTTCGTATTTGGATTTAGTCGAACCTAATTGGGACTGACAAAGTCATTTTTCTCGCGATTGGGCTTGTCGTTCCAATTTGGGCTTAAGAACGCGATTCTGAGATAATTTTAGCGTTTAGTGGTCAACGGGCTTATTTATTCTATTTGGGCCTCGTTCTCACACACTTGTCTAGTTGGGTCCGATATCACTTTTACATTTGGCAAATTTCTTTTATTATTTTTACTTTGTCTATTTTCATTAGTAAATATAGTATCAAAAATGTCAAAAAAATTCTATTTATTGTTTATTTACAATTTAATAGTGTCCAAGATGTCCAAAAGTCCAAAAATACAAAAAATGATAATACTAAAAATACCAAAAATACAAATCCGAAAATGCAAATAATAATAGGCAGCAGCAGCAGATTCAGGGTTTCCAGCAGCTGCTCCCCAAGCTGCTGGGCCTAGGTCGATCCGCTCCAAAACCTGAAAAATAATTCAAAGCCCGGTCAAAAGCAACTAATGCCAAGACCTAAGTTTTTAATATAAATAAACAGTCAGCCCACAGCAAAAGGAGGAACACAGATGCATACAACTGCAAAAATCACTAAGAAATAAGGATTGGGGCTTCACATTGAAACCCTAATCACCTAAATACGTTTTTTTCTCAAGATCGGAGAGCTGAAAAGTTTGAGTAGAGAAGCATTAGCAGTTCAACAAAGTAGATACAGCAGCAAGCACAATCAAGCAATCTAGGAGACCAATCTGAGGCTGGACTAAAGGTTGGTTCATTTATATTATAAAAGGCTGCAGAATCAAAGACCTGTATATATGTATGATACTAATCCAGATTCTGTTTATATTCAAAGTAAACCAAAAACGAATTTACACAAGTTTTTTTTTCTTTCTTTTCTCTGATTAGGGTACTGTTTGCATAAAATTAGAAATTAATTTTGTCAAAAGATTATATTTGCTTCGTTTGTGTTCTGTTCGTTTCAAACTAGGCTAGTTCTCTGTTTTAAGAAACCAAAAGGCATACAAACACAGTAATCAAACATAGTATAAATCAGATGATTAAGGATCCAGAATCAAAAATAATAGCAGAAAAAATGTGTGGAAGAAGAATAGGCCAAGAACAGAAAAATTAAATAAACAACACTGACCTTAGTGTGCTCGCCGGAGCTCCGGTCGTCTTCTCCGGCGAGCTCCACCGCGAACTCCGGCGACCCACCACGAGACCGATCTCCTCTCCCTAAACCGAAGCCAACCCTTCCAGGTAACGCCAGCCGCCATGAAACGCCATCAACCGCCGTCGTACTTCCACCAACAACCGCCACCCTCCTCTCTCCCCGGCTGTCCCTACCATCGCATCCTCCCCCTTTTTCTTCTCCCCTTCCCTGTTTTCATTCTCTCCGAGCCACTCCCAAAACCGAAAGCAACACCGCCGGCCACCCACCTCCGACGGAATCATCCTCGTCCTCTTCCTCTCTCCCTGGCGAATCTCTCCAAACCGTCGCTCTCTTCCCGTTTCTGTTAACCCACCAGCGAAGCACTCTTCAGTACCGCCGGCCACTCGTCTCCGACGGAGCCGTCCTCGACGCTCCCTCTCCTCCTCTGAGCTTCGGTCTTCGACTTCCTTCTCCCAGGAAGCCGGCGCAACTCCCGCCGTCGATCTCTCTCTCACTGTGGAACAAGGCGAAATTTTCGCCATGGATCTCTCACTCTCTCTCTAGCTGCGGCGCAGCCATAAAAAGGGGGGGGGGGGAAGGCTGAAATAAAATTAGGTTTTTTTTAGGGTTCCCTTTTATAGTGCCTCCACTATTTTATTTTATTTTTATTATCAGAATACTAATAGCACCCCTCCAATTCACGTGTACACCTCTCCCTCACTTAAGCCCAGTTTCGCATACTGGGCCCTCAGATGCGAACTGGGCTTCTTTTTTACACCCAGTTTTCAATTATACAACCCCTTGCTGCTGATAACACCCTATTTTACCATTTCACCCCCTTTCTCGTTTTTTTTTTATTTAATTTAATCCTCTTCAAGACAAAATATTTTCTCATAAATCAAAAACTTTGTTAATGGTCTTGTGAAGCCTTTGCTTGCATGATTATTAACAACGAGGTACTAGTGGTGATCACTTGGAGCCTTTGCTCAATTGATCATCATGAATGCCTAATTTTCCTAAAGATTTTCACTAAATTAAAAAACTTTGTTCGTAGTCTTGCGAAGCCTTTGCTTGCATGATTATTAACAATGAAGTGCTAGTGGTGATCACTTGGAGCCCTTGCTCAATTGATCATCATGAAAGCTTGATTTTCAAAATTAAACAAGATAAAAAACAAAAACCTTTTTCAGGACAAAGAAGAACTACGTAGCTTTGAATTCTCCATCGCACCAGGAGATACGTAGGAGCGGGTCACATCCCGTCAAGCATAACAAATAAAAATCATTTTAACAATAAGTTTTCAACAATCATTTTCAAAAGAACCTAGAACTACGTCGCCTTTGATTCTCCACCTAGAGATACGTAGGAGCAGGGCCACGCCCCTGTCAAGCGCAAAAACAAATAATTTCTAAATAAAAAATACAAACACATCTCTTTCAAAAATCAAAAATCTTGTTTTCAAAGTAGGGGATTAAGTCGGTCGTACGGCCGGGTTAATCATTGTTTTAGGATAAGTGAACTGTGGTCCTTCAGAGCCCCAGCGCTCCTTCAGCCCCCAGCGGCCCTTCAGACCCCCAGTGGTCCTTCAACACAGATCACACAATCCTAAAACCCCTATATTAAAAAACACCAAACACACGAACATTTTCTACAAGAACTACGTAGCTTTGAATTCTCCATCGCACCGGGAGATACGTAGGAGCGGGCCATGTCCCGTCAAGCACTTCTTTCTAAAACTCCTTTTTTCCTCCTTTCTCGCCAAAATAAAAATTTTATTAAATTCTTTAATTCATTTTTCAATAAGAAGTACAGAGGCAAAATTAAATATTTTCAGGTCAACATATAAAAACCACACATTTAATTAAAGGTTCCCTCTCAGTAGAGAGGACGTGTGAGGTGCTAACACCTTCCCCGCGCGTAACCGACCCCCGAACCCAAAACTCTCAGTTTTCAAAGGCCAATCACTTTCCAAAAAGGTTTTCCTAATATTTTCCTTAATAAATATTGGTGGCGGCTTCATTGTCTTAAGAAAAGTTGTGAACGAGGAAGGTTCTCCCTCGGGGACTTTTTCGGGCGCAACACCGTAGAGGCGCCGGTGGTGGTTAAGCGAAGGGAGAGGACGGCGATGGTGGTGGTTACGATGGAGGATGGTGTGGTGGTGATAGATGGGAATGAAAACGGGAGAGGGTGAGGCTGAGAGAGGGTTTTGGAGGCGGAGCACCGCCGTGGATGACGGTACTCACGGTGGTGTTCTCTCTCTGTTCTTTCTAATGTTTCTTTCTTCCTTCCCTAAACTATTTTTTTATTTCTCTCTTTTTTTCCCTCTCCTCTTCATCTGAAGTTCTTTTTCTCCCCCCGTCTCTTTGTTCTACGTTTTTTTAATCTGATATGGTACTATGGTATTTATAGGGGATTTTTGAAATGCTGTGTGTTGTGGGGTTGTTTACAGATTGATGCTAAATGTCAAATTGTTTGTTGAACCTGTATTGTGGAACAGTGGCGCGGGAGTGGAGCAGAGGTGTGGGAGAGCTGTTGGAGACAAGGTCACAGAGGTGTGCATTGTGACACCCCCGATATTTACTAACTTGTAGAAACATCGAAATGCACCACTTGGCATACATCAGAGTTACTTCCTGTCTCAGATATTGAACACGACTAAAATTTTCGATAATAAATTATCGAACGCGCTTACATGACTTAACATAATCTGAAATACGTGCCTTACTACTTCTCATGCCTAGTGTTCAATACCCAAGATAGAAAGTTGCGGAAGCGATTTACAACTTGATACAATAATAAGTCGTACAATCGAATATACATATCAGACAATAGAAAAAATAACATAAACAGCTAAACTAAAACATCTACGTCTCCTTGCAGTAGCTTCATAATCGAGCCTCATTGCCTTCAACCTTTCCTGCTTCTCTGAAACAAAACAACAACAATGATTGGGTGAGACAACTTGTCTCAGTGAGTTCTATCGAGGCCCATTACTAACTCTCTCGGTTCATTATGCTTGATTCATTAATCGTAGTCCTTAAAGTTGACTACGTGGAGTACTCTAACATTGTCCCTCGTAGCCCTTAAGCCGACTACAAGTGACAATCCTTAATATGACACGTAGCCCTTAGGCCGACTATGAGAAATATATCTGAAACATGATTGTTAGCATATCACCGTAGCCCTTAAGCCGACTTCCGGTAAACCCATTCCCTGACCATAACAGGGACAAACATGACGGGGCCTAGGTTCATAGGGCTCATGACTTCCCCTCCCCTAGTACGCTAACCTGAAAATAGGGTCGTCACCCTAGACTGAACTGATATGTATATAAATATATACCTGACATGAACATAACATGATCTTAATCATAACATGATCTTATACATAACATGATCTCATACATAACATGATCTCATATATACATAATATGATCTTATTATCAACATTATAATCTTAGGGACATTAAGTCCGTCTTATCTTAGCCTGTCGTGATCTCACTCGTGGTTACTAAGTTCGTTAACCTGACTGATATACATTTACAATTCAATCCAATCATACTTACTTCAATCACAGTATACATAATCATAAACATCAGGCAATTCATTGAAGACATAATCCACTAAAGAAGCAACAATCCAAACACTCTAATTCAGCAACCGTACCTAAATTTTGAGAATTTACTTAACCTATCAAGTGGCCACGGAATTTAGCAAACGATCTCTCTACAGAAAGCTTATGAAGTCTAGTTTCTGACTATATTTTTAGAATTTCAAAATAATGAGTCAAGTAGTACAGTTTTCGCAAACAATGCAGTAGGTCCAGAAAATGGGGCAGCAACTGTGTCCTAAGTTGTGACTCTTCTACAATGACCAAAACAAACCCAAATAACCAGAAACTTGAGCATAAACAGTATAACATTTTGTCTAATTTTCAAAGAAATTGGATTCATTCAAAAAGGAGTTCATTTGAAGACACCACAATCAAAACACTGACCCTATGTCCAGATTGTTCCCAGAATTTTATTCTAACTTGTGGAGCCTATAACTTGATCTACACAATTCCAAACTCAACCAAATTAGAGCCAAATTAACGATAATTCAGTCTAGTTTCTAAAACAATTCACCACATAATTTTTGGATTCATAAAACATTCCCAGTTTCAAAAAGACAGTACCTATGTCTAGAATGCTTCCAGAATATTACCCTATCTTGTGAAGCCTATAACTGGAGCTATACTACTCCAAATGCGTCCAAACAAAAGCCAAAATGACAATAATTCAATCTAGTTTCTAAAACAGTAAGTCACATAATTTTTGAACCGGTAAAACAGTTCCAGTTACCAGAAAACCGAACCTATCCAGAATGTCTCCACACAGTGAAATTATCAACACAATAAGCATCCAATTTCAGTCATCAAAACATATATTCATCAATGAACAACAACACATATATTAACATCAATTTTCCTAGTGAGTATAGAACTCACCTTTGGCGATGATAATCGCACACCACCGAAACTTCGTGAACTTGAACGAACGGTAACCCGCGAACTCTCCCGAATCCGCTCCAATTAACTCAAAGCCGAAACCGATCCCGGACGAATCCCCAAACTTGACCAGCTACCGAAGCTTCTCCAAATGCATCTCGAATCAACATTGAAATCCCCTTTTTACTCCGATGTAGCCCCAATTTCCAGAACACAACAACTAACTTCAAAACCAGTTGGGCAACATCTATCACTGTTTTGCAACAGACCTCACTCCTTTGATTCTTTACCAAAACCTTTCCAACCAGTGCCAAACGTGTAGACAATTCCATCTAGTTTCTGAGGGTTCAGGTTTTGTGCTCATACGACAGGTATTTGAAGAGTTATCGACGAAACATGGTAACTGGCTCAAGACTAGCACTGATTCAAAACAGGAACTTGTAAACATGATATCTCCCAGTAATCTCAGTCAAATTAAGTGTTTCTGGTGCCTAAACTGAAGGATTTTGAGTCTAGTTTCGAATGAAACAAAAATGGGCTTAAATTGAGGTCTGTACAAGGAATTACGAAGAAAACACTGAAGGGTGTCGAAACTGTCTTTGTATAGCAAAATCTTCCTATGAGTTTGCATCTTCAATCCCTCCATCATGAACCACAACTCAAGTCCCAGCTCTTTATATTCAACCCCAGCTACTGGAAGTCCCTCCTAGGCTGTTTAATTCGCAATGTAGGTGCTGTTTCTTGTTGAATCGCTCACCAATAGTGATATGTAGTACTTCAAACCACTCCTAGAGCTTCATTGAACTCACATGCAAGCTAGGAAACTCATTTTTCTCCAAAAGGGAGCTTGGGTGCGAAAATGGTGAGAAATGGAGGGTTCTTTGGTGGTGAAATCAGTATCAATATAAAGAGGAGAATGAGATGAATGTAATGGCATCAAGGAGGTGACATGCATGAAGAATGGTCAAGGTTCTCTTCTCTTTTCTTCCCTCTCCCTCATGAGTTCCTCTCTCCCTCTCTCTATTCTGGAAACTGTTTTGGCTGAATGAGTTTTGAGAGTGGGTCAGCTGGGTGTTAGTGAGCTGAGGGTGTTAATGAGTGGGAAATGACGAAAATACCCTAGGCTCACTAATACTCAGTTAACCTATGTTCTATCCTTTCTTTTCAAAAAAAAAAATCAGAAAGTGGAGTCATTGAGTTGTATTTTGTGTTTTGCAATTATTGACTCAGCTGGTATTTTATTTGGGTGGTGAAAAGACCAATTTACCCTTCGCGCTCTAATTCTTAATTAAACCCCATATATACCCCAACATTCACACAATTAAGTAACGACTTCATTCCTCGCATAAGACCATGACTCGATTTACTATTTCCTTGAATAATAACTTTCCAGTTGATTTCATGAAACGAAATTAACCGAAATTAGGGGTGTTACATGCATAAAGTTGTTTGGCTGAAGCAAATTAGGAAAAAGGCCAAGGGAACAAGAGGAAGGTGGTTTTGACTTAAGGCTAGAAATGCATTCCACTACTTGCTGCAGGAACCAGCGCTTGGCACCTGTTTTTTCCATTTTATCATTTCTGAAATTTTTTGTGTTTTATTTATATTATTTTTTGCTTTTAGGGAAAAATGCCAAAAGAACAAGAAGAAGGTAACTTTGCTTGATGCTTAAAATACCACCATTATCAATAATGCAACAACAGCCTGCTGCCCTTGCCTCTCTTTATTTTTTGAAAATTTGTTTTAAAATTTTTGTTCTATTTTCCTTTTGTTTTTATCCATATGTAAAACTTGGTTATGTAATAATTTTTTTTGACTATTCAGCTTAATGATTTATTTGATTTTGCATTATATTTTATTTTTTATGATAATAAGCAATATCAAAACTAAAAAAAGAGTATAAAAAATAAACGCCCGTACGTGACGAAGAGCGAATATGCGCACGTGCATGATTTAAAAAAAAAAATACATGGCACAACGAGAATTTTAAATTAGTCGAACAAAATTAGGGTATGACATCTAACTTATAAATGATTTTCTTTTTTAGGCACTTTCAACAACAGATTAAATATGTAGCACCTAAGCTTTTTAATATTTGTACTAGTACTATACCCGTGCATCCGCACGGGCCGATCGCGTTACGTCATACGATTACCTCAAATAGAAACGTTAGTTTGAAATCTCATTAATCTAAAATCAATTGTAAAATATAGATGATGACTTGCATACGGACAGGTGCTGTCGTGTTCTTTTTAGGAATGAATTTAGACAGTATTTAAATAGTCTTAACATTACCCCGTGAAAATAAAGAAAAATTTAAAGTAGATAAAAAAGGAGTTTCAAATAAAAAATTGATAAATATTAAAACTAAAAATGTAAAAGTATCATTTAAAAACAATATGTGCATTTATCCCGTGTGTTTTTATATATCAGTGCAGTGTTTTTTTTATATATCAGTGTTGTTATCCCATGTTTTTTTATATATCAGTGCAACTATCCCGTGTTTTTATATATATCATTGCAATTATCCCCGTATTTTTTTATATATCAGTGCAGTTGTCCAGTGTTTTTTATGTATCAGTGCAGTTATCTCATAGTTTCAATTGATTATTTGAGTTGATTAATAGATTATTGTAGATAGGGAAAGATAGATAGTAGATTATCAATAACAAATATTTATCCCGTGTTTTTTTTATATATCAGTAACAATTATTTGTCCTTTTTTAGGTATTAGTGACAAATATTTGTCGTGTGTGTTTTAAATATTAATCAGTTTAAATAGTCATTAAGCCTTCTTGTTTTTTTAGATAGTAGTTTTCAAAAACTATAATTATCAATGGCAAATATTAATCCCGTGTTTTTTTATATATCACTGCAGTTATCCCCGTGTTTTTTATATATCTGTGCAATTATCTAGTAGTTTCAATTGATTATTTTAGTTGATAGTAGATTATAGTAGATAGTAAATTTGTTAGATGGTAGATTATCAATAAGAAATAATTGTTTTAAATATTAATTAGTAATTTAAATAGTCATTAAGCTTGCTTATTTTTTAGATAGTAGGTTTGTAGTAGTAGGTTTCAAAAAATTTAATTATCAATGACAAATATTAATCTCGTGTTTTTTATATATCAGTGCAGTTGTCTCGTAGTTTCAATTAATTATTTTAGTTGATTAATATATTATAGTAAATAGTAAAAGAGAGATAGTAGATTATCAATAAGAAATATTTATTTTAAATATTAATCAGTAGTTTAAATAGTCATTAAATATTATTGTTTTTTAGATAGTAGGTTTATAGTAGACTTCCAAAAATTTAATTATCAATGACAAATATTAATCCTTTGTCTTTTTATATATTTGTGTAGTTATCCCGTGTGTTTTTATATATCATTGCAGTTATCTCATAGTTTCAATTGATTATTTGAGTTGATTAGTAGATTATTGCAGTTATCCCGTATTTTGATATTAGATTATTTGAGTTGATTAGTAGATTATAGTAGATTATTGTAGTTATCACGTGTTTTTTTAGATAGTAGTTTTATAGTAGTTTTCCAAAATTATAATTATCAATGGTAAATATTAATTATAAATTGTCAAAAAAAATTATAAATATCAATGGTAAATATTCATCCCATGTTTTTTTATATATCACTACAGTTATCCCGTGTTTTTTATTTATCAGTGCAGTTATCTCGTAGTTTCAATTGATTATTTTAGTTGATTAGTAGATTATAGTAGATAAAAAAAGTTAGATATTAGATTATCAATAAGAGATATTTGTTTTAAATATTAATTACTAATTTAAATAGTCATTAAGTCTTCTTATTTTTTAGATAGTAGGTTTATAGTAGTAGTCTTCAAATTTTTTAATTAAAGTAGTGTTTGTATAAATTTAAAAATCTAGTTTTTTTAAGTAAAGTAGTGTTTGTATAAATTTAGAAATTTAGTTAAAAGAATTAAAGTGAAGTGATAAGAGAAAAAGAATAATTATTTATGGGAAAAGTAAAGTAAAAAGAAAAAAAAAGAAGAAAGAGAGTGTAAAAGAAAAGTGAAAATGAGGAAAGAGAGTGTAAGAAGAAAGAGAAAAAAAGAAGAAAGAGAGTGTAAAAGAAAAGTGAAAAGTAAAGATGAGAAATGACATTAATATCCTTTGTTGTTGTATTAGAAATGATAGGTGGCAATTAGTGAATGGGGCTAATAATGGTAGTTCATAGGTAGTTTATTAGTATAGATAGATATTAGATACGCCGTGTTGGTATATATGAAATCTAATAGATCTCAGAGTTAGGGAACAAAGTTTGCGCCAAGCAATTGTGCAAAAAAATTTGGCATTTATATTCCAAACCATATGAAATTCAGAATCCATTTATCCACCAAATTGAGATTCACACACACGATACACCAACAAAAAAACGCAAACAAATAAGTATAAACCCCCATTAGCCTAAAAGGTTCATCTACGGTGGAAACTGATTCATTGCTGTCACTCATTTCATTTCAGCCTATCTCCTCTTATTTATTTATTTATTTATTTTTCAATATAAAATAATTTAATGATCGGGATTTACAGTTAAATAAATGCATCTAATGGTCCTAATGCATTATAACTTCAGTGACTGCAGTCATTATTGACTTAGTCGTACAGTGTTTCCTTTCAACTCACTCGCCTCTTCCTCTTCGATTCGATTCGATTCCATCACAGTGAGAGAGGTTAGGTTGTTGCAGAAATCGGAAATGAGAACCCTCGGCGGCAGAGCCATGTACACCGTTGGATTCTGGATTCGAGAAACTGGACAAGTCATTGATCGCCTAGGTTCTCGCTTCCAAGAACAGCTGTCTAGGCATCGGACTCTGATGAACATATTTGATAAGGCTCCCGTTGTTGATAAGGATGCATTTGTTGCCCCAATTGGTGATGCTCAAATTGGTGGACTGGAGGATAAGGTGATGTGAACAGCATCAGTATTTTGTATGGATATGAAATGTATGTATGTATGTATGTATTTGCATCTTTAGTATTTCATGTATCCATTGCATGTGAATTTCGAGTGAATCTTCAATCTTGATCTTTTTATGTTCAAAAAGAAAAAATGAATTTGTGTTTAGTGATTTACATGCAAAAAAGTTGAAGTGGAATAATAAAGTCAAGACATAACGGTCCTTGAAAGTGAAAGTTAAAGCCATCTTTAGCAAACATCACTTCAACATTATGTAAAACATTACAAAACTGCTGTTTCTATCAAATCTATTGTACTCCACACATGATAACATGTTAAAGAATCATATCATAATGAAGAATAAAGGTTCATCTTCTCTGCAAGAATCTTTCTTTTGCTTTTCCTTCTGAAGCTACTATAGTAACAATGGTGAAGTGAGTGTGTCGGTTTGTGAAGTAATCCGTTGTGACTTTTGGTCTTTTCATTTTGTTCTCTCAATATATCCTTGTTAGTTCCTTATAGATATTTAAAATTTCATGCCTTCTTCAAATTGCAGGGTTTAATTAGTTCCAGATTGTGATATAAAGCATACACATACTCAAGGAATCTATCTCATCTATAGCATTCTTCAACTCTGCTGCAAATGGCAAATAAGCTTCATTCCACAATGCTTATGAGTTTGGTTACAGTTTTGCTTTCAAGTTATTGTTCAGAACAACTTGAATCCTCTCACATTCACACCCTTCTAAGAATCAAACGCTTATTGAACTATCCTTCTGTTTTAAGTAGCTGGAATTCAAACACAGATTTTTGCAACACAGATTCAAAAGCTTCTCTCACTGTTGTATGCTATGAAAACAACATAACTCAACTAATCATAGTTGGTGAAACAAAAACTCAACTTCTTCCAAAAAACTTCTCAATAGATTCATTTTTCACAACACTGATAAGACTTCCAACTTTGAAAGTCCTCACTTTAGTTTCACTTGGCTTGTGGGGTCCACTACCTAGTAAAATTGCTCATTTATCATCACTTGAAATAGTTAACATAAGTTCAAATTTTCTGTATGGTAAAATCCCTCAAGAACTTCCTTTGTTGTCAAATCTAGAAGCACTTATTCTTGATGACAACATGTTTTCTGGTCATGTTCCTGATTGGTTAGATTCTTTTCCAGCCTTAACTGTCTTAAGTTTGAAGCATAATTTGTTCAATGGTTCTCTTCCTGATTCAGTTACTAGTTTAGTGAATATGAGAGTTCTTTCACTTTCTCATAATCACTTTTATGGACCATTACCGGATTTAAGCCCTTTGAAAAATCTTCAAGTGTTGGAATTAGATGATAATGATTTTGGACCTCAATTTCCTATGCTTGGTAACAAGTTGGTTACTTTAGTACTGAGAAATAACAAGTTCAGATCTAGTGTTCCTGATGAAGTTAGCTCATATTTTCAACTTGAGAGATTTGATATCTCAGGAAACACATTTGTTGGGCCATTTCAACTAGCATTATTATCACTACCTTCTATTACTTATCTCAACATTTCTGGAAATAAATTATCAGGAATGCTTTTTGATAATATAAGTTGTAACTCTGGATTAGAAGCAGTGGATTTATCATCAAATCTTTTAACTGGGAGATTACCAAAACCTTTAGTTTCAGATTTTAATAATGATAGGATTGTGTTGTATGGTGGAAATTGTTTAGAGGAGACAAATCAAAATCAACATGAATTTCCATTTTGTCATACTGAAGCTTTGGCTGTGGGAATAGTAGCTGAGAGAAAGAAGCAGAAAGTTGTGTCTAAAGCAGTTGTTTCAATTGGGATAGTTGGTGGAATTATTGGAGGACTTGGAATTTTTGCACTGATTTTCTTTATTGTTAGAAGAGAAAATGCTAATAGCATAATGAAGAATGCTTCAACAACATTTATATCAGAAAATGCAGCTTCTGGATATACTTCTAAGTTAATTTCTGATTCAAGTAACTCTCTCACTCTGAAATTCTTACTTGTGTTCATGCTTCCATTACTTTATATAATTTCATGCATTTCTCCACTTGCAAACTGCTTTGGAAAATCTCACACATAAATTATTCTTATAGTCCATTAACTTAGAGAATAGGAATTTTGTACCACTAAAAGTAAAGAACAATACTGGAGTTTTATTTGTGTCATTTCGATAAAATTTGGTAATTTCATTTAGCTTCTTTACTTTGGCTTTGTCATTTCCTTATTGGAATTTGGTTTTATGTATCACAGATCTATTAGTAGCATTATATTTAAAGTTTTGGATGATAATAAATAACCAGAAATATTCATCAACTTTTATTGCTGAATTTCATTAATTGGACATGGGACTAAGTTAAACTCCTACTATGAATAAAAAATGTTCCCCTCTTGTAAATTATATGCTGTAGGGCTTATAGATAACAAGTCTTTAATTGCATCCCGAGTTAGGTTTTAACTCGCGGTCGATTGCAGCTGATGCGACCTCAATCACAGCTGGGTTGCGGTCGCGATGATATAAAAACATGTCACGAATATTTTTTAAAACCTTGATCCTGAGCTATCAAAATATCAATATCAATGAAGCTCCACAACTGTTTTGCCAATAGTTTCTTGGAGAAGATGATGCAGAAAAATTAAAATTGATTAATTCTTCTATGTTGAAGATTGTTAACAACCTTTTGTTTTCCTTCTAATTAAGGGCATATATCTCAAACAATGAAATTTGGAACAGTTTCCTTGCCACCTTATCGAGCTTTCTCACTGGAAGAGATTGTGGAAGCTACTAACAACTTTGATGTGACTACTTTTATGGGTGAAGGTTCTCAAGGAAAGGTATGCTACTTCTTTGATATCTAAATAGATTAAAGAGGATATATTTAATTTTAACCATGGTTTTCATTAAATGTGTTGTTTCACTCTTGAAGGGGTCCTTCATTTTCTCATAGCTAGTTTTGTTGTTTGGATGCCTCTGTTAGATGGAAACACAAGGCAATGGAAAATTTCATATAATGAATTTTGTTTGAATTATGAAAGTGATTGGAAATTAATCTGTCATAATGAAGGACCACAGTTGTTGGAGAAATTGTAACTTTCAACTTTTTTAACATTTGTTTGATGCACTGACAATATAAAATGTGTTTTTTATTTTGTGCTTTAGATGAACAGGGGTCAACTGAAGGATGGTTCACTTGTTGGCATTAAAAGTGTGAAAATGACCAAAAGCTACAGAACTGAAGACTTTATGCACCACATAGAGTTGATATCCAAATTCAGGCATTATAATTTAGTCAGTGTTTTTGGACACTGCTTTGAATGTTATCTAGATGATTCAAGTGTCAGCACAATATTTCTTGTCTTTGAATATGTACCAAATGGCACACTCAAAAGCTGGATCTCAGGTAATTCATCAAAACTAGCTTTCCAGATTGAAGAGTGCAAAATTGACATTTTTTTAACAAGAAATCAAAACTATAGATAGGGAAATTCCTCTAACTGAATTTCCATTCCATCAGTAGTGAATTAGTAATCAATATCAATCATCAATATCAATATCAATATATAGTACATTCATGAATTTCTCAATACCACTAAGCTAATTTCGTTGAACCAGCCATTTCAATTACGGTAAATATCTTTAGTCCCTATAAAATCACCCACATTTTACTTTAGTTACTAGAAAAATTTTACTTATTTTTGGTCCTTATAATATGTAAAAGTCATATGTTTATAGTAGTCCTTCCTTCGCTGAGGACTAAAAACACGGCTTTCCTTTATTTTATAGGGATGAAAATGAAAAAAACTTTTATAGAGACTAAAGTTGAACAATCGCAATTTTATAGAGACTCTTAAATTTGGGCTTAGACTCTAACTCATCCCCACAAAACCGGCTCGTAAGTTGAGGATTGGTCAAGCCTTAAAGGATTACTTAGACTGGTAGACATATATCTCTAGTCAATGTGGGACTTCAACACTTCAGTTGCTATTAGCTGAGTTTCCTTATTCATTCAATGAATTGAAAGTATTACAAAGGGTGATTATATAGGTAATTAAGTAGTACTAATAAATAATAATAGACTAATTACCTCAACCAAGTACATTAAAGAAACAAGTAATAGGAAATTGAAACAATATTGCCATTTCTGATATCCTCCATCTTAACATGTTATGTGACAGATGGGCATTATAGGAAGTCGTTGACATGGAGTCAACGCATAGCAGCAGCAAATGGAGTAGCAAAAGGCATCCAATTTTTGCATACAGGAATTGTCCCTGCTGTATATTCAAACAATCTCACAATTACAGATATTTTATTGGACCAGAATTTTTCTGCAAAAATCAACAATTATAACCTGCCTTTGTTATCTAACACGGGAAAGGTATAAGAAAATATTATGAATGATTATGATTTATTTCATTGAAATAATAATATAAACTCATCAATTTGTCTCCTCTCTTGTTTATCATTGCAGGTTGGGCAAGGAAATCCTTCAAGTGTATTCAAAAGTCCTAGCTTTAAAAAAAGGTGTGTGATTGAATTGTAGTCTAGTATTGAACAACATGCACTCCACTTCTGTTAATGGAAAAGAGGACTCACTGCTACCTAAATTTATACTTCCTTCAGTCTTGAATATAAGTAAAAAACTATCTCACATTCTTTAAGAAAATTAGCTAATTAGCCGATTTCATTTAATTTTCTTGATATAATCAAAAATGTAATTGGATTCCCCAAACTAAACTACCTTTCATGGGAACTTGTTCAGTGGAAATAGAAGGGTTGTTAGAAAATAAATCTGAATTAATTTAAGGGTGTTTTAGGAATGATGTCATTAAATTAGGTGAGGGTACTAAGTTAAGATTTGCATATATTTTTTACCACTAAACATGAGTTTTTTGTTTCTTATTTTTGACAACGGAGTAATATACTCAAGGTAGTTAAAATCGCGAGCTGATTCGCAAAAGCGCACGAACCTACATGTTTCAGAGAGCTTTGCGAGCTCAACCATGGAAGAATCTCGAATTTAACTACCATGAATATACTACATGATATGTGTGAAGTTTCATGTTGAATATACTTGTGATATGGTTCATCAAAATAAAATATGCTGTGGTTTTGCAGTGTAAAATGTGAAGATAAATCTGATATATATGACTTTGGGATGATACTGATGGAACTCATTCTTGGAAGAACAATAAAATCAAGGAATGTGGACACCTTGAAGGATCTGGTAATAGAATCTGCTTATTCAATATTTCCCATTTTTATTCTCTTTTTCTGAATCTTTAATTAGTTACTCTATCAAAGGACCTTGTTATGATCTATATAGAGTCTAGACAACAAGGCAAACAATCTTCAGATATTATTTTAGATCAAAGAATCAATGGCATATTTTATTGGATCAAACTTAGGTGTAGTTCCTCACCTATTGTTACGGGCTTGACTTGGAGTAGTAGTGGGATGAGTGACTTCTGGGAAGTTTCCTAGAAAACATGCAAGTGAGGACAATGCATACTGGAAAGACACGTGTTGGTTTGTTCGGTGAGTCGACAGTTCTGAAAGCAGTGTAGGATGTTACACAATTCAACACATAGACTGTATATCCAATAGAAGAAACATAACTATTTTAAATTTAAATTTAACAAAAAAATTAATTCACATAGCATATTATAATTGGTGAACAAATTATCTACTAAACAACACCTGAGTTTTTTTCTATTTTATTTCACAAGTATAATAAATCCCATAATCCAGCCATAAATTAACATGCTTATAGGGTATCAAAGTAAATAATAATTTTCCAAGATCATGGTAGTTTTCATCAAGAATACCACTTCAATATAGTTCCCTTGCAATTGTCTAACTCTGCTTCCACTAATTGCATCATGAGGCAGTTACAAGCAAGCATAACAGCTAATGATGAAGCTAGGAGGAGCATTATAGATCCAGCAATTCGGAAAGCATGTTTGGATCAATCATTGAAGACAATGATGGAGATTTGTGTGAGGTGCTTACTTAAAGAGCCGGCAAATAGGCCTTCTATAGAGGATGTTTTGTGGAATTTACAATTTGCTGCTCAAGTGCAAGATGCATGGATAGGAGGAGATTCTCAAAGTAGTGATAGCTCTCCCCTCTCACCTTTGTCATCTCGACGAATGACCTTCCATTAATGTCAATATAAAAGTTTTCATTTCGAGTTTAATAATTATGCACTGCCGATTTAAAAAGCTTTACACGACGTCTTATCATATATCACTATTCAGTCACGTCAAAATATTACTTCATAAGAAACCTACACAATTATCTATCTTCGCGAAATATGATTCGACGTTAATGTAAAGTTTGTTTAGACCGTAAGTTCATAGTTATTAAATTCTTTTGCTTTTTGTTTTGATATATCTTTGTTATATTCCTAAAAGATTAATTTTTACAAAATGTGAGCTTTGTTATTTGCAATACCAGAGTAGTACAAGTACATGTTTTGACAAATTTTTTCCAAACAAGTTGAGCTTCTGTCTCAAGTTCACTGCTTCTACTCTGAATCTCACCAGCAACTCTACTTTTCGACCACCTCCCTATCCGCCTGACTCCCCCGCTTCTCCTCCTGCTGAAGGAGAAGAAACTCGCCCTCCACCAGAGCCTCCTGGCCCTTCTCTTCCCTCGGATCTTCCATATCTAGTCTCCTAGCTACTCTCTCATGCCATGCCTTTTACGCCTTAATCACAATACCCTTTCTACTCTCACTCGACATTGTGGTTCTACTACCAGTTTCTGCTCCATATTTCTGCCATTCAAACAAGTCGCACCTCATCTCTTCTTGGCTCTCAGTTTCGGATCAGTATGCCTCGGGGCCAAACGGCCTTCAAATACAGGGTAAGTCTAGGACTTTCCGTCTTACCTCATGTTCTAACTTCGTGGGTCTAGTGGTTTTGACGTTGTGGAGCCTTCTGCATTTCCTCGCTGGTGATGCTTGTTAGACGGTTGCATTTTGATGGGTGCTGGTCCAGTTCTGCAATGAAGACTGTGTAGGGTTTTGCTGGATATTAGCTACTGATGGCTACTCTTGTTTTGAGTGTGGTTAAGGATGTAATAGGATGCATTAGGTTATGTTTCTGTTTTTTGGTTTATTTAACTTCGGTAGATTTGGATGTTAGCTATTGATATGTTTTCTGTTAAGTAGTTTTTAGGATGTTAGTTGATTCAGGTGATGTCCTTGTGCGTATCGTTAATCTTACGAGTTACAGTAATACCTGATTTGGATGATCCCTGTGTGGATCTGTAGTTGCTTCTTGTAAGCTTCAAGCTTACTTTCTGTGTAATGTTTCGATGGCCTTGCCCGATATCAATGAAATGTTGCACGTTTGACAAAAAAAACTAGCATTATTGTTTAGATTAAAAGTTGTCCAATTAGATTCCCATCTATAAAACTCATGCTGGGCTTAGGACGAACCGGATTCGTCCATACTACCATAGCCAATAAACATCCCAATTTTAATATCTTGTTATTATAATTATGTTTTAATAAAAGGTATTTATATTTGGCATGTTTAATAGATCTCTTGATTAGTATTTTAGTGATAAATCTCTTTAGGGAGAGATTTGTCGCCCATTGTGGTCTCACATATTCCTATTTATGCGCTAAGCGAGTAAGGTTCGCCGATCGAGACCCAAAATTCACTTCTATAAATAGGATTAATTGCAGAGGGTAAATTAATTCAAATCCTATATCTCTCTCTTAATTCACTTTCTAGAAATTTTGTGTGTTCTTGGTTTTCAGATCAAGTTCGACTGCTTCACTTCGTGCAGTACTAGTTAGGGTTCCGCTACAGAAGAGTTGCCAGATCAACTCTATTAGTTTACTTTAATGTGTGTAGAGTGACCTAAACTCTATTAGAGTTAAAAAGTAAGTAATACCTAAAGAGTCGACTCTACATTGTCCGTTTTAATTTCAATATATCATAAACAAATTGTTTTTTTAGATAAGTAAATTTGTATTAATAATATCTAGCCTTGACATCACGGTAGAAAGGGTTGAAGAACACCGCAATTACTGGAAGCTAGATAAAAAAAGAGTACATAGATCAATGATTATGACAACATGCAATCAAGACACTAACTATAAGGGCTCACCCGATGTATGCTTTCTCTGGTTTGCCCATACAGCATCCATCAACATTCCATTTAACTTTATTTATTGTAGACACCAACTTTTCCCTGGATGTTCTGCATCACCTTCACAGTCTCACACATTCTAATTTCTTTGCTATTTGTCCAGGTTTGAACTTGAAAGGGTGGTTTTTTACCATCCTTTTAACCAGTAGTCCAGCCTCAGTTTGATGATAAAAAAAAAGATTAAACTTTCAAACCAATTAATTCGTGGAGGTGTTTGTAAATGGCAAATCCACTCCCCACCATGTAATCAATCCATACTTTCCAAAACAAACTATTCATACGCAATTTCATCACATGTCCAATTAATTAGAGTGTTAACCAAGTAAGATCCATATTGAGTTGTATTTATCTTTCCACTCACAAATTGTTCATACGCAATTTCAACACATAGAGTGTTAAGGAAGTAAAAATCCATTTTGTTTTTTATTTATCGTTTATACAAAGGTGGGGAAAAGGAGTCTGACTTACAGTACTAAACATTTGTTGAGTAATTCTTACTAAAGGGCTATTGAGGTAACTTCCATAGTAATTAAAAAAAATCCTAAACAAAATCAGAGAAAATCTTAATTAATGAAACCCAAAAATCGTGGAACCGTTCCCTAAATCATGGAGCCGTTCTATTTGGTAACTAACCAAAAATTGTGGACTTGAATTTCCTGAAACAGCGCCTCTCTCGTATTCACGGTTTCGTTGCATCAAAAATCGTGGACCAAAAAGCCATTTTTTTTCACAAAAAAAAAAAAAATTCGTTTATTAACCACAGATTTGTACAACAATGGTTAGATGTCACTAACCACAAATGTGCGTAGCAATGGTTAGTGGCCACTAACCACAGATATGCATAACTGTGGTGAGAAGTCACCAACCACAAACGTGCATAACAATGGTTAGTGGCCACTAACCGCAAATATGCATAATTGTGGTTAGATGCCAATGATTAGATGTCAGTAACCACAAATGTGCGTATAAGCAATTTTTGTTGTCAAAAAAAAGTATAAGCAAATTTCAAAATAAATTATAAGCATTGTCAAAAAAAAATTATAAGCAAAACCCCTTCAACTCTTTTCTTCATGTGTGGGAGTTACAAGACAAAGAGAACAATTCTTGAGTCACACTATAACTATTTGTCATTTTTGTGGGTAATGCCCAACACAACTAAATTAATGTTAAATGTACTTTAATATCATTTTTGTAATATATATTATATTCTATAACTTTAATACAATAATACATAATACACACACACACACACACACTTTTCTTCATGTGTGGGAGTTACAAGACAAAGAGAACAATTCTTGAGTCACACTATAACTATTTGTCATTTTTGTGGGTAACTAGTAACATACCCGTGCATCCGCACGGGTTGATCGCGTTGTCTGGTATAGTTTGAATCAGATTGATTTTTAGAATTTAAATAATGTAAATCGAAGCTATGTTTGTAAGAGGTAGATAGACGAAGTTAAAGTAAGTTTTGTGGTTACAATAAATAAAATTTCTCTTTTATTTTGGTAATAATGATATTTAAAAAAAGTTTCTTCATACTGTTAATTTTTGTTAATTAATGACATATTAGTATTAAATTGAATAGAAATGATGTAAATGAAACAGTTCCATAGAAATTTCAATGTCTCAAACTTAAAATACAAAAGCAGATATTAATAGTTGTTTAATGCTTTAAAACACAGTTAAATAGTCTGAACATTACCTCTTGAAAATAAAGACAAATTTAAAGTAGATAAAAATAGTTTCAAATATAAAATATATAAATATTAAAATCTAAAAATGTAAAAGTATCATTTAGAAACAATATGTGCATTTATCCTGTGTTTTTTATATATCAGTGTTGTTATCTTGTGTTTTTTAATATATCAGTGCGGCTATCCTGTGTTTTTATATATATCATTGAAGTTATCCCCGTGTTTTTATATATATCAGTGCCGTCATCCCGTGTTTTTTATGTATCAGTACAGTTATCTCATAGTTTCAATTGATTGTTTGAGTTGATTAGTAGATTATAGTAGATAGTTAAAGATAGATATATATTAGATTATCAATAAGAAATATTTATCCTGTATTTTTTATAAATCAGTGACAATTATTTGTCCTTTTTTAGATATTAGTGACAATTTGTCACGTGTGTTTTAAATATTAATCAGTTTAAATAGTCATTAAGTCTTCTTGTTTTTTTAGATAGTAGGTTTATAGTAGTATTCAAAAATTATAATTATCAATGACAAATATTAATCCCGTGTTTTTTTATATATCACTACAGTTATCTCGTGTTTTTTTTATATATCATTGCAGTTTTCTCGTAGTTTCAATTGATTATTTTAGTTGATTAGTAGATTATAGTAGATAGTAAAAGTTAGATAGTAGATTATCAATGAGAAATATTTGTTTTAAATATTAATTATTAGTTTAAATAGCCATTAAGTCTTCTTGTTTTTTAGGTAGTAGGTTTGTAGTAGTAGTCTTCACAATTTTTAATTATCAATGACAAATATTAATCTCGTGTTTTTTTATATATCAGTGCAGTTATCCCGTGTTTTTTATATATCAGTGCAGTTATCTCGTAGTTTCAATTGATTGTTTTAGTTGATTAGTAGATAATAATAGATAGTAAAAGAGAGATAGTAGATTGGTCAAAAAAAAAGAGATAGTAGATCATCAATAAGAAATATTTGTTTTAAATATTAATCAGTAGTTTAAATAGTCATTAAATCTTCTTGTTTTTTAGATAATAGTTTTATAGTAGTCTTCAAAAATTTTAATTATCAATTACAAATATTAATCATGTGTTTTTTTATATATTATTGCAGTTATCCTGTGTTTTTTTATATATCATTGCAGTTATCTCGTAGTTTCAATTGATTATTTGAGTTGATTAGTAGATTATATATAGTATATAGTAAAAGATAGATGGTAGATTATCAATAAAAAATATTTATCCCGTGTTTTTTACAAATCAGTGACAATTATTTGTTCTTTTTTAGGTATTAGTGAAAAATATTTGTCACGTGTGTTTAAATATTAATCAGTTTAAATAGTCACTAAACCTTCTTGTTTTTTAGATAGTAGGTTTATAGTAGTTTTCAAAAATTATAATTATCAATGACAAATATTAATCTCGTGTTTTTTTTATATCAGTGCAGTTATCCCGTGTTTTTTATATAACATTGCTGTTATCTCGTAGTTTTAATTGATTATTTTAGTTGATTAGTAGATTATAGTAGATAGTAAAAGTTAGATAGTAGATTATCAATGAGAAATATTTGTTTTAAATATTAATCAGTAGTTTAAATAGTCATTACATCTTCTTGTTTTTTAGATAATAGGTTCATAGTATGCTTCAATAATTTTAATTATCAATTACAAATATTAATCCCGTGTTTTGTATATATCAGTGCAGTTATCCCGTGTTTTTTATATATCATTGCAGTTATCTCGTAGTTTCAATTGATTTTTTTAGTTGATTAGTAGATTATAGTAGGTTATCAATGAGAAATATTTGTTTTAAATATTAATCAGTAGTTTAATCCTATGTTTTTTATATATCAGTACAGTTATCCCCTATTTTTTATATATATAATTGCAGTTATCTCGTAGTTTCAATTGATTATTTTAGTTGATTAGTAGATTATATTAGATAGTAAAAGATAAATATTAATAAGAGGTGATATTCGATTATCAATAAGAGTATAAACAAATTTCGGAGAGAAAAATTAAAATTTTAGTAGATTATAGTAGATAGTAAAAGATAGATAGTAGATTATCAATAAGAGTGTATAAATTTAGAAATTTAGTTAAAAAACTAAAGTATAATGATAATAGAAAGAGAAAAATTATTTATGGAAAAACTAAAAGTAAAGTAAAAAGAAAAAAAAAGGAAGAAAGAGAGTGTAAGAGAGAAGTGAAAATGAGGAAAGAGAGTGTAAGAAGAGAGAGAAAAAAAAAAGAAATAGAGTGTAAAAAGGAAAAAAGAAGAAAGAGAGTGTAAGAGAAAAGTGAAAAAGAGAAAAGAGAGTGTAAAAAAAAAGAAAGGAAGAGAGGGTAATGACCTAAATACCCTTTGGAGTTATTATAGAGTGGCAAGGTGTCAAGTAAGTGTGAAGGCTTTTATGGGTAATTTAAGTGTGGTTTATTAGTATAAATAGATATTAGATGCCCAACACAACTAAATTAATGTTAAATGTACTTTAATATCATTTTTGTAATATATATTATATTCTATAACTTTAATACAATAATACATAACACACAACATTTCGTGCCTCTTGTCGTGCCATTTCGCGTCTGTGCGCTCCACACCATGTGATGGATCTCAAGATCCCACAAAGAGGGCGAGACTTATGAGCCCCACCTTATGCCTTTCGTCGCACATGTACATAACCACTTTGTAGACTCGCCTATTCACATCGCTCCATGCCTCGTGACGGAGGCCTTATAGTCCCGCCCGTACATTCCATCGCGTCCAAGGGCGTGACCTGGAGCCTCATAGCTCTGCCTGTGCTCTCCATCACGTCCAAGGGCGTGAGCAGAAGCCTCATAGCTCCGCCCGTGCTCTCCATCGTGTCCAAGGGCATGACCCGGAGCCTCATAGCTCCACCCGGTGTTGCAATCTCATCTGTGCATTCCGCCTTCGCCTTCGTTGGACATTCGTGGGCGTGACTTCATAGCCCCGCCCGAACGCGTTCCGTTGCCTGTGGACGAAATCTCATAGCCTCGCCCCCACTCCTTCGTCCAGGTACCACTTCAAACTTCCAATTTTATTTTTAATGATCGCGTGTTGCTTTGTGGAGTGGATTTGGACTTAGGGTTTTTAGGCAATCGGTGTCAAAGTAGGGTGGAGTATGTTCGTATGTCGTATTTCTTTGATTTTGCATTGTTGGTGACTTTGAGTGGTAGGTAGATAGATTACGTTCCCTTTTTGAGTTTGGGTTGAGGAGGAGTCTTTGGGACTGTGTATGCCTTATTTTCTTTAATCCTTGCCAAGTGATTTCAGGAGGGGGGTTGTCAACAAGTTATCTTTCTTTTTCATAATGCTTGTTCTGACTACCTACCCCCATTCCTGCAGGTTACATTGATGCCGAGGACTAAGAAGATGGCTCGTGTCCATGGTTTGTACCAAGGGCCTATTGACGCTCTGAGGGAGGCTGGCTTTCCGATAGGTGGACCGTCAGATGGACGTGGGGAGTCTTTAGCGTCTGTGTTAATGGCGTCTTCTTACCGCCCAGTAGCTGTGTTTATGGCTTTAGTTAAGGAGGTGAACAAAAATCCTTCGCAAATTCTAACCCACTCCATGAGAGAGGGAGATGAGACTCAAAGAGTGAGAGAGAGGGAGAACACGGCTAAGACCCTAAGGTCCCCTGCTTGCGCTTGTCTCCGTGCTTGGTGGCTGAGACCATAGGGTTTCACCGTGCTGTCTGAGTTCCGTGCCCATCTTGGCGCCTGGGGGCCGGGACCATAGGTTCTCGCCCTGCTGTCTGCTTTTCGCGCCTGCCTTGGCGCCTGGGGGCCAAGACTATGAGGCCTCGCCCTTCTCCTTGCTTGTTGCGCCTGCCTTGGCGCCTGATACCCGAGACCTCATGGTCTCATGCCTGATACTTGAGACCTCATGGTCTCATGCCTAATAGTTGAGACCTCATGGTCTCATGTTTAATCCATGAGACCTCATGGCCTCATGCCTGATATCTGAGACCTCATGGTATCATGCCTGATACTTGAAACCTCATGGTCTCATGCCTGAACTTGGCTTGTGAAGAAGTATTTGGA
This sequence comes from Astragalus membranaceus, assembly GCA_039519185.1. NCBI lineage: Eukaryota > Viridiplantae > Streptophyta > Magnoliopsida > Fabales > Fabaceae > Astragalus > Astragalus membranaceus. The sequence continues at coordinate 34,673,807 of CM076852.1, read as the reverse complement.
TATGTGCATGACTTACTCTTCTTTAGTTTTCACTAGATGACATTAGGAGGAGGGCTAGAGAGAGAGCAAGGTCTTCACCCAAAATGAGAGAGAGGACGAGATCCTCGCCCTCAAAGCGATAGAGGACGAGATACTTCCCAAAAATGAGGTAGAGGGCGAGATCTATTGAGATAACTATATTGTCCAAGCCATCTCTGATGCCATCATCCCGCCCAGGTCGTATCTCGCAGTTTAGACCTTCAAAAAAATCAGAATTGGGTTTCATGCTCAACATAAGAATTGTATCTCTTCTCCTTAGCTTTCCAACGCATGTTTGCACGCCTTAACCACACAGACAAAGTTATGGTCTGCAGAATGGACAGCATCTCGCCTATGGGCGACCTCATGGTTCCGCTTAGGCATGTATCTCGCCGTTTTGACCTTCAAGACACCAAAATTGGGTTTTGAGCTCAACAGAAGAATTGTATCTCTTCTCCTTATATTTCCAATGCATCTTCACACGCATCAATCGGATAACCACGGACAAAGTTATGTTCTGCAGAATGGACTGCATCTCGCCTATGGGCGAGACCTCATGGTTCCAGGCATCTCTCTCTCTCTCTCTCTCTCTCTCTCTCTCTCTCTCTCTCTCTCTCCCTCTCTCTCTCTCTCTCTTCATAAGTCTTGGTCACCAGAATTGGGTTTTGATCTAGCTCGGATGTTGGAGGGTGTGGCCAAAGAAAGGCCACGGCTTTCGATGAGACCTCACTTAATCCAGCTTATGGGTCACGGCCCGTAAGCTGAGTTAAGTGAGGTCTCATCGTCACACTCCTTGGATGTCCCATGACGGGCCCTTCACCAGGAAGATTAATGATTGTCCGATCCCTAAGGATTTGGAGAAACTACCAATGCTCAACATGTATGACGGGACTGGAGACCCTGATGGCTTACTTCTGCCTCATGATGTGCTACTGAGGGGCCGAAGAACCAATCCACTGCAAGATCTTCCCCCTCACTCTTGAGAAGTCCACATTGGACTAGTTCCAGGAGTTGGAACCCAACTCTATCTCAACATGGGGACAGCTAGCAATGATGTTCCAGGCTCGCTTCACTGCCTTCCGTCTGAAACCAAAGTCCGAAGAAGTGCTCAGGGCGGTTAGACAGCGTGACAATGAAACACTCAGAATATGTGGAACATTTCAACAAGGAAGCTGCGAGTGCCCGGAACCTTGAAGACAAGCAAAGGCTCTTTTGGATGAAGGACGGACTCAGGAAGCGAAGCTTGTTCCAAATTGATGTGGGGGTTAACAAGTCTCGTGACTTGGGCGAATTCCTCCGAAGGTCGCAGAAGTATATGGACTACGAGGAAGATGATATGGCTTACAAAGAAGCTGCAAAGGATGGAAATGACAATGAAGAACCTCGCGACTCTAGACCCAAGAGGGAGGCTGGAGGAGGACAGCGTGAAAGCCAACTTCGTCTTTTGGCCGAGCACACCCTCCTAAACACATCTCGAGCTAAGATCCTTGCCGAGTGTGCGAACACAGAGTTCAGAGATATCAAGAGGCCGGAGCCTTTTGTGTTGAATGAGGGACAGAACCCCTCAAGGAAGTATTGTCGCTACCACCGGAGCAGCGGACACGACACCAATGGATGTCGGGCTCTGAGAGATGACATCGATGAGCTAATCCAAAAGGGAAAACTCCAGCAGTACATAAAGAAACACAAGGGCGAGACCTGTAGTGCCCGCAAACGATCCCGGTCACCCCGAAAGAGATCTAGATCGCCCCGCAAAGGCAAGGCAGTGGCCAGCGAGGTCACTTAAGCTGCAGAGGATGATGACAATGACGCCTCTGAAAAGACAGGCACCCGGAAGTCTAAGGGAAGACCGGTCGCCATGGTCATCTTTGGAGGAGACTATTTGGAAGGTGGCCTGGCGAACAAATCAATGAAGAGAATGTGGAAGGAAATCATCAATGTTGCCTCAACTTCAAAACCCGTGGAAGGACCATCCAGGACACCCCTGATCTTTGGAGATCAAGACTTGCTGGATGAAAAACCCAACAAATACGTCCCACTAGTGATCTCGGCCGTCATGGCCAATGTCGAAGTAAGAAGGAACCCGGTGGACCAGGGGAGCTCCGCGGACATCATCTTTGAGGACTTGTTGAAAGTTTTGAACATCTCTACTGATGACATCACCCCATACCATGGAACGGACTTGACAGGTTTCAATGGCTCAACAGCCAAACCTCTTGCCTACATTGAACTGATGGTCACTTATGGAGATCCTGATGGCAAGCAACCCTTGTTTCGAACAGTGAAGACGCCCTTCCTAGTCCTCCCAGGCAAGTCAATTTACCAGTGCATAATTGGGAGGCTGACACTAGGCACGCTGGGCGCAGTAACCTCAACCGTGCTTCTGAAAATGAAGTTCTACTCCTTGGACAACAAAATTGTAACCTTGCAAGCTGACCTGGGCACAGCCATCGAGGCAGAACATTTCCACCTAGGCATATGTATATATATATATATATATATATATATATATATATATATATATATATATATATATATATATATATATATATATACACACACACAATGATACATATTATTTTAGATTGACAAATGTAAATGGTTAGTAATTAGTTATGGGGTGGGGGATATATTAGTTTTCAGGATTTGAACTTAGTCCCTACAAAATTGGCTCCTTCTAAGTTTAGTCCCTACATTAACGAAATAGGCGTTTTGGTCCTCATCTTATTTTGCCGTTTTCAATTTTAGTCCCTCATGACTTTTAATAGCGCTTCAAAACTTTTAATAGCGCTTTTTTGACCTTTTATAAGCGCTATTAAAAGTTTTGAAGCGCTATTAAAAGTCATGAGGGACTAAAATTGAAAACGACAAAATAAGATGAGGACCAAAACGCCTATTTCGTTAATGTAGGGACTAAACTTAGAAGGAGCCGATTTTGTAGGGACTAAAAACATATTTTACCCTAATATATATTATTATATTATGAAGAAAGTTCAAGTTACTCCAATAGTAACTTTTATAAGTTACTTCACGTCCTTACATTTGATTTGAATCTAATCCAATAGTTACAATACATCATTAATTCTTATGACATAATGTTGTACCCTAATTTTGTCCGTTAGATTAATGCAAGTTGTTTTAATTATCTAATTCCTTTTTCTAAAGGAGTAAAGATTAATTATCCAATTTTCAAATAAGTTTGTTAGAAAATAATAGTTTTGTGGACACTTAAGTTTAATGGGTATTTTCTCGTTTTCAAAAGATCTCAAAAATATGTTTCGTTGTGCACGCGCATTATTTTTAGTCGGTACACGCGTTAGTTTTGACGATCTTGCACCGTTGTGTATGCATGTTATTTCTAACCGCATACGCGTGTTATTTCTAATCGTGTACGCCTTTCAATCTCGTTGTGCACGCATGTCACTTCTTGCCGTGTACGCATGTTTATTTTAGTGTTCGTTTATTATTAGTTTTTACTAATCATTAATAATAGAATCAAAATAAAGAGTGTTGTTTGAATATTCAAAACTGTTTTACTTCAATAAATATCAAAGTTTACATTTGGTTACAAAATATATTTAAAAATAACAAAAATAAAAGATGCAGAGTCCATGCGCATGCTCTTCTCTACTCCACTACATTGGTGTGAGAAAATTGTTGTGCTAAAACAAGCGCATGTCATTTGGCAGCCACGCTTCTACACAAACAAGCTTGTCTCCCTAAAACAAAATCAGCCAAGTCAGTCCACAAACAATTAATGGCAAAAAATATAAAAAAGTGTTTTAATTAAAAGAAAGAAAATAACAAAAACAAAAGTAGTATCACACGCCTTGCAACTTCAGTATAAGGGTATTTTCAATATCGGAGCCAAGACTGCTTTATACTTGTTGCCTGTTTTTTTCCTTTTTTGACCAACAAATCACAGTTCAATAGAGCTCCACGCCTCTGCTAGATGGTGGTACCAACACTACTCCTCTCAAACTTGGTCCCCTTTGGCATCTTTCAAAACCCTACACAACTCTCAAACAAAAGGAGGCCCCTATAAAAAGGAAGAACAACTCTAAGAAAAAGAGGAGGAAAAAAACAGAAAAAATGAGAAGAAACACTTAGAAAAATAGTAGATTAGGAGCAAAGATTGAAATCAAGAGAGTGAATGAAAAAATAGATTAGATTCTGAAAAAAGGGAATATGAAAGCTTCATAACAGAAAAAAAGAGAGCTCCACCTCTACCACCATGGCCAGAATCTCTAGCGAGCACTCCCATCGTCGGTGCACCACCACCGTCCCTGCCATCTCTATCTCCCTCGCCCTCTGTTTCATCATCTTTCTCAAACCCCATCATCTCTCTCAATTCATCACCTACGTCTCTCTTCTCACAACCCAACACCTCCATCATAGCACCACCATTTTCGGAGAACCTCCGCCATTGCCGCCGTCACCACCATGCTCCCTCCTCGTTTTCAACCCCCATGGCCATCACCGTTCATCCCTCGCCAGCTTCTCTCTTCTCTCCTTTCGTTCTTTCTCCCTCAGCCGCGAGCTTCCCTCTCTCAGCCTCTCACTCTTTCGTTTTCTCTCGCTCTCTCAAGCTTCTGTTCTCTCTCTTGAGATTGATTGAGATGCGGTTGACATTAGGTTTTTTTCAATCCCTATTCTTTGTTTCCTCTTATATTACTTTATTCCTTTTTTTTATTATGTAAAAATGTTTGGCTTTTGTTTTCTTTACCCCCTATGATATCTAACGACGGGTTCAGATCCTCTCCAGTTGGACAGTTCCAGTAGGAGAGAGATAGACTCATGGTAATATTATTTCATTCCATGAGTCTATCTCTCTCCTACTGGAACTGTCCAGTAAATGGAGAGGATCTCAATCCCCATCGTGGCCCCTTTCCTTTTATTTCTATTTTGTTTCAACATTTTTATTAGTTTGATTTTAACTCATTTTCAAAATCACACTTTCAATTAAACATTTTCAAAAATCAATTTCACATTTAAAAATAGGTTGTTAGTCATGGCATGGTCACTCTGAATTTAACTTGTTTGATCGTTAATGACAATTTTAGTTTTCAAACGGGCTATTAGTGGTGACCACTCTGAGTTTACTTGTTTGGTCATTATGAACACTTATCCAAATTTCAAAAAAGCATACAAATAATAAAAAACACCAACACACAAGTATTTTCTACCAAGAACTACATAGCATTTGATTCTCTACCCGGAGATACGTAGGAGCAGATGGGGGCCCACATCTGTCATGTGCAATAATAAAAAATATTTTTTAGTCTTTTCTAAAATGTTTCTTTGTTAGTTCTCAATATAAACACAAAAAATAAATAAGTTTGATTTAGTCTTTTTAAACTATAAAAGGAAAATAAATATTTTCAAAGTTAATATGGTTTGCACAACTAATTAGAGGTAACCATTTTCGAATAGATGGTGTGGGGTGCTAATACCTTCCCCACGCATAATCGACTCCCGAACCCAAAATTTGGTTTTCAAGACCATTTTCTTTTTAAAGGGATTTTTCAATATTTTCCCTAATAATTAAACATTGATGGCGACTTCATTGAACGCGAGAGATTCTCCTGATTTTTTGGGTGCAACACATAATGATGGATTGTTACGTGATTTGGACCTAATATTCCAATGGTAACAATACATCATTACGTGATAAGAACTAATGATGTATTGTAATCATTCGATTAGATCCAAATCAAATATTATGATGTAGAGTAACTTTTAAAAAAGTAATGACAAAATTGCTCCAAAGGTTCTTTAAAATAATTTCAATTTTTTATTTAGTCATTTAAGTTTTTTTTTCAACTAAGTCCTTTTAAGTATCAAAACGTTTACCACATTACCCTTTTTTTTGAATTTTCGTTTAACTCTTTGAAAAACCTTTTGTGGCTAAACGGTGCTGATGTGCAATGGCGGATCCACCTTATTTGGTGTCGGGTCAATTGCCCCCACCATGTAAAAATATTTTAGCTAGTTACATTTGATAAAAATTTCGGTCTTTTCTAACACTAAATATACACAATGAAAAACTTAAGTATTTTGGTTTTTAAAGAGTCATGGCTCAAAAAATTTCTTTATGAAAAATAGAGAAATATATGTTCTCCGAGAAATAAAAATTACTAATTTGGTCATTAAAAATTCAAATATTAGTCATACTAATTTTTAGAGTAACTAAAATGTCCCTAAAATAATTTTAAAGACCAAATAAGTTTTAACTTTTTGATGACTAATTTGACTATTTTTGATGACTAAATTGATATTTTTCAATTCTCAAAGACCAAATAAGTTTTAACTTTTTGTCAAGCATAGGTTGAGTCTTTGTTCTGTTGTATCATGAAATTATATATGTTATAAATATTTATAATATTTTTTTCTAAAAAATACTAGACAATTTTTTTCCCCACGAAATAAAGCTTCTGGATCCACCACTGCAGATGTGGCATATAATGATGATGACGTTGCAGGTCCAACTAGGATTTTTGTTAAAAGTTATTTTTTAATTTATTTTTATTCAAAATAAAAATCCTCAAAATTCAGGAGATTTTATTATGGTTAATCACAAAGTGTTGAAATAAAAAAATAATGGCAATTAGGCTTTTAGTTCTTTTTATTTTGGGTGAGTTGGAGGAAAATGCGTGGTTAGCAACGATTTTTTAATTGAAGGATCTTGTAAATCGCAACTTGCTGGTTTCTAATTGAAAAGTTGCCAGATTAGGATATCACTTTCAATTGGTAGCGAAAATTAGGATGCTCTCATGAGAGGCGGCGGAGTGAGAGAGAGTGGATGGCGGCAGCGCGTTCGGTGGGAAGGGGGCAGGTATGGTGCTATCGAACGACAGGAACAAGATGGAGGTTGGAAGACAGTCAGATATAGGAAAGAAAGAAGGGGCGGTGGTGGGAGGGAGAAGAGCAGCATATATGTTGCAAACCCTAGGTCCGACACGATTCGCAAGGGTTACGTATGTTTCTATTTCACAAACTTCCCGGAAAGATATTTGGCCAAGGACATGTACGAGGTGTTTGTCAGCCATGGAAAGGTTCATGAGGTTTTTATTCCGGCAAGAAGGAATGCTAACGGTAGACGTTTTGGCTTCGTTCTCTTTTTTGATGTGAGGGAACCGGATAGATTGGCAATCATCTTAGATAATCTATTTGTCGAGAATGAAAAGATCCATGTCAATCCTCCTAGGTTCCAAAGGGAGAACAACGTGGAACAACGACCTCTTGATCGTAAAGAGCATCAGACGATGACTACGCAGAAGGTTTGGAAGAAGAAGAAGAATGAACCGGATCCCATTCATCCAGGGGTTTCGTTCAAAGATGTGGTGACATGTGATCAGAAAGAGAAGGGGATGCGGGCGGTCTCGTGTGAGTTGTCGACGTATGAGGCGTCGGAGGATGACACTCGAAGGTTATCGGTTGCTATGGGGGGTGAAGTTGTTCACCCTGGTAAATCTTATCACTACAAGAAAAATTGGACTTTTCGGCGGGCAAAATTCGCCGGAAAAGCCAAAAATCCACCGAAAATGTGGACTTTCCGGCGGATTTTTGGCGTCGGTAGCCAGCTCGCGGCAAACGGTTTCCGGCGGATTATCTGCCGGAAAATCCAAAAAAAAAAAAATTCGCATGAGTTTATCCGCTGGAAAGTCCACAAATCCGCTGGAAAAACCGTTTTTTTTTTAAATTAATTATTTTTAAAAAATAAATATTATTTTTTTAAAAAAATCGTTTTATTTAAAAAATTAATATTATTTTATTAAAAACTTTAATTAATTATTGATAAAAAATAAAATTTAATAATTAATTAAAGGGTTAAATATGTTTTTAGTCCCTACAAAATCGGCTCCTTCTAAGTTTAGTCCCTACATTAACAAAATAGGCGTTTTGGTCCTCATCTTATTTTGCCGTTTTCAATTTTAGTCCCTCATGACTTTTAATAGCGCTTCAAAACTTTTAATAGCGCTTTTTTGACCTTTTATAAGCGCTATTAAAAGTTTTGAAGCGCTATTAAAAGTCACGAGGGACTAAAATTGAAAACGAAAAAATAAGATGAGGACCAAAACGCCTATTTCGTTAATGTAGGGACTAAACTTAGAAGGAGCCGATTTTGTAGGGACTAAAAACATATTTTACCCTTAATTAAATAGGCTCTAGCTTGATAACTAACCGTAGTGAAGAGAAGACTCTGACTTGAAGCGTATCCCCAACTCAAACAAAGAGGAAAAAAGAGGAACGCAAACTCAAACAATACCTAAGCAAACAACACCACAATTAGTAACAAATTCATATTATAAAATAATTCAAAAACTAAAACTATTAACTCATGTTACAAACATACCTTAGATCGGAGAAATTTGCCAAAGAGAGGAAGATATTTAGTAGAGAGAAGAAGAGAATTCGTAGGGAGGAAGAGAGGAATTTCAAGAAGAGATTTAGTAGAGAGAATGAGAGTATTTGTAGAGGTGTGAAGAAGAAGAAGTGGAGAAGGGATTTATATAGAAGAAACGAAGTCAAACGGTCAAAAGGTAGAATCCGCCGGAAATGTCATTTACCGGCGGATTTAGGGGATTTCTGGTGAATCAGGAGATTTCCGGCGGATTTTCAAAATCAAATCCCCCGCTTTTTTCAAAAAAATCCGCCGGAAATGACGTTTCCGGCGGATTTTAGTTGGGCTGTCATTTCCGGCAGATTTTTACGCATTTCCGGCGGATTTTCGAAATTCAAAATTGGCGGTTCTTTTAACTATCCGCCGGAAATGACCTTACCGGCGGATTTTTTAAAACAAAAATTTTCGTAGACCCAAATCCACCGGAAATACCTAAAAATCTGTCGGAAATGTTGCGGAGGAAACAAATCCGCCAGAAAATCCAACAAATCCGCCGGCAATGTTTCGGCGGATAAAATCCGCCGGTAAGTCCTAAAATCCATCGAAAAATTTTCGACGGATAAAAATCCGCCGAAAAGTCCTGGCCGGAAAAATCAGTTTTTCTTGTAGTGTATGTTATTCAAGACAAACTATACATGCAAGGGGTCTTTGCTATTAAGGTCACTCCGATGGGCTCATATCTTTGTCTTTTAGAAGGGGTAGTGACGAGGAGGATCTTGGTGGGTATATTGAAAAGGCTCGCGAGTGGTTGTCCCAGTGGTTCAAATGGATTAGACCATGGAAGTCTACGGATGTGGATAACGAGCGGTTGACATGGATTAGATGTTATGGCATCCCAATTCATGATAATGCGATTTTTTCTCAAAATTCAAATTATGATAAGGGAGTGGGTCAATGCTCAATGATGGCAGGGGATCAGTTAGAGAATGCGGCACTGAGTCTTTCACAGGTGGAGGAAACCGTGGCCACTAATGCAACTACTGCTGACTCTTTGTTTGTGGGTAATTCATTTGGGCCGTTTGCAAATGTTATGGTGGGTCGCGAAGAGCTGGGTCTTGTGCATATAAGCCCCAATCCTATTATCACTACTAATGAGCTCCATTCAATCCATAATGTTCCTTCTTGTAGCGTTATCAGAGACAAACTAGGACGAAAAAATAAGCCTCGTAAGTTATTTCAGGTTGGTGTTAGATGAGGCCATCTTGCTGGCAAATTACCAAAGGCTTATTCGTGAGCTTGCTAGCGTTTCTACTACAAATGCTGTTACTCAGCAGCATAATAGTAATCCCCCTTTACAAAGCCAGTGTTAATTCCTCTTCTTTATTTCCGGCTGGGGTAGTTTTATGTGACACATCTATTTCGAGTGGAAATATCACTCAGTGAAACAATAAATTCTGGGCCTTACAAAACAAATATGTTGCAAGGAAAGTATGGGAGGATGCGAAACAGTTGGGTGTGGAAGGAACTCTTGAAGATGACAGATATGTGAATATGATTGAGGAAGGGGAACGTAGAGATGAGGAAGCACAGTGAAAGGGGGCGACGAACAATGGTGTTCGATGAATTTGATGTCTTTAAATATACGAGGGTGGGGCGATAGTTCTAAACATCGCTGGTTAGCTTCAATTATTAATTCTGCTAACTTCGATTTTGTGTGCATTCAGAAAAACAAAAAGAAAAGAAATTTTAGAGAGGGAGGTGGGAATGCTATGGGGAAATCAACAATTTAAGTGACATTTCCAACCATCTAGAGGTTTATCGGGTGGTATCTTGTGTTCTTGGTTGGATGGAGTGTGGCCTGTTTCCTCTTGTTTTTCTGGTGAAGGTTTTATTGGTGTTTGTGTCTCGGCCCCAAATTATGTCGTGTATATTGTTAATGTATACGCGCCTTGTTCATTAGTGGGGAAGCAACGGTTATGGGCTGATTTGGTAGCATTGAAACAGAACTCTATTCCTGGTGAGTGGTGCATAGTAGGTGATTTTAATGCTATGAGTTGTATGGAGGAAAGGAAGGGCCGAGGGGGGAGAGTTCGATTCAGGAGATCAATGACTTCAACAATTTTATTGTAGATATGGAAGTGGTGGACGCCCCGGTGTTAGGTAAAAATTTCTCTTGGTTTAGTCCTGATGGTTTTTCTATGAGTAGATTAGACAGATTCCTTCTATCTGATAGTTTGATGGAGATTTGGGTCATTTCGGGTCAGTGGATCGGGAACCGGGATATCTCGGACCATTGTCCAATTTGGTTGCTTCGATCGGAAAAGGATTGGGGACCGAAACCTTTTCGTGTGTTTAATGGTTGGCTTGATCACAGTGGTTTTATGCCTTTTGTCCATGAGTGCTGGGCTGGCTTTTAGGTATCCGGTAGCAAGGCTTTTATTCTGAAGGAAAAATTAAAGTTGCTAAAACAAAAGTTGAGAACTTGGAACAAAGAGGTGTTTGGGAGGTTAGATTTGAACATTGATAGACTGGTTAAAGATATGAATGTGCTGGATGTGGTTTTGTGTAATGGTTGGGACAATACGGTGGCTATGAATAGAAAGGAAGACTCTGTTGCTTTTTGGAAAGAGATTCATCTTAAAGAGTCTTTGTTGCACCAAAAGTCAAGGGCTAGGTGTATTAAGGAGGGTGATATGAATTCTAAGTATTTTCATTCGTTGATGAACTATCGAAGAAGGAGGTGCAATGTGATGTTGTTAGATGACAATGGGGATCAGATTGAAGAAGTTGAAGCGGTCAAGCACGGGATAAAGAATCATTTTGAGGAATTATTCTCCGAATCATGTTATGTTCGCCCTACTCTCTTTTAAACAGGTTGATGCTTTGGATGCGGACTTCTTGATTAAACCTTTTTCAGAAGAGGAGATTAGAGAGGAAGTGTGGAATTGTGATGGAGAAAAAAGCCCGGGGCCGGATGGATTCAATTTCAAATTAATCAAGCAGTGCTGGGATATGTTGAAGGATGATGTGGTGGAGTTCTTTAATGAGTTTCATGGTAAGGCCTCTCTTCCAAAAGGTATATCAGCCTCCTTTATTGCTCTTATCCCGAAGAACGCTAATCCTCAAGGTTTGAAGGAATTCATACCTATTTGTTTGATCGGGTGTTTGTATAAAATACTGGCAAAGGTTCTGGCGAGAAGAATCAAGAGGGTTCTTCCTAGTATTATTTGAGTGTCAGTCAGCTTTCTTGGGGGGGGGAGGCAGATTTTGGACGGGGTGATGGTGGTGAATGAGATTGTGGATTATGCAAAGAGAACTAAAGATGAATGTCCTTTGTTGAAGGTTGATTTTGAGAAGGCGTATGATTCTATCTCCTGAGATTTCTTGCTGTATATGTTCAGGAGGGTGGGTTTTCCGTGTAGATGGATTAGATGGATGGAGTCTTGTATTTGCTCGAGCACCATGTCAGTTCTTGTCAATGGTAGCCCAACTCAGGATTTCAAGATTCATAGAGGGTTGAGACAGGGGGGTCCCCTTTCCCCTTTCTTATTTTTAACTGTTGCTGAAGGTCTACCTGCTCTGGTTGCAAGGGCTGTGGAGAATGGTTCTTTCAAAGCTATTCCATCAACGCCAACTTGAGGTTTTCCATTATGCAGTTTGCAGATGACACGATGTTAATGGGGAAGGCAACGTGGGAAAATTTGTGGAGCATTAAGACTATCCTTAGGAGTTTAGAGTTGGTGTCGGGCTTGAAGGTTAATTTTCATTAAAGTAAGATCATTGGTATTAATATCCCTGAGGCTTTTTAGAGGCAGCAGCAACTTTACTACATTGTAGGACAGAGTCCACTCCATTTAAGTTTTTGGAGATTCCGGTTGGGGAAAATTCAAGGAGAATCGCCACTTGGAAGCCGGTTCTTGATAGTTTGCACAAAAGGCTTGCCACATGGAAAGGGAGCAAACTTTCTATTGGAGAAAGAGTTACTTAAATCAATTCGGTGTTAAATAGTATCCCTTTATACTATTTTTCTTTTTTCAAGGCACCTAAATCGGTTATCAAGTCCATGATCAAGATACAAAGAGACTTTTTATGGGGTATTGAGGAAGAAAATCGAGGCATGTATTGGGTGGCGAGGGACAAAATTTGCAAACCAAAGTTGGAGGGAGGGCTTGGCATCAAAAATTTAGAGTTATTTAATATGGCTTTGTTAGCCAAGTGGAAGTGGAGAATGTTGAGTGAGGAGAATGCTGTGTGGAGAGAGTTACTTCTATTTTGGTATGGAGACTTGACCGGTGCTTTAGTTCATGGGGTAAGTGACAGAGATCCTAGTGCTAATGGCTCAATTTGGTGGCGTGATTTGATTGTTATTTGTAGCGACCGAAAAATCCGGGTGATGATTCCTCGAAGGTTCAAAAATGAAGCCGCCACCAACGTTTAATTTTTTGGGCAAACATCGGAAAATCCCTTTTGGAACGGATAAGGGTCCTTGAGACCAGATAAGGGTTCGGGAGTCGGTTATGCGTGGGGAAGGTATTAGCACCCCACGACATCCTTCCTAATGAAGGTTACCTGCTGATTAGTTGTAGGAAAAAAATCTTAATTTTGAAAATGTTAATTTTTACCCTTTTATTGAAAGAAAAAGACTTAATAAAAATTTTAGTTTTTTGTGCTTGACAGGAGTGGGCCCCCGCTCCTACGTATCTCCAGGTGCGATGGAGAAATCAAAGCTACAAAGTTCTTGGTAGAAAAATTTTGTTGGTTGGTGTTTTTTAATATAGGGGTTTTAGGACTGTGTGATCTGTGTTGAAGGACCACTGGGGGTCTGAAGGAGAACTGGGGCTCTGAATGGCCGCTAAGGGCTGAAGGAGCGTTGGGGCTCTGAAGGACCACAGTTCACTTATCCTAAAACGATGACTAACCCGGCCGTACGACCGACTTAATCCCCTACTTTGAAAATAAGATTTTTGATTTTTGAAATGAAAGAGATGTGTTTGTATATTTTTTTAATTTTAGAAATTGTTTATTTTAGATAGGGATTTTAGGACATGATCCGTAACGGTTCATTAGTGACCTAAAAAGCAGACTAACCCGACTGTACAGTCGATTTAGTCCCCTATTTATATTTTGTGGTTTTTTTTGTAAAAAATGAGTTAAGAAAGAAAGGTAATGGAAATTGTTTATTTTTCCGCATGATAGGGGCGTGACCCTGCTCCTACGTATCTCTTGATAGAGAATCAAATGCTACGTAGTTCTAGGTAGAAAAAGTTTGTGTGTTTGGTATTTTTTTAGTTAATGATTTTCAATAAAAATGGTTTTGAAGAGTAGTAAAAATATATGAGGAAAAATAATTACAAGTGCAGAGTAGGTTGCAAAACAGTAATAAAGGGGTGCAACTAGCAGTAATGCTTGGCCTTAGGCAGGCGAAAATGAGGCTTTATGCAGGGGGTGCACAAACTGTTAGAAAAAGGGGTGTAAATATAGTGCTGATGATTTTGACTTTCTAAAATAAAAATAAAAATTAAATAGATAGATGGAGTATATGAAAGGAAACAAGTGGGTTAGTGAACCCTAATTCTTTCCCTCACCAGCGCCCCACCATCGAACATCAAGGAGAGAGGGGGAGAGTCTTCCAGGAGAGAGAAAGAAAGAGGTGGAAAGGGAGAGAGATCGCGACTGAGAGGGAGAACGGAACGTCGACCATGGCGCAGATCATCGGACTGGCGACGTCGCACGGTGGCGACAGCTATAGGGGGATGACGGCGATGACGTTCAGGGTGCGAACAGAGGCGATGGTGGATGGGAGAGGGACGATAGCGAGCTCGTCTCAGGCGAAGGTGACTGCACTGACACTAACGTTACAACGGCGATGAGATGGTGACACGCGGCGGCGCGAAGGAGATGATGACGACAGTGGGGGAACGACGCGAAGGGGTTCGCGACGTTGAGCGGTGTTGACGGAGTCGTGGTCAGGCGGGGCGTCTTTTGGCAGCGACGGGAAGTTGTTTTGGGAGGACGACGTGGTGGCGACGGTGTTCGGTTGTTTGGGGGGTTGATTCTGTTTTCCGGTGGAGGATTGGGTTGGGTCACGGTGGTTGAACGGGGGAGAAGATGGTGGGTTATGGTGTGGCGGTGGAGATGGCGGTGAGATAATTTGGCCACAACGGAGGCTACGGTGGTGGTTCACGGCCAACGGCCACCGTCTACGGTGGCCGGAAACTGAGGGTGAGTTTTGCTATTTTGTTGTTTTTTTTGTCCTGTTCCTTTCTTCTGCTGATTCTGTATCTTTTACTCTTTATTTTCTCTGATATGTTTTTTTTATCCCTATACTTATTTTGACAAACCCTTTGTTTAGGTGTGTTCTGCTTTTGTTTGGCTATTGTGAGTGTAAACTATTTTACATACAAAGCATGGACAGATTCGCACAAGATAAAAATCCTACTGTTTTGAGAGCTTGATTAATCTGAGAATAAAAGAAACTAATCCATTTTCATGCATCTCGGCATATAACATCTATTTGGATCTGTTTTTTAAAAAAAAGAAACGACCTTTTCTCCAGCTTCTGTAAGGTCTTCCCTTTCTTTGCTCTGTTACTATTGAACTTCAACTCTATGCTGCTTCTTCTTCCTAATACTCCAGCAATATTTCATCTATGAAAACTTGATTTTTCTGTATGGTGATGGTATCAGTTGTTGTGAGTTTTAGTGACTGTCTGTGTGCGTGTGCGTTTGGTGTGTATTTTTCAGTCACTCAGTCACTGCTTCCGTGCATTTTTTTCCCACTTGATTGTGCTACTGTTGCTGTTTTTATAGGTGGATGGGGTGCTGAGGGCAGTCAACAATTAGGGCAAAAATATGGCATCAAAAGGACAGCATCTTTGAGGGAATAAAAAGGACAACAGCTGGAGCAATTTTAGGGTGCCAAGGACAGTCAAAGGAAGGACAATGGAAAGAAAATGGGATCAAAAGGATAGCCCTAGGGCAAGCAGCCAGCATGCTGCGCCCCTCTCATTGATTTTGCAGTTTTTGGTTTTTGTATTTTTGTATTGTTTTTTTGTTCTATTTTACTTTTTTTTTGCTTTTTTGGTTCACATATGTAAAAAACTTGGTTATATAATAACACTTTGGATTATTCAACTTTATTGGCTTATGTTTTTGTATTTTTTTTTTACCAATAACGATAGCTACACACTAAAATTAAACGAACGTCGAAATAATCGTCGCACGAGAACGCTAAAGATACACGCGCTTAAAAACGATACGTGACGCAACGAGAATACGAACTTTTTGGATTTTTTCAATTTGCCGGACAAAATTAGGGTATGACAGCTGCCCCTCTTTATTTATATTCCGTGGATGAACTGAAGGGTTTCATAATAGGAATAGAAATAAAGATAAGACAGACGCTAATTTTGT
Source organism: Astragalus membranaceus (assembly GCA_039519185.1). Classification (NCBI taxonomy): domain Eukaryota; kingdom Viridiplantae; phylum Streptophyta; class Magnoliopsida; order Fabales; family Fabaceae; genus Astragalus; species Astragalus membranaceus. The sequence continues at coordinate 34,658,033 of CM076852.1, read as the reverse complement.
CTTCTTTAGAGGAAGATTGGGGGTTTTGAGAATTAACAGATAGCGGTTAACACTTGGCATATTAACGAGAAAGCTATAAAGAAGGATCACTGGGGATCTGAAGGAGCACTAGGGCTCTGAAGGACCACGGTGGGTCTGAAGGATCGATGCCTTGAAGAGTTTGGCATAATGATCTAAAGGTCTAATTCGCAGTCGATGCTTGGCGCATTGATTCGAATTAAACTGAAGGACTGATGGGTCTGAAGGGCTGCCTGGGCCTGATGGACCAAAATGGTCTGATGGACTGCAACTAGCTATGGTACTAGTAAAACAGTCTGAGGGTGACCTACGTCGATGCGACCGTGAGGGTCAAGATCAGATCTAGAACTTATATGTTGACCACGAAAGATGTCCACTATGTCTTAGGCAGACACAGCTAATCTAAAGGACCTCTGGGGGTCTGAAGGATCCGCTGCGCTCAGTGGCGACGTTAAGATCTGAAGGTAGAGTTCGATGTCGTCGCTTTGACGTGTTAATTCGAACTGAACTGAAGGACCAAACTGGTCTGAAGGATCTATATATGCTAGACTCTGGGCTAACACTGCGATCTGGTGTTTGATATAAGATTCAACGCTTGTCGCATTGACTTAAGAAGTGGAAGTGATTAGGATCGACACTTGAAGTCGATTAGAGTGCAACCTGTCATATGCCTGTGATGTATGCATCTGTAATGATTGATCTTAAGTGGAATGAATGAATGTAATGAGATTTTTTTTATTTGCCTTTTTGCTTTTTTTCTTTTCTTTTTTTGCTTCTTTTCTTGGCACATGGTAATTGTATGAAATGCGAATGATGCAAATGTAATGCTTTGATGCAACTGCTATGGTAGGTGCATGTTTGCATGGTACAATGATATAATTTGTGATGTAGAAATATTTTTAGCAACGACGAGACCGGCGCTTGGCACGTCTATCGAAGCAAAAAATGTTATATGTGTGCATGCATGCAATGTGTGCAATGCAATTTATGTGGATGCAGACGAGATATGAATGTGATTGCAGTGGTTATATGCAGATGCTACGGTGAACGGAAGGAGACGCATGAATGCACAGTGGATGATATGATTGGTGTTGTAGAAACTTTTGGCACTGATGAGTCCCCCGCGTGGCACGTCTATCGAAGCAAAAAATGTTATATGCCTTCATGCAATGTGCAATGTGGAAACAAATGAACTACAGAGGCCCATGAACTGTGGATGCTGAAACTGATCGAAAAAAAATGATAAGTAGTATATGTGAGTGCAGATGACGTGCAAATGCAAATGTAATGCTTTGATGCAGGTGCCATGGTAGGCGCATGTTTGCATGGTGGAATGGAATGTATGGTATGCTTTATTGATGATGCATTTTTGCAGTTTTTGAGATGATACAAAGATTTTTTTTGCGAGAAATTGAGAAATGGATGCTTTGGAATCATCACTTATTGGATGCATGGTTGTATGGCGGAATGATTTATGCTATGATTTTATTGATGATGCAGAAAGATTTTTGTAATGATGAGAGATGAGGCTTTTGATGCAGGAGGCACAGAAGTGAATATTTTGCAATAATCGTTCCTTGGAAAGAAAAAAAAATTGGATTTGATTTGAATTCAAGCTTTGGCAATCTCAAGGTTGTTGTTTACAGTCACTAATGTGCAACCGTACCTGACTATATTTACAGACTCATTCACGTTTGTTCTTCCCTTACGGTGTCCCATGATTGATTGAATTTTAGGTCCACAAAGTTAATAGAGTGAGTGTTCAACGTCACATTATTAACTTGTGTTCTCTCTCTTTGAAGCATTGTTTAGCAGACATGTAGAGCAGTACAAATACAGATGAATGAATCAGTTGACTTGGTAAGACAGATATGACACGCGATGGGATGAATGGTAGGTTTTCCCCAAAGTCATGAAAGGTAGGTTTTTCCCAGCTCAAGAAATGTGGAACTGCCCCGATTTAGACTACCAGTGAAGGTGATCGAATAGTCTGCCCCTGTCTAGTGATGACAAAACAGGGGGCGTAGGGGAGATAATGAATTGGGAATGCCATGACTTTGGAATGAAGGGTGGCAAACAAGAGATTCTGTCTCAACGCATGACGTTTAGTGTTGCCCCAATCTTGACGAGAGCAAGGTTGCCCCGACTGGAGTAACATTGCGAAAGGTTATGTTTAGGATAATGGGTTGAGAAGATGCCTCGGCATGGTTTTGTAGATGTGGATATGACAAGAGGATGAGATGGGTGTAGAGCGAATTTCCCCGACTCTAGGTGAAGTGAAGAGTGATGGGATTGCCCCACTTTGGAATGATATTTAAATGATTGCTTTTAGTGGGGTTGTGAAAGGTGACTAAGTTAGGGTCATGGTTTTTTTGGAATTGGTCGTATGGCTATATGGATTGGATGTGGTATGGAATGGACGCTGGAAAATTTCCCTAAGTTCGAGAAGCATGAAAGATGAAGGGACTGCCCCACTTTGGGTTCTAGGTGATGGTCCTAGTCTAAACTTTTGGCCCTTTGAAGGTGACTCCCACAGACTATGATAATCCTGAGTTTTTGATACGATGAAAATTTCACTTAGTGATCACTAAACATTGTCTTGATATCAGTGCGATTTGAATGAATATTGGAGTGCAAGCCCTTTGGTTTTTTTTTTAACATTCTTTTTTTTTTATTTTTTTTAAGCAAATATATTGTAAATAAATAAACTTACTCATCCTAAAATTAAATCTTTGAGAAAACGAAAACAATCAATCATTGATCAGCATGGACTCGTTAGGGTTGTAACATGGCCAGTGGTTAGGGGTTTATGAAAGAAGGGTTTGTAATGTGGTTACATGTTATGGGTAATGTGGTCAATGATTATGGGCTTGTGGAGCATAGGCTCAAATGGGCTTAGAGAGGTGTTTGATAGTTTATTGATACATTGACCTTTTTAAAAGATAAGTAGCTTCAGAGAAGTGTTTGAGGCCAATGATTTGGGTTTTGTGGAAGAAATGATAATTCGGCCTAAGGAGCTGTTTGTGGGTTTATTCGGACAAGGATATCTTCTGTCTTCGGTGGTATTATGTATCAGCTCACAATTTCTACTGATTTTGCTTTTTCTTTTTGAGGATTTTTTTTAATCCTCTTTTTTGAATTTCACTTTTTGTGATTTTTCTTTCTCTTTTTTTGTAGAGTGAGCTGATAAAAGCGAGACACCATTTTTGATGTGGAATTGATCCTTGTCTAGGGTGACTGAAAGATTTTTTTGACTCTTTTTTTTTGGCTCAAAGGGGTAGTAAAGAACCCTTTTTTTTAGGATACGGGAAGACGACCAAACTTCATTTCAAATGATGATTGCTTGTTTTTCTCAAAAATTAATTCAAGGACAAAAATTATTTATTTTTTATATATCCGCTCTTTTTCTCTATGTTTCTTTTTCTTTGCCCTAATTTTTTCTTAGGCTGCTCTTGCGAGTTTTCAACCTAACAGGCTTATTTGATTTTATTTTTTTTGCAAAGGACTTACATCAAGGGAAAACAATGTTGACGAGATATCTAGTTATCACAAATTTTCCCCAGCTTGGGGCCTAAAGTGTTAGCTCATGAAATTTCATCATTGGGAACAAACCAAATGGTTAACTAGGTACTTGTGTGGAGAATATGCACCTTATGGGATGGTCGGGGTGGGACTGGACATGAACAATGAATGATGATGGGAAAGATACGGACACTAACTGACTCAAACAAGAGTAAATGCGTATTGCATACAAGTTCACTATACGAATGCTTCACAGAGAGTTAACATAGTTAGCGACATGATAGAAGAAATTTTTGATAACACATTGGTTAACAAAATGGACCATTTTGACCGTTTATCATGGGACTGATGAGATGCATCGTTTTGCTGGAAAAAATTTGTGAACGAGCTGCAAAATCTTTGAAAATTGAGTGTCTCGAAAACACCTTGAGTTTGCAACTGAGTTTGACCGTGTTTTGTATAGCTAAAACTTTTCCAAAGAAAAATAATCAATTTCGTCTCATCTCTCATCCATTTTTTTGAAGAGGCAATGCTCATGTTTTTTTGTATGGATGAACACATGATCATGCATATGCGTGATGAAAATGCAAATGCATGAAACACGTGAATGCACGATCATTTGGAAATAAACCAATGATTCTAAATGATCTTTGAAGGCAATGCAACCTATGAAGGATGCAAAGTCACAAATTCTCATTTTTATTGGATGCTCAATGATGCATGAAAAAGAGTGATGATATATTTTGTTTTTTATTTTGTTTTAGAACACGATGATGGATATGTACGATGAAAATGCAAATGTATGAAGTGCATGGAGGAACTGATCACTTGAAAAGACTAACGATTTTATTCCTATTATGAATGCATGATGATTTTTTCTAGTTAAAAGATTAACTATACTCATGCAACGAGGATAAATAAATTACATGCCCCTTGTGTCCTAATGCATCAATAAACACATGGTGATAGATATGCATGATGAAAATGCAGATGCAAATGCATGAAATGCGCGCATGAATGATCACTTGGAAAGACCAATTATTCTAAATGATTTTTTTGGGGACAATACAGCATGTGAATGATGCATGGCCTCATAGATTTTGTGAAATGATGCATGCTGAATTAAGGAATGAAATGACATATGAATGATCGATGAAACAGCGGGTTTTTTATTTATTTATTAGGATGAGTGAGATGATGTATGAATGCTATGTTTTTACATGCATCTCATGATGTTGCAAATGATGAAATGTCTACATTATTTGATGATGGTTTTTTGTGAATGGAAGTGCATGCTAAATGAGATATTCCAATGTTTATCACAATTTTTTAATTGTGCTCGTGGTTTTTTTCTATTCTCTTTTTTTTTAGAAAAAAAATGTAATGCAAGAATGAACAAATGATGTTGCATGATGCAGATGCATGGAATGTGAATGGTCACTTGAAAATATTGAGTACCCCAGATGATTTTTCGGAGGCAATGCAATATGATGATGAATGATGCAAGAAGAGGGCATTATGTTTTTTATTTTTTTCTTTTATTTGGAAATGATGCAAGCATGCTAGATGGCTAAATGCATTTGAAGTGGTTAGGAATGAAGAACTTTTGTTTTTCTATGATGCATGAAGAGGAGTAATGAATATAACGTTTTTTATAAAATATATTTTTCTATATGAATATGCAAGATGATGCAAGTTGGACAAATATACAGTGTCTTTGTTTTTTGGATGATGATGATATGCATGTTAGTACCATGAGAACGAGATGTATATGAAAACAAGTGATTCGTTCTATGATGGTTTTTTTTTTATTTTCTAGCAAAATATAATGCCCATGATGACGGATATGTATGGAAAATGCAAATGCATGTATGCATGAAGAAATAAATGTTTGATCCTAATGCAATTATTTTTATTTTTCAAGAGGTAGTGCAACATGTATGCAGACTCTTATTTTTGATTTATTCGATGACGAATTATACAATTATAATGAAATGATTTTTTTTGTTTTATTTGGGAAAATGATACACGAACATGGAGTTGATGCATTTAAACTAGGATGGCAACATGTATGAATGATATGTTTTTTTTTGAAATGTAATTCATGACTTTACAAATGATGTGATGCCTACGCTATGTGATAATGATTTTGAATGATTATGTATGAATGTCAGTGCATATTGAGATGCAGAAAATAATAGTCTTCTACCCTAGGGTTCACACATCACATAAAAATAATATGCAATAAAATAAAAGAATAATCACAAATACAAACATAATGGTCTTCTATCCTAAGGTTTACATATCATATGAAAATAATATAATATGCAAGAATAAAAGACAAATGGATAGGGTAAAAATAAACATTAAATCAACAATTAATCCTACAACTAATTAGACTAGGCCTGACTCTCTAAAATGTCCCCAGTGAAGTCGCCAGCTGTAGCGACCGAAAAATCCGGGTGAGGATTCCTCGAAGGTTCAAAAATGAAGCCGCCACCAACGTTTAATTTTTTGGGCAAACATCAGAAAATCCCTTTTGGAACGGATAAGGGTCCTTGAGACCAGATAAGGGTTCGGGAGTCGGTTATGTGTGGGGAAGGTATTAGCACCCCACGACATCCTTCCTAATGAAGGTTACCTGTTGATTAGTTGTAGGAAAAAATGTTAATTTTGAAAATGTTAATTTTTACCCTTTTATTGAAAGAAAAAGACTTAATAAAAATTTTAGTTTTTTGTGCTTGACAGGAGTGGGCCCCCGCTCCTACGTATCTCCAGGTGCGATGGAGAAATCAAAGCTATGTAGTTCTTGGTAGAAAAATTTTGTTGGTTGGTGTTTTTTAATATAGGGGTTTTAGGACCGTGTGATCTGTGTTGAAGGACCACTGGGGGTCTGAAGGAGCGCTGGGGCTCTGAATGGCCGCTGAGGGCTGAAGGAGCGCTGGGGCTCTGAAGGACCACAGTTCACTTATCCTAAAACGATGACTAACCTGGCCGTACGACCGACTTAATCCCCATCTTTGAAAATAAGATTTTTGATTTTTGAAATGAAAGAGATGTGTTTGTATATTTTTTTTAAATTTAGAAATTGTTTATTTTAAATAGGGATTTTGGGACATGATCCGTAACAGTTCATTAGTGACCTAAAAAGCAGACTAACCCGACTGTACAGTCGATTTAGTCCCCTATTTATATTTTGTAAGAAAGAAAGGTAATGGAAATTGTTTATTTTTGCGCTTGACAGGGGCGTGACCCTGCTCCTACGTATCTCTTGGTAGAGAATCAAAGGCTACGTAGTTCTAGGTAGAAAAAGTTTGTGTGTTTGGTATTTTTTTAGTTAATGATTTTCAATAAAAATGGTTTTGAAGAGTAGTAAAAATATATGAGGAAAAATAATTACAAGTGCAGAGTAGGTTGCAAAACAGTAATAAAGGGGTGCAACTAGCAGTAATGCTTGGCCTTAGGCAGGCGAAAATGAGGCTTTATGCAGGGGGTGCACATACTGTTAGAAAAAGGGGTGTAAATATAGTGCTGATGATTTTGACTTTCTAAAATAAAAATAAAAATTAAATAGATAGATGGAGTATATGAAAGGAAACAAGTGGGTTAGTGAACCCTAATTCTTTCCATCACCAGCGCCGCACCATCGAACATCAAGGAGAGAGGGGGGGAGTCTTCCAGGAGAGAGAAAGAAAGAGGTGGAAAGGGAGAGAGATCGCGACTGAGAGGGAGAACGGAACGTCGACCATGGCGCAGATCATCGGACTGGCGACGTCGCACGGTGGCGACAGCGATAGGGGGATGACGGCGACGACGTTCGGGGTGCGAACAGAGGCGATGGTGGAAGGGAGAGGGACGGCAGCGAGCTCGTCTCAGGCGAAGGTGACTGCACCGACACTAACGTTAAAACGGCGATGAGATGGTGACACGCGACGGCGCGAAGGAGATGATGACAACGGTGGGGGAACGGCGCGAAGGGGTTCGCGACGTTGAGCGGCGTTGACGGAGTCGTGGTCAGGCGGGGCGTCTTTTGGCAGCGACGGGAAGTGGTTTTGGGAGGACGACGTGGTGGCGACGGTGTTCGGTTGTTTGGGGGGTTGATTCTGTTTTCCGGTGGAGGATTGGGTTGGGTCACGGTGGTTGAACGGGGGAGAAGATGGTGGGTTGTGGTGTGGCGGTGGAGATGGCGGTGAGATAATTTGGCCACAACGGAGGCTACGGTGGTGGTTCACGGCCAACGGCCACCGTCTACGGTGGCCGGAAACTGAGGGTGAGTTTTGCTATTTTGTTGTTTTTTTTGTCTTGTTCCTTTCTTCTGCTGATTCTGTATCTTTTACTCTTTATTTTCTCTGATATGTTTTTTTTATCCCTATACTTATTTTGACAAACCCTTTGTTTAGGTGTGTTCTGCTTTTGTTTGGCTATTGTGAGCGTAAACTATTTTACATACAAAGCATGGACAGATTCGCACAACATAAAAATCCTACTGTTTTGAGAGCTTGATTAATTTGAGAATAAAAGAAACTAGTCCATTTTCATGCATCTCGGCATATAACAACTATTTGGATCTGTTTTTAAAAAAAAAAGAAACGACCTTTTCTCCAACTTCTGTAAGGTCTTCCCTTTCTTTGCTCTGCTACTATTGAACTTCAACTCTATGCTGCTTCTTCTTCCTAATACTCCAGCAATATTTCATCTATGAAAACTTGATTTTTCTGTATGGTGATGGTATCAGTTGTTGTGAGTTTTAGTGACTGTCTGTGTGCGTGTGCGTTTGGTGTGTATTTTTCAGTCACTCAGTCACTGCTTCCGTGCATTTTTTTTCCACTTGATTGTGCTACTGTTGTTGTTTTTATAGGTGGATGGGGTGCTGAGGGCAGTCAACAATTAGGGCAAAAAGATGGCATCAAAAGGACAACATCTTTGAGGGAATAAAAAGGACAACAGCTGGAGCAATTTTAGGGTGCCCAGGACAGTCAAAGGAAGGACAATGGAAAGAAAATGGGATCAAAAGGACAGCCCTAGGGCAAGCAGCCAGCATGCTACGCCCCTCTCTTTGATTTTGCAATTTTTAGTTTTTGTATTTTTGTATTGTTTTTTGTACTATTTTGCTTTTTTTGCTTTTTTGGTTCACATATGTAAAGAACTTGGTTATATAATACCACTTTGGATTATTCAACTTTATTGGCTTATGTTTTTGTATTTTTTTTACCAATAACGATAGCTACACACTAAAATTAAACGAACGTCGAAATAATCGTCGCACGAGAACTGTAACACCCCGTTAATTTCTAACTTGTAGAAATTACCGAAATGCACTACTGGCATACATCAGAGTACCTCCTGTTTTAAATACTGAACACCTACTAATACTTGATGCCAAAAACCATCAAGCGCGTTACATAACTTAACATAAAAATGCATAAAGCGTTCTTACACCGCTCAACTAGTGTTCAGTACCAAAATAGAAAGTGCGCGGAAGCGATTTACAACTTTATAACATAAGTCGTACAATCGTACATACTAAGGGTCTGAATACAAGTACAAAAGAAACTGAAATACAAGACATAAAGAAATAAAGATAGCGGCTGCTCCTCAAACATCTCCATGACCATGCCTCATCATCTTCAACTTAGCCTGCAATTCTGAAAAACAACAACAATGGATTGGGTGAGACAACTTGTCTCAGTGAGTTCTATCGAGACCCCTTGCTAACTCTCTCGGTTCAATTATGCTTGATTCATTATCTAAAACTCATAGTCCTCAAAGTTGACTATGTGGCTGAACTATGCTCAATCACTGAGCCTAACAATGAACTATGCTCAATCACTGAGCCTAACAATGAACTATGCTCAATCACTGAGCCTAACAATGATTATTAGCGTGTGACCGGGCTCAATCACTGAGCCTAACAATGATTATTAGCGTGTCACCGGTCACTTGGCAAAATAAGCTTCCGGTGAACCCAATCCACTAATCACTAGTGGGCAAACCTCAAGGGGCCTAGGTTCATAGGGCTCATGACTTCCCCTCTCCTAGCACACTAAACTGAAATAGGGTCGTCACCCTAACATGATGTATATATTTTAATATACCTTGAACAATGAGCAGTGAACAATGATCTATGAGCATGACAATGAGCTTGTATAACAATGGTCTTAATCTTAACCTAATCTTACACTTAACATGATCTTGTCATTAGGTGATCTCACACGGAATTTCTAACGTCGTTATCTTAGCTTATAACTATCCATTACCTAGTCCACATCATAATGTATCGCCCATACTCCACATTATGATAACCTAACTTAATCATAATCGATCTCATAAATACCACATCGGGCCATCACATAAGCAAAGACATGAACATAACATAAAATTACTTGGATCGTACTTGATTTCATGATACTAATATGTTTCCATCCTTGGGAAACCTTGAGGAGTGGATTAGAAGGGACTTAGGACCAATTGGAACGACTTAGGACATAGTTTAAAATTGAGTACCAGCAAGAGACACACGACCTGTGCGCCTTGGCGCACGATCCGTGCTCAATTTTCAGAAAATCCATCGTGAGTACCAGAACCTCACGCACGACCCGTGCCCAGGGGCGCACGATCCGTGCGTGACTACCAGTATTTCAGAAAAGTTAGTTTTCGTGTTTTCTTGTCCATTCCGATCGTTCCCGTATCCATTCCGATTCACATCCGAACTTAATAATACATCAAAACAGTCATGGAAACCAATCAATCATCATCAACCAATCAACAACATAACAACAATCAACGATTTAACATAATCAAACACATAATTTAACGATTCATCCAAGTTTTCATAAAACGGTTCAATACCGGTTTTCATAACTTACGAGACCAAAACTCGAAACACAACACACATGACCATAACACCCTAGTGAGTATAGAACTCACCTATTTTCCGAGACTTTAATGATTCAACCGTTCCCGAGAACCACGAACTCTCCTTGGACTTGATCACAACACCGACTCACGAACTTTCTCCGGAATCGCTTCAAAACACTCCCCAACGAAACCCAGCCACTGAGATGACTTCTAAGGTTGCTCTAATTCGAAATGTGGTTGCTGAAATTGGTGCTAAAGCTCACAAAGAAGACATGCAAGGTCAGATTTGGCAATTTATCTAAGTGGAGCTTGGTTGGGCTTCAATGGTGATTTCAAAAGGAGGAGGATGGTTGTGGTTTTGGTATCATTAGAAAGGAGATGAGGAGCTGATTCAGAATATGTAAAAATATTGAGCATGCATGGTGGTTTGAAGAAACTCTCACCTCTTCCCTTCCTCTCCCATTCGCACCCTCTCTCTTTCTCTCCCCTTTGGTTCTTAATTTTCTGAAAATGAAAGATGAAGTGTGTTTTTTCTTCACTTAGTCCAGCTGAGGGGGGTATATAAGGGGCATGGAAAAAGGCTAAAATACCCTTTACTTAAACATTTCATTCCCTAAGACTCCCTCAACCCTAATCACCCTAACTTAGCATAATTAAATTCCCAATCACACACAATTTCATACTATTTAAATCAAACAAGTCATTTTCAATTTAAATAATTTCAATCAATCCAATAAATCACTAATAATTAATATTATGCTAATATAATTAAAGAGAAAAAATAGGGGATGTTACATTCACCCCAACTTTCAAAAATTTTGTCCTCAAAAATGGACTAAGAAATACCTTTCGCCGAACTGTCGCCAGCTTTGCCTTTCTAAGCGTCCATCACATAGATTCTTCCACGGGCGGGAGTTGCATTCTCTTCCCTGCTCCTTTTCCTCGCCGGACACTCGTGAGCGTAATGCCCTTCACCTTTGCAGTAATAACACATAGTTGACCCCAGGCGACACTCTCCACCGTGAGGCTTTCCGCATTTCGAACACTTAACGAACCTTGGAGATTCAGACCCCACTGCTTGCTTTCCTTTGTTAGGGTTACCCTTTGGCTCTTCACTTGGGGTTGGCAATTCCACTGCCTTTTTCTTTTCCTTCCGATAAGCTTTCCTTTCTTCGTACATTCTGTTGAGATCTGCCTCTGCAACATAAGCTTGCTGCACCAATCCAGCATAACTAGTCATAGCATAAGAGCTAAGACCTTGGGCCACATCAGCACGAAGACTTGCCCTATACATCTGCATCTTCCACTCATCATTCGGAGCATGCTTTGCCAATTGATAAAACTGCGACAACCTTTCGAACTTGGCGGTGAACTCACCCACCGACATTTCTCCTTGCCTCAGATTGACAAACTCGGCTTGCTTGCTTAACTTCATCACCGGAGGGAAAAAGTGACCAATAAACATCTCCTTGAAGTTAACCCAGGTAACAGGAGTTCCCTGGTTCACCATCAATTCGTGAGCATTGGTCCACCAGGTTTGAGCATCTTCCTCGAGCATATGGGCAGCAAAAAGAACCTTCTCTTCTTCGCTGCATTGAAGAGTCCTAAAAATCTTCTCCATTGAATCCAACCAGAAATGTGCCACCATTACCTCAGGTCCTCCTTTGAAACTTTGCGGATTCATCTTTTGGAAACGAAAGTAAGCCCTATTCGGATCTTCCAGAGGAGGTTGTCGAACATTCGGTTGTTGCTGATTCATCCTCTCATGATGCATCTGGGCCATTTGAGCCATCTGCTGCTGCTGCATTTGCATCATGTCATTCATCATCTTCTGTTGCGTCTCGATGACGTTCTGCATCCATTCGGTATTTGGATCAACAGGGACGCTTCTCCTACTTCCACCAGCCATGATTCTGCGAAATATGCACAAAGTGTTTAGTTGATCAGGCTAAACGTCTAATAGCATACTAAGAGGAATCACACTTAGAGCACTTAAGAGACTCATGATTCTAAGCCCGACTGGGTCGAACTGCTCTGATACCAATTGTAACACCCCGTTAATTTCTAACTTGTAGAAATTACCGAAATGCACTACTGGCATACATCAGAGTACCTCCTGTTTTAAATACTGAACACCTACTAATACTTGATGCCAAAAACCATCAAGCGCGTTACATAACTTAACATAAAAATGCATAAAGCGTTCTTACACCGCTCAACTAGTGTTCAGTTCCAAAATAGAAAGTGCGCGGAAGCGATTTACAACTTTATAACATAAGTCGTACAATCGTACATACTAAGGGTCTGAATACAAGTACAAAAGAAACTGAAATACAAGACATAAAGAAATAAAGATAGCGGCTGCTCCTCAAACATCTCCATGACCATGCCTCATCATCTTCAACTTAGCCTGCAATTCTGAAAAACAACAACAATGGATTGGGTGAGACAACTTGTCTCAGTGAGTTCTATCGAGACCCCTTGCTAACTCTCTCGGTTCAATTATGCTTGATTCATTATCTAAAACTCATAGTCCTCAAAGTTGACTATGTGGCTGAACTATGCTCAATCACTGAGCCTAACAATGAACTATGCTCAATCACTGAGCCTAACAATGAACTATGCTCAATCACTGAGCCTAACAATGAACTATGCTCAATCACTGAGCTTAACAATGATTATTAGCGTGTCACCGGTCACTTGGCAAAATAAGCTTCCGGTGAACTCAATCCACTAATCACTAGTGGGCAAACCTCAAGGGGCCTAGGTTCATAGGGCTCATGACTTCCCCTCTCCTAGCACACTAAACTGAAATAGGGTCGTCACCCTAACATGATGTATATATTTTAATATACCTTGAACAATGAGCAGTGAACAATGATCTATGAGCATGACAATGAGCTTGTATAACAATGGTCTTAATCTTAACCTAATCTTACACTTAACATGATCTTGTCATTAGGTGATCTCACACGGAATTTCTAACGTCGTTATCATAGCTTATAACTATCCATTACCTAGTCCACATCATAATGTATCGCCCATACTCCACATTATGATAACCTAACTTAATCATAATCGATCTCATAAATACCACATCGGGCCATCACATAAGCAAAGACATGAACATAACATAAAATTACTTGGATCGTACTTGATTTCATGATACTAATATGTTTCCATCCTTGGGAAACCTTGAGGAGTGGATTAGAAGGGACTTAGGACCAATTGGAACGACTTAGGACATAGTTTAAAATTGAGTACCAGCAAGAGACACACGACCCGTGCGCCTTGGCGCACGATCCGTGCTCAATTTTCAGAAAATCCATCGTGAGTACCAGAACCTCACGCACGACCCGTGCCCAGGGGCGCACGATCCGTGCGTGACTACCAGTATTTCAGAAAAGTTAGTTTTCGTGTTTTCTTGTCCATTCCGATCGTTCCCGTATCCATTCCGATTCACATCCGAACTTAATAATACATCAAAACAGTCATGGAAACCAATCAATCATCATCAACCAATCAACAACATAACAACAATCAACGATTTAACATAATCAAACACATAATTTAACGATTCATCCAAGTTTTCATAAAACGGTTCAATACCGGTTTTCATAACTTACGAGACCAAAACTCGAAACACAACACACATGACCATAACACCCTAGTGAGTATAGAACTCACCTATTTTCCGAGACTTTAATGATTCAACCGTTCCCGAGAACCACGAACTCTCCTTGGACTTGATCACAACACCGACTCACGAACTTTCTCCGGAATCGCTTCAAAACACTCCCCAACGAAACCCAGCCACTGAGATGACTTCTAAGGTTGCTCTAATTCGAAATGTGGTTGCTGAAATTGGTGCTAAAGCTCACAAAGAAGACATGCAAGGTCAGATTTGGCAATTTATCTAAGTGGAGCTTGGTTGGGCTTCAATGGTGATTTCAAAAGGAGGAGGATGGTTGTGGTTTTGGTATCATTAGAAAGGAGATGAGGAGCTGATTCAGAATATGTAAAAATATTGAGCATGCATGGTGGTTTGAAGAAACTCTCACCTCTTCCCTTCCTCTCCCATTCGCACCCTCTCTCTTTCTCTCCCCTTTGGTTCTTAATTTTCTGAAAATGAAAGATGAAGTGTGTTTTTTCTTCACTTAGTCCAGCTGAGGGGGGTATATAAGGGGCATGGAAAAAGGCTAAAATACCCTTTACTTAAACATTTCATTCCCTAAGACTCCCTCAACCCTAATCACCCTAACTTAGCATAATTAAATTCCCAATCACACACAATTTCATACTATTTAAATCAAACAAGTCATTTTCAATTTAAATAATTTCAATCAATCCAATAAATCACTAATAATTAATATTATGCTAATATAATTAAAGAGAAAAAAATAGGGGATGTTACATTCACCCCAACTTTCAAAAATTTTGTCCTCAAAATTGGACTAAGAAATACCTTTCGCCGAACTGTCGCCAGCTTTGCCTTTCTGAGCGTCCATCACATAGATTCTTCCACGGGCGGGAGTTGCATTCTCTTCCCTGCTCCTTTTCCTCGCCGGACACTCGTGAGCGTAATGCCCTTCACCTTTGCAGTAATAACACATAGTTGACCCCAGGCGACACTCTCCACCGTGAGGCTTTCCGCATTTCGAACACTTAACGAACCTTGGAGATTCAGACCCCACTGCTTGCTTTCCTTTGTTAGGGTTACCCTTTGGCTCTTCACTTGGGGTTGGCAATTCCACTGCCTTTTTCTTTTCCTTCCGATAAGCTTTCCTTTCTTCGTACATTCTGTTGAGATCTGCCTCTGCAACATAAGCTTGCTGCACCAATCCAGCATAACTAGTCATAGCATAAGAGCTAAGACCTTGGGCCACATCAGCACGAAGACTTGCCCTATACATCTGCATCTTCCACTCATCATTCGGAGCATGCTTTGCCAATTGATAAAACTGCGACAACCTTTCGAACTTGGCGGTGAACTCACCCACCGACATTTCTCCTTGCCTCAGATTGACAAACTCGGCTTGCTTGCTTAACTTCATCACCGGAGGGAAAAAGTGACCAATAAACATCTCCTTGAAGTTAACCCAGGTAACAGGAGTTCCCTGGTTCACCATCAATTCGTGAGCATCGGTCCACCAGGTTTGAGCATCTTCCTCGAGCATATGGGCAGCAAAAAGAACCTTCTCTTCTTCGCTGCATTGAAGAGTCCTAAAAATCTTCTCCATTGAATCCAACCAGAAATGTGCCACCATTACCTCAGGTCCTCCTTTGAAACTTTGCGGATTCATCTTCTGGAAACGAAAGTAAGCCCTATTCGGATCTTCCAGAGGAGGTTGTCGAACATTCGGTTGTTGCTGATTCATCCTCTCATGATGCATCTGGGCCATTTGAGCCATCTGCTGCTGCTGCATTTGCATCATGTCATTCATCATCTTCTGTTGCGTCTCGATGACGTTCTGCATCCATTCGGTATTTGGATCAACAGGGACGCTTCTCCTACTTCCACCAGCCATGATTCTGCGAAATATGCACAAAGTGTTTAGTTGATCAGGCTAAACGTCTAATAGCATACTAAGAGGAATCACACTTAGAGCACTTAAGAGACTCATGATTCTAAGCCCGACTGGGTCGAACTGCTCTGATACCAATTGTAACACCCTGTTAATTTCTAACTTGTAGAAATTACCGAAATGCACTACTGGCATACATCAGAGTACCTCCTGTTTTAAATACTGAACACCTACTAATACTTGATGCCAAAAACCATCAAGCGCGTTACATAACTTAACATAAAAATGCATAAAGCGTTCTTACACCGCTCAACTAGTGTTCAGTACCAAAATAGAAAGTGCGCGGAAGCGATTTACAACTTTATAACATAAGTCGTACAATCGTACATACTAAGGGTCTGAATACAAGTACAAAAGAAACTGAAATACAAGACATAAAGAAATAAAGATAGCGGCTGCTCCTCAAACATCTCCATGACCATGCCTCATCATCTTCAACTTAGCCTGCAATTCTGAAAAACAACAACAATGGATTGGGTGAGACAACTTGTCTCAGTGAGTTCTATCGAGACCCCTTGCTAACTCTCTCGGTTCAATTATGCTTGATTCATTATCTAAAACTCATAGTCCTCAAAGTTGACTATGTGGCTGAACTATGCTCAATCACTGAGCCTAACAATGAACTATGCTCAATCACTGAGCCTAACAATGAACTATGCTCAATCACTGAGCCTAACAATGAACTATGCTCAATCACTGAGCTTAACAATGATTATTAGCGTGTCACCGGTCACTTGGCAAAATAAGCTTCCGGTGAACTCAATCCACTAATCACTAGTGGGCAAACCTCAAGGGGCCTAGGTTCATAGGGCTCATGACTTCCCCTCTCCTAGCACACTAAACTGAAATAGGGTCGTCACCCTAACATGATGTATATATTTTAATATACCTTGAACAATGAGCAGTGAACAATGATCTATGAGCATGACAATGAGCTTGTATAACAATGGTCTTAATCTTAACCTAATCTTACACTTAACATGATCTTGTCATTAGGTGATCTCACACGGAATTTCTAACGTCGTTATCTTAGCTTATAACTATCCATTACCTAGTCCACATCATAATGTATCGCCCATACTCCACATTATGATAACCTAACTTAATCATAATCGATCTCATAAATACCACATCGGGCCATCACATAAGCAAAGACATGAACATAACATAAAATTACTTGGATCGTACTTGATTTCATGATACTACTATGTTTCCATCCTTGGGAAACCTTGAGGAGTGGATTAGAAGGGACTTAGGACCAATTGGAACGACTTAGGACATAGTTTAAAATTGAGTACCAGCAAGAGACACACGACCCGTGCGCCTTGGCGCACGATCCGTGCTCAATTTTCAGAAAATCCATCGTGAGTACCAGAACCTCACGCACGACCCGTGCCCAGGGGCGCACGATCCGTGCGTGACTACCAGTATTTCAGAAAAGTTAGTTTTCGTGTTTTCTTGTCCATTCCGATCGTTCCCGTATCCATTCCGATTCACATCCGAACTTAATAATACATCAAAACAGTCATGGAAACCAATCAATCATCATCAACCAATCAACAACATAACAACAATCAACGATTTAACATAATCAAACACATAATTTAACGATTCATCCAAGTTTTCATAAAACGGTTCAATACCGGTTTTCATAACTTACGAGACCAAAACTCGAAACACAACACACATGACCATAACACCCTAGTGAGTATAGAACTCACCTATTTTCCGAGACTTTAATGATTCAACCGTTCCCGAGAACCACGAACTCTCCTTGGACTTGATCACAACACCGACTCACGAACTTTCTCCGGAATCGCTTCAAAACACTCCCCAACGAAACCCAGCCACTGAGATGACTTCTAAGGTTGCTCTAATTCGAAATGTGGTTGCTGAAATTGGTGCTAAAGCTCACAAAGAAGACATGCAAGGTCAGATTTGGCAATTTATCTAAGTGGAGCTTGGTTGGGCTTCAATGGTGATTTCAAAAGGAGGAGGATGGTTGTGGTTTTGGTATCATTAGAAAGGAGATGAGGAGCTGATTCAGAATATGTAAAAATATTGAGCATGCATGGTGGTTTGAAGAAACTCTCACCTCTTCCCTTCCTCTCCCATTCGCACCCTCTCTCTTTCTCTCCCCTTTGGTTCTTAATTTTCTGAAAATGAAAGATGAAGTGTGTTTTTTCTTCACTTAGTCCAGCTGAGGGGGGTATATAAGGGGCATGGAAAAAGGCTAAAATACCCTTTACTTAAACATTTCATTCCCTAAGACTCCCTCAACCCTAATCACCCTAACTTAGCATAATTAAATTCCCAATCACACACAATTTCATACTATTTAAATCAAACAAGTCATTTTCAATTTAAATAATTTCAATCAATCCAATAAATCACTAATAATTAATATTATGCTAATATAATTAAAGAGAAAAAATAGGGGATGTTACATTCACCCCAACTTTCAAAAATTTTGTCCTCAAAATTGGACTAAGAAATACCTTTCGCCGAACTGTCGCCAGCTTTGCCTTTCTAAGCGTCCATCACATAGATTCTTCCACGGGCGGGAGTTGCATTCTCTTCCCTGCTCCTTTTCCTCGCCGGACACTCGTGAGCGTAATGCCCTTCACCTTTGCAGTAATAACACATAGTTGACCCCAGGCGACACTCTCCACCGTGAGGCTTTCCGCATTTCGAACACTTAACGAACCTTGGAGATTCAGACCCCACTGCTTGCTTTCCTTTGTTAGGGTTACCCTTTGGCTCTTCACTTGGGGTTGGCAATTCCACTGCCTTTTTCTTTTCCTTCCGATAAGCTTTCCTTTCTTCGTACATTCTGTTGAGATCTGCCTCTGCAACATAAGCTTGCTGCACCAATCCAGCATAACTAGTCATAGCATAAGAGCTAAGACCTTGGGCCACATCAGCACGAAGACTTGCCCTATACATCTGCATCTTCCACTCATCATTCGGAGCATGCTTTGCCAATTGATAAAACTGCGACAACCTTTCGAACTTGGCGGTGAACTCACCCACCGACATTTCTCCTTGCCTCAGATTGACAAACTCGGCTTGCTTGCTTAACTTCATCACCGGAGGGAAAAAGTGACCAATAAACATCTCCTTGGAGTTAACCCAGGTAACAGGAGTTCCCTGGTTCACCATCAATTCGTGAGCATCGGTCCACCAGGTTTGAGCATCTTCCTCGAGCATATGGGCAGC
Organism: Astragalus membranaceus; assembly: GCA_039519185.1. Lineage (NCBI taxonomy): Eukaryota > Viridiplantae > Streptophyta > Magnoliopsida > Fabales > Fabaceae > Astragalus > Astragalus membranaceus. The sequence continues at coordinate 34,638,831 of CM076852.1, read as the reverse complement.
AAAAAGAACCTTCTCTTCTTCGCTGCATTGAAGAGTCCTAAAAATCTTCTCCATTGAATCCAACCAGAAATGTGCCACCATTACCTCAGGTCCTCCTTTGAAACTTTGCGGATTCATCTTCTGGAAACGAAAGTAAGCCCTATTCGGATCTTCCAGAGGAGGTTGTCGAACATTCGGTTGTTGCTGATTCATCCTCTCATGATGCATCTGGGCCATTTGAGCCATCTGCTGCTGCTGCATTTGCATCATGTCATTCATCATCTTCTGTTGCGTCTCGATGACGTTCTGCATCCATTCGGTATTTGGATCAACAGGGACGCTTCTCCTACTTCCACCAGCCATGATTCTGCGAAATATGCACAAAGTGTTTAGTTGATCAGGCTAAACGTCTAATAGCATACTAAGAGGAATCACACTTAGAGCACTTAAGAGACTCATGATTCTAAGCCCGACTGGGTCGAACTGCTCTGATACCAATTGTAACACCCTGTTAATTTCTAACTTGTAGAAATTACCGAAATGCACTACTGGCATACATCAGAGTACCTCCTGTTTTAAATACTGAACACCTACTAATACTTGATGCCAAAAACCATCAAGCGCGTTACATAACTTAACATAAAAATGCATAAAGCGTTCTTACACCGCTCAACTAGTGTTCAGTACCAAAATAGAAAGTGCGCGGAAGCGATTTACAACTTTATAACATAAGTCGTACAATCGTACATACTAAGGGTCTGAATACAAGTACAAAAGAAACTGAAATACAAGACATAAAGAAATAAAGATAGCGGCTGCTCCTCAAACATCTCCATGACCATGCCTCATCATCTTCAACTTAGCCTGCAATTCTGAAAAACAACAACAATGGATTGGGTGAGACAACTTGTCTCAGTGAGTTCTATCGAGACCCCTTGCTAACTCTCTCGGTTCAATTATGCTTGATTCATTATCTAAAACTCATAGTCCTCAAAGTTGACTATGTGGCTGAACTATGCTCAATCACTGAGCCTAACAATGAACTATGCTCAATCACTGAGCCTAACAATGAACTATGCTCAATCACTGAGCCTAACAATGAACTATGCTCAATCACTGAGCTTAACAATGATTATTAGCGTGTCACCGGTCACTTGGCAAAATAAGCTTCCGGTGAACTCAATCCACTAATCACTAGTGGGCAAACCTCAAGGGGCCTAGGTTCATAGGGCTCATGACTTCCCCTCTCCTAGCACACTAAACTGAAATAGGGTCGTCACCCTAACATGATGTATATATTTTAATATACCTTGAACAATGAGCAGTGAACAATGATCTATGAGCATGACAATGAGCTTGTATAACAATGGTCTTAATCTTAACCTAATCTTACACTTAACATGATCTTGTCATTAGGTGATCTCACACGGAATTTCTAACGTCGTTATCTTAGCTTATAACTATCCATTACCTAGTCCACATCATAATGTATCGCCCATACTCCACATTATGATAACCTAACTTAATCATAATCGATCTCATAAATACCACATCGGGCCATCACATAAGCAAAGACATGAACATAACATAAAATTACTTGGATCGTACTTGATTTCATGATACTACTATGTTTCCATCCTTGGGAAACCTTGAGGAGTGGATTAGAAGGGACTTAGGACCAATTGGAACGACTTAGGACATAGTTTAAAATTGAGTACCAGCAAGAGACACACGACCCGTGCGCCTTGGCGCACGATCCGTGCTCAATTTTCAGAAAATCCATCGTGAGTACCAGAACCTCACGCACGACCCGTGCCCAGGGGCGCACGATCCGTGCGTGACTACCAGTATTTCAGAAAAGTTAGTTTTCGTGTTTTCTTGTCCATTCCGATCGTTCCCGTATCCATTCCGATTCACATCCGAACTTAATAATACATCAAAACAGTCATGGAAACCAATCAATCATCATCAACCAATCAACAACATAACAACAATCAACGATTTAACATAATCAAACACATAATTTAACGATTCATCCAAGTTTTCATAAAACGGTTCAATACCGGTTTTCATAACTTACGAGACCAAAACTCGAAACACAACACACATGACCATAACACCCTAGTGAGTATAGAACTCACCTATTTTCCGAGACTTTAATGATTCAACCGTTCCCGAGAACCACGAACTCTCCTTGGACTTGATCACAACACCGACTCACGAACTTTCTCCGGAATCGCTTCAAAACACTCCCCAACGAAACCCAGCCACTGAGATGACTTCTAAGGTTGCTCTAATTCGAAATGTGGTTGCTGAAATTGGTGCTAAAGCTCACAAAGAAGACATGCAAGGTCAGATTTGGCAATTTATCTAAGTGGAGCTTGGTTGGGCTTCAATGGTGATTTCAAAAGGAGGAGGATGGTTGTGGTTTTGGTATCATTAGAAAGGAGATGAGGAGCTGATTCAGAATATGTAAAAATATTGAGCATGCATGGTGGTTTGAAGAAACTCTCACCTCTTCCCTTCCTCTCCCATTCGCACCCTCTCTCTTTCTCTCCCCTTTGGTTCTTAATTTTCTGAAAATGAAAGATGAAGTGTGTTTTTTCTTCACTTAGTCCAGCTGAGGGGGGTATATAAGGGGCATGGAAAAAGGCTAAAATACCCTTTACTTAAACATTTCATTCCCTAAGACTCCCTCAACCCTAATCACCCTAACTTAGCATAATTAAATTCCCAATCACACACAATTTCATACTATTTAAATCAAACAAGTCATTTTCAATTTAAATAATTTCAATCAATCCAATAAATCACTAATAATTAATATTATGCTAATATAATTAAAGAGAAAAAATAGGGGATGTTACATTCACCCCAACTTTCAAAAATTTTGTCCTCAAAATTGGACTAAGAAATACCTTTCGCCGAACTGTCGCCAGCTTTGCCTTTCTAAGCGTCCATCACATAGATTCTTCCACGGGCGGGAGTTGCATTCTCTTCCCTGCTCCTTTTCCTCGCCGGACACTCGTGAGCGTAATGCCCTTCACCTTTGCAGTAATAACACATAGTTGACCCCAGGCGACACTCTCCACCGTGAGGCTTTCCGCATTTCGAACACTTAACGAACCTTGGAGATTCAGACCCCACTGCTTGCTTTCCTTTGTTAGGGTTACCCTTTGGCTCTTCACTTGGGGTTGGCAATTCCACTGCCTTTTTCTTTTCCTTCCGATAAGCTTTCCTTTCTTCGTACATTCTGTTGAGATCTGCCTCTGCAACATAAGCTTGCTGCACCAATCCAGCATAACTAGTCATAGCATAAGAGCTAAGACCTTGGGCCACATCAGCACGAAGACTTGCCCTATACATCTGCATCTTCCACTCATCATTCGGAGCATGCTTTGCCAATTGATAAAACTGCGACAACCTTTCGAACTTGGCGGTGAACTCACCCACCGACATTTCTCCTTGCCTCAGATTGACAAACTCGGCTTGCTTGCTTAACTTCATCACCGGAGGGAAAAAGTGACCAATAAACATCTCCTTGGAGTTAACCCAGGTAACAGGAGTTCCCTGGTTCACCATCAATTCGTGAGCATCGGTCCACCAGGTTTGAGCATCTTCCTCGAGCATATGGGCAGCAAAAAGAACCTTCTCTTCTTCGCTGCATTGAAGAGTCCTAAAAATCTTCTCCATTGAATCCAACCAGAAATGTGCCACCATTACCTCAGGTCCTCCTTTGAAACTTTGCGGATTCATCTTCTGGAAACGAAAGTAAGCCCTATTCGGATCTTCCAGAGGAGGTTGTCGAACATTCGGTTGTTGCTGATTCATCCTCTCATGATGCATCTGGGCCATTTGAGCCATCTGCTGCTGCTGCATTTGCATCATGTCATTCATCATCTTCTGTTGCGTCTCGATGACGTTCTGCATCCATTCGGTATTTGGATCAACAGGGACGCTTCTCCTACTTCCACCAGCCATGATTCTGCGAAATATGCACAAAGTGTTTAGTTGATCAGGCTAAACGTCTAATAGCATACTAAGAGGAATCACACTTAGAGCACTTAAGAGACTCATGATTCTAAGCCCGACTGGGTCGAACTGCTCTGATACCAATTGTAACACCCTGTTAATTTCTAACTTGTAGAAATTACCGAAATGCACTACTGGCATACATCAGAGTACCTCCTGTTTTAAATACTGAACACCTACTAATACTTGATGCCAAAAACCATCAAGCGCGTTACATAACTTAACATAAAAATGCATAAAGCGTTCTTACACCGCTCAACTAGTGTTCAGTACCAAAATAGAAAGTGCGCGGAAGCGATTTACAACTTTATAACATAAGTCGTACAATCGTACATACTAAGGGTCTGAATACAAGTACAAAAGAAACTGAAATACAAGACATAAAGAAATAAAGATAGCGGCTGCTCCTCAAACATCTCCATGACCATGCCTCATCATCTTCAACTTAGCCTGCAATTCTGAAAAACAACAACAATGGATTGGGTGAGACAACTTGTCTCAGTGAGTTCTATCGAGACCCCTTGCTAACTCTCTCGGTTCAATTATGCTTGATTCATTATCTAAAACTCATAGTCCTCAAAGTTGACTATGTGGCTGAACTATGCTCAATCACTGAGCCTAACAATGAACTATGCTCAATCACTGAGCCTAACAATGAACTATGCTCAATCACTGAGCCTAACAATGAACTATGCTCAATCACTGAGCTTAACAATGATTATTAGCGTGTCACCGGTCACTTGGCAAAATAAGCTTCCGGTGAACTCAATCCACTAATCACTAGTGGGCAAACCTCAAGGGGCCTAGGTTCATAGGGCTCATGACTTCCCCTCTCCTAGCACACTAAACTGAAATAGGGTCGTCACCCTAACATGATGTATATATTTTAATATACCTTGAACAATGAGCAGTGAACAATGATCTATGAGCATGACAATGAGCTTGTATAACAATGGTCTTAATCTTAACCTAATCTTACACTTAACATGATCTTGTCATTAGGTGATCTCACACGGAATTTCTAACGTCGTTATCTTAGCTTATAACTATCCATTACCTAGTCCACATCATAATGTATCGCCCATACTCCACATTATGATAACCTAACTTAATCATAATCGATCTCATAAATACCACATCGGACCATCACATAAGCAAAGACATGAACATAACATAAAATTACTTGGATCGTACTTGATTTCATGATACTAATATGTTTCCATCCTTGGGAAACCTTGAGGAGTGGATTAGAAGGGACTTAGGACCAATTGGAACGACTTAGGACATAGTTTAAAATTGAGTACCAGCAAGAGACACACGACCCGTGCGCCTTGGCGCACGATCCGTGCTCAATTTTTAGAAAATCCATCGTGAGTACCAGAACCTCACGCACGACCCGTGCCCAGGGGCGCACGATCCGTGCGTGACTACCAGTATTTCAGAAAAGTTAGTTTTCGTGTTTTCTTGTCCATTCCGATCGTTCCCGTATCCATTCCGATTCACATCCGAACTTAATAATACATCAAAACAGTCATGGAAACCAATCAATCATCATCAACCAATCAACAACATAACAACAATCAACGATTTAACATAATCAAACACATAATTTAACGATTCATCCAAGTTTTCATAAAACGGTTCAATACCGGTTTTCATAACTTACGAGACCAAAACTCGAAACACAACACACATGACCATAACACCCTAGTGAGTATAGAACTCACCTATTTTCCGAGACTTTAATGATTCAACCGTTCCCGAGAACCACGAACTCTCCTTGGACTTGATCACAACACCGACTCACGAACTTTCTCCGGAATCGCTTCAAAACACTCCCCAACGAAACCCAGCCACTGAGATGACTTCTAAGGTTGCTCTAATTCGAAATGTGGTTGCTGAAATTGGTGCTAAAGCTCACAAAGAAGACATGCAAGGTCAGATTTGGCAATTTATCTAAGTGGAGCTTGGTTGGGCTTCAATGGTGATTTCAAAAGGAGGAGGATGGTTGTGGTTTTGGTATCATTAGAAAGGAGATGAGGAGCTGATTCAGAATATGTAAAAATATTGAGCATGCATGGTGGTTTGAAGAAACTCTCACCTCTTCCCTTCCTCTCCCATTCGCACCCTCTCTCTTTCTCTCCCCTTTGGTTCTTAATTTTCTGAAAATGAAAGATGAAGTGTGTTTTTTCTTCACTTGGTCCAGCTGAGGGGGGTATATAAGGGGCATGGAAAAAGGCTAAAATACCCTTTACTTAAACATTTCATTCCCTAAGACTCCCTCAACCCTAATCACCCTAACTTAGCATAATTAAATTCCCAATCACACACAATTTCATACTATTTAAATCAAACAAGTCATTTTCAATTTAAATAATTTCAATCAATCCAATAAATCACTAATAATTAATATTATGCTAATATAATTAAAGAGCAAAAATAGGGGATGTTACAAGAACGCTAAAGATACACGCGCTTAAAACGATACGTGGCGCAACGAGAATACGAACTTTTTGGATTTTTTCAATTAGCCGGACAAAATTAGGGTATGACATTATTGATTTCCAAAGTTCTGCTGGTTGGTTCGGGTTAGCTATAAGGCGTGGCTTAGGGGTGGTGGTTCTATTAATTTTTGGAATGATCGTTGGCTGGGACACGCTCCACTTTCGCAGGTTGCAGTGATAAGTTCTTGTGGGTTGCTACTGTTGGGGCGTGGGATAATGGTGTGTGGAGATGGCTGGAACCTTGGCGTCGTTCAGGCAGCAACTTCAGCAGCGAGGAAGAGCAGAATTTCAGCGTAATTTTACAAGAGGTGAAACCCGATTGCAACAAGAAGGATACGTGGATTTGGCTTCATGATAACTTGAAGATGTTCCGTTAAATCTTGCGATCAGCTGCTGTCTTCATCGCCTTAAAGTCTGGAACAGAACTTTGTGCTGCACAAGTTGCTGGACAGGTTATGGAAATCTGCTACGCCGTCGAAAGTAACTATCTTCGGGTGGCGTTTGTTGACAAATTCGTTGCCAACTCGTGGTCTTCTTCTCCACCGCCAGGTTATAGCAAACGCGGAAGCTGCTGTATGTCCGTTCTGCTCGCTGCAAACAGAGGAAGCTCAACATGTGTTCATCGATTGCTCTTTCGCTTCTCAAGTTTGGTCCCGTGTGTGTTCGTGGTTGGGGGTTCGGCTTGTTGGATCATTATCTATTAAGGATCACGTTCGTTGGTTCAAAAAGCTTTGCAAAGGAAGGAAGGTGAAAAGGACTAAGTACTTAATTTGGCTAAAAGTGTGTTGGAGCATTTGGTTATCTAGGAACGATGTTGTGTTTCAAAATGAGGATGCTAATATTGAAGCCGTTATTATCCGAATCAAGAGCTTCTCTTGGAGTTGGTTGTTATATAGAGGGGGTGGTAATTCTAACTCTAACTTTTGTATTACCAATTGGTGGTCTAATCCAATAGAGTACCTAAACAATATGTAATCATTTATATTGTTTGGGTTTGAGCACCTCTAGTGCTCCGTTTTAATGGAATATCGCTTATCGAAAAAAAAAGCTTTCGATTGGTAGCGTGTACAATTTTTTGAACTAGATTGGAATAATGGAATATCTTCAATAACAACGACTTTAGAGTTGAAGGAAGTTGAAAATCTCAAGTAATGGAATACTTATTCTAACACCCAAAGTAATTTTAATTACCATGATTGCTAAGTGGCTGAACTATTGGTTGAATTATTAATTGTGATATTGTTATGTGATTTAAATTGCTTTTTGTTTATGAATTAGATTTTATTCGGTGTATGATTGTGGTATTTAATTCATACAAGCATTAGTTAAAAGAGGGTAATTTGGTGAGAGTGTTAGATTTTATTAGAGTGCTAACCCACAATTACTATGTCTTGAACTATTTACACCCAAAAGACCAAATTACCCTTCACTAATTCACTCATTTATTTAAGTGAGCTGAAACCCAAACAAACAACACAAGACACAACACCTTGAGATTGAGAGAAGTGAGAAAAGAGAGAGATAAAGTCGAGGGTTAAGAAGGGAGAAAGGGAAATAATAAAACTTCAACTCCATTGTTGAATCTTCAACCTCAACCATCCAAAAGCTCCATTTCTTTCTCTTATTTCGAATTAGGACCTTCCAAAAGGGGCTAAACCAGAAACTTCATTATCACATCACTCACCACCTTGCTTTCTTCTAGTTGAATATCGATGGGGAGCTAAAATTAGGAGCTTATGAAGCTGGCATGTGTTATTGGGTATTTGCTCTGAGGAATAGAAGTGACAATTCAGAGATAGGAACTTCAAGAGGAGGGCTTACAACTCTTCATTGTGACTTTCGAATGCTAAGGAGCTAATTTCAGTTTTGGGAGAAAGCTCTTATCACTTTGGTTCAACTCTCATCTTGCATGTGAGTTTTGAGGGTTCAAATGTGTGGTTTGTGAAGCTTGCATATGGGATTGGGAGATAGCATTTGACATTAGAGAAGTGAAAATCAAGTTTAGAAGGGCATTTGGGGGCTGTTCAAGAGCTAGGAAGAGTTTGAGTGCTTTGTTGGTGTCTTGGTAATTCATTGTGTGTCAAACTACTCTAATTCGAAGTTCAAGTGAGTTCTTTGCCCTTTGTGTTCTCCTTTATGGTTTAATTTAGATTGTTCCAAGGTTATTGTGCTTTGAAAATTTGATTGATGTTGATTAAATGTCATGTGTTGCTGAAAATTGAGTTTAAAGATATTATTGTGCTACTTGTAGAGTTGAATGGTCACAAAATTGATTCAAAATGATGCTTGATTTTGGATGATAATTAGTCCATGTAATGTGATTGTTCCTGATTGTAGTAGTTTGGAATGTGATTATAACTGAGTTTTGGTTTGGAAGAAGCTGTGGAACTAGTGGCTGAAAATAGGGCATTAAAAAGATGAGTTTTGGCTACTGCAGACAGAACCATTTCTTTTTATGCTTTGTTTCCAATCACACCAATTAGCAAGCCTATTTCATACCCCTTGTGCCTCCTATTGCTTTAATGTCAATTGTCCATAAAGTCATGAATATAATGGTATGTGTGACATTACTTGAAGTACTTGATTATTCTCGGATTGAATGAGTTACTTTATTTATGAGTAAACGCGTGGTGAAACTACTTAGTACGTATATAAGTACATTTATCACTGAACAATGTTTTGCATTAATATAATTATATAGCTATGATTATGCAATCGACTGTGAAAAACCAAGGATCTAAGGTATGAGGGAAGTCACGAGCCCGAGTCCAAGGCCCATGATTGTTACTCGACGAAAGTTGGGTTGGGTTCTCCACTGAAACTGACGTTGTTCAAATTTCTTTTGGATTATGCTAATTAAAGATTATAACTAAAAGACAACGTGAGGTAAATGGTGAGGAGTTGCGAAAGAACTCACCGAGATCGTAAATCTCACTGTTTATGTTGTTGTGTTTTCAAATGAACAGGGTAAGTTAAAGCAAGGCGAGGAGTAATAAGCAGTTGTTATAGTTACTTAAGATCGAAAGATCCTTATGGATCGAGTGTACTTGCTTAGTTTACCCTAGCCAGATGTTTATGTTTATGTATTGTACTTTTGAGACCTTAATCTTATCTCTAGAATCAAAGTAAATGTACTATGTAAAACTGTCTTTTGGATTTGAACTATGGTTGTCATAACGACTCATGTAATCTGTTTTCAGTTATGACTTGAAGTTATCCATTAGGTGTTTATGCCTTTTGGAAGTTATAGAGATGGTTTATTCTCGTCTAGATAAGTAATTTCAAATCCATAAGTGGTCATATCTCTGATTGAATTAAAATGGTTAACATTCTAGACTTTATGACGTCTAAAATTTAGGATGTTACACTTATCATGGATGTCGCGAATTGAAAATTTTCTCGTTTACAACAATTTTGTCTTCTATAATGGATCTATGACCTTTTGGAATTGAAAATTTTATCGATTCTATTTTGTGTGTTACTTTCTTATGTTTCTATTTGCCACTGATTATAGGACATTACAGTGTCGGAATAACATGAAGAAGATGGAGATGAAAATGAACCCTAATTGTTATTATTTTGAATAAAAATTAATTTAAATTTTTTACTAATCCTAGCTAGACCTGTCATGTCATTAATATTATAGGCCACATCAGCACTGTTTAGCCTCATGTGTTTACAGAAACTCAAAAAAGGGTAACGTCGTACACGTTTTAATACTTAAAGAACTTAGTTGTGGAAATAACATAAAGGACTAAATTGAAAATTGAAATTAAGTTAAGGGACCACATGAGCAATTTCGCCACTAGTAAATCAACATGTGTATTAAGTGTTTTACGAGAGAGTGAAAAAGAAGGGAAATAATTGTGGGTATTTTTGTCTTTTGAATGGTTCGTCGCTGGTATAACCTTTTGTCTCTTGGTTTAATTTGTTTTACATTCCCTTGGTTTAACGGAGACAAAATTGGTTGTTGTATCATCTACTATCATATCTTGTTTTGTCTCGTTTCCTAACCATTCCTTCAGTAAAACACGCAACAATGACTCTTGTGTTGTCGTCCCTCATTTTTTGCATATCAAATGTATCATTACTGAAACTATTAGCATGCTTATTTTTGTGTTGAGTATCTTCTCATGGTTTTGGTAAAATCTACATGCATTCTCTTTATGGTTTTCATAAAAGCAATGTGTTATAACTTTTACCAAATCATGATTAAAAACAAAACAAATATGGACCACACATGAACACTTTTAAACAACTCTTCACGTTTCTTACATTACTCAAAGAAGGCTCTATGCGTAGAATTTGCACAACTCTTAATTCACATGCATAAGGATGCACAAAAAGAAAGCTCTAAAAACTTGACACTCAACTTTATAAGTTTCATCTGATAACTTATTAGCACTGGTGGTAAAAAAATTCAATAATTCACCATCCGTAAGAAAATTTGTCCAAATCATTCATTATAAAAAATACTAATGGATTTGATCTAATCAATATACTTAACTTTATGAAGGTTAATGATCCATCCATTATAAAACTAAAAATTATTGAAAAATTATGATAAGATTTAAAAATAAAATGTAAATAATTGAATACTCATTCATTATAATGAAATTCATATTTTGTTCGAATCCATCTCTTTATCACCCCCTACTTATTAGTAGATTTGACTAGTAAACTTGACAAATACAAAAATATGAAAGTTATTTGGTTACAAATCTTGTCTTGCTAGCTTTATAGCATGTTTTAAATAATTTGTAACTTTAAAACTTGTAATTTATAGTTTATTATTCTTCTCTTTATTGTTTAAATTCACTTGTCCTCAATTAAATAAAACAAAAATACATCTTTTTAAAAATCTTTTGTAAAAAACTATATAAATGGCATATCATGTATATCATTTCATATTATTTAATAAAAATAGTTAAAGATGAGAATGAAATTAAAAAAAAATTAATATTCTAATTTTCAAATGATAAATAAATTTAAATCTAAAAGTAATAATCATTTTAAAATAAATAACACATATTTGTAGAAAATAATCATATCTTAATGTCATTTTATACTTATTAGCTAGTTAGTTCAAATTTTAATTAAACAAATTTTATCAGCTAACTAATCTAGAATTAGCTAGAAGTCTATCCAGTATCAAGTATCTTATTTTCTATAAGCTAAATTTTGAAATTTCTTTAGAACAAAATATTATGTTTTGAAAGACAAAATTTAGGATATTTTAATTTTGACGTTTGAGTTTTGGTGACGAGCTTTGAGTAGAAAAATGTCTAAAGTGGTTTAATTAATTCAAATTGTGAAGATTTTGAGTTGGAAGTGAGACTTCAAAAGTTTTAACTAGAACAAAAATGATAAAAAGACTTAATGCAACAATTAAAAGATTTGAAGGATTCTGTTTGCTTAAAAAACAATGAGACAGAGAGAGGCCAAAATCACATTAATTAGTAGAGAAAAGAATTAATTTGATTTAAAGTATTTTCTATTATCGACAAAAGAGAAGAAGAAAAAACAGAAAAAACAATCTTGGATGAGCTTAGCCACGATACTCATACACATATGGTTTTTCCATTCTACACGCGAAGACATTCTACACGTGAAGAGCAGCAAAGACTGTGCAATTCTTGTGCTCTCAACAAACACAACCTTTCCAAGTTTCACACAACCGTCATTTTCTCACTATGTTAATATTATGTTCACTCAATCTAACAAACACGACAATAAACAATACTTTATCACATCATAAGCATCGCTTTGTGCGTGCTCCTCAAACACTCTCTCACCAACCTTACACGACTTCTTTCTCACGCAACATTTTGAAATGTATTATACGCAATCACGTTGTTGAAGATCTGACCCTATGATCACAATCAAGCAGTCCACATTTCAACTGTATGTCTATCACTTTCACCTTACCAACCACATTCATATGACCAATGTGTACTCCCCATATAACATCACATATATAAACATCAACACCATCACCTCTCTCACTAACAACATCACATATAGACACCATTACATAATAGCCCAACAAAGTTGTCTACAATTATGGTAGCATCATTATTTGTATAGAGGTTTCATTAATCAAACCATAATTACAATTATAGTACAACTATACTTGCATCAATCGTATTTGTTCACAACGTCATGGAAACTTAGACAATTGTGACATACCCAAATGGCTGAGTCTCATTATGGTGAAGGCACTTCGGGAGCTAGGCGTAGTAGAGGCACTAATGCTGCAAGGCGTGCCATGGCGCAAGAGGCATTATCAGTGCCATCTGGAGGAGCACCATGCGGAGCTTGCAAGTACCTAAGGAGGAAGTGCAATGATGGATGCATCTTTGCACCCCACTTTGGTACAGACCAAGGTTCAGCCAAGTTTGCAGCTGTGCACAAGGTGTTTGGTGCTAGCAATGTGTCAAAGCTCTTGTCCAGTATTTCGCCAAACTATCGAAACGAAGCTGCTTCAACTATTACCTATGAGGCTCAAGCAAGGCTATCTGATCCAGTTTATGGTTGTGTGTCCACCCTTCTGGCTCTACAACAAAAGGTTGATTACAATATCATCTTAAGTTTTGCGGCTTATATTCACTTTAATTTAATATCGCATTTATAAAAACACGCACAACGCACAACAAAACATACATTTTCTATTTGGTAAAACCAACATGAATTTCGCTCCATAAAATTTAGTAAATGTCATGCTAATTTCTTCCTATATTGGTTACTCATACTATTGATCCATTTTTTATTTACTTTTAAGGTCATGCTAAACCTTTTCATTTCATCAAATATTTCTGCTTTTTGTTGACATGTATTAATGTGATGAAGAATCATATGGAAGTCTCTAGATATAGAGAATACTAAAGAATACTAAGGAAGCTTCAAGACACTCCACTAAATAAGATGAAATTAAGCACTAGGGAAATCTTAACTTTTCGAGATCCTTCTAATCATATGAACTAGAGTATCCATATCTCTAAATTTTTCTTTTTGTAATCAATGCTTCTAGATCCTTCTAGTTTGTAATGTAAAGCCCTACAAGAGTAGTATAAATAGGGCTCATCACCATGCATTTTGGCAATCTAAGCAATAATCAAGTAATAACAAATTCTCTTGAGAAATTAGAGAGTTTCTCTTTTCCTCTACAAGAACGGTGTTGTTATATGGGTAAAAAACAAAGATTTACAAGAATTGTTTTCATCTATTAATAACAATTTTTTTACTCAATTCAGGTGACAACATTGCAAGCAGAGCTCACTATGCTGCAAAGTCAACTGGTGAATACCAGGTTTTCAGCATATGCAACTGCTATCGCACAACAACACCAACAACAGCAACAACAACCAAATTGCAATGTGGCAGTGCAACCAGCATACTCCAACAACTCATCTGCTTCTACCACCAATCTTATGAACACGAGCAACTTCAATCATGGTTTTGACTTTCCAATGGACCCTCTTCAACACTCCAGGTTCTCACAATATGAGGATGATGATTAAGAAGAGAGCAAGAGCAACATTCTGCAAGTCTATCCATATATAGTACTTCACCCATAAATGAGTTTCTGTTTTTGTTTCTTTTGTTATATCCATTATCTCCTTATTAATTTGCTGCAGGTTTGTAGACAATTAAGCATCCTTATATTGAATTATTACCATAATATAATCATATTTCATCTAGTTGTGGCTCGACATAGACATATAAGTGACTAAATAACACACTATCTACAGGCTTGCTATGCATGCTATGAACTATTATCAAATTTATGAAAATATCATTTTTAAATACACATAATCTCAACCCCCAAAATGAGGACCCGTTCCGATCTCATGAAGACCAAAATAAAAATCCCTTTGATAACTCGGAGAAGCCACATCCCTTAACGCCAATAAACTTCAAGTGTCTTCCGCGGGCAATGTTCCAAAGCAACAAGGGCTATTGCAATAGCATGGCAATCCATTGGGCTTTTTCCTGATTTCTCCGTAGCTAAAAGTAAGCTCTTCGTCTTGTTGGATATCTTTCGAAGCAAAGAAGCAAAGGCGGGGGAACAAAGCTCCTGAACTTCTAACTAGCTTTGTGCTTAAATTACCACCATCACATGAATGATTGACAAAACGTGCAACATTTCCTATTCTTGTCGCGTCTATGTTCAATCTCAAACATGCCTTTCCAGATGGAAGATGTTCCCTTACAACTAATAGTGCATAAGAGAAACGACCATGTGAAGCCAGCTCATCATAATATTGTTGTCGCCTCTGTGCTTCCTTGGTTGTCAATAGTTCACCTTTTTCACAGGAAAATCTACTATCTATCTATACTATTTACCCACTACCAAAATTACAATTTTATCCTTTTCACTTTTTCAAACTTTTTCACTTTTTCACTTTTTCACTCTCTCACACACTTTTTCACTCTCCCTCACTTTTTACTCTCTTCTCCTATTTCTTTTTCCAATTCTCTCATTTCTCTATTTTTCATATTTTTCACTCTCTCTC
Source organism: Astragalus membranaceus (assembly GCA_039519185.1). Lineage (NCBI taxonomy): Eukaryota > Viridiplantae > Streptophyta > Magnoliopsida > Fabales > Fabaceae > Astragalus > Astragalus membranaceus. The sequence continues at coordinate 34,623,800 of CM076852.1, read as the reverse complement.
ACACACTTTTTTACTCTCTTCTCCTCTTTCTTCCTCTAATTCTCTCATTTCTCTATTTTTCACAATATACCTACTTTAATTTAATCTACATGTCACATTCATTTTTCCTCTTTACTATTTTAAAATTTTCAAATTTGACAAAATTTTAATATTTGTTTTAGGCTAATTAAATCTGTTAACTTTAAAATTGTCTTGATTTTCACGAGATAAAGTTTTGACTAATTAAATTTTGTCTGAGTCCATACATTACCCACGACCAAAATATCAATCTTATCATTTTTCCAACTAAGCAATTTGAGTATATTTAGGTAATTTTGTTTTTTCACTTTTTCAAACTTTTTTCTCTCACTCACTTTTTCAAACTTACCATTTACCTACTACCAAAATATCAATCTTATGCTTTTCCCAACTAAATAATTGGAGTATAATCAATTATTTAAAATAAAATTATTCATTTTTATAATTTACTCAAACTACTCAAACCTACTTTTTTAAAACTTTTTCCCACATAACTATTTAAAAAAAAATATTCATTTTTATAATTTACTCAAACTACTAAAATCAATTAAAATGAGTAAAATCAATTAATTTTTTCATAAAAAATAAAATCAATCAATTTAATCACTACAAAAAATTACCAAATAACTATTTTATAATTACTAAAAAGAAGTAAAGTGCCAACGGGAGTACCAACGAGAACGCCAACGGAAGTGGCAACGAGAGCGAGAGTGCCAACGGGACTGCCAACATGAGTGCCAACGAGAGTGTCAACGGGAGTGCCAACAGGAGGACCAACGAGGATGCAAACGGGAGGGGCAACGGGAGGGGCAACGGGAATGCATATTTTACCTCTAATGTCCAAATACAATATTATGGATCAATGTAATTCTGATTGTCAACGGGGATGCATATTCCACTTAGAATTTCAAATCATACATTTTGGACATTGTTCACAACTTATCAATATCTTCCAAATTACTATTATGACTTAATGGTAATACACCGACCATACAGTATCACCCGTGCGTATGCACGGGTAAAAAACTAGTCAGGAATTAATATTACAAGCATGCACCTGGGGTTTAAACAAAAAAAAAAGACATGTAGAAAAGCACCACTAAAAGAATCAAGAAACTATCAGAAACAATCACATGAACCTTAGCAAACAGTGGAAGGTAGTAAGGTCGTTTCTATCAATCTGCATACAACTCTTTCAACTGCTAATAGTAAGTACCGCCTCTGCTAATGACCACACCTTCATAGGGGTAAAGATCATCAAAAGAAAGTATCACTTAGTTCCCTAAATTAGTAAAAATATCAGGTCATTTATGGATTTCAATTATCCATACTCACCATACTAATTTTTCCTTCTAGTGAGTTGCTCAAAGCATAGACTTATCTTCCTACTATAGCAAAACCTCTTGATAGCTCTAGAAGTAGAACAGCTAGAAAGAGATTCATTACCTGGAAATATATCAGATTAAATACTTCACACACACTATCATCAAAACAAAAATTACCATTAATGTAGAATATAGCTCAGTTCTATAACTAACTGATTAGGCATTCTAACAAAGTACAAACAGCTTAACTGCTAACAGCATCGCAACAACTTTGCCACATCAGCAAAGTGTTGCTTGCTACCTGACCTACACTATTAGGTTACCATTCAAAATGCAGAGTCATTTGATTCTACATTATAGAGAGGGCCCAATAATGGAAGTTTCATTTCGGTAGGAACGCATTCTAAAATGTATAATTTGTCTAAAGATACCAAGAGGTTGAAACCCATATGAAAAACCAAAAATTATTTTGTAAGAAAACAGACCAGACCAGATATAACATCCCAATTCAGAGTTGATGGACAAATTTACAAATTAAAATTTACAAGATACCAAATTAACACAGCATAAAATGTTTAAAATCAATGGACATATTGGCAAAGCATAAAGGTTCAGAGTTGTTAAAGAGTGCAGGATGGCAAGGAAAATAGCATGGCACAAAATTATGTCTCTGCCTGGACACTCATTCACTGCACAAATTTATTTCCAAACAAATAGCATGGCAAGGAAAATTTTCTCTTTACATTCTAGCTGTAGAAGCATTTGACCCCCATGACAATAAATCCAGAATGGTACCTCTTATTTTTCCTTTTATTTATTTAACAAACATAACAAAATGCAACAAAAAAGTTATACATTTACAATGACAAACAATTTTGTCAAACTCAAGATCATCCTATCTAGAACCAATGAAGTTAACACGAATTGGCAGATCATGCCTAAACTACAAAATTCAAACACATGCGCACTCATACACAAATATTCACATAAAATAACATAAATAAGCAAATGACCTTCAAATTATACTGCTTAAGTATTACGTTATTCTTTATTATCAACAGATACAAGGAATTCCCGGTCTATAAGGAGGAAAATGACCAAGTTTTTAAATCAAGGTCGGCGATCACAATCTAGGCCGTGACAACAAAGTTTGTGGGGTCTCCATGACCGCAATGCGACCGTCGACTGGTTGAGGCTGCATCAGCCGCATTTGACTGTGTTTCTCCATAATATCAAGGATTGCAATGCGAGTGCAACAGCCATTTAAGACCTTCCAAATGACAAAAGTACCTGTTAGGATTATAGCTTATTTCCAAGAAATGATCATTTTCTTCAGTTTTATGATTGAGATCTAGGGTGTGGTTTCCTAGTTGGAATTGGATTCAGCAGCTTGGTTTTCCTAGTTGGAATTGGATTCAGCGGCTTTGTTTCTGCTCAGCATAGTTGGATAATTCGATTCATTCACATTAACATTCAACATTGGGTTTGTTATTCGTTCATAACTGTGTTTACGCTAGGAGTTATGTGGTGGAAACTCAATACATCATCACTAATCTCCTTTGAAGCTGGGTTCACACTTGCATGTTAGATACATCTCTGAAATTGAGGGCTACAACTGTGAGGTTAATGTTTATACACTATGACGCCTTATCATTCAAGTGATACAATTTGACTTTTCTTAAAAACACTAAACATCATTTTCTTAATGATAACCTTGAATTGCTCAAATTACTAACATAAGACATCATTTTCTTCCCTTTTTTTACGGGTGTCTCTGAAATTGGACACTCATTTACACTACATAATTACTTAACAATCAGTTTTCCAAACAAAAAGCAGCACAGAACCTCTTGGTCTCTTAAATATTATATAGTACATAGCATAGCACAATAATTTTTGGAAATTACTTTCCCCACACCCCCTCCTACTCACCACACACCCCCAAACCCCCTAAATCCCTAAAATACCCTTCAATTAAAAACATTTCATCTCTCACTCTCCCTCCCAAACACTCTCACACCCCCTTCACTCTCTCAACCGAACCCTAACGCCTCCCCCACCCCAAATTCGATTTCTCACCCTCACTCTCCCTCTCAATCTCAACTCCACCATTTTTGAAGCTTCAATCTCGCATTCTACGCACTAGGTACTCCCTCCCTCACTTTCCTGTCTTTCCATTTCATCGTTTTTATTTTTTCTGCATATGCGACGCGTTCGGTTGGCCTTCCCCGAACGTTTCTGGGAACGAAGGTGTTCGAATGAGGTCATGCGAACACCGTTCGAATGAGGCCATGCGAACACCCGTTCGAATGGGGTTGTTCGAACACGTGCGAATGCTTCTGTTCGAACAGGTGCGAATGATGCTGTTCGAACAGGTGTGACAGTATTGTTTCTGTTATTTTGCTGATTATGTTGCTTAATTGGTTTAATGGTTGTTGTTTCAGATATGGTGAGGCATCGTGGCGGTAGTTCGCAACAGCCGGAGCGTAGGCCACCCCCGACGGCTTCCGAACGCAAACGGAGGCAAGATGGAGCTGAACCTTCCCGGAGGGGTAGGCGTAGGGACGTCCCTCCTCCCCCACCGGAGGTTGATGATATTGTCCGGGATGTTGAGCGTGATGCTCAATTTCCGGCATATGAGCTGGCCGGCCCTTCTGGTCATGCACATGAGGAGGGAGGTGCTCAACATGAGGAGGATGTTGAGCCTCAGGAGCCTGCTGCTGCTCCTAGGGCTACATTCCCATTCCCTGGTGGACCTGTTGATGGTTCTGTCTTGCCCACATACGGGTCTCATATTTTGACTGAGTTCTATACTGGCCGGGTAAGTTATTGTTATATAATAGCGTGTTGTCAATTTTGTTTCTTATTTTGTTGAACATATTGGCTTATTGTGCCGGTGTCATTTGTCAATGCAGGTTCGGCCGGACATAACTACGATTCCACATGGACCGGTTAACCTTGTGGTCCATGCTAGGATCAGGGAGACTCTTATCCTATCGGGGTTGTTCCCTCTCATAGGACTTGGTTTTCCCCTCACTCACAAGGGGCTGCTGAACGCATTCATAGAGCGTTGGCAGCCGGATACATCATCATTCCACCTTCCTGTGGGTGAGATGTCTATCACCCTTGATGATGTATCCCAGCTGCTACACATCCCCATCACGGGCCAGTTCTATGACATGCCTGACTGGACTTCGTGGCAAGGAGAGCAGATGCTGATTGACTATTTGGGGGCCACCCCCCAAGATGCCGCTGAACAGACTTCTGCGCGAGGGTTGTCAGTTGGTCTTGTATGGCTGAGGGATCATGTCTACCACCCAGCCATAGCTGAGCAGAGGTGGCATCATGCTGCTAGGGCCTATTTGCTCTATCTTTTGGGCTGCACATTGTTCGCAGACAAGTCAGGAAGCAAGGTTAAGCTTGGCTACCTAGGTATGCTTCTTGATTTGAACAATGTTGGAGACTACTGCTGGGGGGCAATGGCCCTTGCCCATATGTATGATCAGCTGAAGGATGCTTCAAGAAAGAAGACGAAGAAGATGGCTGGTCATATGGCTCTACTACAGGTATAAAACTTACTTTTTTTTTTATAAGTTTGCTTTAAGTTTACTTTCAGATTTATAATCAACCAATGATATGTTCATTACAGGGTTGGATTTTTGAGCACTTCCAGAGTGCCAATTTTACATCTTGGGTGGTGCACCCAGAATATGTTGAGAGTATGCCACGGGCGAAGAAATGGCTGTGTAGGGATGGCCCCGGGGCCATCAAGTCACACACCATCAGACTGTGCCTTGACCGGCTACACCATGAGGAGGTCACCTGGGACCCCTACACAGGCCATAGGCAGGAGAGACCCTTTGAGGAGCTGGGCAGGTTCAGAGGGTTCATCCGGAGTGCTGGCTGTATGGTGAGCCATTTGCCGGATAGAGTGGTCAGACAGTTTGGCCAGGTACAGCACATCCCGGAGGAGCCCAGACCTGCAAATCGGGCCGTCTGTACTCTCACGGAGTGTGATGAGAGGTGGACACAGTTCCAGGACCACTTGGTGGCGCGGGGGCCTCCCTGTGTGCCGTACTCCTCAAACACGGTGCCGGGCTACTTTCCATGGTTTTCTAGGGTCTCACATCCCTTTGCCTTCCCTGAAAATTATGTAGAGCTTGTGGATGAGCCGGATGTCAGTGTGGTACGTGTTTTTTATGTTAATTACAGTAATAAGTTTCTTCTACTTATTTAAATCTACTTATTTAAATAATGTTATGTTATTTGTTTGACAGATGCTGCCAGAGCTCCTGGATATGGTGGATGAGATGGATGGGACCATCAATGATAATGTCCCAGAGCCAACCAGGAGCGTCTTTCAGCGCATCAAGAGGTTGCTCAACCCCTTCCGTAGGCTTAGGAGGAGGATCGTCAATGTGTATCAGAGGAGGGGGCGCAACACCCAGTAGGGGGGGATATTTGTATAATTTAACTGTTTGGAACTTTTGTATAATTTAACTACTTTTGATATTATTAAGTATTTTTGTGATGTCATCTACTTAATTTGGCGCAAATTTATTGCCTTTTTATTACAAACCATAACCATACATGAAATACGAAAGACATGAAATACGAAAGACATAAAACCAACATAAGCAAACAACTAACTAAGAAACTAGTGTTTCGGTCGTCCCTGTTCCAGAAGATAAATGATCTCTTCTGGAGTGCGTATTGTGTCCACGTACAACTCTAAGACTTGTCGCCCCATCGGAAGTGTAGCATGATATTCCATCATGGTCCCAACGTCGTCATCGTTGCGGATCTCCATAACTGTAAAATAGCCAGTCCCGTAATCAAGCCGGTTGTACTTTCGGTAACGTATACGCGCCACGTCTTTACGCCACGCTCCCTCTGGACGAATCTTCCTCTCAGCCTTTTCCTTCAGTTGGGCGAAGGTGATGTCCTTACTCATCCTGCAGAATACATGGTTAGGACAACGAAACACAACACCATGTTCGTCGGTGGTGACAGTCCCATGGTGATGAAGGGCAGTTAGGAATTTGGTGGATGAGTACTGGGTTGAGCACAATTGTCATTCCATTTCAGCTTGGTTGTAGCTGTCAAGAGGGAGAGTAGGTTTTGGTGAAGAAGCAGATTAGGGTTTGGTGAAGAAGGTCTGAGGATGTGAACCCCCTTTTATAATAGGCATGGTGAAATGTCAGCCGTTGATTTCATTTTTAGATCACAAATCTGAGCCGTTTAAATTCTATCCGTTCAGACACATTTTCCAAAGGGATTGACATCCACTCCTTTATCTGACAGACATTTGACTGATTGTAAGCCGTTGATCAAAACTGTCGGTGGAATCTGAGACGTCCAATATCTGTCGCTCTGCAACACTGGTTCGAATAGCCTCATGCGAACATGTTCGCATGACCACATTCGAACCTGTTCGCATGACCCCATTCGAACAGGTGAAAAACACCCAAGAGGGTGTGTCCCCATATTTAACACACGCGAATGGCCTCGTGCGAACCTGTTCGAAGGCCCGTGTTCGAACAGGTGAAAATTCATGAAAAAAAAGAGGTTTGGCCTGGCCTTTTGGTCATTTCACACCCTTATGGGGTGTGTTTCGAGTAGGAGGGGGTGTGGGAAAAGCAAACGCCTAATTTTTTTTGTTTACATCCTACCCCATCATTCTTCTTCCTACGGCTATACACCCTCCAGAGTCCAGACTCTTAGCCTTGTGTTGTCCGAGCCCACTTACGGGTCTACGTCAGCCCCAAGCCCAAGGTCACTAGACCCATCACAAACAATTTTGTCAACCTCAAGATTAACCTACCTAAGACCAATGAAGTTAACAGGAATTGGAAGATCATACCTAAACTGTTAAATTCAAACACATGCGCGTTCTTACACAAATATTCACATAGAATAACATACATAAGAAAATAAAATTAAAATTACACTGCCTAATTGTTAAATTAGTCTTTATTATCAATAAACACAAGCAAGCCCTAGACCTATTCTCTAAGGAACCCTCGTAGGACACAAAGGAGCCTCATACCCCTGCATTCAAACAAACACTGATACATTTTTCGGTCTTCTAAAAACAAAATTCTCAAAAAATCATATGTTATTTTGGCAAATTATTCTTTAGCATACCTCATTCATTTTTACCTGCCCCTTTTGCATGGTATAAAAATAAAAACAAAAAATTAACATTTCATTCTTCATGCATTTCTGTAACCGCCAGGGAATTGTAAGACTTTCTTTATGACAATATGGATCAAATATTTGCATTAATAAAATAAGTTTCTTTCAGTTCTGCGTCGAACAGAAACCCACGATTTCCCCCGGCGTAACACGAAATCATACATTTGCATTTCATGCACATTCATTCATTCATCCATTCATGTACTTACATAAAGAAAAAATTGAAAAAATAAACAGAGAGAAAAAGGGCAAGCTGGTTCATCAACATTGCTACCGGACTAGTTCTCAACAAGAAAAATGGCCGAAGAGGATAATCAGACTCTAAGAGAAGACATTGCAAAGCTGAAGGCTCAAATAAACGAGATGATGGTATTGAAAGAACAGATGACCGAGATGATGGCGCTGAAAGATCAAATGTATGAATTCGTGAAACTCCTCGAGAGAAAAAGTGTAGATGAAGGTGTTTCGGCAGGGAATACTGAGAACAATGCTACAAGTCTCCCTCCTCCTACTAGCTCCGAGACTCCATACACCACTGGAGTGAACGTCCAGAGCTACCAATGGCTCCCTTACGGTCTCCCAGCTGGTTACGCTCCTCCTACCATGGAAGCCAATCCAGAGGAAGGACCTTTAGGAGTCGCTGGACCTTCAGCTCAAAATACAAATGCAGAAATACCGCGAGTTCACTTCTCAAGTCCTGCGACTGCACCACAGGTCATTCCACAGGGTTATACTCCGTCACCAGTAGTAATTCATCATGCTCCTACACCGAACTCCGCTGCAGTGCCAATGATTCCTCCCCACTACAACATGAGAGGACCTTCTCATAACTACTCAATGGAGGACTCTCAGCCCGAGGACAAATATCAGATGCTAGAAGAGCGCTTGAGAGCAATTGAAGGATCCAATGTCGGCGCAAGGGATGCATATGATCTGTGTCTCGTCCCCAATGTGATTATCCCACCCAAGTTCAAAGTGCCCGACTTTAACAAATACAGATGGGTAACTTGTCCCGCTAGCCATCTGACTATGTATTGTAGAAGAATGGCCGCATTTGCACACGATGACAAACTGCTCATCCACTACTTTCAGGACAGCTTGACTGGGGCAGCCTCAAGCTGGTACATGCAGTTGGAACGCACCCACATTCGATGTTGGAAAGATCTGGCCGACGCTTTCTTAAAGCAGTACAAATACAACATCGATATGGCTCCTGATAGAGCACAGTTGCAGAATATGGTGAAAAGAAACAAAGAATCATTCAAGGAGTATGCCCAGCGTTGGAGAGGATCAGCAGCACAGGTAGTTCCGCCTCTACTAGAGAAAGAAATGGTATCCATGTTCATAGATACGTTGCAATCACCCTTCTATGACAGATTAATTGGGAGCGTGTCCTCTAACTTCTCAGACATGATCACCATAGGAGAAAGGTTGGAGAAGGGAATGAGAAACGGGAAAATATCTTACGGTTCAACTGAAACCAATAACCCAAAGAAGCCCTTCGCAGGATTTGTTAAAGGGGAAGCCAATTCCATAACAGGATCAGTGAAAGCCTCTTACACTCCCAAAAACCATCCTCAAGCCCTGCACTTCTCTACCCAAACCACTAAAAGCCATAAACCACCAAACTACCCAGAAAGGAGACATGCACAGTTTGATCCAATTCCCGCATCCTACCCAGATCTGTTCGACCACCTCACTAGTCACAACTTAATCTCCCCCCGCCCGACGAGGCCCATTGAACCTCCTTTCCCGAGAGGTTATGACCCGAATGCCACATGCGAATTTCACGCAGGCGCAATTGGGCATTCAGTAGAAAACTGCAAGGCACTGAAACATGTGGTTCAGGATCTGATCGAATCCAAATGGTTGAGCTTCAATGAGGATGCTCCGAACGGAGGCGCTAACCCTTTGCCAGGGGCATGAGAAGTCATCTGCCAATGCTTTCGAAGGCGACCAAAGGGCTAAAAACCACATCATCAACCTTGTGCGCCTTTGTCCTGCACTTGAAGCACTTATGAATTGGGAGATTATTGATTTTCTTGTGATTTTCGGTTCAAAGTAATGTTACGTAATGCAAATCCTATGGCTCTGCCCAAAGCCTTAGGACATTTCAATAAGGGCCTGCATGTTTCTTTCCAGTATCAATATTAATAAAATGGCATTTTGAATTCTCCGATAAATTCCTCTTTACTCATCTGCTCGTTTTACTTTTTCTTTTTATCCTTCTTCAATTTCTACTAACGCAGACCTAAATAACTTGTCCTTGAAAATAACAACGTCGGTAACTCATGTCATAACGTTGATCGCCCCATTAATCAAACCAAGGAATATGTTGAAGATAACCGGGAAACTCTTCCAGAGGTAATGATAATAACGGAACAAAAGGATAAAGTGACCCAGCCTCGTGTGGAATTAAACGAAATGATTAACTGGGGCACAGAAGAAGACAAAACGGTGTTAAAACTAACATCACAAACAAAAGGATAGCAAATCAAGAAAGTTCGCTTACAACACCTTGTCTGACATAAGACGCCCCCTGGTGTAACAAATCTGTGATTGTCGAGAAACTTGGTCCGCCGTTACGGTTTTCCTAAAAAAGACCGTCACGGACAGTGGTGAAAGGGCTACGCAAGGACTCCAAGTCGAGCATCATGATCCCTTCCCATACCGCCCAAAAAAAATGGGGCAGTTGCAGCAACAGATGAAGAATATCAGGGATGATGGTGACATTTCACCAGAAATATGGTCTGCCGTTACGGCTTTCCTAAAAAGATCGTCACGGACAGTGGTGAAAGGGCTACGCAAGGACTCCAAGTCAAGCATCATGATCCCTCCCCATACCGCCCAAAAAACAAATGGGGCAGTTGCGACAACAAACAAAGAATATCAGGGATGATGGTGACATTTCACCTTTACATGGAGATCAGACCTCGCTCATACTTCAACAGGGGCAACCCTGTACGATGGGAGTAGTACTTCCATTAAACCTCCCCAAACAAAAGAACGGTTGTCTTATGTCTTATCGAAAAAGAACAAAGAAAATTTAACAAAAGAAAGTCTGTCCTCAACAATTTTAAAGAGACTTGGTGCCCGAGAAAGTCACACCCAAAAGGATTCCCACAGGAGATGGGCCTCGAACTATAAAGGACCTCACGTGGTAAAGAGATCATTCTCTGGAAGAGCCTTAATTCTCACAAAAATGGACGGGGAAGACCTCCCACTCCCGGTGAACTATGCCTAAAAAAAAGAATATAGAAAAATGAGAAAGATGAGCCAAGCAAAAATAAGCTCGCTAGGTCGAAAACCCGGAAAGGCGGCCTAGGCAAAAGTTAGAGCGACCCGGTGGATTGAAAATCCAAAAGGGACAATCCAGGCAAAAATTAGGGTCAAGAAGTTGGACTAAACAAACATTGAGGCAGTCAACACTTCCGAAAGTCGGATGATGAGTGATCAAGGTCGTGAGCATGGGTGGCCAGCACCGTTATTTCAAGGACACCAACTACCGAGAAGCCTGCTTAGTATTTCAGCTTTTCTCTTCTTTCAATGAAATTCCTGACGTAATCTTAAGTCAGTGTGCCTTCTGCACATTTGGCCTCCAATGTCAATATCAAACACTTTCCTTTCTTTTTACTTCCATCTATTTTTGAAATGATGTTTTGTGATAATTGATACTGGAGTTGAGAAACATGTGGCATAATCAAAAGCATTACAATCATTACGAAATTTCCGAGAATCACAGAAGAGATATGGTCTTTCATTAAAAAAAAACCTATAAGGAGGAAAGGAACCGCGAGAATAGAACAATAAATGCGCGATCATCTCAAATGATAAGTCCCAGTCATCCGCAATTGACTTAGCAGTACGAATGCACGTGATAGCCTCATGCCAGAAGTCCTGCGAGTTGAAGGACCAGCAAAAAGAGAAGCCCAAAATGAAAAGCAAAAAAGAGAGACAAAAAAGGCAACCAAAAAAAAAGCCAAAAGAAAAATCATCCACATTCCATCATGCATTCACATATGTTTCATTCATCCCATCAGACACCTACCATTTCACACACCTATATTGCACGCATGCATCATTCATCGCATTTTTAGATAGCTTTTCCCTTGTCAGGTAAATGCATTCATTAGGTATGTGTTAGAGAAGTACGCCATGTGTCAAACCCAGTAGTTTGTTTCCTCAAAGTCAGTGCTCCAAGCACCGGTCTCGTATCACAATTCAGACCCTCGGACCCCAGCAGTCCCTCGCAGCCCCAGCGCTGTCTTAATTTAGACCTCCAATGGTCATTCATTCTAGATCGCACGTCGCGTTATCGAGCAACCGACGGATCATCCGACCCCAGGTCCATCAGTTCAGTTCGACCCAGTATGTCAAAGCAACGACTTCGAACTCTACCCTCAAGATCATTATGTCGCCACTGAGCGCGACGGATCATCCGACCCCAGGTCCTTCAGACTAGCTGTGTCAGCCTAAGACATGGTGGACGTCCTTGGAGGTGAGCAAGTTAGGTCAACGATCTGATCTTGCCCCTCCGGCCGCTCGAAAAAGGCCACCCACGAGCATACCACTTTACTAGTACCATTGCTAGTTTGTGCTCTTTTGGACCCCCAGTGATCCTTCAAAGCCCCAGTGCACCTTCGGACCCCAATTGGTCCTTTAGGGTTTAGGCAACCCCTTGGAGCCTCAGTGCTCCCTTAGAGCCCAAATGCTCTTCCAGAGCCCCAAGGCTCCAGATCCCCAGCGATAATTTCTTTATTGTTCTCGGTTAACACGCCAAGTGTTAATCGTTCCTCTTTTCCCTAACTCACCTTCCCCCTAAGCGAACAAAATTAGAGTCTATTCTATCTTTATTTTTATTTCTACTACGAAAATCTGAAAACCATTCACTTTTTCTAGTAAAACATAAATAAAGAGGGGCAGCTGTAATACCCCAATTTTGTCCGCTCTCTTTCTTATTACGGTCCTTTTTATTTAATTCACGTGTCATAAGTCCCAGGTGACATTACTACGAGAAAAGTTTGCGACTCATTCATTTCGTTTGATTGGATTGAGATACCTTTTCATCTAACTGGGCGCGGGCTTTTGTAATTGGGCTTATCGACGGCTTTTTTGTTTTAATTGGGCCGGATTTTAGCCACTTATTCCAGTTGGGCCTATCTTTAATCATGTGATGTAATAGGCCTGTTTTTTCTAATTGAGCCTCATTTTAACGCATTGTTTGATTGGGCCCGATTTTCGTTCTTGGTTCTGGCCCAACTTCACTTTGTGTCTAATCACTAAACTTTTAATAATAAAAATATAAATCAAAAATCACCAAAAATATTAAATAAAATCAGAATTAATTTACAAATTACAATAATCCAAAAATCTAAAAAATACAAAATAATAACCAAAAATACAAAAAAATAGGAAAAAACGAAAATTACAAAAATGAGAAGAAGACAGCAGCTGGGCCTTCTTGGTTCCTTGCCCACCAAGTCTTCTCAAACCTCCAGCCTAACATCTTGGTCTTGCTGAGCAAGTATCAAACCTGAAATAGGAAAATAAAATCAGGGAGAATCAGAAATTAATTGCCAAAACCCCCACAATTGGCCTATATAAACAAAATAATTCAGACACAGAGGGCAGAGACGAGAGACAGAAGGATACACTGTTTCAGAGCCAAACGATTAGGGTTTTCACATCGAAACCCTAATCGCAAAATACTAAGAATCCAGAAACAGAGGTAGCAGAAGCAGTGGTGGTCAGTCAAACGAGAAGCAGCAGTAGAGCATATAACAGATGAATATCAGAGGCTGGAAAAAAGGTTGGTCACATTTTTAGATTCAAATAAACATGCCCTGAGTCTTTTCTTGCCTTTTAGTTCGAACAGGTGTTAGAACAAATGTAAATCTGAGAACATCCCTAGTTGTAATTTCAAGCATGTTTTTTTGTTATTACAGTAACAAAACTAGGTCAGAAATGGTCACAAACGAATTTGGTTGATAATAGGTATTAAGAACAAACAGAATAATAAGTTTTAGAATTTAGCTGTCATGGAAAACGAAATTATAGAGTAGTTTGGAGTAGATTCAGTTATTTTTTTAAAGAACTTAAGGTTTCTCAAAATTTAGCAAGAGAATCAGTAGCAAAATCAAAGTTACGATTAGAGGTAGAATAGGGAAAAGAGGCAAAACTGAACCTGTCTTGTGAACCCCCACCGTGAATCTTCACCGGCGACGGTCGCCGTCGTCGAAACACCACGGTCTGCCACCAAGCCGTCGCTGCCACCGATCGTCTCATCGGAACCGTCCTTCGTTCAACACCACCGCACGAACCACCTAAAGGAACCAAAAAAAAACATAAAAAAAATAAAGAAAAGGAATCAGATTAGAAGAGAAAGGAGAAAATGTAAACGAAAAAACAAGAGGAACCGAAGCCTCACCCACTAGTTCCGGCCACCGTAGACGGTGGCCGTCCGCTCCAGAACACCGCCATCAGCCCTCCCCAACTGAGCCGTTGCCGTTCCTCTTCCCTTGCGGTCTTTCAAACCGGACAACAACGTAGCCACCGCCACCATCTTCATCCCTCCACCGTCACCAAGCGATGGGACGCCGCAGTCGCCACCGTCTCTTCTCTCCCTCGTATTTTCGTTCTTCCCCTTCGCGTCGTCCTCCTTCATCCTCTCCATCTCCGTTCTTCTTCTTTCCCTCTCTCAGTCTTCGCGGATGCTCTCTCTCTCTCTCCCTCTCCGCAAATCTCGCCCTTCACAAATCCCTCTCTCCCTAAAGTTTCGCAGCTGCGGCGCTGTGGGTGAAGAGAAAGAATCAGGTTACACAAAAACCTAATTTTCCCTTTTATACCCCCTCCCATATTATATTATTTTAATTTTTTTTTATTTCAGTTTGCTAAACACACCCCCTCGTTTCATTACTGTAACCCCCACTGAAAGCCCACGTTCTCGCAGGCCAGTTCACCAAAAACAAACTGGGCTTCCGTTTTTCACACCTCCCCTTTTAATAATACAACCTCCTGCAGTTAATTACACCACCACTTTACTACTGCACCCTCTCTTTTTGTTTTTTATTTAATTTCTTTTACAAAAACTTATAAAAATAAATATATGAATATTCCTTTTTTCAAAATACAAATAGGGGACTAAGTCGACTGTACAGTCGGGTTAGTCTGCTTTTTAGGTCACTAATGAACCGTTACGGATCATGGCCTAAAATCCCTATTTAAAACAAACAATTCCTAAATTAAATAAACACAAACACATTTCCTTCCACAAATCAAAATTTTCAAAATAGGGGATTAAGTCGACTGTACAGTCGGGTTAGTCAGCGTTCTAGGACGAATGAACCGTACGGCTCAGGAATCCTAAAACCCCTATTCCAATAAAGTCAAAACAAACACACTCCAAATCATTTTCCAAATTCCAAAAATTCTATTTTCACAAAGTAGGGGACTAAGCCGGCGGCACCGTCAGGTTAGTCATCGTTTTAGGACAAATGAACTGATCACTCAGGAGTCCTAAGATCCCTATATTAAAAAATACCAACCAACAAACATTTTTCTACCAAGAACTACGTGTGATTTGATTCTCTACCAAGAGATACGTAGGAGCAGATGGGGGCCCACATCTGTCAATTGCACTAATAAAAAACCTTTTTCAGTCTTTTCCTAAATAATCTCTTTCTCAAATACAAATAAAATACCATTTTTCTTCTTTCTTTTAATTCACAATAAAAGGGTAAAAATAAATGTTTTTTTCAAAATTAACTTTCGCTTCTACAACTAATTAGCAGGTAACCTTCCTTAGGAAGGATGTCGTGGGGTGCTAATACCTTCCCCGCGCATAACCGACTCCCGAACCCTTATCTGGTCTCAAGGACCCTTATCCATTCAAAAAGGGATTTTCCAATGTTTGCCCTTATAATTAAACTTTGGTGGCGGCTTCATTTTTGAACCTTCGAGGAATCCTATCCCGGATTTTTCGGTCGCTACAGTCTCGTTTCGAAGTCTTTAGTGGTCACAAGAGTTTAATGTATCAGTTTGATCAGAAAGAACTGAATAGCAGGCAGAGAAGTGTGTTGAGTTTCTGGAGGATTATAAATTCGTGTTGATGTAGCATTCAAGAGAGGCTAGTGTTGTAACTGATGCACTGAGTAGGAAATCCACCCACATGGCCGAGTTTATGATGCATGAGATGGAATTATCAGAGTCTTTTAGAGACTTAATTCTGAATTCAACATCAAGGGGGAACCGTTAGTGTCGAGCCATATGGGGATCTCTAGTTCCCTAAGGGATTCTATTCTCTTAGCACGGGAAATTGATGTGAAGCTACAGTCACGAAAAGTATTGCTAGAATTTACCAAAGATAGTGATGGAGTTATTTGTTTCGACGGTAGGATCTGTGTGCCCGATAATGAAGATATTAAAAAGCAAGTGCTAGAGTAAGCACACCGAGGTTTATATTCTGTATACCCTGAATCCACCAAGATGTACAGAGATGTTAAGCAAATGTATTAGTGGCGAAGTATTAGTCTGTTAACCTCTCCTTTGTGAAAGTTAACAATGAGATAGTATTATGAGATTCCGTTTGACAAGTCGAACATGAATACGAATATGTAAGTGAGGTAACTGCTGACTGTTGTCACGTTGCGAATAGCCACCAAAGGATTAATTGATGGATCTGCTGCAAGGGGCTGAAATTTCCAAAGTGAAGCTTGGCGTGCGGTGTATTAGTTGTGAAAAATTGTTTTTGTGAAAACCCGCATGCTAAAGTTAATTTTGAGAACAACTGAGGTAATTTGCATTACGTTCAAATTTATTTGATGTCCTCACGGTTTATTCCTACGTTTAAGATGAACGTGTTTATACCCTTCGGAGAAATTGTGTTTGTTTTTACCTTTACCGAGGAGTACCAGTTATGGATCTCATTTTCAACATATATTTCTATCAAGCGTCTTGTATTACACCCTTTGATTTAGATTAATCAAAGTTGGGGAGTAAACGAGGATAATTGGAATGAAGCTTCGGAAGTGTTTTCGAACGCGGTGCTCAGCCGATGTAGGCGAAAGAGGAGTTTCTCGTGTTGATTCGTAACAAGAGAGTTCGGACTGTAATCTTAGAAGCGTTCTAGGGTAGTAGTCGAACATACCTAAAGATTGATGTGCCAACTTGGGAAGGTTTCTACACTCATTTCGTTAGTTCGAGATTGTTTTCCAGCAAATTTTGACCTTTCTGAGAATGTCGATTCTCGGTTAGTCAGATGAAAGACTTGACGAAATTTTGAGGACAAAATTCTTTGAAGTTGGGGAGAATGTAAGATCCTCAAAATAATTAGTAGAATTATTTGGGTGTTAACCCAATTAAACCAATTTAGTACTTAACTGGTAAATTTATCGAGTGCTAAAATTATTTATTTGTTGTCATCGGATCGTTAACCGGATAATACAGACCAAGAAAGTTTTGGAATCGAAATAGGAGATTTCGATCAATATGGTAATTTGACCGCGTTACAACTTATATATTAAATAAATATATATATATATATATATATATATATATATATATATATATGTATACGTGTCTGTGTGTGTGAGTGAAGAGAAGAAAGAATTAATTAAAAAGAAAGAAAGAAAGAAGAAAGGAAGCGTACGAGACAGAGGGAGAAACAGAGAGAATGAGAGAAAAGAAAAGAAAAGAGAAAGAAAGGGGTGAGGAAGAAGAAGAGGAAAAAGGGGAAAGTTAGGCTCATCAAAACGACTTCCTTCCAACACAAAAAATGCTCAGCGTTACTTCCTCTTCGATTTGGTACCAAGATCTTCATCATCAACTCACTCTCTCTCACTTTGCCATTTTCGAATTTGAGAGAAAAAAATTGGAGTTTTGATGATTGTAGCTCAAGGGAAAGCTTCGGATGGTGTTTGGGAGCGAACCCAAGGACGAGGGATCGTTGATTGGAAGCTAGTTGGGTGATTTGGGGTTGAAAATCAAATTGAGCATTTTGTGTGAATAGTGCTTCATGAGGAGGAAGATGATGAATAGTGTCCATGGAGGATTTCGAGGAATTTGGTATTTCGGTCGAAAGAGGTTTCGTGATCGAGTGGGAAGCTTTGGAAGCGGAATGGGTGTCGCCGGAGCGGGGAGCGTTCGTGTGGCTATTCGGTGATTTCGATTCGATCGTGGATCACGCGTCAAGGGTGAGTTCTCCTCACGTTTAGGATTTTACGTTTCGAAACAATTGATTAAATGTTTTATCGCTTTCGCTGGACTGGAATATTTCTTGATACTGTCTGATTCGAGTTAGGAATTGATCGGAGCGAGTCTCGGGTTGAGTCGTGTTGAAATGGAATTTTTAGTGATTTAATTTCGGAAGATCTTGAGTCAAAAACCATTATTTTTAAATGTGTCGAATTTTGATGAAAATCGAATGGGTTGAGTCTTTGATTGGATTGGTTGATCGAGTGAGGACGTTGGATATGTTTTTGTACTATTTTGGTGTTAGGACTGGACTGGAACAGGTATCGGAATTGGTCGGAACGACGAAAATACCGAAAACGGGATAAAATGCAATGCTGTCAAAAGCGCACGACCCGTGCGTCCCAGGCGCACGGACCGTGCGTGTCATTCTGCTTCTGTTTTCAAAAATGCAATACAGGGCGCACGACCCGTGCGTATGGGCGCACGAACCGTGCGCTGTGTTCTGCCCAAATTTTCCAAACTTGCCCGAAACGATCCCGATCGATTCCAATCCTCTTTTAATCCTTTCCTAACCCTTCTATAATAATATTAGGCTTTTAATGCCATGATTTTGGGTATGTTTCAAAGGGGTTTTATAAAATACTTTCGAAGTTGAAATTGTTTCGAAAAGCCGAACAATAGTACACGTGTGCGGATATGTTTATTAATAATAAAGCGGACTATGAGTCCTACGTGGTACGGTATAACTGACGCGGAATGATTATTATTTATTCGTCTAAACCGGTCTACGATTCACGATATATATTATATCGATTATAGGAAACGGCCCAATGCGGGTATTGTGTTCAGTTATCGGTCAAACGTAAATGAACTAAATGTTCATATGATTGTAGATAAATATATATATATATATATATATATATATATATATATATATTATATTGAGTTTGGGTGACGACCCATGTTGACATACTAGGCGGGGAAGTCATGAGCCCTTACCCTAGGCTCCGTGCCATTAGGAAACACTATTGGTTATGGGGTTCACCGGGATTACCATGTCTGGGGTCGGTGTTGTGTCAAAGATTAAATAATGCGGTTCATCGGGATTACCATGTCTGGGGTCGGTGCCGTGTTATGTAGTGCGATTCATCGGGATTACCATGTCTGGGGCCGGTGTCGTGCTAGGTTAAATTGCGTGGCCTATAAATTAAACTACAAGAAAGAAAGTTCTATAATACGGTTCACCGGGATTACCATGTCTGGGGTCGGTGCTGTGTTAAGGACTAAATAATGCGGTTCATCGGGATTACCATGTCTGGGGTCGGTGCCGTGTTATGTAGTGCGATTCATCGGGATTACCATGTCTGGGGCCGGTGTCGTGCTAGGTTAAATTGCGGGGTTTATAAATTAAACTCCGAGATAAAAGATTTCATAATTGGACCGAGAGTGTTAGTAGGGGTCTCGGTAGAACTCACTGAGATTGTATCTCACTGTTTAAATGTTGTTGTTTTACAGATAAACAGGGAATGTGGAGATCCAAGAGGCACGAGTAGGTGGTACTCGGATGGTTGCTGAAGACTTAGCTTTATGCTTAAGTGTATATCTTTCCTTGTTATCTGTGTATCGAGACATTTTGTCTTTAGCGTTATGTATTTATTTCCGCTTTCTTGTAAGATATTGAACACTGTGTTTCATTGATTGTTTATGGTCTTATTTATGTTTAAGACTGTTCTGTTGTTATCCAGTGAAAATTTTATAGTGGTGTTCAGTATTTAAACAGGAAATATATCTCTGATGATTTAGGTTTGGCACACTTGGGTATTTTTACTCGATAAAAATGCCGGGGTGTTACAGTTCCTGTTTGGATTAAAGCCTATTTTAAAGAAAGGACTACAGTGCATGTTTGAATTATAGCTTATTTTACAGTGCCAGTTTGGATTATAGTTTTGTGCTATTCTTTTGACTAAAGAAATAAACTTAAACATACATAAAAAAAAGACATCAAAATAGATAGCTAATTATTAGAATGTTGTTTAGGCCTAACTCAACCCCACAAAACCGACTTGTAAGGTGAGGGTTGCCTCTTCACTAGTCTATGTGGGACTTGGAATTTCTCCCAATACACCCCCTCACGCGCAACACTATTGGGCTTGAAGCGTGTTTAATGGTAGGTGGCCCGATGGATCTAGGATATGCTCTGATACCATATTAGAATGTGGTTTAGGCTTAACTCAACCCCACAAAACCGGCTTGTAAGGTGAGGGTTGCCTCTTCACTAGTCTATGTGGGACTTGGAATTTCTCCCAATACTAATACAGTCCAATCATGTGGTCAATGCACCTTTGTGTTTGGTTAATGAATAGCCCAAAATGTCTCAACTCATTAACCATCAACTCGAATTGAAGTTTCAAACATACATGTAATCATGTAGTTGATAAGTATTGACTATTGACCACATATTTTGAAGTCAAATTTGAGATTCAGAAATCGTTTCTCATTGAATAACATAATTTCTAGAAATAATAATAGGATACAGAACAGATACATTTGCGGCATTAAAAATGGAAATTGAAATAACCTGCATACTCGAAGAGGAAGTGGCCTTTAGGAATGAACTGATCAGCAAACAAACTCCAACCTTTCCTCTCATCCTTCACAATCTTCACCTCAACCGCAACCCCCTTCCTGCTCAACCGATTACCACACTCCAACCCACAAAAGCAACCCGGTCCACACTCGCGGGCCACATCATCAAGCCCAAACACGGACACCGATCATCTTCAGAGGGTTTTTTTTTTTACCCCAATCACGTAACAATCTACCCATCGACCCTGCGAAAAGACGCAATTACACTTCACAAAATTTAAAAAATCCGAACGTATCCTGATTTCAATTTTTTTTTGGAAATCGGATTTATGTATCTGTGAGGTAAATCCGATTTCCAAATCGGATTAATGTATATGTGAGGTAAATCCGATTTTCACTAAAAATTTTAAAAATTTAAAAGCGGATTTATTTAAGATGGGGTAAATCCGCTTTTAAAAATAACAAAGCGGATTTACCTTAAGTGGGGGTAAATCCGATTTTGTTATTTTTAAAAGCGGATTTACCTTATATGGGGGTATATCCACTTTTAAATAACAAAAGCGGATTTACCTTATGTGGGGGCAAATCTGCTTTGTTAACCTAATTAATAAATAAATCTGGATTTACCTAATTAATAAATAAATAAATCAGTTAAAAAATTAGATACGAATTTCGACCGTCTTTTAGTTCTGTTTAGTGTGTAGTTCGTTAACACGTGACGATGTTGTACGTCGAGCGAATAATTTAGGCTAAAAAACCGGTTCTCGGGCAATCTGCTCAAATTGTAATGAAACCACAGCCATTAAATCCGAAAAAAAAAATCAACGATCAAGACTTCTCAAGAAGAAACTTCTTTCAGGATAGGGGACCACAGAATCCCAAATTCCATCGTTTACTATTTTTTATTAATTTTTTTAATTTTTCATAATTTCCAAAAAATCTAAAAAAATTTGCATAAACTTATTTTGGTTTTATTAGATTTTTAGTGGTGTTTTGATAATTTTTGGATTAGTTTTGACTCTTTAACAGATTTTTAGTAGTATTTTTATAGCCTTTTTTAAAAAATTAAATAAAAAACAATTATCTTTAATAACAAAATCGGATTTACCTTAGGTGGGGTAAATCCAAATTCCATTTTTTAGGGAAATCGGATTTATCTACCCACTAGGTAAATTCGATTTGAAAAATAACAAAGCGGATGTACCCCCATCTGAGGTAAATCCGCTTTGTAGTTTTTAAAGTCGGATTTACCTTAAATGGGGGTAAATCCGAGCGAATTTTAGTTGGGCAGGGGTATTTTCGGGATTACGGTATTGGGTGGGGGTAGATGGGAGTTGATGGGGGTATAAAAAAAACCCTCATCACAGACCTCCCGGCATTCACAGCCCAACACAGCCCGGCCCAACTCATCCACAAGTCCCACTGATTCAGCATCCCGAAACTGAGTCGTGTTATCGGAAATACCCGAAGAGCCCCAGGGTTGGCGAGAGGGAGGGTGTAAAATGAGAAAAGGGGTGTAAAGGAAGTAAGCGTAAGGGTGCTTATCGGGTGTTGTGTTGACGAAACGGATTGAAGAATTCTCGAAAGTTCTAGAAGCGTCGGAAGAGCGACGGAGGGTGATGACGTGGGAGAGTTTGTTGAGAAATTTGCAGGTTATGGAAACGTTGGCGAGTTCTTGTGGTGTTAGCCATGGTAGGATTAGCTCTCCGCATTGAACCAGGAGAGATTCTTTCGGGTTGTGAATCTTGCTCCGAACATCTTCTTCGGCCATTTGCGGTTGTCGTAGAAAATTGAGAGCTCAAAGAGGATTTGGTGCTATGGAACAGAACACATCCAGAGTCGTCCGATGATGAGTCATATCAATATTCTTTTTTTTTACAAACATATCAATATCCTTTCGTCCTCTATATTTATTCAAAATTTCAGTTCGTTCATTTATGTTTTTTATTCTTACTTTAATTTTTGTTGGTTCAAATTCATAACAAAGTAATCGTTTTTTAACTTGGGTGGTTTTAGAGTGAGGGAGTAAATCAAATCCTTCAGAACCACTAAAATTAACTATAGGATATTTTGGCCTTAACTAACTCAATTCAAAGAAATAACAACTTTGTTACAAAGCTAATAAAATGATTACTTTGTTACAAATTTTAAACATAAAAGACTAAAATGAGAAGAAAAAACATCAAAAACCAAACCAAATTTTTGGATAAACATAATGGACCAAAAGTATATTTCTTATATGTATATGGGATGTATCGGGTGAGACGAGTAAATGATGACCATATAAATATACATAAGTGGTTGGTTATGAATAGAAGTTATTATAGAAGTTAGGCAAAAATGCACCCAGCAGAGTCCTTTAGGTTATTTTATTGTAACGAATTGGTCATTTAAGTTTTATTTTTGTACCACTTAGATCCAAAGGAGGCCGCCCTTGTCAGAAGAAGGGCCGCATCATACTCAGTCATTGAGGGGACCCTGTTCCGACATGGCTTCTCAGCACCCCTGCTCAAATGCATCGAGGGAGAGGAGGTCGAGTACGTTCTCACAGAGATTCGCGAGGGAATTTGTGGACACCACCTAGGTGCTCGAGCCCTAGCCAAGAAGGCACTCAGGTCGGGATACTACTGGGCCACCATGTCTTGGTGGGGGATCGACCTCTTGGGACCGTTCCCTTTGGCGCCAGGCGGAGTTAAATATCTGATTGTAGCGGTCAACTACTTCACCAAATGGATAGAGGCTGAGCCACTCGCAACCATCATTGCCGAGACCTGCATCAGGTTCTTTAAGAAAAGCCTCATGGTTTTTTCGGCATCCCCGAGGTCGTCGTCACTGACAACGGGACGCAGTTCGCAAACAAAGGGTTCTGAGGGCTCATTAAAGACCTCAGCATCAAGCACCACTTCACCTCGGTCGAGCACCCACAGACCAATGGGAAGGCTGAGGCCGCTAACCGATTCATCCTGCGAGGTTTGAAGAAAAGACTAGACGACCCCAAGGGCGCCTAGGTAGAAGAGCTCCCCTACGTACTCTGGGCATACCGGACCACACCACACTCAGCCACTGGCGAAACACCCTTCAGGCTCACGTATGGGACCAAGGCCGTCATCCCGGTAGAAGTCGGCGAACTGACTTGGAGGACCCTACACCCCCTAAGCAAAGAAAAGAACGAGCAAGCAATCTGGCAGGAGCTCGACCTCGCTCAGGAAGTCTGAGACCACGCCGCCATGGCGGAAACCGTGGTCAAACGAAGGATTGCCAAGCGTTTTAATGCTATGGTCGTCCCTCGCGATCTCAATGTCGGAGATCTTGTATTAAGACGAGCCGACGTCGGAGGGAAAAACACATCTTAAGGGAAACTGGCCCCTAATTGGGAAGGCCCCTACCGGGTCACAGCTAAAACCGGAACGGGCGCCTACCACCTCGAGACGTTGGAGAAGAAGCCGATTCCACGGACCTAGAATAGAATAAAGCTTAGGCGATATTATTGTTGATATGTTACAACTAATTGATCACTTGATGTACTAAGATCGAACCTATGAGTCCATTGAAGTGGAATGAAATAAGACTCCTTAGAAATAAAAAGTGTTCCCCAATACTGCCCACCAGAGGCCAGCCGAGGCCCAGCCAAGCTACGCCTCGCTTTCGCTCCGAACAACAGATGATTTAGACCGAAGCGAAACAACAAGGGTCGCGGGACCGACTCCTTCGAACTTCCCCGATCTGGGCCCAACCCAAGCTGATCACTTGGGTGGCGGACTAGGGCAAGAGGGAAGGGTCACTCCCAACGCCAGGTTGAACACAACTTTGCAATCCCCTTTGGTCCGAGTTCGATCAAGCGCTCCGCCCTTGGTAAACTGACTAAAAGCGGATACTTGCTCGCTTACGACATCGCATCTAAAGCGACTTCGCAATCCGCTTTGGTCCGAGTTCGACCAAGTGCTCCACCCTTGGTGAATTGACTCAAAGCGGATATTCGCTCGCTGTTGTGCGAAAACAATATGTGCAAGTATACACGGTCGTAACAAATAATATAGTAAAAAGGTAAGAGATCGTACCCCAGTGATTGACATTAATAATTAGAATGCAAATTAATGAAAGAGCAAAATAAAATAACAAGTTTGTGGAACCAATGTTATCAACAACAAAATTTAAATAAGCAAATAAAGATGGAGTAGAAATTCAGATTAAAAGATAGTTGGAATGCCTTTCACTAAGTAAATCATTTAAAACAATTCAATGTAATGTCTGACGCTATAGCACTGAGTGCTTCCACCAAGGGAACATTGATGTGGAGTTGTTTCAGCACATCCAAGAATTTACCAAATTGTTTATTCTCATGAGCCAGCTTCAACCTTTGTGGAAAAGGAGGAGGAGGGTATTCTGGAACAAGCTCAGGTGATGGAGCAGGTGCAGCTTCAGATGCTACAGCATCGGGTGTTATAGCATCACAAGTATTTTTTTCTTTTTCAATCTTATTATTTTATTATTTTGCTTTTCTACCATCACCTGTTACAATAGATGGCCCTGTCAAATCATTCCCATTCCTCAATGAAATAGCTTTGACATGCTCCTTCACGTGGGTTTGTGAAGTTGAAGCTTCTCTAGTGGATGGTAATGATCCACATGGTCTTTGGTAAAGAGCTGTAGCTACCTGTCCAACTTGATTTTCCAAATTCTTGATAGAGGCATTATGAGTTTGAATTACAGTTTTTGTATCATTCATAAAGTCGTCTGTTTTACCCATAAATGCTTTCGATAGGGTTTCCATGGAGTTATCCATTACTGGTGCAGGTGGTCTTTGAACATGTTGAGAAGAGAATTCTGGTGGTGTGGTAGGTGATGCACACTACAACAGATTTGAGGATGGGCAGCACTTTTTTTTAGCCAAGGGTAGCGCTTTTGAGCGCTGCTAAACTTGGCGCTGCTGATTCCACTCCCACAATGGGTGGCGCTTAAAAAGCGCTGCTCATTGATAGCCATGGGGAGCGCTCCTGGGAAAAGCGCTGCCCATCGCCCTATTTTGGGCATAGGTAGCGCTTTTCAGCATAAGTGCTGCTCATGGGTAACACAATGGGTAGCGCTTACAACCAAAAGCACTGCCCATTGTATAATTTTTTTTTTAATTTTTTCTGATTTTGTTTATTTTCCTTTTTTCCGTTTTTGTTTATTTTCCTTTTTTCTGTTTTTTTAATTAAACATAATGTACTTTCTGCATCCTTGTGTGCTTTCTGCATCATTGCTTTCTTCCTTGTGATATTTAATTAAACAATATGTTTACCCTAAGTGATATATTTTTCCTTGTGTGCCTTCTGCATCCTTGCTTTCTTTGAGTGCCTTGTATCTTCAACAAGTGGTTGAAGGATCTCGCAAAGAAAGAAACCAAGTGTTAGTAGATTTTCAGTGACTGAAACAGAAAAATAAGAGAGAAAATAGGGAGAGGGTGTAAAGAAATTACATCTGTGGTCTTAAGAAGAAGATCCACAATAGGGAGAGGGTGTAAAGAAATTACCTCAGTAAAGAAATAACATCAACAAAAACGAAGTTAAAACACAAGTGTTTGGATTTGGGGTTAAAGAAATAACATCAACAAGTGTTTAAAGAAATAACATCAACAAAAACGAATAAATAACATCAACAAGTGTTTAAAGAAATAACATCAACAAACCTGAAGTGAGGTGAAGGAAGCTGCTGAAATGGAAGTAGATGGAGGCGTAAGGGTTTCTGGTTCGCAACTCTTCATTTTGAGAGTGAGTGAGAGGAATTAGATTTTTATTTCTCGTTCGCAAAAATAGGTAGTGCTTTTTAAAAAGCGCTGCCCATCGCCCCAGCTCGTTCTCCTATAGGCAACGCTTCCTAAAAAGCCCTACCCATTGCCCCAACGCATTTTAACCAAAAGCAGCGCTTACAGCAGGAGCGCTGCCCATTCCCTGCGTGTTTTAAGAAAATGTAGCACTTACATCAAGAGCGCTGCCCAATAGGGCGCCCTTTTTCTCAACATCTGGCGTAGTGGCAGCTACTGATGCAGTAGCAAAATTGTTGCTCCATTTGAAATTTGGGTGATCTTCCCAGCCAGAATTGTAGGTACTTGAGATGGGGTTGCTAGGACATTCTTCATACACATGCTCTCCTTCCACAATATACACAACTAGTTGTTCCTGGAGGGGTTTGCTTAATGGCAGATGTTGTAACTTTTGGTGTGGCAGCAGCAGGTGCTGCCGTTGATGCTGTAGCACTAGGAGTGCTGAGATTTTTGAGCCTGTTGGTGAGAGATGCTATTTGAGCAGATAGAACTGTTACTTCACTGATTTCATGTACCCCAGCTATTTTGTTTTGAGCACTGACCCTTTTTGTGGGGCACTGGTAGCTGTTGGTTGCAATATTCTCTATAAGCTCACAAACTTCATTATAGGATAAATTCAATAACATCCCACCAGATGAGGCATCAAGCATGAGTCTGGTTTGTGGTTCTAACCCATTATAAAATGTTTCCATTTGAACAATGACAGGAATTCCATGGTGAGGACACTTTCTCAGCAGTTCTTTATACCTTTCCCATGCTTCAAACAATGATTCAAATTCTTTTTGTCTAAAAGAGGTAATTTCATTTCTCATCCTGCCATTTTTAATAGGTGGAAAATATTTTGTCAAAATTTTTTCAGCCATTTCATTCCAAGTGTGGATAGAGTTGGGTTCCAATGAAATAAGCCAAGCCTTAGCTCTATCCTTCAAGGAATATGGAAAAAGTTTGAGTCTAAAAGCATCTTCTGAAACTCCGGGTATGAGAAAATTACTACAAACCTCTAGAAATTGTTTTAAATGTAAATGTGGGTCCTCAGTAGGTGCACCACTAAATTGACCAATTGTTTGAAGCATTTGAAACATCATATGTTTAAACTCAAAATGGTTTGTATTGAGCTCAGGCCTTACTATGCTAGTTTGCATAGTTTGAGGGTTATAATCCCTCGTAGGTCTGTCTCTATCATTGGCCATACCTATGGTTGATAGATTGATGAATTGCTGTCTATACCAGTTTGCTGGATCATTTGAGTACCAGAAAAGCCAGTGATTGGACCTCTACCACCTCTACCAGAACCATATTCAGACATTGTAGCAGCTCTGCTAAGTCTTCTAAAGCCTTGTTGATTTTGAATTGTTCGCAACCTCCTTTCTATTTCGGGATCCAATTGAAATTCTGGTGAATTGAACTTGGGCTGATGCTATAGCACCTAAATGCTCTATCAACAAAGAAAAAAACACCAGCGTAAAAAATACCACTAATTTGCTAAATAATTAAACAGCAAAATTAAACTAACAATCTCCGGCGACGGCGCCAAAAACTTGTTGTGCGAAAACAAGGCAACAAGTAATATATTGAAAAAGTAAGAGATCGTACCCACAGGGATTGACGTTAATTTTAGAGTTTAGTTAGAATGCAAATTAATGAAAGAGAAAAATAAAATAGCAAGTTTGTGGAACCAATGTTGTCAACAACTTAAATAAGCAAATAAGGATGGAGTAGAAATTTAGATTAAAAGTTAGTTGGAATGCCTTTCACTAAGTAAATCATTTAAAACAATTCAATGTAATGTCTGGCGCTATAGCACTGAGTGCTATAGCAAATGATACGTACCTTTCGGTTACTAACGTCAGGGTTTCGTTACAAGGGCTTATGTCTAAGCTCTAAATAAGTTCACCACTGTATATTAAGCTCCCACAGTATTGACCCTATGAACTATGTTCTCCTATGTCTAGGTTTAAGCATGGGTTGTTTTAAGTGTCCTTAAAACAACCACTTACTCATATTAATCCTTGAGTTCAAATTGTAAACCATTTCTGAATTTACAAATGTACTTATAATTAGTTGATCAGTTCTAAAATAACTTTCAAAGAAATTTCACCAAAGATTAAAATGCAAACATCAAAACATTACATTAGAACTACTAAAAAGTCATTACAAAGCTACAAGCATCCCAACCACAAAAGGCTTAGGTCATGATGGGCATAAACAAGGAAATACAAACTATGATGCATGTTCATATAACTCAAAATGCAAAAGAAGGAAAATAGCATAGAAGTTACACTACTCAAACTCCTTTGCATAAATCTGTCCAGTGATGTTATAGCATTGCTTCGCAGCATTGAAGTGCAGAATTTTCACTTTGTGTTTTGTGAAGAAAGCTTCCACGAAAATGGAGAGGAGAATGTGTCAAAAAACCCTCCAACTGAACCAGCAAGTATGAAGTGTGTTGGAGAAGAAACTTTTGCAAAAGATAAAGCCAACTTGCTCAAAAGGGTGATTTGACAAGCCACCAACCAAAAGTAGCATCCATATGTGTCATACCCCAATTTTGTCCGGCTTAGGTCAAAACCCTAATTTTCCAAAAAAAATAAATAAATTGAAGAGCGAAGAGCCTTATGCACTGCATTTCGGATCCTAGAAGGCATTCCAAGGTTCTTGAAATCAGTTTTAGGGTTGGAACGCATTTTTCGGGCAAATTAGGGTTTTAGAGTCAAAAAGGGTATTTTGGTCAATTATAACGGTTTTTTTTCAAAAAGGCTCAAAAAATATGTATAATTAAAAATAGAAATCTGAAGTCAAAATAACAAAATAATATTGGATGCTTATTGTATTTTTAGAATTAGGGCTAATTCCTTTTTAGGTGCTTTTTGCTTTTATCCATTTTTGGCTAAAGTAAGCACCAATTTTACAAGCAAACAACCTCCCTCACTCCACCCTCATGCTCCACACCATTCATCACATCAGCCCACATCAAGCCTTTCATCATTTCTTTGACAAGCACACATTTGAGTCCAATAACATTCAATACACAACATATTTTTTACCTTCCTTCTCTCTACACCACTAAATACACACTAATTTCTTTACTTCCCTCTCACAACCTTAAAACCCATTAGATCTTTGGCCTCTCATTTTTGGACACCCTAACACACCAAAAACCTCCCCTTTTCTCTCCCAAAACCGTGGCCTCCCCACTCCCTTCCTTCATCCATTTTTGATTTCCTCTTCACCCAAACACCACCATCTCACTTCATTCTCATCCCTCTTTCACATATCTTCTCCATTTTCCATTCAAGATCAAACATCATCATCAAGGAAGGTTTTCATCAAGATTTTTGGGTTGGAGTTGAAGTTCCTTGGAGGTTCTTGTTGATTTGGTTTCTATTTTCTTCATCTCATTGCATTTTCTAGCTTGGATTTGAGGTAAAAACTTTCAAACCCTTGCATCATCTTCAACCTTTTTGCATTAAAACCCATTTTCCTCTTCACTTTGCATTTCACATATCATCATCATTTTGTTTAAAATGTAGCTTGTTGTTGTTGGTGAGAGGAGCCTTAAACACTATTGACAAGCACTTAGGGAGGCTTGGGTGTTTAAGGTGCCTCTCACTCTTGAATAAGTTGACTCATGTTGTTTTGTGTTGATTTTTTGCATTTGTTGTGAAATAAAATTGTTGTTTCATGTGTTGTTTGGTTCGCATATCCTATTAAAGTTAGCTTTAATTTGATTTTGTTGTTTCTCTTTGCTTGATGGGGCTTAATCATGTTGTAGATATTTGATTTTAGTGTTTTCATGCTTAGATACTTTGTTTAGGTTGCAAATTTCTTTTCTCACATAGATTTCGCAAAAAGTAAAGAGTTTGAGAATAAATGCTGATTTGAGGTTTTAGTGTTTAAATTATGTGATTAATTGTTCCTAAATCTTGTTAGTATCTTTTGCTTGCTTGATTTTGGGAGTTTGATAAATAAATTTATGGTTTGACTATGTATTGGTTTCGCAAGTCATGAAGAATAAATAGAGTTTTTTATATGTTTGCTTATTGTCTCAAGTTGATGATAGGCAATATGATTCTCACTTGTGCCTAGTGCACCTTGCTTAAAGTGATGAGGATTGTTCTATATGATTCAACCCTTTTAGTTTATATGTTGTTTTTTTTGATGATTGGCAAGGTGATTCACACTTGTGCACTTATGCACTTAATCTTAAGTGTGAGGATTGACCAAAGTGATTCAACATTCTTTGATACTTTGGTTGCTAAATAATTTGCTTGCTTATGCTTGCCTATGATCATGATTGAGGCAACTCTTTTCCTTAAGCTAACAATTTCATTGTCCACTCTCATATAAGAATATCATCAACACTTAGATAGGCCCATTCCTCACATTGCATCTTCCACTAGATGTGCATTTAGATTCCCTTGCGTTTTGTAGAAATATTTGAGTATGGTTCTCGCCTAGCATCTTCCACTAGATGTGCATTTAGGTTCAATCTTGCCCACTATTGTATTTTTGCTTAATGCCCAATCCAAGTTTCTTCTTTGCCTATTTATGTGTTGTGGTCTAACATGTGTAGTCTAAGCTAATATTTGCTCAAGAATTCAAGTGAGATTGTTGCTTGCCTAAGGATTCGATTTGCATTCATTACTTTCTTTCCTAAATAGTTTAGCATGAAAATGGCGACTAGTGATAATCACCCATAACCTTTGTTAGTTTGGTTGTCCTAAGAGCCTAAATTTCAAAAACAAAAAGATGTTTTCATATGCATAAGCTACTAGTGATAATCACCCATAACCCTTGTTAGTTTGATTATCATGAATGCTTTCAATTTCAAAAGATACTTTCCTAAGCATCAAAAGTCAAGGCAAGTTTTAGTAATGATCACCCATAACCTTTGTTAGTTTGATCATTATGAACGCCCTTCACTTTTCAAAACCAAAGCAAAAAGACTTTCATTTTCAAGGCTCCTTAGAACTACGTCGCTTTGATTCCCATTCGGGATACGTAGGAGCGAGTCGCATTCTCGTCAAGCGCCATCATAAAAAGTTTAGCATTTACATAACAAAAAGAAAAGAGTTATTTTCATAACAAAAAAAAGAATCACTTTTGCAAACCAAGATTATTTTCAGAACGAGAACCTTTTCCATTCTAAAAACGTTTTCAACCCATCATCGCTAGTGGCTAATCAGAACCTTTGTTCGTCTAGCCATTGGTGGCGATGTCTTTTCCCCAAAAGAACAACAAGCGATGATCACCCATAACTATTGTTAGTTTGATCATTCGTGCCAATCAATCTCTTTCGAAAACCCCTTTCTAAAGAACAAATAAAAACGAGTCGCTACTAATAGTCAATCAGAGCCTTTGTTCGTCTGACTGGCGGTAGTAACTCTCATTTTCAAGAGTACTTAGCGGTGATTACCCATAACCTTGGTTAGTTTAATCATTCACTAAATGCTCGTCCTATTTCGAAAACTCACTAAAAAGATAAAAGACAAAAACCTTTTCAGGACAAAGAAGAACTACGTAGCTTTGAGTTCTCCATCGCACCGGGAGATACGTAGGAGCGGGCCATGTCCCGTCAAGCGTTTTTTTTCTAAAAACCCATTCTTCCCCCTTTTCTTTTTCATGATAAATAAAGATTTTCATTAAGAATTTTTCAATAAGAAGTAGAGAGGCAAAATTAAGTATTTTCAAGTCAACACACTAAAACCACACATTTAATTAAAGGTTCCCTCTCAGTAGAGAGGACGTGTGGGGTGCTAACACCTTCCCTGCGCGTAACCGACCCCCGAACCCTATTCTCTAGTTTCGCAAGACCAATCGCTTTCCAAAAAAGGTTTTCCTAATATTTTCCTTAATAAATATTGGTGGCGGCTTCATTGTCGTAGGAAAAGTTGTGAACGAGGAAGGTTCTCCCTCGGGGACTTTTTCGGGCGCAACAGCTGGCGACTTCACTGGGGACTAAAAAACATTTTTTCAAAAGAGGGTCAAGCCTAATTAATTAAGTGTGTGGTTTGTGTGATTGATTTGAACATCCTGTTTTGCCTCTATTCTTCTTCTTTTTCATAAGCATGTTGCATCCATATGCATTCTTCTTCTATGCTTGCTTTTGTTTAAAATAATAGATAGTTACTTCTTTGCTTATATGCCTAGTTCCCTCATGCATTTCCCCAATCAAATCATGTCCCCTTTTTCTCAGCTCCCTTTCTGAGGTAAGTAATGTGTTTGTTGTTAGTACCCTAGGCTAGTTGTATTTGAATGATATTGAACCCTAGGATAGACGACATGCTATTG
Organism: Astragalus membranaceus; assembly: GCA_039519185.1. Lineage (NCBI taxonomy): Eukaryota > Viridiplantae > Streptophyta > Magnoliopsida > Fabales > Fabaceae > Astragalus > Astragalus membranaceus. The sequence continues at coordinate 34,591,388 of CM076852.1, read as the reverse complement.
TCTGGACTGTCTGGATTTTCATTTGCAGGTGGGGTAGTTTTGAGGAAATGCCCTTCGCACACACACACTTGTACCTTGAGGCTATATGATTAGAGAAAGAGACCATAACCCAGGTCTATTAGGATACCATAAGATGAGTGGATTCGAGTAGTGGGAGCCCATCAGGACCTTTGCCCGTTTGGCTACTCGCGAAAGTTTCAATCAGAGTTGTGCTATTTTATGATGCTTCGTATCTAGCAGTTTGCTGCATTTACGGGGATTTTCATGAGAGGGACTGTGGCTCTGATGGCCTTTGTGAGGGTGTGAATAGAGCTACATGAGAAGATTATCCCTAAAGTGCCTTAGATCATAGGTTCTACCCCTTTTAGGTCACAAGGGCTTCCCAAATTGTGTGCTGCATTGTTGCATTTCGTCCAGTTAATTTTTTCCCTCAAAGATTTTCAAAAATAAAAAAGAGATATGATTTTCCCTTAAACACCTATATGAGGTGGCATATAGTGTGAAAGTTTTCTAAATTCCGCCTGTGAATACCCTCCTTATGCAGAAACCTCAAAAAAAAGAAGTATCTTGCATCCGGCATCATTGCATCATTGCGTCTTTTGCATTAAATAAAGTTCCAATTTTGAAAAAAATTATTCATCTTGCATTTCATTTCATTGCATAAAAATGAAAAAACAATTACCATCTTCATAGCTTAAGCATTTCGTTTATAATCAAAAAAGAGGAAAAAGCTCCTCGCCAAATTCAGCCAAAACATGGCATTCATGCATAAGCATTATTTCAAAAAAAAAAGACCAAGTAGAACTACGCAAGCTTTGATTCCTCATTACAATGGGGATACGTAGGAGCGGGCCATGTCCCGTCAAGCGTTTTTTTTCTAAAAACCCATTCTTCCCCCTTTTCTTTTTCATGATAAATAAAGATTTTCATTAAGAATTTTTCAATAAGAAGTAGAGAGGCAAAATTAAGTATTTTCAAGTCAACACACTAAAACCACACATTTAATTAAAGGTTCCCTCTCAGTAGAGAGGACGTGTGGGGTGCTAACACCTTCCCTGCGCGTAACCGACCCCCGAACCCTATTCTCTAGTTTCGCAAGACCAATCGCTTTCCAAAAAAGGTTTTCCTAATATTTTCCTTAATAAATATTTGTGGCGGCTTCATTGTCTTAGGAAAAGTTGTGAACGAGGAAGGTTCTCCCTCGGGGACTTTTTCGGGCGCAACAATATGCAAGTGGACAAATGTCCCTATAAAGTCTTTTGGTTGGTGACTTCAGCAGCTAAAATGTCCCTTAAATATGGGCTGAAATGACATAAAGTCTGAGCTCCAAAATTGTGCTTTTTTTCTTTTCTCTCTCTTGCTGACGCATGACGCAATGCTATAGCGTCTGATGCTGTAGCATTAAAAATAGCAAGAGGGCACCACAAGTGCCAATTTATCACATATCAGTTCCTAACCCTTATTAACACTTTTTAACACATATTTACATATTTAACAACATAATTACTTAAGAACTCACATTAATTTAAGCTTAAAGAATATAAATAACTCTTATAAATAAGAGTTATCACTCACTCACGACATCACGTCTAAAGCGACGTCACCATCTCCTTGTTGCCCAAGTTTCGACCAAGCGCTCTACCCTTGGTGAACTGGCTCAAAGCGGATATTCACTCGCTTAAGACCTCGGGTCTAACGCGAACCCTAATACCATTCGACCCGAGTACGAGTTGCCAACTCAGGCGCCATCCGAAGCACAGAACTCCCATCACTCTGCTCACCACCAACGTCCTAACCCTAAGATCGAAACATTACCGACACTTAAGCCGAGGCCGCACTACCGTGACCGACCTCGACTTGGGGGGAAACTGTTCCGGATTGGGCCAAGTGGCCCAATCCATTCAAAGAGCGACCCAATCCAGTGCTGGATCTGGCCCAACGTCAACTAGCAGTGGCGACACCGAGATCAACGACCAGGATCGACGCGGACCTATCCAACGACCCAGGCTCAACCTAGGCGAGGAACACCCCATCTCCGCCTCTATAAATATGGGGCCACCCTCCAAAATCAAGTGCACTCTCTCATAAGTACCTCTCCACCATTTCTGTTTGCTGACTTTGGCATCAGAGTGTCTGCAGGTTTCAACCCCACCGAGCTCCAACCTCGGGGGAAGACTGCTCCAAGCGAATCCATCCGACCTCAGTCATGGGGAGCCCGACTTCAACTAACACCTCTACCAACTGCAACCTCGGATTCCGATCCCGATAGAAAGGTACAGAACAGGTAGCTATTTTCCCCAAGATTATGGTCAATGTGTATACCAAAAGAGAATATGTATGGGAAATGAGTAGATCTCAGATCGTTAGTTTTTGCTCGTTGGAGATGTTTGTGGCTGGAAAATGGTGCTGGAAAAGGTTGAAATTAGCGGTTCTTGAGGAAGAAGATGGACAAAAATAATTTTTTTTATTTTTAATAAAAAATATTTAAATATAATGACTCATCACCTAGTGGCACATGTATCTGACGATGTTATAGCCATGTCACCTCAACTAATAAAAATAATAATATATAACAATTTATAGTACTATGATTTTGACTTATTTGTATTAGGGGTTACCGACAAACCGCCCGAAACCGGCAAAACCTGCAAGCGTTAGACTGTAAACGGATGGAGGGTGTCGATTTATCGGTTTTCGGTTTGAATATTCGGTTCCAGTTGGATTTCAATGGTCGGCGTCGGATGTGGGTGACCCACATCCCACCGAAACTCATGTATTTTGATAAAGAGAGCTCTCTGTTGGGAAGAAATAGCACACACACACTCTCTCTTTCTCTCTCTGTAGCTATCTCTATGAGAGCTCACCTTCATAGCCATGACTGATCCTACACACTATTAAAGTATTGAGAAATCTCCACAATTAGATTTGATATATGACTGCTAGGATCGGTGACATGGCAAATAGAATGAATGGCTAGGATGATTTTCTGTTTCTTTCTACATTAAAATATATTAAAATTGTAATATCTCTCTTTTATTGCTTTGACTATTTCCAAGGAGAGTCATTCTTTACCTTTTACATTTTAAAAATTGTACTAATTCATTGAATAAGGTACAACAATTATTAAGTTTTAATTAAAATTTATTTTTTTATTCAAGAAGAAGAAACGCAAAAGTCTTCTTCCCTCTCGACTTGTTCATGTAATGCAGAAGCCTTTTCTCCCTTCCTTCCACTTCTTCCTTCTGTCACGGCGTTCTTCCTTTTGGAACCGCGACCCGCCTAAACCGCCTCTGAAAACGGTCAGAAGTGGATGCTATATCTCCTCCTCGATTTTCAAACAGATGACCCTCCGACGGCCCGAATCCGGCCATAACCGACCGGTGTCCACCCCTATTAGGGGTTACGTTGTTCAGGATTGTTTATCCCTATTTTCCCCTTCCTAGTAGGTAGCAGCGCAATGCAGTGTATTGTATCTGCAAGCCCTTGCAGAAAAATCTGTTTTGGGCCCACATTGTTAGTTGTATTCTGACAGTTTCAAAGTTTATGTTTTCTCTAGTTACAGATTTAGTTGTATTCTTACTAACCAAAATATATATTTCCTCTATTTAAGCTTTAGTTAGCACTATGGTTAAACAATTGGTTGTGTATGGGTCATCAATTATGATAAAACAAAAGCTGTAAAGGTACTCTAACAATTACATAAAAGCATAGTTGTCAAAATTGCGATTTATATCGCAAAATCGCACGATTTTACGATTCCATCACCCTCCTACGATTCGATTTCATAACAGAATCGTAAAACCTAGTGGAATCGTGCGATTTTCAGTTGAATCGTACGATTTGCGATTTCACGTACGATTTCACGATGAAAATCGTTCAGATCAGAATTTTGAAAACACTATAAACGGGTCAGGTTTCGCGACCCGGTTTACGTTCTTCCTTTCGTTTACGTTCTTCCCTTCGTTTCTGTCGGAAGAAAATGCGGTGGTAGCAGCCATGATTCATGGAAGGAATGCGTTATAAGAAGAACGTGAAGGAGAAGAAGACAGAAGAAGAAGTTATGAAGAGAAGAAGAAATGAAGACGAACGCATTTGTCAAAAAAAAATGAAGAGGAACGCGAGAGAAGAAGAAACGGCTGCTGCCGCCGTGTGAGAAGAGAAGGGACAAACTAGGTTTTAAAATTAGGTATAGGGTAATGGGCTTGGCCCAAACTGTAAATAACACTTTTTCCTAACCACACCTACTTTTTCACCAGAAATACCCCCATTTCTAATATCTACTAGATAACCTTATTTTTCTAACCTCACCCCCTTTTTCACCAAATATACCCCCTTTTCTAATATTACTAGGTGTATATGTATACTAATAATATCTTTGTTTTTGTAGAATCTTACGATTTTACTTGCGATTTTACGAGTTACAATTTTGTTTAACCCCTTCCGATTCTAGTTTTTGATACTTTTTTTTGGGTAGAATCTTACGATTCTACTTGCGATTTTACGATTTTACGATTTCCGATTTTGCTACCCTGCTTACGATCTTGCGTAGAATCTCGATTTTGATAACTATGCATAAAAGTATGTTAAACTGTGCAGCGTCAGTTTTACTGTTTAAAAAGCAGGGAATTTCCTTCTTTCTTGTATGTGAAAGCACTATATGGTTAAGATATTGTAATCGACCTAAATTGTCTTCTTATGCTTGGTAGTCATGAAAACTAAGAGAAAGGAAATGAAAGAAAAGTAAGGGAATATACTATTTTTCTTTGTTTGGTTACCTTATAATATAGGAAGGAAAGAAAAGTTTTACTGGGTCTCATTTTGAGAAGAAAAGTAAGGGAAAACATTTTTTATGTAAATTACATATTTAACCTTGAACTAAAATTAATGTATTGCAATAAAAATATTTTACTTTTTTAGTAAAGGTTAATTTTGTCATTTCATACTAGAGCTGTCAATTTGGCCCATATGGGCCAGCCCAGCCCCAGCCCCACATGGCCCTAGGGCCAAAAGGCCCATGGCCAAAAAGCCCACATGGCCCCAAGCCCCAGTGGGCCAGGGCCAGCCCCAAGGCCCTTAATTTTTTGTTTAATTTTGTGGATGGTTGTGATCCATCCAATATATTTTTTAAATCCATTGGATAATTATAAAAATACTTTTTAACAAAAAAAATAAATTTCAGTTTTTCAGTTTTTTTTCAAATTCAGAAACTATATAAATATATATATATATATATATATATATAATATAATATATAATATATTTTTATATATATTATATAAAAATATATTAAAATGATGTTTAAAAGTATTTTTTTTACTAATAAGAATATTTTTTTAGTGAAAGATTTTTTATGTTTTAAAAATATAAAGGAGGTGGTAGTGATGGTGGTGGTGGTGGTGAGAAGAAAAAGGAGGTGGTGGTGGTGGTGAGTGGGAGATGGTGATGGTGGTGATGGTTGTGGTGAGAGAGAGAATGAGGTGGTGGTGAGAGTGATGGAGAAGAGGAATGGGGTAAAAGAATGAAAGAGAGGTGTAAGTAGTAGGAAAAGAATGATAAAAAAAAATTGGGGGCCAACCCACAAAGCCCTGGCCCCAACCCACTAAAAAATTGAAAATATGGGTTGGGGCTAAAAAAAGCCCCATTAATAGGGGGCTGAAATATTTGGGGCTAAATTAGGGGGCCAATGGGGCTGGGCTTGGGGCCAAATTGACACCTCTCTTTCATACATATAGACTTTTCTTTCCTCTTATTTTTCCTCCTATCAAACAATGGAAGAGAAACATCCCATTTTCTACTCTTTTTCTTTCATTTCCCTTACTTTTCTTTCCTCTCACTTTCCTTTTGAACCAAACATAGGCTTAAAGTAAAGGACCCTCGTTATGTCGTTTTAAGTTGATTTACACATACCAAGAATGTTAATAAATTTTGTTTTTTTTTATGGAAGTATTTATCTTTTTCCTAGACTTTCACTCTAGATATTTCTCTCTCCGCAGTAAATAGTTAAGGGTATTATTGACAAAGCAATAGTTAATATTGCATTGGACTTTGAAAACGATAAGTAAAATGAAACAAAATAATTCTTTAAAAAGACGTGTATCGTGAAACGGATGGAGTATTATATTATAACAAATTTTACAAATCTTTAGTTTTGATGTCTACATATATCTGAATATTTAATTATAAAAAATTGTATATTCTTGTATTAGGATCATCCAAACCTCACCCCTAAAAATCGTAATATACAACTGAATTTAATTGAATTGAAATCCACCTATTATTGCCAATGGTATATGTTTCAGGAATTGATTTTAGTTGACATAATTATTCTTGAGGCATGTCTTTGGTTCCTCTTCTGTACCATATATACTTCCGACGTTGGTGAGTTGTCCGAAGTAGTTGGTAGGTGTCGTCATTGATCAGTGGTGTTCGATCTTGAGATGTCGGTGTTGTACCTGCAAGAATACTCCGGTGCTAAAGTCAGTATCTGAGTGAGTCACTATTTTGTTTTAGAAATTGCTTACATTTATGAGCATTGAATGTGGTATTTATAGAGTTTGTGTGATGTTTGTTTTGACGTTCTTGAGCCATTGGATCTTGCCGAGTTATCTGAATCGTTGGTTGATTGGGCTAGATTTTCTGACTATGGGGCCGGTTTGTCATTGGGCCTTGCAGGGGGTGTAAATATCGCTGAGACCCTTTACTTATTACCATAAGAGTTCCCCTCCTAAACTAATTATTTCGGTTTTAGCTATTTCAATACACAACAGAGATGAATTAAAGACTTATTTTTGCCACTTACTGTATTTTTTATAAATGTCCGATGTAATTTCGTGGGTTATACTCTATAATTTAGAAAAGAAGAGTTAGGTATAGAAATAAAAAGAGTTGTAGTACATGTGATAGAGTAATTCCTCTAGCAAGTAGGAAACAAAGTTCACAGGTTGATTAACTTAAATAGAAGATAATCTGTTATAGTAAAACCCAAGTAAAGTTTGTAGATAATTGTTTAAGGTAAGAACAACAAAGTAAATAGATATAACAGTTATTGTCTCCATGTTCTGATGCAACGTATAATGCTACTCCAAAATATAACAACAACAAAGATAGGTTGAATGGCACAACTCAAAGTTTCTCTTTTTTGATAATATTTGTCATTTTGGTTGAGGATTGCTGGGTTGTCTTTAGTCCTTAAGATCATCCTGAACATAAACTCTTTTTGCCGGTTTAATTTAAGGCTCGACTTCAGAATCATAATCAGCCATAGCAGATATAGTTTGCTGAAAGGGAAAAGTGGATTTTGAAAAAGTTACTAAAGGTAAATAATTTAGATTGCATAATTATTATACCATATACTTACAATGTTTCCTGTCATATCATCACATTGCAAGGTCTTTTTTTGCTAGAGTTTTCTGAAAGGGAAATATGGACTTTGAAAATAAGTGCTTAATTGGTGATAGGTAAAGAGATTTAGAGTGCTTTATTATACCATTTACTTACAATGTCCGTAGTTTGAGATAAAGATTGCTAACAACCAATACATGTAGAACAAAAAGAAATTCCATTAGTATTATAATTGATTATATAAAGTTGAAATAAAATGTTATGTATAGCAAGTAGTACACTTACGGTATCATGGAGTTTCTCTTTCTCCTTCAATAGCATTGATGTTTCCTGAAATACACCTTAATGTGTGAGAGCAAATAGGAAGTTTAAAAACCATCTATAATTGTAATGTAAAAGATTAACCAACATAGAGGTTAAGTCATCTGACTGTTATACCTCTTGTGGCTGCATTTTGTCCAAGACAGCTTGAATGATTTCTATATCCCTTGAGGCCTTAAAAACAAAACATTGTCTTGTCTTCCCTATTTGCAAGTTGACCTTGTTGGGGTTTCGCGAGATCGCCATCAAGATCACATAACCTCGGAGCCACTAGTAGAAAAAATGCTTTTTATAACGATTATTTATATCGGTTAAAAACGGCCTGATATAGAAAGTGACGCGGTGGCAATTTTGTAATTAAAATTACACTTTTTATATCGGTTTCCCATGGAACCGATATAGAAAGTGCAAAAAGTATCTTTCATATCGGTTCCATTGCATAACCGTTATAAAAAGTGAAAAAAAAATTGGCTTTCATAACGGCTCAAAAACCACCCGTTATAGAAACTAAAAAATTAGGTATCTTTCGCTTCGCTGTTTCAGTCTCACTCTCTCACTCTCTCCGTCAATGTGTGTCCCTCGTCTCTCTCATTTCAGTCTCACTCTCATTTCAGTCTCACTCTCTCACTCTCTCCGTCAAAACCCACCCACGCAGCCCCACCACCCACCACCCAACACCACCGTTCCTCCTTCACTTCTCTTCTCCTTCTCTTCCACTGCAACATCCTCTCTCAGTCTCCCTCTCTCGCTCTCGTTCGTTTCTCCCTCGCTCGCCCTCGCCCTCGCTCGCCCTCGCCCTCGCTCGCCCTCGCCCTCGCTCGCCCTCTACCCTCCTCCTTCGGTGTGACTCTGGAGCGTGTCTCTTCATCAGGTTTTCAGAGAAACCAAGAACCCAGGTGGGGTGTCTCACGGAGAAGACGAGAGAGAGCACGGAGGGTTTCAAGAAAGCCAAGGAAAAATTTCAAGAAACAGCGAACTGGGTTTCTTCTTCACGCTTGATTCTGATGGAGGATCAAGCCAAGAATCTCAGCGAAGACTTCCTCCTCTTCAACGAACAAGTATGACGTTTCCTTTCTCCTTAAACTCTTCTCAGTTCTTCACGGTTTGAAACCCTAAGATTCAAACTCTGATTTGTTCTTTTCTTTGTGTTTTCTGGTACGATCTTGAAGCTATGACCAACGATCTGCTCACCGAAGGTATAAACTCTGACTTCTCTTCTGTGTCAGTTTGTTATTACACTGTTTGTGACGAACACAACCCCTAATCTTCTGAACCTTGGTTCTTGGTTGCAGATCTTCGAAGATCTGCGTGCAAAGACCTTCAAACAGGTATAAAAACTGCCCGATGCTAGTTTCTGTTTGATAGGTAATAAAACATCAATGTTGAGAGTTTATAAGATTTTTTTATATATTAAGAAAAGTTGGAATTTGAGTTCTCATGAATCTGAAGCTATTCTTATGAAATGTACAATGTTAGGTACAAGCAATGGAAAAACAAACCTGAAGAGTATCGAATAGGAACAACACTATCTGACTTTTGCCATATCAAAACCACATGAGATGTTCTTTGCTGGAGTTATGGCTACCTTGTCTCATTCTGAATCCAGGCGCTTATATTCTTGGTGGTGGGATAGTCACATTAGCCCCAAGAATTCAAAATGGCTACGGGAAAACCTTACAGGTTTGTCTTATTTTCCTCTATATGTTCATGTCTGCTATTCTGCTAGAGGAATCTAAAAATATTTGTTGAAATGTTACATATCAGAAAACGCTATTTGGCCTCACAACGCAGGCGTGTCGAGCAATTTACAGTGAGTGTGTGTGTATGATTTTACCTCTTCAACATTCATTTGAGCCACCTTTCCAAATCCTCAGGGTTTACATGATTGTTGCAGGTAGTTGTCAGGAATATCCCTCATATTAGTGGTCACTCAGTATCAAATAGCGTGGACAGTTTCTTCCAAACAAACCACCCAGATCATTATATTGGGCACCAGGTAATAAATTTTATCATATTTTGATTGGGGAAGTTTGTTGTAAAAATAAACTAATCTGGGAATAATTAAAATGAGTATGATATTTATACTTTGATGGAGTCATTGTGCTTTCCTTTGAAATTCACTTGTTGTTGGAGTCAGGATTCATAGGCAAGCTTGTTCTTATTTGGTTAATTTTATTTGTGTTATGGATTTGTGCAGGAACTCCTTATTTCCGTGGGTATGGAAGGCGTAATGGAGAGCGTAGAAGAAAGTCTATTTGCGGATGCATTGTTAGCCCTGACCTCTCTGTTTTGAACTTGGTCATTGTGAAGAAAGGTGAAAATGATTTACCAGGTCTTACTAAGGATCAATTCACTGCACAAGTCAAATATCTCACAACATTCTGATGTAGCATGTTTTTTTCTGAGATTTATTGGCATAAGTTCTGTTTCACAAATCAAACACACATTCATCAGTTTTCATTGCCATAACTATATTGCAAAATCCTGATTTAAACAATCTAATATATATTGGTAGTCTGTTTAATTTTCTGACTTTGATCTATATCTGTAAGTGCTATGCCGCTGTAACTGTTGCACACTCTGATTATCTTTTGTGAAAGTCTTCTCAGATAATTTTGTTTAATTCTTTTAATAATTTTCTTGACAGGTATTCTTCTTAGCTTGTCTCTTCCTCTGTTATACGACAAGTTCCAGGATCAAATTGACGAGAAGATGCACGTGATTACATGGAATTATTCACCCACATCATCAAAAGATTCACAATAGTTTTGAGCAAGATTCCAAAAGGTTCAAACAAACAAAAGAAGGTGCAATAGGTATGCAGTCATAAGAAAACATTTTCATGTGGCATATTTCTATTTAAGATAGATGTCTTTACACCATTGAAACATGTGTTGCTTTCTTATGTTGGCTTTTGATAAGAATCCACAAGCCTAAAATGCTGTGAACTGAAATGGATCTTCTAACTATTTTTGTATGTACATAGACCCCATACTATTTCCGTTTCTGCTATTGGTGTAATACTTGGCTGGCCGTACTCTAGCACTTTATTCTTTATCTAGAAAATTCAAACTGGCATTTATAAGAGCCTGCATTGATGTCAAATTTTTTTCTCTTTCATGTGAGAGTGTGGAGCAAATTGGAAACAGAGCAGATTGCCTTAGGATTGAATCGGATATTTATTTATATTCAAGCTTCCAAGAAAGGGGTTCTCATTTTAAGTGAGGTAATTCGTTTCTTTTTTGATATCTTCATTTATTGTATTATAGCATAATTAACTCCTACTAAAATCACTAGATGATTGAGACTCAAAAAAAATTAAATTTTTGATTTGTTATCTGTTTGCAGGTGCGGCACAGTCACTTGGTGCTGGTGCTGTCTTGGTAAGTCCATGGAACATCACAGAGGTTGCTTCTTCTATTGGTTATGCTTTGGATATGCCAGCTGATTAAAGAGAAAAACGGCATCAGTTTAACTTCAAGCATGTGAAGCCAGAACAAGTTTTTGAGATTGTTTCCAAAACTAGAAAGAAGACTGCCTTCTGGGTGGAGCCTGAAAACAATCCCACCGAAACCGTCGCCTCAGCCGAGCCTGAAAACAAGCCTTTAGAAACTGCAACAGTTGCCTCTGAGGCTGATAACAAACCTTCAGAAATTGCAGCAGTGACCTCTGCTGAGGGTGATAACAAGGCTTTAGAAACTGCAACTGTGGTCTCAACTGAGCCTGAGAAGAAGCCTTCGGAAACTCCTACCATTGTTGCCTAAGGTTTAGTGAGGATGATGCAAAAAAGTGGTGGAGACCAATGCAAACAAATGCATCTAACTAAAGTCATTCTTTGTATGTTCTGATTTGTTGTATGTACTGCAAGTAATAATATTAGTACTATGTTACTTGAACATTTCTGACTTATTTAATGGGTAGTTTCCTACACATGCTCTGGAGATAAATTGGTAATTCAGTTTAGTATTGCAGGTGTAATATAGTTTTGCAGTCCACGAGTTTAGTATTGCAGGTGTAAATTCTGATGAGCTATTGTTGTGAGGTTTTACCAGAAAGAAGGGCTAGCTCAAGTGCATGCTAGTTCAGTGATACTTTTTTTTTTAAAAAAAAGAGAGACTTTTCATATCGGTTCCCATAGAAAACTGATATGAAAAGTCTCTTTTTTTTTTAAAAAAAGAGACTTTTCATATCGGTTTTCTATGGGAACCGATATGAAAAGTCTTTTTTTTTTTAAAAAGAGACTTTTCATATCGGTTTTCTATGGGAACCGATATGAAAAGTCTTTTTTTTTTAAAAAAAGAGACTTTTCATATCGGTTTTAGGGGCGAACCGATATAAAAACAACTTTTCATAACGGTTCAGGAACCGATATGAAATGTCCATACTTTTTATATCTCCTTTTTCGGCATCGGTTCGGGAACCGATATGAAATGTTATTTTTAACCGATATAAAAAGCCTTTTTTCCACTAGTGAGCGGAATAACCCCTTGCCAAGGAACACGTAGGCACAAAATTTTCACATAATTAGGTTCATGTGTTTACCTCTTGAAGCGAAGAGGAGACAACGGGGATGACCACCAGCACCACGAAATCGCAGCACCTCTACTCAGTCCACACAAGTGATCACCTTCGGACTTCGGTGCTAGCAGCTCTTAGAAGAAGGAGGCACAAACTCTTGTATTAGGGTTTGATGAAGTACATCACTTTTGTACTCTTCCACTATGTCTTGATGGACCTATTGGACTTTGTACATTACGAGCCCAATTCCATTTCTCCTTCTTTGTTTATTTAATTAAATCGTATTTAATTAAACAATTCTCCAATTAATCAATTTATGCATGTGACCCTATAGGCTTCAACTAAATTGGAAATAATATTAAATTAATATTTACATATTATAAATAATGAGCGGCATCTAGCAATGCATCACTGTTACCAAATTTATGGAAAAATCGGTGGTCCGCTTATTACCTTCCCGCGACCACAAATTACCGTGCCGTAATTGTCCCTTCATCCAAAAGCCTTAATTGAACACAAGACATAATTATGTCATCCTTGTTATGTTCAACTATTTGTTTCTTGATTCCCGAGTATACGTTCAATCACTAATGGGCCCAGTATCTCATATTGGCCCATTACGGCGTGGCCACGCATATATCACGTATCACTTTATTGAGCGGCCTGAGACATAACTCCTGTTATGCAGGAGGGATGAATTCTATCTACATCACTCACACCCCTCCACATGATTTATTGCAGGCCCAATAACCACCGTTATGATTGTCCTGTTACAGACAATGTTTGATGGCCTTGAAGTCTACAACTCTTCATGTAGGGATCGTAGTGACTTCAAGTCGAAGGACTACTCACAATGGTCGCATGAGAATAACTAATGACACATGCATAAATATTATGTAGCATTCTCATAGCGGTCAATCCAGTACAAATATTACTCTTAATACTTATACCTATGTGAAGACTTGATATCTGTATAAATAGGAAAACAAACTTAGATAACATCAGGACTAGACACTTATGTCATGAATAGTGTGATGACACTACCGAGAGTTATAATCCTTGTGAACACCCAATTTTAACCGGTGTAATTCCCTAGTCTCGGTACGCTCGCGTGTTGTGAGTCACAAGTATGGTAATCGCAAGAGTGGTTTCTAGACTCGTAGGCGCATTTCTCGTTTGATTAGGGCGGCGTTCATTAATTTGCTCAATTAGGCTGAGATACCTTTTCGTCTAGTCGGGCGCGTGCTTTCGTGATTATGACTAATTTTAACAACTTGTTCAAATTGTCTATCTCTAGTAGTTCTCCGTAACTGGAATTATTTCTTCTATTCTGGCTTCGTTTTAGCGCATTATTTGGTTGGGCCCGGTTTTTATTATTAGTTTTGGCCCAATTTCTCTTTTTCACTTTAGTCATAAAAAAAAATCATAAACCACAAAAATAATAAACAGAACCAGAATTACAAAAAATAGTTCTTACCATAGTTAAAAAATGTCTAAAGTCCAAAAATACAAAATAGGCCTCAAAGGGGCCCAAAAAATAAAATACATGTAAAATTTCAAAAAAAAAACAATAAGGAGCCCAAGATCCAACTCGTCCTGGCCGCTGCTGCTGAGGGTTTTGCCTCAACCCTAATCATTGCTCAGCAAGCTTTTCACAGCTGGTTTGGCCTGAAAATGGAAAAAAATGATCAGTGACTTAAATTCCTGATTCTAATTTCTACCTATAAAAAGAGGACATTTTCACACAAGAAGGGGCAGCAATTTTCAGGCAAAAATTCGTATACAGTGCACACAAAAACTCTTACTGAGAAAGTTCAAATTTTCTGGAGAGGTTTAGTTGCAATTTTGGTACAAAAAAATCGAGCAATAGGCAGTAGCAGTCAGCAAATAGCACCAGTAGGCAGCAACAAGCAAGTATCAGAAGCTGGAGTAAAGGTTGGTAAAATTTGCTAATCATTCTTTTTTTGTTATTCATCAGTAGGTTCATGTGTCTAAGTCTATGTGTTTGTTTTGTTTACAAAGGTTGATTTAGGTTATTAAACATCATTAGGCTGGTGAAATAAAAAAAAATCAAGAACAGATTGTGGCTAAAAATAGGGTTTAGAGTTAATCTTCCTTCTTAAAAACAAAGAAACGAAATTAACAATTTTTTAGGCCGAACAGTAGCAAAGAAAATGATAGGGAAGAAGAGGGAGATATTAGAACCTGTTAAAACAAAAAAAGATGTAAAAAAAACTCACCTCATAGATTCCGGCCACCGTAGATGGTGGCCGTTTTCCATGAACCACCCAAACTCAGTCGCGAATACTGCTGCCGTCCACCCCAACGATCAGCTCTCCGTGCGCGTGAAACTTCTCCGGCGTGAGCTATCTCTGTCGTCACTCCCTTTTTCTCTACCGGCCACGAAAACGGATTAGGAGGCCACCCTTAAGGCTCCGGCCACCACGAGCTCTCTCTCTCTCTCTCTCTCTCTCTCTCTCTCTCTCTCTCTTCCATGGTGAAGAAGCAATTTTTTTCTCTCTCTCTTAAAGAGGCTGGCGGCGCTGAGAGGGACCACGATTCCCTTTAGTTACTTTTAACCGTAGGGTCTTGCATTCATGGGAAAAGTAGGTAGGAGAGAGAAAAGATAGATATATTTTTAGCAGTGAAAAGACTAAAAAACCCTTTTTGCTAGTGCAAATGCAGTGACTGGAGGAAAAATTGACTGCAGTGGACCTGTTTCCCGCTGAGAGTGAGTAGAATGAGGATTAGGTTTAGTTTGAAACTCTACTTGCCTTTTATACTCATCCCCTTTATTTTTATCTATTTTATTTTAATTTTTAGATCAGTTTAATAGTTGCACACCCCTTATTACTACGAACACGCCCCTTAAAATCCCTCCTTTTTTTGTTACGCGGACCAGTCCACCAAAAATGAAATGGGCTGCTGCTGTTCGCACAGTCCCCTTTTTTTTAGACACCCCCCTTTAGAAAAACCCAGAATTTGTGGGATTTTAAAGCTGAAAATGATACTGGGTTGCTGTCTGCACCCCCGTTTTAACAATACAACCCTTTTTTTGCAAATCCCACCCCACTTTTCCTAATACAACCCCCTTTTATTAATTATACCCCTATTTTACTTCTCACCCCTTTTCGTTTTTTTCTTATTTATTTCTTTAAAGAAACAATTCTTTTTTTTTTACAAAAAAACCTATAAAAATCATAAAATGGGTTGGATTGAGATGTACATCTTATCAAATCCGCAACCCGGTTTAAGACGCCTTAGTTGTACAACTTGGTGATCTCAAACCCTTTCAAAAAAAAATTTAAAATCAATCAACACACAAGATTTTTCCAAGAACAACTACGTCGCCTTTGATTCTTCGCACACAGAGATACGTAGGAGCAGGATCTTCCCTGTCAAGCTAAATTAATTTTTCCTAATAAATAATCAATTTTTTTTCTTTAACACCTATTTTCATAAAAATTATAAAAATAGGTTTGACTGAGATGTACATCTTGTTATTAATCCCTGTTTAAGAGACTTTAGCTGTAGGCTTTGATCTTAAACCCCTTCAAAAATAAAATCCACCAATCAACAAAAATTTTAAAGAAAGAACTAGGAGCGGGACTTCCCTGTCAAGTTAAAATAAAATTTCTTAAATTAGTCCCTATTCTATTTCATTGTAAATAACTATTTTTCCTACTAAATATTATTATACTTTATTTTTTGGGTAAACAAAAATAATTAAGTAATTTATTAATATTTGCACAATCAAATTTAGGGTAACTATCTTAGGATAGATGTATTAGGGGTGTAGTGTAATTAAGTTTTGGCCCTTCCTTATGCATAATCAACTCCCGAATCAAACCTGGTTCACGTAGACCAATAAATTAAAGATAGGTTTTTCTCAATTTTCCCTATTTAATAAATTGGGTGGCGACTCCCTTAAATCTATTTATGAGCCGTCTGCGTCGCGATCCCAGTCTCGACAATCCCCTTTGAGGATCTCCCAAAAGTCTTTAAAAGTGAATGTAAAGCGGGTGACAATGGCGTATCTAGGACCCGGGTCTAGAGTGGTCAGACTATTTGACCAAATAAAATTTTATATCATAATAACAAAAAGTAAAGACATAATTGTTCAAATCATAAAGCTAGTCAAAAAATCACACACATTTATAATTGTCCCTACGCGACTTCATGGTTTGAAATCGTTGAATGGTGGTGCAGGGAGGGAGGCCGCAGGCGCCGCTTGTGTGGTTGTGGTGGTTCTGGACTTCAGTTTTGGTGGTGCGTGTTGTTGTGTTGGCAGCGGGCGCGCGTTTGCTGGTGGTGGTGCGTGTTGTGTTTGTTTTTGGAGAGTGATAGTTTTTGGAGTTTGGGCTAAATGAGTTTTGGGATTAATGAGTTGTGCAGATGGTAGAGACTAGGTTGGGGAGGATGTACCAAATAAATAAAAAAATAGGGTAAAAAAAAATTATAATAGGGGTATCAGTGAGATTTTTAAAAGTGGAGGGTGTGCAGCTGCACACCCTAGGCCCTATGTATATCTGCCAGTGGCGGGGGATCTCTGGATGATCAATCTGTCTTGAATGTGTTGCATAGTTGAAGATCAGTTTGTATTGGTGTTCAACAAGCTTAAATGCATGTTTGTACTCTTTGACAGTAAAATTTTGGATGTGATAAGTCATTCCCTCAGTTAACTTGTCCTTCCAATCTTTAACTATTTAATTTGGTACCTCAACATGGATCTTATGTCCCTAGAAAGTCAGTAGGCAGAAAATTTTCAACAATACTGGAAGATTGTTCTTAATTTTTTCCTAAATTTCTCCTAAACCGATTCAGCAATATAATGAGTTTTGTACCAAATTTATACCTTTGTACCAATGAAAATCATCTCAATATTCTTTTCCTTTTTCCAGTCAGTTGACGTCCATATTTCCAAAACTCGAACAACAATTTTCCGTAGATCCTTTGTTGGATTCATGGCACTGATTGTGTCTAAATCTCGTGACATATTGTAGTGTATACAACTCAAAAAATAGGGCGTAAGGTTTGGCATGTCTGCATTTTTTTTGAAAGACATGAAAACAGAAAAGCATCATAAATGAAATAAAATATTAGGATGTGTACTTTAAAAATGTAAAAATTCAAAAGATGGAAATGAGAGTATTTTAACAGTAAAAATCCATTTTGAGTGCAGTTTTACTTGCACACCTCCCTACGCTTACCACTCGCACCCCTCTGCACTTCCTTGAATAAGCTGGATAAATTGGTTCCATCCTAATGGACTAAGCGCATGTCTTGAACCCATTATCCCTTCATAATATCTCCAGAACCCATTTTCATTTCAAACCCTAGAAACAAAAGACAAGAATCCTTTCTCTCTCTCTCCTATGGCCGCCGCGGCCATGTCTTGAATCCCCACCACTGTCGTAATCTTGCCTTGTATGGCGAAGGGAACACAGTAAGCTTTGTTGGTTTTGTTCAACATACGTTTTTTCATTAAAGCAACAACATCTAGTACGAAGATGGCTAGGTGTCGTATGTTGTTGCTTGAATGAAAAAGCCTATGCTGACTTACAAATTTGAAACTTCATACTCCCTTCACTATGGTTTTCTTTCATTCTGGGGTAAGAAATCTTGATTGATTGGACTCTATTCTATATATATGGACTGTTGCTGATTTCTAGTTTTGTATTAGATAGTTTTATTGAGTAATTAGATGTTTATAATTGAGTTTTGTATTAGGTTGCTTAATCTAAATATTCTTTGTTCTACAAGTTTGGTGATAGGGGTGTGCATGGTACAAAAACCACACCACACCATACCTCTTTAAGATCCAGTTTTGGTTTACCATTTTTTGTAAAAACCATTTTGTGTTTTTAAACCGGTTCGAAACCGGTTCATAACCGGTTCAGATCAAGAAACCAGTTTACCGGTTTAAAACCAGTTTTTGCTTCTGGAAAATGGTTTACCGTTTTTGAAAACCAATTTTTGCTACCAGAAAATGGTTTCCCATATCTACAAACCAGTTTTTACTGTCGAAAACGGTTTACCACTTCTCGAAACAGGTTTTCATAAATCCGATTTGTAGTAGGAAACCAATTTGAGTCCAGTTTAGCATCATTTCATTACTGGTTTTCAAATGTTATACAGTAAGCGAATAGTTATCGTCTTTCTCTGCTGCGTCGATCTTTGCAAATACGTTCCAAGCATTTGCTAATTTTATTGCACCGAATACTTGTCTGTCTAACATCTCAACCATCTCAACCGCACTTCCCATACACAACTTTAACAATACAGGTGCTTTTTTTTGACAAAAACAATACTGATGCTCATCTCATCATTTGAATAATAATAAAAAATAACAAAAACAATATTATAGTAGCAGTAACGAATACAATACAAGTGCTCATCTAATCATTAAAATAATCAAAATAAAGTAACGTAAAATAATATTAATAATCAATACATTGAAAGAAAATGTGAATTTGAGAAGGGAGTACAAGAGAAATGGTAATTACCATAGAAGTGAATAAAGGTAAGTGAAGTTGAAGAGAGGAGTGAGCGAATGACAGTGAGGGCTCGATCTGCGAAGGATGTGGTAATTACCGGTTTAGATAAAACAATTTCCCAAATTCCAGTCTTTTACTAAAAGGGAATGGAATGGTTTTTTCTTCAAATGGTATGGGCTTTTTGTAGTGGTCCAATATAGTTTTTGGTATGGTTCAAGTAAACTAGTTTTTTTGCACACCCCTATTTGCTGTTTATTTATTTATTTATTTATTTTAGTAGCTTGTGTATGGACTATGGTGCTGTGGCTTCTTGATTTTCTCTGTGAGGCAATCCAGTTGTTATGTGAATTTCTGGTATCATTTTATAGTGTTTACTGCTTGTGTATTTCTAGATTTCTTTAGTGTGTTGCAGTTTTTGGGTTTGAAGTGGGTTTAAATGGGACACATGTGTATTACTTTCCTGTGATCAAGTTAAACTCATGTGCAAGGTTAAAGAATATTGTCATGAACATTACTCATTGAATAAGTTACTGGTTTTGTTATCTGTATTAACTATGTGTTTTCATGGTTCTCCAACACCACAAGAAGCGGAAGCAATGGGACTTTGGCTCGGAGATTTGGAACTGCCATCAATTTCCATAGAACTGGATTGCTTACCAGTTGTAAATGGCTTGAAGACGGACCTTTTATCTAACACTGAGTTTGGTGTGCTTATGTCATATTGTAGAAACTATTTATTTAGATTTACAAGCTTTCAAGCTAGCTTTGCTCGGAGACAAGCAAATCTTGCCGCTCACACTCTTCGTTCCTTACTGTGAGTGTCAATCTAACTCATCCTATCGATTAACTAATAAGGCATGCGAAATGTTGCATGTTTCTGGGTAGCCTCCTTTTTTCTGACCATGGCACAGTTATTGGAGACTTTGGGGAACTTCTCTAATGGACCTTTGGAATATGATTCAAGTTCTTATGGCATATCTCATAATTTTGGAAACTCAGACAAATGATCAACAGATGCAACAGAATTGAGGGATGAGAGATTGCAGCTTCAACTTGCATCATTGATTAACGGATATAACATTGCTTCACTTGTTATCTATGCTAATATTTATATCCCATGCTTTTGGAATCTGGCCACATATCATCGATAATGTATTCATGTTTTTGAATTTCACAATAGCAACCAAAACAAATTCATGTTTCAGTTTCAAGTTACAATTTCAATTTTTTAATCTTCCAATTACGACCAATAGGATGATGGTTAGTATTACATGAAGAAATATCAATCTATAACATTTTTGAACTGGCTTCACCATCCTCTTCCGGGAACTTGCTTCAGAAGATGTTGGCTTTAAAGATCCAGAAGCAAACCCCTTGCATTTCTATTTCCATATTAGTATAATCAATCAATCCAACCATTAAAAGGAAACAAAAACCCCCATCATAATCATAAATAAATTCAGAAATACAAAGACAAAGGTTTGAGGCAGTGGCATGACCAACTCAAATTATGTGGAGTTAAATCAACTTTATCAGAAATACAAAGACAAAGGTTTGTAATTAATTAATTAATTATAAGTTTATAAAACTATTGTTTCATGTGCTAGTTGACTCTCTTTTTCTTCTCCGGTTGTTGTTGTTAGTTTTCCTCGTTATGATTTATGGTTGTGTAACTCACTTGCGGATCTTCCTTAGGACTGGGGAAGGCCACGGCCCACCCCCAAAATCCATGTGAAATTATTGCAATACCCCTACTATATAGCAAGTACTAAATAAAAAGATATTTTGCGGGACATTACAATTCAATGGTGCGGCGTAGTGGATAAATCTTTGTCCCTTCACAAAAGAATATCGTGTTCAATCCCCAGCACAGCTATTTTTTTGGTTTTTTTTTTGTTGTATAACATTATTAATAATATCTTGCACTAACCTTTTCTTTGGTTTTTTTTGTTGTATAACATTATTAATAATATCTTGCACTAACCTTTTAAGTTTGCAAAAATTAAGATAGTGGGGTTCGAACCATATAGAAGGGATTCACACAAAGAGCAATTTACCATTTAGCCACTAATTGTTGTTGTAATGGAGTATACAATACATAATAAAAATATGTTGATTTTTACTCAATATATATATATATATATATGTAACAATATATATCAATATTTTTTTGAGTATAAATTTTATTCATATTTTTAATAGTTTTTAATAATATAGCATCTCTTATATTAGAATTAGATATTATGAATAGATGATTGATACTTTTCGAAAAAAAATAAATTTAGAATTTTAATATTAGGATCAAATAAATTTAAAATTATCTTTTTACAAACAAATTCAATTGAGTCTCTATGTGAAATAAATATTACATTTTTAGTCTCTTAGTTTCTTTGGTTACGGTGTTATTGGTGTAGTAATCACTAGCTTTGCCGATAACAAATATATATTGGGGAATCTGGCTGGCCACATATACTCGGCAGTCAGTCATTTAATTTTTGTTATAAATAATTTTAATTTATATTTCGGCGCCTCTGGTCATGCATTTCTGATCGTCCATATCTTTTCCATTAGCGGTCCACCCAAACATTTTAATCAAGATCCGCCACCGGTGTAGCTCTTGATACCTTTAAAAGAGGGAACCTTGTTTTGGAGATAGATATTGGATGCATTATACTGTGTTTCTTTCTATTATTCTTCCAAAAATATGTTTAGTTAATTGATATAAATGACTGGGTTTGGTGGCTTAGGCCTGGAGATTCTGGCATTTCCATGTAATCAATTTGGTGAGGAAGAACCTGGAAGCACTGATCAAATTCTGGGTTTTGTCTGCACTCGCTTCAAATCAGAATTCCCCATCATTGACAAGGTACTTTAACATATAAGCTTCCAAAGCTTACTATTAGGATACATATTGTATATATTACATAATTTGTAATTAGCTTAACCATAGAATAGTTTACTAACTACTCTAGTTAGTTTACGGTTACAGAGCTTGAGTTAACAGTTACAAGCTCGTTAGCTTCTTCTTCTTCTTTCCGGATTGTATATAAACTGAGTTGATTCATTTTGTACAGTTTAACAATTATTCAATAAACTCTCTGCAAGATGCAGTGTAACACCCAGGTATTTCTAACATGTAGAAACACCGAAAGTGCACAGATGCGGAAAAATTCAGAGGACACAGTTCCTGTTTAAGTTTTGGACATACAAACTTTTTCCGAAATAAAACATAATCGGAAATAACATTACTTCATAAAATAGAAGTTTATCGGTTCCATACCGAGTGGATTACAATATCCAAGTCCAAATACCAAACAGAAACATAAACGGTTCATATAACTCATAATCAATACAAGTTTATACAACCAATTAGGACAACAAAAGAACAAAGGATCAAATGACTAAGTCTTCAGCACCTCCAAGAGTATATCAACTACTCGTGCACAATAGTCTTCCTTTTTCCCTGCTTCTCTGAAAAACAACAAATATGGATAGGGTGAGATAACATTATCTCAGTGAGTCCTACCGTGCCCCCTCAATGACACTCGGTTCAATTATTAAACCGTTAACAATGTTTGATTAGCTACCATTACCTATAATCGAAATGCCAAGCAAATCGTGTTCTCTTTTATGTTTTTAATAGCTTAGCTCAACCGACTGCACAACTGCTAATCCCGGTAGCTGTAGCTTAACATCTGCCGACTGCACAACTGCTAATCCCGGCAATGTTAACTTATAATCAATAACTTAGCACAAGCCGACTGCACCACTGCTAATCCCGGCAACCCGTGAGTTGACCACGCCAAAACACATTCAGGGCCTAGGTAAGGGGTCATGACTACCCTCCCTAGTATGCTACTTGTCCGGTCGTCACCCAACGCGATTTATGTATGACAATACATAACGATTTCTCGAGAGTTAGATAATATATATCTTTCCGATCACCAAAGGATAAATCACAATATCTTTTTAGATAATTTATATCTTATTGATCTATAACCCGTTTTGATGAATTTATAAACATCCGGCATTATAATCATATTGTAATGTATTATTGACTTATAACCCGTTTTGATGAATCTATAGACATCCGGCATTATAATCATATACAGTTGATATATATATAAATATATATTCATTCTATCCATCAGACGGTGTACCCACACGTATACTAGGGTTTCGGTTTTTCGACCAATATACCTTTCAACTTCTTTTCAAAATCATGAGCTGAACAAGTTCGAAATAAGGTTTTCAGTGAGGCAATCCCTTTTTGAATGGTTGAGAAAGAAATTAGAAAGGGTTCGGGATCAAACGGAGCAACAAAACGAGAAAACGGAAGCCGGTAACAGAACCACTCGCACGACCCGTGCCCAGGGGCGCACGACCCGTGCGTGGTGCACTACTCAGGACCCATCTACCAGAAGGAAACGCACGATCCGTGCCCAGGGGCGCACGACCCGTGCGTCCCGTTCTGTTTCCAATACTTCCAACCCGAAGCAGGCGCACGATCCGTGCCCAGGGGCGCACGGTCCGTGCGACCTGTGTCTGTTACCAGAATTTCACACTTTTCTCATTTTTGCTCTCCGTTCTCGTCCGATTTCTAATTTCAATCACCTGAAACTCAGAAAATTCCCAGAATATATATTTCTAGTAGTACACAATTCATTTCATTTCAACGATTTAAATCAAAATCTCATTAAACCGTAAAACACCGTTTTGACTCAAAAACGCTTTTCAGTTCTAAGTCTTTTGTAAGCAGAAAATGTGACCAAGGGATTCCATATTGAAAACAAGTCCAGAATATCAAAATGCCCTATCGTGAGTAGAACTCACCGGTGAGTCGAAATCCCGAGAGTTGAGCCGAAAAACGAAGTCACCGAACAGAACACGAAAAATCCCCAAACTGAGCTTCAATCGATTCCAAGACAGCAACTCTCTTCTATCCAATCTCGAACCCAGCTGCACCACTACTTAAACCCTCCCTTCAATCAACCATGCAAGTCTGAAATCTCCTTCTTAGAAGCTTCTACTGAACATGCAAGACAACTATTGCTCAAAACTCCATCTTCTTCCTCACTTGGAGCTTTGATATGCGAAAATGGTAGAAAGGGATATAGGGAGAATTAGGCTATGAAACTTGGATCATTAGAAAGGGATTGGAAAATGAAGTAGGAATGTTGAAGAAGGACTTACATGCAAGAAGAAAATCTGAGCTTCCTCCTCTCTTCTCTTCCACTCTCGCGCCCTCTCTCCCTCCTTCCACAGCTCCTTGCTTCTTCTGGATTTCAGAAATTTCTG
Organism: Astragalus membranaceus; assembly: GCA_039519185.1. Taxonomy (NCBI): domain Eukaryota; kingdom Viridiplantae; phylum Streptophyta; class Magnoliopsida; order Fabales; family Fabaceae; genus Astragalus; species Astragalus membranaceus. The sequence continues at coordinate 34,567,413 of CM076852.1, read as the reverse complement.
AATGAGGGTGATGTGGCTAGGAGGCTTCAGAATATATGTATTTATATGAGGGGTGCAAAATTACCATTTTGCCCTCCAGCTTAAATACTTTAATTAATCATGACTAAGCCATAATTAATAAATGAATAGGGCTTCTTTAGTCTTTTCCCTCGAATAGTAATCCCCGAGACACGACTAATTATTCCCACAAATAAATAATCGGTCCTAGGCATCATAATGCGAGTCCTTAAAAATCTAGGGATGTTACAATCTCCCCAACTTTTAAAAATTTTGTCCTCAAAATTGACGAAACATACCTTACTGAAAGAGATATGGATATCGAGCATTCATGTCCTCTTCCAGTTCCCAGGTAGCCTCTTCGACTGAAAAGCCATCCCAGACCACTTTGACAATCGGAATCGTCCTAGAGCGCAGAGTCTTCACACCACGCTCCAAGATATACCTTGGATAAGGTTGAAATGACAAATCTGGCCGCAGGTCAATAGTATCAACACTCAATGGCTGATGCAAGTCGGGAACATACTTCCTCAACTGAGACACGTGGAACACATCGTGGAGATTTGATAGGGCCGGAGACAATGCGAGGCGATAGGCAACTGGCCCAATCCGCTCGATGATTTGGAAAGGTCCAACATATCGATGACTGAGCTTCTTCGCTCGCAAGGCTCTCCCAGTGCCTATGGTTGGCGAAACTTTCAAGAACACATGATCACCAACCTCAAACTCCAACGGTCTTCTTCGGTTGTCAGCATAGCTCTTCTGCCGACTCTGAGCAACCTTCATCCTTTCTCGAATTAACTTGATCTTCTCAGTAGTTTCGCGAACCATATCGGGTCCCAAAAACTTATCTTCGCCAATCTCCCACCAACACAACGGAGTCCTACACTTTCTACCATAAAGTGCTTCAAACGGTGCCATTCCAATGCTGGAGTGGTAACTGTTGTTGTAGGAGAATTCAACTAACGGACGATGGTCCTCCCATTTTCTCCCGCTATCGAGCACACAAGCCCGAAGCATGTCCTCAAGAGTCTGGATAGTCCTCTCCGTCTGACCATCAGTCTGAGGATGATAAGCAGTGCTAACCAGCACTCTAGTTCCCAAAGCTTCATTTAATGCTCTCCAGAACCTGGAAGTAAACTTGGGATCTCGGTCTGATACGATACTCGTTGGAACCCCATGCAGTCTGATAATGTTCTTCACATATTCATCTGCTAACTTGGAAACCTTATAAGTCGAGCGAACGGGAATAAAGTGAGCGGATTTAGTCAATCGGTCTACTACTACCCAAATAGAATCGTTGCCTGCCTGCGACCTCGGCAAACCCATAACGAAGTCCATTGAGATATCTTCCCACTTCCAAACTGGTACATCTAGCGGTTGTAACTGACCGCCCGGTCTTCGGTGTTCCGCCTTAACCTTCTGACAAGTTAAGCACCGAGAAACAAATTCTGCAACCTCGGCCTTCATCCCAGGCCACCAATACATTAGCTTCAAGTCTCGGTACATCTTAGTGGATCCCGGATGTACAGAGTACTGACTCCTATGAGCTTCTTCCAATACTTGCCTTTTGATATCATCATCGTCGGGAACACAAATCTTCCCATTAAAGCAAATCATGCCATCACTATCCTCAGTGAAATCTGGCGATCCCTTCTGAGACTGCAACTTTATATCAGCTCCTTGAGCTACGCGGATTTGTTCCCTTAGCACACTGGCTATCCGTATATGCCGCAGCACTACGCGATCCCTCTTTCTTACCACACTAGTGGAAAAAATGCTTTTTATAACTGTTGTTTATATTGGTTAAAAAAGGCCTGATATAGAAAGTGACGCGGTGGCAGTTTTGTAATTAAAATTACACTTTTTATATCGGTTTCCCATGAAACCGATATAGAAAATGAAAAACGCATCTTTCATATCGGTTATATTTAATAACCATTATAGAAGGTTAAAATAATTAAGGCTTCCATAACGGGTCCAAATTCACCCGTTATAGAAACTAAAATTTTGTTTTCACCTACGTACGCTCCCTCTCATTCTGTTCACTCTCTCCCCTCATTCTCTTCGCTCACTCCCTCTCATTCTGTTCACTCTCTTCCACTGTCGCTCCCTCATCTCTTCCTCTCTTCCACGTTCCACCACCGTCGCTCCCTCATCTCTTCCACGGAGAACCACCGTCGCTCCCTCACTCTCTCACTCTCTCCGTCAAAACCCAGCCACGCAGCCCCACCACCCAAGGGAAAGCACCAAACGAAATCACGAAAGGGATATGAGGGTGTCGGCGAGTTCAAGGAGAGGGAGCGAAGAGTAAGGATTCAAGTGAATAGGGGTAACGAAGGCAGAAACGGGTTTCTCTTCTTCTTCACTACGAACCCCCTGCTAGGGTTTACAAAATCCAGCAGATAATCAACGATTGAAGCTTGAAAATGCTTCAAGCTTGATGATCACTTCTTTATATTCCTTCCTAACACAAAAGCCCCTTGATGTGCGTTTGATTTCAGATAGATTTCAAAAACTCTAGTTTCTGAAATTCATCTTCAAGCAATACTGATGGTTGGGTTATGAATCGGACCACACAGGAAAGGTAACCACACTGTTAATTTTCTATTTGCTGTTTTGGTTTTTGATTTCTTTACAAAACCCTTATCTGGTTTTGTTAACTGTTGTATGTACGAGCCTCTCCACAACTGATATTGAGAGGATCTTCACCACCCGTGAAGATTTCAAGGTTACAAGCTTAGAAAGGTATAATCTCTTCCTCTCTTACTATTTTTTTCTCACTCTTGGAATACAATAGATTGCTGGATGAACGTATATCTCAGCTTAATGAGGAATTTCCTGATGCTCAGTTATTGATTTTTCATACAACTTTTTAGTTATTGATTTTTCCTTTAGATTACCTTTAGATTCATACAACTTGTCAGTTATTGATTTTTCCTTTACTTAAGAATTAGAAATAAATAAAACTTATCAGTTTCATTTCTTTATTATTCAAATTTTGGCATCACAATCAGACAGAAACACGTGTATGGAACAAAATGTATAAATTTAATTTGTCTGAAGAGTCATGAGGATCAAATACAAGCCTTCTGGCACACTGAACAGGCTTTTATTTTTCTACAAGTAATGGGTCTTATTAATCTAGTTTTGTTATGATTCACTATTCTAATGTTAGTCTATCTTGGAATACAATTAATTTAGTATTGCAGGTGTAATAAAAGTTTGCTGGTATCTTATCTGACAAGGAGATTTTGGGTTCAAAACATGTAATCTACTTCCTTTGGGTTAATGTACTACTGTAGTGTAGTCACTACCTTTTGCTTGAAAATGAAGGGAATGATGAATGAGAAGTTTGGTTGTGACCTGATACAGATGAACAATAATACAAAAAAATTATTCCTTTGTTTTGTTTCTAATACAAAAAAAAAATTAGTATAACTTGAGGAGATTGGCTAGCACAGTTCTTAGAGCATAAGAATATAATATAATAGTAAAGGTTTTGATAATTGCTGAGATAATTTGTGTTTGAATTTACTACTTCCTTCTCTTCATCCAACTGTAAATCGAGCTTGTACTTACTTTGGTGTTTGTTTCATTGTGTTTCTGCAGAGATGAGCAACATTTCATTTGGAGAAACTTTCATTTGGAGGTTAATTTCTGTACCTTAGATGAACCTTACTAAATTACATAATACCCTACACAGTTGTATAAGGATAGGAATTTAGGGGTTAAGTCACTTTAAGAAGTAAGATAACCAGTCATTACAACTTACTTGGTTACATCTTTTAGGAATCTCACGTGTCTTCTATTTTGTTTTCCTGTTTGATTTTTTTTGTTAAGATTCATTCTTGGCTGTTTTTGTGTTCAACAAATCTATTAGTTATTAATTAAAGTATCAAGCTAACTAATAAAAATGCCTCTATCCTTTTTTTTAGATTAATGCCTCTATCCTTTTTGTGTTGTACTAAACTTGTTTGGATTAGATGTTTATACTGAGTTGTTTATGGCTAGCATTTATTTGTCGCTTGTTTTTTTTAATAAACCAATTCTAACATCACAAGTTGCCAATGATGGTCTTTGCTATGACAAATCCAATAGGGAATTGTTTTGATAGTGTACTTATTTTGCATTTTTGTTTGGTTTGCAGTTTTGCAACTTTGTTATGATCAGTTGACAGGAAGCATACATACTCAGACTGGTGATTTGAAAAAACTTAGTGTTCTTGCTCTGCAACATAATGTCTTTTATTCCCTATCTTTTGACCCTAATATATTCATTTGAACCTTTTTCCCCACAGCCAATGCCATGTAGTTTTCCATATGCCTGCATGCATACAGTTTGCATTTTCCCTTCATTAACTACCATTCTTAGTAATAAGTAAAATTGTTATGTTGTGCTTGATGTTTGTGTCAATTTTATATTAGATATATGGAGGAAATATTCTCCAAATTGCAATTGTCACAGTGTGTAGGCGATTAGTAAGGGTCTTCCAGACAAGGATTTGAAATTATTAGTAATGGTCTTCCAAACTATGTTGAAGTTATTAGCAAGCATAATGATGATAAACAATGAGTCTTCTAGACTTTTAGGTGGCATACTTTCATTGATGAATCACTTAATCTTGCAGACCCTTCATTGTACTTGTCTGCATTGGTTGGTCTTGTTTACTCTCCACTGTCTCCAGATGAGTGCCAATCATCTGCTAGTAATGCCATCATTGGGATCCTTAAACGACACAACCAGAAAATTGAAATGATATTCTTGCTTGTTGACTGTCTTAGGTATGTTTTCTTTTCTTCACTCCTCTTTCAACTTGAGCCTTTAAAGTTGGAGAGCGCAACTTATAAAAGCATAAAACTAAAAACTTCTATTTCTATTAAACTGCGAAGTTTTGATATGTGAAGATATCACTGCTTGACTAAAAGCTTGCCTCCTTATCCTTGCAGTAACATCAGCCAAACCCAAGATCTTCCACAGTCCACTGGAGAAAAAGGTAGTGTGTGTATTTTATTTTTCACACTTTCAACATCACAAGTTGACAGACTGTGCATGACTTGGTTTCTTTGTTTTACTTGTTCTATTTTCTATATCAATATTTATTAAAGGGTAGGGGTTAGGAATTTTCGACACCGACATAGAAATATCTTAGTTTTATACCATTTAGTATCTATTCAAGAAAATATTCCTTTAGTTGGGTGACATTGATGTGTAGATAACTTTTGTAAACTTTCAACATGTATTTGTGTATAATCAGGGTGCCATTGATGTGTAGAAACTGCAACTGTGGTCTCAACTGAGCCATTGATGTGTAGAAACTGCAACTGTGGTCTCAACTGAGCCTGAGAAGAAGCCTTCAGAAACTCCTACCATTGTTGCCTAAGGTTTGGTGAGGATGATGCAAAAAAGTGGTGGAGACCAATGCAAACAAATGCATCTAACTAAAGTCATTCTTTGTATGTTCTGATTTGTTGTATGTACTGCAAGTAATAATATTAGTACTATGTTACTTGAACATTTCTGACTTATTTAATGGGTAGTTTCCTACACATATGCTCTGGAGATAAATTGAACAAGGAGATTTTGGGTTCAAAACATGTAATCTACTTCCTTTGGGTTAATGTATTTCTTAGCTTGGTTGAAGCTTTTTGTTCTATTTAAATTCTGATGAGCTATTGTTGCGAGGTTTTATCAGAAAGAAGGGCTAGCTCAAGTGCATGCTAGTTCAGTGATACCTGTTGCACCCCAAAAAATCCGGTTCAGACTTCTCATTGTACAACGTGGAAAAGGTATGGAGCCGCCACCAATATTTTAATTTTAAGACCAAAACATTGAAAAAAGGTCTTTTAGACAAGGCGGATGGTCTTTCGAAAACTAGAGATATGGGTTCGGGGGTCGGTTAGGCATGGGGAAGGTATTAGCACCCCGTACCTCCTTTCTACCGAAAGGGAACCTTTAATTAAATGTGTGGTTTGAAGTGTTGATTTGAAAATGCTTTTATTTTGCCTCTTTATTGAAAAGGGAGTGAGAAGACTTAATGAAAATTTTTATTTTTGGCGCTTGACGAGAGTTGGCCTCTCGCTCCTACGTATCTCCTGGTGCGATGGAGAATTCAAAGCTACGTAGTTCTTGGTTGTCCTAAAAAGGTTTTTGTTTTTTAGTCTGTTTAGATGAGTTTTCGCAGTAAGAGTGAGGATTCGCGATGACCAAACAACAACGGTTTAGAGTGGCCGCGCTACTAACTCTTTTGAAAATGAAATTATCATTAACAACCAAACGGCAACGGCGCGAGTGATCATTAATGATAATCGGTTTTTATTTTAGATGATCAAAAAGGACTTTCGCAATCGAATTAATTTTGGTTTGTTGTGCTTGACGAGAACGTGGCTCGCTCCTACGTATCCCAAATGGGAATCAAAGCGACGTAGTTCTAACTCTTTGGTTTTGAAAAGGTTTTCGAAGTAGGACGAGCATTAGCGAATGATTAAACTAACTAAGGTTATGGGTAATCATCGCTAAGTACTCATGCGAAATTGAAGACCGTTCATAGAGATCAAACTAACAAAGGTTATGGGTGACCTCCACTACTTGCTTATTTTTGTTTATTGAAAATGCTTCGAAAATTAATGGGTTTGGAAAAGAGTTTTTTAGAAAATAAATAAATCATTTTCAATCGAATTCTATGTCCAAAACCAAATGCAAAATGAATGAATGAAGTTCAAACATATTCAACTAATCAAGCAATCATAAACATGTTGACCATCAACTAAGATTAAGCATGCCGATATAATCAAGAGATTTAATTGTCAAAGATGCGAGACAAAGTTCTCAAAACAATTGTGTTTATGTGTGAAGGGGAATTGCTACACAAGTTGGGAGCAATCTCAAGAGGGGCACATATATCTCTATGCTACACATGTTGGTAGTCTTATAAGGGCACATGATTGTGCAAAAGGGTTTGTGCACAATTAAGTCGAGACATTCAAATGGCATCAAGAACAAAGAAATACAATTAATCATAGGCATAGAGTATTCTAGGTTAGGTGAATGAACATGTGAAAATGAATGCGAGATATCATGTTAATGAATGCATGATCATATGATAATGAATACAAGACATGATATTAATGGATGCATGAACATGTAAGAGAGTATGAGAATGCAAGAGGCATAAGCATATATGAATGCATGAACATGTAAGCATATGAAAGTATGCAAGTATTAATGTGCAAACATAAGAATGTGTCACACAAGTGATGAAATGCAAAGTGTGAAAATGTTTTGGGTATTTTTGCAAATTGACAAGTAGTAAAACTTTTAGTAAAAAGTTAGTGAATGGTAAAGTAAAAATGCATGAGGCAAATGGTATTTACTTAATGAAAGGGTAAAGTAAAAATGTAAAAGAAAGTAAATGGTAATTACTTAATGAAATTGTAAAGTAAAAATGTAAAAAAGGTAAATGGTAATTACTTAATGAAATGGTAAAGTAAAAATGTAAAAAGGTGAATGGTAATTACTTAATGAAATGGTAAAGTAAAAATGTAAAAAGGTGAATGGTAATTACTTAATGAAATGGTAAAGTAAAAATGTAAAAAGGTGAATGGTAATTACTTAATGAAATGGTAAAGTAAAAATGTAAAAAGGTGGTTAAAAGTCAAAAACACACTAACACAATTACACTTATCTACACAAGATCAAACAACACATTTTGAGCACTAAACTATGCACAAAAATGGGCTCTATGGCCGAACCCCTATATGAGCATAAACACCAAATTTTTCATGCCAAAACTCATAATCAACACATAGAACAAATCATGCAAATCAAGCACATCATGCATTTTATTTACATAAATCAAGGAGTGAAAAGAAAGCAACAAAAACCCTAAATTCTAAGGCTCAAAACCGAAACCCCTACACCCATAAATCAAGCCAAAATTCAACTTGCAAGTTATGATATGAACAAGAAGATGCATATAATATGTGAAAGCCCTCTATTTATGGAAAAGTGAGAAAATGAGTGTGAAAATACAAACTACATGGTTAAAACACAAGAAAATTCCCCTCAAGGCCAAGGACTCATTGCCAACACCCAAGGCTCCCAATGTCCTTGTCATAATGTTGGAAACAAGTCCTCTAAGCCTTTTGAGAAAGGAAAGAGGAGTAGAAGAAAGATTTACATGTTAATAATTAAAATGCAAGAGATAATAGGCTTACCTCAAGAAATAACTAGAAAAGGAATAAATATGTAAAATAGGAGCAAGAACACTTGAAGAACACCTCCAACAATCTAGATCCTCACGCAAATCCTCTTCCTTGGGTGGATTTTGATGAAACTTGGATGATTATGGAAGCTTGGAAGGAGAGTTATTGAAAATGATGAAGGATTATCAAGCTTTTTTATTTTATGGTTGAAGAAATTGTGTAGAGAGGATGGAGGAGAGGGTTTTCGTTTTTTGAGAGAGAGGAGAGGAGAGTATTGTGTGCTAGGGTCTGAAATGAGAGTAGCCTCAAGCTCTCATGGGTTAAGGGTTGTGTGAGGGAAGTAAAGGAATTAGTGTGTATTTTGTGGTGTAGAGAGAAGGAAGGTAAAAACATGTTGTGTATTGAATGTTATTGGATTCAAAGGTGTGCTTGTCATGATGAAAGGCTTTTTTTGTGATGTGCACTTGATGGGGCTGAAGTGAAGGGCATGAGGGTGGAGTGAGGGAGATGGTTTGCTTGTGAGATTGGTACTTACTTTGGCCAAAAATGGATAAAAGCAAAAAACACCTAAAAGGACTTAGCCCTAATTCTAAAAATACAATAAACATCCAATATTATTTTATTATTCATTTTTCATTTCTGATTTCAGATTTAATATTTTTAATTATATATATTTTTTTTGAGCCTTTTTGAAAAAAACCGTTACAATTGACCAAAATACCCTTTTTGACGCTAAAACCCTAATTTGCCCGAAAAATGCGTTTCCACTTCAAAATGAATCTATAACCCTAGAAATGACCTCTAGAATCTTAGAATGCATGCTCAATGACCTTCATGAGGAATTATCATTTTTATTGTGAAATGACCAAAATACCCTTTTGGACTCAAAAAAACCTGATTTACCCAAAAAGTGCATTTCAACTCTAAAAATGATTTTAGAAACTTTGGAATGACTTTTAGGACTCAAAATGCAATGCATGATGCTTCTCACTCCTCAACTTATTTATTTTTGTGGAAAATTAGGGTTTTGATCTAAGCTGGACAAAATTGGGGTATGACAGCTGCCCCTCTTTATTTGGATTTTACCAAGAAATATGAATTGCGCGAGACATATTTCGAAGGTAAAATAGAAATAAAGAATTCAGAAATTATACCAATTTTGTCCATTTGGAGAAACCCGAATTTTCTCCCTCTTTTTTGGAAAGGTAGACACTTTCGTGTCGATGCGAAAACAGTAAATGAACACTAACGTGCTGACAGAAAAGGTAAAATGGGCACTTGCGTGCTTACAGAAAAGTAAAACGGGCACTTGGCGTGCAGACAGAAAAGTAAAACAGGCACTTGGCGTGCAGACAGAAAAGTAAAACAGGCACTTGGCGTGCAGACAGAAAAGTAAAACGGGCACTTGGCGTGCAGACAGAAAAGTAAAACGGGCACTTGGCGTGCAGACAGAAAAGTAAAACAGGCACTTGGCGTGCAGACAGAAAAGTAAAACAGGCACTTGGCGTGCAGACAGAAAAGTAAAACGGGCACTTGGCGTGCAGAAAGCGGTAAATTGGGAATTCGGAGGCTGCCTAAAACCTTCTAACGGACTCTTGTCGAGTCCGAGCTCTGGGGGGGTGGCCTTTTCGAGCGACCGATCAACATCAGGTCCGGAACTGATTTGATCAATGGATTTACGCTATGCCTTAGGCTGACATAACTAATCCGAAGGACTTGACGAAGTCTGATGGATCCATCGCGTGCTCGTACACGATGTTGTGATCTGTGGAAGGAGTTCACTAACTCTATGTTGATGGAGTTTACTAACTCTGGGTTGATGGAGTTTACTAACTCAGGGTCGATGGAGTTTACTAACTCAGTGCTGATGGTGATTTTCTGAAAAATAAGATTTTTGGGACCCTCTGGTCCGAAGCAACTTCCTGGATGGTGCATGAAATGCATGCATTTGGGTATTTGGATGCGCATGAATGCAATGATTGATTTTGGTGGGATGCTTTTTCTGTTTGATTCCTCTTCTTTTCCTTTTGTTATTCTTTCGCTCTTCTGAGATGCGAATTTGAAGGCGTAATGTACTGTTTGATGCCATGGAGTGATGACTGGTATGGATGATATGAGAATGATGAATGATATGACAATGTTGTGTTCTTTTATGTTCCGTCTTCTGTGATTTTCTTCTCTCCTTTCTTATTTGCTCTTTTTTTTTTCTATGGAATGCAGATATCTATGTAAATGGAGTGTGAATGTATGTTATGCAAAGTGTATGTGATGTGATGATTTCAATGGAATGATGGATGCTATGAGATGCTATTTTTGATTTTCTTCCTTTTTATTTTGGTTAAGGATCAACACTTCATGTGCCTATAAGGTAAACATCCTAATCCCCAAAGATTAAGGTGAGCACCAAAGCCCTACAAGATAACAACCTAATCCCTAAGGATCCAGGCGAGCACTGAAGCCCTACAAGATAACAACCTAATCCTTAAGGATCCAGGCGAGCACTGAAGCCCTACAAGATAACAACCTAATCCCTAAGGGTCCAGGCGAGCACTGAAGCCCTACAAGAGGCCAACTTTAGGCGACCCCCTCATGTGCTGAGATAGCTGGTTAAAGAATTTTCCTGTTTGTCTTTTTGCTATGTAATGTGATGAACGTGGGATGATGAATGAAATAGGTATACCATGGGTGTTGAACCTGATGGAATGATGGACGGATTTTTCTTTTTGCTTTTTTCTTATTTATTTTGCTTCTTTTTTTGATGCATGCAATGCGAATGTGAACATGATGCGAATGTGATACTTTTGATGCAAATGCTATGGTGAATAAAGGAAACACATGAATGCGTAGCAAATGATATGATCGGTGATGTAGAAAGCTTTTGGCAACGATGAGACCGGCACTTGTCACGTCTATCGAAGCAAAAAAGTGTTACAGGTGTGCAATGTGAAAGTAAATGGACTACAAAAGGCCCGTGAATGATGGATGTTGAAGTTGGTCGGAAACAGAAATTGATAAGCTGTGTGTGCGAACACAGATAACATGCGAATGCAAATGTACTGCTGGCTGCATGATGGAATGATTTATGCTTTGGTGGGGGCAACGGGTGCAATGTGGATGATTTTTGCCTTTTTGGTTTTCTCTCTCTTTTTTTTTTTTGAATAAATGGATGAATGCGCACAGGTAATGCTTAAATGCAATAGTTGTGGCAGATGCATGACTTGTTGTTGAAATACAATGTATGGTGCAATGATTTATGATATGGTATGCATGCAAATGTGTTTTGTTTTGAGATGAGAAATGAGACTTTCGATGCGAGGGGTAGAGAGGTGAGTGCTCTGGAATAATCATTCCTTGGAAAGAGGTTTGAATTCAGACATGGCAATCTCAAGGTTGTTATTCACAGACAGTGATGTGCAAAAACTATTTGACCGTGTTTGCAGACTCGCTTATTTTGCTCTCCTATGATGGTGCCCCATGATGATTGATTTTTAGGTCCACAAAGTTAGCTGAGTGAGTTTCTGACTTCACATTATTAACTTGTGTTCTCTCTCCTTGAAGCATAAACATGTAGAGTAGGGAAAATACAGATGAATGAGTCAGTTGACTTGGTATGACAGATATGACACGTGAGGGTATGAAAGGTAGGTTTTTGCCAAAGTCGTGAAAGGTGGAACTGCCCCGATTTAGACTACTGGTGATGAGTGCATAACTTGCCCCTGTCTAGTGGTGACAACAGCCAGGGTTGTAGAGGAATAATGAATTGGAAATACCATGACTTTGGAATGAATGGTGGCAAACAAGGGATTTTGTCTCAACCCACGACGTTTGGTGTTGCCCCAATCTTGACGAGAGCAAGGTTGCCCCGACTCGAGTTTGCAAAAGGATGTATTTAGCATGGTGGGTCGAGAAATCTCCCTGGTGTGGTCTCATGGATGTGAATATGACGAGGGGATGAGATGGGCGTAAGGCGAATTTCCCCGACTTTAGGTGGAGTGAAGGGTGACGGGATTGCCCCACTTTGGAATGGTATTTCAAATGATTGCGTCTAGTGGGGTTGTGAAAGGCGACAGAGTTATGGTGATGGTTATGAACTGAGGGTGATATATGAATGGGGTGGGCAATGAATAAACCTCCCCAAAGTTGAGTGGAGTGAGAGGTGAAGGGAATGCCCCCTAGTACACACTTTTGGTTCTCTTTAAGAACAACTCGAATGAAATGAAAGTTTTGACTTTTTAGTATGAGGAGGGGCTCCACTTGGTGACCACTAGACCTTGTTTTAATGCAACATGAATGCATCTTGGAGTGCAAGTCCTTCTCCTTTTTACCAACTTTCCTTTTTTGATTGTTTGTTTTTTCTTTTGAGCAGCTTTCTTTTTTCTACTAGTTTGTTTTTCTTTTCAGCAGCTTTCTTTTTTCTGCTTGTTTTTTTTTTTTGAGCAAACACGTCATAAATAAATAAACTTATTTGTCCTAAGATTAAAACTTTGAGAAAACAGGAGCAACCGGTCATTGATCAGAATGGACTTTTTAGGGTTGTGATGTGGAGAAGGGGATGATTGAGCTTAATGAAGTGTTTGGGGTTGATGGGGCGGATGTTTTTTTTAGTGGTATGATTTGGCTAGGTTAATGGTTTATGAAAGAATGAGTTATTAGGCTCAATGAGGTATTTGAGGTTTTATTGAGATGAGAACCTCTTATGTGCCTCACGGTAAAATGAACCTGTTTCAGGGTTGTAACGTGGTCAAGGGTTTATGGAGGATAGGCCAAAGGAAGTGTTTGAGGGTTTATTTCAGACAAGGATCTCTCATGCGTTTAATGGTATCAGCTCACCATTTCTAGTACTTTTGATTCTTTTTTCAGGATTTTTCCTTTTCAATCCTCTCTTTTTCCACTTTCTTCTTTTTTTTTTTGGTGTGGTTTTTCTTTCTCTTTCTTTTGAGCTAAGTGAGCTGATAAAGGTGATACACAATTTTCGATGTGAGATTGATCCTTGTCTATGGTGATTGAGATTTTTGGGATTTTTGGCTTAAGGTGTTTTCGGATATGGAATGATGGCCAAACTTCATTTCAAAATCATGATTGCTTGTTTTCTCAAAAATTAAACCCCAGGACAATAATTTATCTATTTTCATATATTTGCTCTTTTTTCTTCATTTCTTTTCATGCTCTAATTTTTGCTTAGGCCGCTCTTACGAGTTTCCGACCTAACCAGCTTTTTTGATTTTTTTTACTTTTAAAAAGACTTGCACCCAAGGAATACAATGTTAACAAGATATCTAGTGATGACAAATTTGCCCCAGTATGGAGGACCAAGAGTGGTATTTCATTAGGGGACCAACCAAAAAGCCAACTATGCACTAATCTGGGGGATGTGTACTTTATGGGTGGTCAGGGTGGGATTAGACTTGGGCGAGGGATGATGACAATGTAGGGACACTAACTGACTCAAACAAAAATAAAGACACATGTCACACAAAAGTTACTACACGAATGCTTCGCAGAGAGTTAACATTAGTTAGAACGTGAAAGAAACATTTTTGTGGACCATTTCGGTCATTCATCATGGGGGTGGGTGAGATGCAATGCTTTGTTGAAAAATGTGAACAAACTGCTGTTTTGAAAAACCGAGTGCCTTGAAACACATTGAGTTTGCAACTAAGTAAGACTAAACTTTCCCAAAGATGAATAAAAAAAAAAAAAAACTTCGCAAGAACGTCTCACCTCTCATCACAATTTTTTTTAGAATTATTATTGTTTCTCTAGAATTATGCTCATTTTTTTTTATGCATGATGTAAATATGCAAATGAATGAGAATGCAAACTGGATAAATACGCATGGAATGAGAATGCGAATGAAATGAGAATGCAAATGAATAAATGTGAATGAAATAAGAATGCGAATGGATGAATGTGGATTTATCGCGTCGGGGAATTATAAGCTTTTCATTTGAAGAGTACAGTACAAAATTTGATTTTGACTTTAGCATGCATGGCTTCTCTCCAAAATAAAGCTTTTAACTCTCTGGTGGTCATAAAAATTCATGCAACATGAGATATTTATTTGATTATTTCTGTAATGCAAAGGAAAAAAATGCATGTAGTATGTTTTCTAAAAACTTGTGGAAAATAACAATTTTTTATTTTTCTTGATTTTTTTTGATTTTTTTGATAAAAGACTGTATGCGCTAATACTTGTTTGAATGCAAGTGTAATGCAATATGTATGATTTCCTGTTTGTCTTGGTGCCGGGAATCACGGTGTACTATGTCTTGCCATAGATTTAACGGTGGATTTTGATTATTTTTTCTTTGAAACACAACAAGGTTAGAATCAATAAGCGAAACAAAGCACATTCCATGCATTCAAACTTAAACAAACACCTCGGAGTGTACGCTGTTTCACTTTTGATTCCACACCATGCCTATGGCAAGATTCTTTGTCACTTTGGGATTCTCGGCAAACAAACTTTGATGAAATGCAAGGATGCATGCATGAACTGTAAAAGCTTATGTTGTATGCAATGCGGGGATGCATGCAAAATGATGATGATATTTTATGCATGAGCAGATTAGGGCAAAATCTTTATTGGCATTAGTTCAAATTGTTTTTTGGAAAATGCGGGCCGTACGTGGTTTCATATGGACCTAGTAAGAGAAAGGCTACAACGGCAACTCTTTCTCTCCTTTTTTTTGAAAATAAAGTGGACCACATACTGCCTCGTACGGACCGACAAAAGAAAGGCTACAACGGCAGCTCTTTCTCTACTTTCTTTTTTTATTTCTTTGGAAAAATTCCCTTCTCTTTTTTTGAAAACATGCCTAGATTACAATGCAACACACAATTTGGTATGCCCCTTGTGTCCTACGAAGGTGGGGACCTAAGTTCTAGGACAACTCAAATGTTCCTCCCATGTGGGTTCTAGTCACTTCCTCACCAGGTTACCAGAGCTAATTCTTTCTCACAATAGCACCCACAACGATGGAACGCCATCTGGTGTGAGGCCTCATGAAAGAGCATACTCTGGCTGAAACTTTCGTGAGAGTCAGAAGGACAACGGTCCAATTGCCAGTCACTACTCGTTTCCACTCTCCTAAGTTTTGTCAGACCTTGGGTTTTGGGCCCCTCTCAAAGCATAGTAAGCATAAGGTGTGAGTGTATGCAGCAAGGGCATACCGCCTAAAACTACCCACATGTACCCCACCTGCAAAGGAAAACCCAGAACAGTCCAAACAATAGCAGACAATAACATGTCGTCTACCCTAAGGTTCAATATCACAATACCAATAATCCAACCTAGATTTCAACAGTCATATGCACTGCTTACCTCAAGAAAGGGAGCGGAGAAGAAGGGATCATAATAGAATGGGAGGAAATGCATGTTTTTACCTTAAGAAAAGGAGCAGAGAATAGGGGACATGGGAATTGAGGAATGCATGAACACGGCATCGTGAATAAATAAAGAAGGAGTAAAACAAAGCTTTCAACTCAATTAATTTTAAAACCACACATCAAAGTTAACTAGGCTTGACCCTCGTCTTTTTTTAAAAAAAGGTGTCCCCAGTGAAGTCGCCAGCTGTTGCACCCCAAAAAATCCGGTTCGGACTTCTCATTGTACAACGTGGAAAAGGTATGGAGCCGCCACCAATATTTTAATTTTAAGACCAAAACATTGAAAAAAGGTCTTTTAGACAAGGCGGATGGTCTTTCGAAAACTAGAGATATGGGTTCGGGGGTCGGTTAGGCATGGGGAAGGTATTAGCACCCCGTACCTCCTTTCTACCGAAAGGGAACCTTTAATTAAATGTGTGGTTTGAAGTGTTGATTTGAAAATGCTTTTATTTTGCCTCTTTATTGAAAAGGGAGTGAGAAGACTTAATGAAAATTTTTATTTTTGGCGCTTGACGAGAGTTGGCCTCTCGCTCCTACGTATCTCCTGGTGCGATGGAGAATTCAAAGCTACGTAGTTCTTGATTGTCCTAAAAAGGTTTTTGTTTTTTAGTCTGTTTAGATGAGTTTTCGCAGTAAGAGTGAGGATTCGCGATGACCAAACAACAACGGTTTAGAGTGGCCGCGCTACTAACTCTTTTGAAAATGAAATTATCATTAACAACCAAACGGCAACGGCGCGAGTGATCATTAACGATAATCGGTTTTGCTTTTGATTCGAGTGTTCGCGATGACCAAACAACAACGGTTTAGAGTGGCCGCGCTACTAACTCTTTTGAAAATGAAATTATCATTAAAAACCAAACGGCAACGGCGCGAGTGATCATTAATGATAATCGGTTTTTATTTTAGATGATCAAAAAGGACTTTCGCAATCGAATTAATTTTGGTTTGTTGTGCTTGACGAGAACGTGGCTCGCTCCTACGTATCCCAAATGGGAATCAAAGCGACGTAGTTCTAACTCTTTGGTTTTGAAAAGGTTTTCGAAGTAGGACGAGCATTAGCGAATGATTAAACTAACTAAGGTTATGGGTAATCATCGCTAAGTACTCATGCGAAATTGAAGACCGTTCATAGAGATCAAACTAACAAAGGTTATGGGTGACCTCCACTACTTGCTTATTTTTGTTTATTGAAAATGCTTCGAAAATTAATGGGTTTGGAAAAGAGTTTTTTAGAAAATAAATAAATCATTTTCAATCGAATTCTATGTCCAAAACCAAATGCAAAATGAATGAATGAAGTTCAAACATATTCAACTAATCAAGCAATCATAAACATGTTGACCATCAACTAAGATTAAGCATGCCGATATAATCAAGAGATTTAATTGTCAAAGATGCGAGACAAAGTTCTCAAAACAATTGTGTTTATGTGTGAAGGGGAATTGCTACACAAGTTGGGAGCAATCTCAAGAGGGGCACATATATCTCTATGCTACACATGTTGGTAGTCTTATAAGGGCACATGATTGTGCAAAAGGGTTTGTGCACAATTAAGTCGAGACATTCAAATGGCATCAAGAACAAAGAAATACAATTAATCATAGGCATAGAGTATTCTAGGTTAGGTGAATGAACATGTGAAAATGAATGCGAGATATCATGTTAATGAATGCATGATCATATGATAATGAATACAAGACATGATATTAATGGATCATGAACATGTAAGAGAGTATGAGAATGCAAGAGGCATAAGCATATATGAATGCATGAACATGTAAGCATATGAAAGTATGCAAGTATTAATGTGCAAACATAAGAATGTGTCACACAAGTGATGAAATGCAAAGTGTGAAAATGTTTTGGGTATTTTTGCAAATTGACAAGTAGTAAAACTTTTAGTAAAAAGTTAGTGAATGGTAAAGTAAAAATGCATGAGGCAAATGGTATTTACTTAATGAAAGGGTAAAGTAAAAATGTAAAAGAAAGTAAATGGTAATTACTTAATGAAATTGTAAAGTAAAAATGTAAAAAAGGTAAATGGTAATTACTTAATGAAATGGTAAAGTAAAAATGTAAAAAGGTGAATGGTAATTACTTAATGAAATGGTAAAGTAAAAATGTAAAAAGGTGAATGGTAATTACTTAATGAAATGGTAAAGTAAAAATGTAAAAAGGTGAATGGTAATTACTTAATGAAATGGTAAAGTAAAAATGTAAAAAGGTGGTTAAAAGTCAAAAACACACTAACACAATTACACTTATCTACACAAGATCAAACAACACATTTTGAGCACTAAACTATGCACAAAAATGGGCTCTATGGCCGAACCCCTATATGAGCATAAACACCAAATTTTTCATGCCAAAACTCATAATCAACACATAGAACAAATCATGCAAATCAAGCACATCATGCATTTTATTTACATAAATCAAGGAGTGAAAAGAAAGCAACAAAAACCCTAAATTCTAAGGCTCAAAACCGAAACCCCTACACCCATAAATCAAGCCAAAATTCAACTTGCAAGTTATGATATGAACAAGAAGATGCATATAATATGTGAAAGCCCTCTATTTATGGAAAAGTGAGAAAATGAGTGTGAAAATACAAACTACATGGTTAAAACACAAGAAAATTCCCCTCAAGGCCAAGGACTCATTGCCAACACCCAAGGCTCCCAATGTCCTTGTCATAATGTTGGAAACAAGTCCTCTAAGCCTTTTGAGAAAGGAAAGAGGAGTAGAAGAAAGATTTACATGTTAATAATTAAAATGCAAGAGATAATAGGCTTACCTCAAGAAATAACTAGAAAAGGAATAAAGATGTAAAATAGGAGCAAGAACACTTGAAGAACACCTCCAACAATCTAGATCCTCACGCAAATCCTCTTCCTTGGGTGGATTTTGATGAAACTTGGATGATTATGGAAGCTTGGAAGGAGAGTTATTGAAAATGATGAAGGATTATCAAGCTTTTTTATTTTATGGTTGAAGAAATTGTGTAGAGAGGATGGAGGAGAGGGTTTTCGTTTTTTGAGAGAGAGGAGAGGAGAGTATTGTGTGCTAGGGTCTGAAATGAGAGTAGCCTCAAGCTCTCATGGGTTAAGGGTTGTGTGAGGGAAGTAAAGGAATTAGTGTGTATTTTGTGGTGTAGAGAGAAGGAAGGTAAAAACATGTTGTGTATTGAATGTTATTGGATTCAAAGGTGTGTTTGTCATGATGAAAGGCTTTTTTTGTGATGTGCACTTGATGGGGCTGAAGTGAAGGGCATGAGGGTGGAGTGAGGGAGATGGTTTGCTTGTGAGATTGGTACTTACTTTGGCCAAAAATGGATAAAAGCAAAAAACACCCAAAAGGACTTAGCCCTAATTCTAAAAATACAATAAACATCCAATATTATTTTATTATTCATTTTTCATTTCTGATTTCAGATTTCATATTTTTAATTATATATATTTTTTTTGAGCCTTTTTGAAAAAAAACCGTTACAATTGACCAAAATACCCTTTTTGACGCTAAAACCCTAATTTGCCCGAAAAATGCGTTTCCACTTCAAAATGAATCTATAACCCTAGAAATGACCTCTAGAATCTTAGAATGCATGCTCAATGACCTTCATGAGGAATTATCATTTTTATTGTGAAATGACCAAAATACCCTTTTGGACTCAAAAAAACCTGATTTACCCAAAAAGTGCATTTCAACTCTAAAAATGATTTTAGAAACTTTGGAATGACTTTTAGGACTCAAAATGCAATGCATGATGCTTCTCACTCCTCAACTTATTTATTTTTGTGGAAAATTAGGGTTTTGATCTAAGCTGGACAAAATTGGGGTATGACAATACCTCCTTTTTTTTTTTTTAAAAAAAGAGACTTTTCATATCGGTTCCCATAGAAAACCGATATGAAAAGTCTTTTTTTTTTAAAAAAGAGACTTTTCATATCGTTTTTCTATGGGAACCGATATGAAAAGTCTTTTTTTTTTTAAAAAAAGAGACTTTTCATATCGGTTCTAAGGGCGAACCGATATAAAAACAACTTTTCATAACGGTTCAGGAACCGATATGAAATGTCCGTATTTTTTATATCTCCTTTTTCGGCATCGGTTCGGGAACCGATATGAAATGTCATTTTTAACCGATATAAAAAGCCTTTTTTCCACTAGTGCCACTTTGAGTTTCAAGTCTCTGAACGACTCCAACAAAGCCATCTCGTGAACCATTAACCTTGCCGTGTGGATAGACTTCCTGCTCAGAGCATCTGCTACCACATTGGCTTTCCCAGGGTGATATTTCAATTCGAAGTCATAGTCCTTCAAAAATTCAGTCCACCTTCTCTGTCTGTTATTCAACTCCTTTTGGTCAAATAGATATTTCAAGCTCTTGTGATCACTAAAAACCTCGAAACGAGAACCGTAAAGGTAATGTCTCCAAATTTTCAGTGCAAACACAATAGCCGCCAACTCTAAGTCATGAGTTGGGTAATTCCGTTCATGCGTCTTCAATTGCCTCGATGCATAGGCCACAACATGTTGATTCTGCATGAGAACGCATCCTAAACCCTTCCCAGATGCATCACTGTAAATCTGAAATCCCAATGACGGATCCGGAAGAATTAGGATTGGGGCAGAAGTTAGCTTTTCTTTCAATCCAAGGAAGCACTCTTCACAATCGGTATCCCAAGTAAACGGTTGGCCCTTGCGAGTTAGCCGAGTAAGCGGAAGTACCAATTGTGAAAAACCTTCAATGAATCTTCTATAGTAACCAGCTAAACCCAGAAAGCTTCTGATCTCTGTCACAGACGTTGGTCGTTCCCAGTTCAACACTGCTTCTACCTTGCTAGGATCAACTGCAACCCCTTCTTGGGAAATTACATGACCCAAGAACTTTACTTCAGGCATCCAAAAGTCACACTTTGATGGTTTAGCATAGAGTTTCTTCTCTCGGAGTACTCCTAGGACAAATCGGAGATGCTGAGCATGCTCCTCAACTGACTTTGAGTAAACCAAGATATCATCAATAAAGACGACCACAAACTGATCTAGGTAAGAATGAAATACTCTATTCATATAATCCATGAATACGGCTGGAGCGTTAGTTAATCCGAAAGGCATCACTACAAACTCGTAGTGTCCGTACCTCGTACGAAAGGCAGTCTTCGGAATGTCTAAGGCTCTTACCCTGATTTGATGGTACCCTGACCTTAGATCAATTTTGGAGAAAACTTTAGCACCTCGAAGTTGGTCAAGTAGATCATCTATCCTTGGCAATGGATACTTGTTCTTGATAGTGATTTTATTCAGCTGACGGTAGTCTATGCACAATCTCATGCTTCCGTCCTTCTTTTTGACTAGCAATACCGGAGCACCCCATGGAGAAGCACTCGGTCGAATAAACTTCTTGGAAATTAATTCCTCAAGTTGGGACTTCAATTCCTTCAGTTCAAGAGGAGACATCCTATAAGGTGCTATGGATATTGGCCCTGCAGCAGGCGCCAGATCTATAGAGAATTCTACCTCTCGTTCTGGAGGTAAAGAGGAGACTTCCTCGGGAAAAACATCTAAGAATTCATTAACAACTTGAGTAGATGATAAATCCAAATCAGCTTCAGTTGATGCAGACAAAATAATAACAAAAGCTTCCGCACCTTGGAATAGAGACTGGCTGGCTGAAGTGAACGAAATAACACCATCATCTGCAGGTAGTGAATGTTCAGCTACTTCAGAAGGAAAATTAATTGCGCGATTGAAACAATCAATCGTAATGTGATTGGAAGTCATCCAATTCATTCCCAACACGATCTCCATTCCTCTCATAGGCAGACAGATAAAATCAACAACAAAGTCCCTGCCTCCTATGGTGAGCAGACAATTAAGGCATAATGATTGGGTTCGCACACGACCCTTTGCCGCAGTAAGGATAGATATTGGCTCGGATATAGGAGATACTATTAATCCTAGCCGTTCCGCACATGCTTCAGAGATAAAACAATGAGTAGCACCAGAGTCATACAGAATATTAACAGTTTGATGAAAGATAGAACCTGTACCCCTTAAAAGATTATCAGCTGGCTTGATGGTCTTAGCATCCAGAGTGTTGACTCGAGCCTGTCTCGGAGCATCAGGAGACTCTAAGAAAGCTTTCATTGACGGACAATTATTAGCATAATGGCCCACTTCTTTGCAAAGATAACACTGATCCGACCTTGCCTCTGATCGACACCTTCCTGGATGATTCTTCTTGCACACTTCACACCGGCGATGCCCAGAAGTGTGGTTCGACTGAATCTGCTTTCCCTTGTCTAGATTCCCTTTATACCTCGGGTTTGAAGAAGTTGACCCACTGCCCTTCTTCTTATCCTTCCAAAAATCTTTCCTCTCAGCATACATTCTTTTCAGATCGCTTTCTGCTGAATGAGCCTGTTGAACCAAAGCAGGATAAGTGGTCACGGAATACGAACTGAGACCTTGATTCACATCGCCTCTAAGACCTTGTCTGAACATCACTATTTTCCACTTATCATCAGGAGCGGTGGTCCCCAACTCATAGAATTGTGACAATCTCTCAAATTTTGCAGCATATTCCCCAACTGTCATCTCTCCCTGTTTCAAACTCAGAAATTCCATCTGCTTGTCAAGTCTTTGGGAGTCGGGAAAATAATGACCCAAAAACAACTCCTTGAAGTTATCCCACTCAAGAGGAGTTCCTTGATTTTGAAGCATTCTACGAGCGTTAACCCACCAAGTGTGAGCATCCTCGTCCAGAGCGTTAGCGGCACAAATTACCTTTTCTCCTTCGTTGCATTGCAAGGTATCAAAGATCCGTTCCATGGCATCCACCCAGAAATGGGCTTTCATTGCCTCGGATCCTCCTTTGAAGGTTGGGGGTTTCATCTTCAGAAACCGGAAATACATCCTGTTGGGATCCTCAGATGTTGGCACATTGACTGGCTCAGCTGGTTGTGGTTGAGGCATCTGATGCATCTGCTGCATTTGAGCCATTTGAGCCATCTGTTGCTGTTGCATTAGCATCATGTCATTCATCATCTTTTGTTGAGTCTCGATGACATTCTGCATCCATTCTTGATGAGGATCAACAGGTGGGTTTCTCCTACCTCTTCCAGCCATGATTCTGCGAAGTATGCACAAAGTATTAAGTTGATCAGGCTCAATGTCTAATAGCATACTAAGAAAAATCAGACTTAGAAGACGTAAAAGACTCTTAACATCTAAGTCCGACTAGGTCGAACCGCTCTGATACCAAATGTAACACCCAGGTATTTCTAACATGTAGAAACACCGAAAGTGCACAGATGCGGAAAAATTCAGAGGACACAGTTCCTGTTTAAGTTTTGGACATCCAAACTTTTTCCGAAATAAAACATAATCGGAAATAACATTACTTCATAAAATAGAAGTTTATCGGTTCCATACCGAGTGGATTACAATATCCAAGTCCAAATACCAAACAGAAACATAAACGGTTCATATAACTCATAATCAATACAAGTTTATACAACCAATTAGGACAACAAAAGAACAAAGGATCAAATGACTAAGTCTTCAGCACCTCCAAGAGTATATCAACTACTCGTGCACAATAGTCTTCCTTTTTCCCTGCTTCTCTGAAAAATAACAAATATGGATAGGGTGAGATAACATTATCTCAGTGAGTCCTACCGTGCCCCCTCACTGACACTCGGTTCAATTATTAAACCGTTAACAATGTTTGATTAGCTACCATTAGCTATAATCGAAATGCCAAGCAAATCGTGTTCTCTTTTATGTTTTTAATAGCTTAGCTCAACCGACTGCACAACTGCTAATCCCGGTAGCTGTAGCTTAACATCTGCCGACTGCACAACTGCTAATCCCGGCAATGTTAACTTATAATCAATAACTTAGCACAAGCCGACTGCACCACTGCTAATCCCGGCAACCCGTGAGTTGACCACGCCAAAACACATTCAGGGCCTAGGTAAGGGGTCATGACTACCCTCCCTAGTATGCTACTTGTCGGGTCGTCACCCAACGCGATTTATGTATGACAATACATAACGATTTCTCGAGAGTTAGATAATATATATCTTTCCGATCACCAAAGGATCAATCACAATATCTTTTTAGATAATTTATATCTTATTGATCTATAACCCGTTTTGATGAATTTATAAACATCCGGCATTATAATCATATATAGTTGATATATATATATATATATAAATATATATTCATTCTATCCATCAGACGGTGTACCCACACGTATACTAGGGTTTCGGTTTTTCGACCAATATACCTTTCAACTTCTTTTCAAAATCATGAGCTGAACAAGTTCGAAATAAGGTTTTCAGTGAGGCAATCCGTTTTTGAATGGTTGAGAAAGAAATTAGAAAGGGTTCGGGATCAAACGGAGCAACAAAACGAGAAAACGGAAGCCGGTAACAGAACCACACGCACGACCCGTGCCCAGGGGCGCACGACCCGTGCGTGGTGCACTACTCAGGACCCATCTACCAGAAGGAAACGCACGATCCGTGCCCAGGGGCGCACGACCCGTGCGTCCCGTTCTGTTTCCAATACTTCCAACCCGAAGCAGGCGCACGATCCGTGCCCAGGGTCGCACGGTCCGTGCGACCTGTGTCTGTTACCAGAATTTCACACTTTTCTCATTTTCGCTCTCCGTTCTCGTCCGATTCGATTTCTAATTTCAATCACCTGAAACTCAGAAAATTACCAGAATATATATTTCTAGTAGTACACAATTCATTTCATTTCAACGATTTAAATCAAAATCTCATTAAACCGTAAAACACCGTTTTGACTCAAAAACGCTTTTCAGTTCTAAGTCTTTTGTAAGCAGAAAATGTGACCAAGGGATTCCATATTGAAAACAAGTCCAGAATATCAAAATGCCCTATCGTGAGTAGAACTCACCGGTGAGTCGAAATCCCGAGAGTTGAACCGAAAAACGAAGTCACCGAACCGAACACGAAAAATCCCCGAACTGAGCTTCAATCGATTCCAAGACAGCAACTCTCTTCTATCCAATCTCGAACCCAGCTGCACCACTACTCAAACCCTCCCTTCAATCAACCATGCAAGTCTGAAATCTCCTTCTTAGAAGCTTCTGCTGAACATGCAAGACAACTATTGCTCAAAACTCCATCTTCTTCCTCACTTGGAGCTTTGATATGCGAAAATGGTAGAAAGGGATATAGGGAGAATTAGGCTATGAAACTTGGATCATTAGAAAGGGATTGGAAAATGGAGTAGGAATGTTGAAGAAGGACTTACATGCAAGAAGAAAATCTGAGCTTCCTCCTCTCTTCTCTTCCACTCTCGCGCCCTCTCTCCCTCCTTCCACAGCTCCTTGCTTCTTCTGGATTTCAGAAATTTCTGAATGAGGGTGATGTGGCTAGGAGGCTTCAGAATATATGTATTTATATGAGGGGTGAAAAATTACCATTTTGCCCTCCAGCTTAAATACTTTAATTAATCATGACTAAGCCATAATTAATAAATGAATAGGGCTTCTTTGGTCTTTTCCCTCGAATAGTAATCCCCGAGACACGACTAATTATTCCCACAAATAAATAATCGGTCCTAGGCATCATAATGCGAGTCCTTAAAAATCTAGGGATGTTACATGCAGCTTATTTCGTGTGTGTGTACTGATGCCAAGATGGTATCAGAGCTTCATTCTTGAGCTCTGGTTCATCGTTATTGCTTCCGCATCGTGCTTCATCATTCGATTTTCCCTTTCTTCATCTTTTCGGATTCTTCTTCATTTCCTTGATTGTTTTTCTGTTGCTTTTGCTTCTGCCATGGCAACCGTTCAAAGTTTCGCTACTTACTTGGATTACGCAACAAACAATGCTAATCCATTTTATCTTCATCCAAGCGAGACGCCTGCAGCTATTCTCGTTACTCCCGTGCTTGAAGGAACCAAAAACTTTCAACCATGGATTCGCTCAATGCGTATGAGCCTTGTTTCGAAGAACAAATTGTCGTTTGCTGATGGAACCTTCAAGACACCTGAGAAAACCGATTCTGTTTTCAATCAGTGGACACGTTGTAACAGTATGGTGCTGTCATGGCTGCAACGTTCGGTTTCACCTTCGATTCAGAAATCTATAGCATATTTTGACAAAGCGTATGACGCTTGGAAGGACCTCAACGATCGCTTCTCGCAAGGTGATATGTTTCGCATAGCTGATCTTCAGGAAGAGATCTACCGTCTTGCTCAAGGAAATCTTGGAGTTTCTGATTACTACACAGAGCTGAAAGGACTTTGGGACGAGTTGGAGAATTTTCGTCCATTACCGAGCTGCAAGTGTTCGACGAAATGCTCGTGTGATGCTTTAACTTCTGTTCGCACTTTCAGAGATCAGGATTACACAATCCGATTCCTCAAAGGTTTGAACGAACAATATTCTCATGTCAAGTCTCAGATTATGTTAATGGATCCGCTTCCTACGATCTCTAAAGCTTTTTCCATGGTCGTTCAACAAGAACGACAAATGAATGCTCCTATTGCTGCTGATATTGATGCTAACAGCAACACCAAACCTCCTCCTGCAACAGAAAACCAGGAAAATAATGTAAGTCAGCAACATTTCCAAGGTAGACGTGGTGGCTACAATAATGGCCGAGGTCGTGGTAGAGGTGGAGGTAGATCACAAGGTGGCAATAGACTTTGCACCAATTGTGGAAAAACAAATCACACGGTGGATTCGTGTTACTTCCTTCACGGCTTTCCTCCGGGTTATCAGAACAACAAGAACAATGGAAACAATGCCAATCAGAACAGCAAGAATTCCTTTGCTAATAATGCAAATACATCTGTTAATGATGCTGATTCAGATAAGCCAGCAGCTCATTCGAAAGGAAGCATCTCTCTCTCTGCAGAACAGTACCAGAACTTAATGGAGCTCTTGCAGGAATCCAAACAGCAAGCTGCTGCAACAACACACTCTGCCAACACCATGATCACACCTCTGCACTCTGCAAACTCTTCTATTGCATTTAACTCGTGTTCAAATGCAGATTCTGGTAATCCTTTCTATCCTTTCTCTTCTCTTGAAGAATTTGAATCATGGATTGTTGACACCGGTGCCACGGATCACATCACGTATAACTTGAAACTTCTGTCAAACTGCTACTCTATTAAGCCTATTCATATTAGTTTACCTAATAAGACCATTGCCATTGCTAATTTAGCTGGTTCTATCCATTTTAGTAATGGTCTTGTGCTGCATAATGTGCTTTATATACCAAACTTTCATGCTAACCTCATGTCTGGACCACAGTTAGCTAAAACCAGCAACTGCTCAGCCTTCTTTGACATTCATGCCCTCTTTATTTTGCAGGGGAATACAAGGAAGATTATTGGTACAGCTAAACTCATTCGAGGGCTCTACAGGATCAATCTTTCAGTAGCTAAGTCCAGTTTTAATTCTAGTGATTGTTCTAGCATTTGTAATAACACTACCACTCACCTAAATACACAATGTACCACTGCCACCAACACAGCTAGTTTACTTCCCTCTCCCACACAGTGTAGTCTACCCACTGTTGCATCACACTTACAATGTAATACCACACCATTAGTAAATGATAATGTTGCTACTGTCTGCACTCTTGATTCCCTGCATTCTGATTTTACTATTTGGCATATGAGGTTAGGTCACATACCTCTTAATAGACATCATTGCATTTCCAAACAATTTCCTCTCATCACATTTCAAAACAATCACACACCTTGTGATGTTTGTCACCTAGCAAAACAGAAAAAGCTTTCCTTTCCCATTAGTACTTCTAAAACAACCAGAATCTTTGATATTCTACATGCTGATATCTGGGGACCCTATTCCCAACCTTCCATCCTAGGGCACAGATATTTCTTAACCCTTGTAGATGATTTTAGCCGCTTTACTTGGGTTATCTTGATGAAAACTAAGGCTGAGACACGTGCTCACCTCACCAACTTTATTGCTTACATTGAAACACAATTCCATACCAAACTTAAATGCCTTAGGAGTGATAATGGCCCTGAATTTCTCATGACTGATTTTCTTGCCTCCAAAGGTATTATACACCAACGTTCCTGTGTTGAAACACCTCAACAAAATGGCTTAGTTGAACGTAAGCACCAACATATCTTAAATGTTTCCCGTGCCTTGTCCTTTCAATCCAATTTACCACTTAAATTTTGGAATTTTGCCATACAACATGCAGTGCACCTTATTAACCGAATCCCTACTCCTCTCCTTCAAGACCTATCACCTCATCACATTCTTTTTAATGACCCTCCTTCTTTTGTTCACCTAAAGGTGTTTGGTTGCTTTGCCTATGCTTCTACATTACATGCCAATAGGACCAAATTTGATCCTAGAGCACGTAAAACTGTTTTCCTTGGCTATAGTGTTGGCATCAAAGGTTTCCTTCTATATGACTTGGCCTCTCACCAACTACTTACATCTAGAAATGTCATTTTCTATGAATCTCATTTTCCTTCCACTAATGCCCTATCCAAACCTGCCCCCACTCCTTCCCCTGCTCCAACTTCTATTTCCTCCACAATGTTTGATAGCCCAGACACCTTGATAGCTTCTGAAACTGGCCATTCTTTACCTCACCAGCAAACTGATGCTCACCCCCCACACCAGTAACAAGTCCTCCAAACCAAGACTTGCCTGTTACACTTAATAATCCTGCTCCTCTTCCACCACCCATTATTACGTCTACTAGACAATCACAACGGGTTAAGACTGCTCCTAAGTATCTGGCAGATTATCATTGTAATCTCTCTAGCTGTACTGGTGATCCTCCAGGTATTTCCACTTCTCTCCCTTATCCTTTACAGTCTGTTTTATCTTACCAACATTGTTCCCCTTCATATAAAAACTTTTGTTCCAATGTCACTGTCCATACCGAGCCTTCCACTTTCTTACAAGCATCTAAACAACCCTGCTGGCAGCAAGCCATGCAGGCAGAACTCCATGCTCTTGACCTCAATCATACATGGTCTGTGGTAGAATTACCTCATGGCAAGACTCCTATCGGTTCTAAGTGGGTGTATAAGATAAAATATCATGCTGATGGCACCATAGAACGATACAAAGCTCGTTTGGTTGCCAAAGGTTATAATCAAACTGAGGGAGTGGATTATTTTGAAACCTTCAGCCCTGTTGCAAAATTAACGACTGTCAGGGTTCTTTTAGCTCTTGCTGCTGCCAAGCATTGGTTCTTGGAGCAATTGGATGTAAATAATGCTTTTTTGCATGGTGATCTTAATGAGGAAGTTTATATGACTCTTCCTCAAGGTTTTTCACCTAGTGATTCTTCCATTTCTAATCCTGTTTGCAAGCTCCATAAATCGTTATATGGACTTAAACAGGCTAGTCGTCAATGGAACTACAAGCTTACCTCTACTTTGATTTCACTAGGCTTCAAACAATCCCAGGCTGATCATTCTCTTTTCACACGGTATAATGGGGACATTGCTACTATCCTCTTAGTTTATGTGGATGATGTGGTCCTAGCTGGCAATTCTATGAGTGATATTGATTCTATCAAACAAATTCTTGACAGCAAGTTCCGTATCAAGAATTTGGGGGAACTACGCTTCTTTCTTGGTTTAGAGATTGCCCGTAATAAAGCTGGTATTGTTCTCAATCAACGCAAATACACACTGGACCTTCTCCAAGACAGTGGTTTATTGGCTTCTAAACCTGTTCACACCCCCAGTGATCCCTCTGTTAAGCTTTCTGATGAGGGCTCCTCTCCATATCTTGATGAGTTTTCTTATCGTAGACTTGTTGGACGCCTCCTTTATCTCACTAACACTCGTCCAGACATCACATTTGCAGTCCAACAGCTTAGCCAATTTGTAGCTAAGCCTCTGCAAACTCACTTTGCTGCTGCAACCAGAGTTCTTCGTTACCTTAAAACAGCTCCTGCTCAAGGTCTCTATTTTTCAGCGTCTAATTCTCTTCAATTATCTGGCTTTGCTGATTCTGATTGGGCGTGTTGTCCCTCTACTAGACGCTCTATCACAGGATATTGTGTGTTTCTTGGATCGTCTTTGATTTCTTGGAAATCTAAGAAGCAAAACACGGTTTCTCGATCATCTTCTGAAGCCGACTATCGAGCTTTGGCTAGTCTATCTTGTGAAATTCAATGGCTGCATTATCTCCTATCTGATTTACAGGTCCCTCTTGCTGCTCCTACTGCAGTTTATTGTGACAATAAATCTGCCATTTATCTTGCTCACAATCCCACGTTTCATGAACGCACCAAGCATATTGAGATTGATTGTCACGTGGTGCGTGAGAAAATTCAGAAAAGAATTCTACATTTACTTCCAGTCACCTCTGCTGCTCAACTAGCAGATGTGTTCACCAAGTCTCTGCCTTCACCATCATTTACTTCACTCATCTCCAAGTTGGGCCTTGTCAATATCCATAGTCCAACTTGAGGGGGGATATTAGGATACATATTGTATATATTACATAATTTGTAATTAGCTTAACCATAGAATAGTTTACTAACTACTCTAGTTAATTTACGGTTACAGAGCTTGAGTTAACAGTTACAAGCTCGTTAGCTTCTTCTTCTTCTTTCCGGATTGTATATAAACTGAGTTGATTCATTTTGTACAGTTTAAAAATTATTCAATAAACTCTCTGCAAGATGCAGCTTATTTTGTGTGTGTGTACTGATGCCAAGACCTACTTTTAGCTACTGTTTTAGTGTCTAAATTATAATAATTACATTACGTTGCTCTCTCAAAAAAGTCCCCAGTTCCAATTTTAGAGATGCTTATGCTAAGATTAAATACTACAAATTTTGTGCCATTGCCCTGGGCCTCAATTATGTGTTTGCAGTGGTATAATATCTATTTTGCATTATTAATATATATAGCCCATAAAGATACTATAGTATTCGCAGTTCGATCTATCTAACTCTTTGACTGGATTTGCTTCCAGATTTTTGGTGAACCAGATGCTGCAGATGTTATATTCACGAGTGGTGCAGATATATTGGCAGTTGGAATAAATGTTACTCACCAAGTGGTATTGACAGGTACCCCTCTGGCAAAGGCTTGTAGACTCAATTTTGCTACACTCTGTCATATACGCATCCCTTGGTAAATCTTGTGGTTTAACACTTATTCAGACTGGGAGACTTCTAATGAGAGCAACAACAGTGATGATCAAGAGGATATTGATTTTCCGTATGGTTGGCAAGCTTGGAGCATATTATCAAGTATAGAAGAAAGCATAGGGAGGATTGATGATTTTCTCTCATTCTCTCTGATTATGGTGTTCATTGGTTGAGGGAGCATACTTTGGTCTTACCGGTGTTCTAGTTTGCAGTATCCATGTTTTCTCTTGAAATCAGAAGATGTAAATAAGAAGATGTTTAGTTGTGGAGACAAATCTTTTGCTATATTATAATGAAAATATTGATTATGGGTGTACATTATTAGTGCCAATTAATTTGTTTTCTTTCAAAAATAGATATTTAGCATCAGTTGTTAAACAATCGATGCTACATGTCATTTTTCAGACAGCAAAAACAATGATGAAATACCATTTAGCATCTGGTTTTTAAACACCCGATGTTAAAAGTGACATTTAGCATCGGTTAAAAGTGACATTTAGCATCGGTTATTTAGCCGATGCTAAATGTCTCACTTTTAGCATCGCGAGATTTAGCATCAGCAAATAACCGACGCTAACTGTCCAAAATAACTAATGCAAAATGTCTTTTCTGCACTAGATGATTTTGTTTCCATTTCAGTGAGTTCTTTCGGGACCTCTCACCCTTAACCTCTCGGTATTTTGCAAGGTTATCAAAACCGGACCGGACTGGGCGGTTGAACCGGTTAAACCGGAAACCGGGCACCATTCCGGTCC
Organism: Astragalus membranaceus; assembly: GCA_039519185.1. Taxonomy (NCBI): domain Eukaryota; kingdom Viridiplantae; phylum Streptophyta; class Magnoliopsida; order Fabales; family Fabaceae; genus Astragalus; species Astragalus membranaceus. The sequence goes on along the minus strand of CM076852.1, from coordinate 34,535,894 downwards.
AAATAGCCCTAAAAACCGCTATGACACAACCGGAAATTAAACCGGAGAACCGGCACTAAACCGGGATAACCGGACAGAACCGGGTTCAATGCGGTTTGGGGCGGTTCAAAAAAATGAACTGCTTCCACTGATTATTTTTGTTGTGAAGGAAGGGGTATTTTATAGCAATTTCCCAACATTGCTTATTCCACTCCAAACGATGTGGGACTAGCTTTGAGTTGTCATTTTTGAATTCTTATATCTTTAGTTTTTGAGTTTATGCTGCCTTCTTGACATAACTTCTCATTCTTAAATTCTTAGAAAAATTGATACAAACTCATTCCAAGTTAAAAAGCAAAACAAAATCTTGATCTAACAAGCTGAATCCCATGTCATCGTCACTCTCTTCCTTGGCGTCTTCCTTTTTCTCCTTGGCGTGCCACCGTTCTAACCGCCGTTATGGGCGCAACAGCCGCGGCGTGCCACTGTTCTTCAAAAAAAGAGAGAAAGAAGTAGTTTTTCTTTCACACGACACCTCTAATCCTTGCTCCGAGCTTTGGTTCTTTGAGCTTCATTCGTTTTCTTTCTTCGATCTACTTGTATCTCTATGTGAAATTCCAGATCTGGTAGGGTGTGTATGTTAGTCGCGCTGTGGGTGTGTGCTCTGGATGTTGCCGATGGCACTGTCGCTGAGTGGAGGTATCACGCTGACGCTGAGTGGAGGCACTCTGCAATTGATTTCTTAATTGAGAGTGAGGGTGAGGGATTATGTGGATTTTGTGTGGGTGAGAGATTTGCAGTAGCCTCTTTTAGTGGGATTGTTGGACTTCACCATTCGAGAAGAGAGTTGGATTATTTGGGGGAAATTTGTGTGGTGGGCTTGGCTTTCTTTTTTTAATGTAAATAAATAAATGGGTGGGTTTGTATAAATCATAAATTAGACATCTTATTTTTTAATACAATTAGACAATTAAATAATTCAAATGATTCATTAAATTGTCTTCAGTGTAAGTTTAATTTATATAATTTAATCATTTAATAGTAGCTGCTAAATTATTCATGTTTTTATTATTTTTTTTTCACTTTAGACATATTGTAATAATAGATAAAATAATCAAAAATATATTAAATAATGTATTTAATTAATTCCGGTTGAACCCCCGATTCAACCGGTTGAACTCAAGAATCACTGAACCGCTACCTTTTCCGGTTCAATGTCCGGTCCGGTTTTGATTACCTTGGTATTTTGCTATCTTATCACTTGTCTTAACTTAGTGTAATTCAAAAGTAGTTGAACAACGTCAACCACAACGGAGAACCCAACCCGGCATTGACCTGATAACCATTATGGGCCTTGAACTCAGGAGACATGACGTCTCATTCCAAGTACGCTATTTAACCTCTGGATCGTCATCCCATAGTGTTTTATACATAACCATAGTTGTGTTCTCACTCGATAATTCGTTTAATAAAATATTGTCGATTTAAACAATTATCACATAATCAAAACCTCGTTATTTTGCATCAATTATACTTCAACCAAATCCAAATAGGGTTAGGATAACTTAGGTTAAATTAGGGACAGGATTGGAAAGGAATTCACGTCGAAAGGAAAGCGGGATCGTGTATTTTAAAAGAGGGTGGCAGAAGGGGGCGCACGGACCGGGCCCCTCCTACAGGTTTGCAAAACTCTGATTTTTACTATGAATCCGCTTTCCCGTTCGATGTTATTTCTTTCCCAATCAATACATAACTTAAATAAAGTCAACAACATAACCTTAAACCATAAACAATCGCACCAATAACAATCCAAAACACCAATTCAATAATCAGTTCACTCAAAATGTATACAACTTAATCAACATTGGTTTTGCTTAACACGTTGAAACATGCAAGGTGGTATTTACTTCACAACTTCAAAACCCATCTAGCACATGCATCACCAAAATCTCAAAACAACAACATGCATGGACCAAGTAATTAAAGAAACAACAACAAAAGTGGGTTATGAACTCACTTGGATTCAAATGAGAGCAAGAAATTCAGCAAACACAAAGGCAAGCAACAAGCAATTTCCAAGCACCCTCAAGCTCCTCTATTCGAAACCCATGGAACCCCAAACCCTTATGTTCAACTTTGATACCTCCAAATACACAATAAGCTTCAAACCCTCCAATTAGCTTTCCCAAAATTGACTTGCAAAACCCAAAGGACTCCTAAAACTTCACCTTTGTTCGAATTGGACTTGGGAAGGGAAAGAACAACAACTTGATGATGGCTCAAAGGAAGCGGGATTCGAACAAAGTAGAGAGGAAGGAGAAGAAAATGGCTGAAGCAAACATCAATGGATCAGTTGAGAGAATCAACATGCTAGGTGGTCTCCCTTGCTTCCCTTCTCCTCTCCTCTCTTTGCACCCCCTCCGCTTCTCTCTCTCTCTCTCTCTCTCTCTCTCTCTCTCTCTCTCTCTCTCTCTCTCTCTCTCTCTCTCTCTCTCTCTCTCTCTCTCTCTCTCTCTCTCTCTCTCTCTCTCTCTCTCTCTCTCTCTCTCTCTCTCTCTCTCTCTCTCTCTCTCTCTCTCTCTCTCTCTCTCTCTCTCTCTCTCTCTCTCTCTCTCTCACTCTCAAAATGTAATTGTTTATGAGTTTGTGTGTGTATCTTTGTTCAGCTGAAGTGTTTTAAGTGGGGGTGTTACAAATATCATAAAGATAGTACAATAATTACAACATTGTGCAAGGAATTTTTAATAAATATCATATCCATTCACTACTTATTGCAAAACAAGTTGTCTATAAAAAAATATAGCCCATTGAATATAAAAACCATTATATCAATGGCTACACATGTATTTTTCTTTGGTGGGAAAATTAATCATGTTCCCACCCTAAAAGAAACCAATGATCGATGTCTTTGTTGAAAAAGTTGATGGATTGTAGATTCAAATTAGAGTTTTTTTTTTACTCCCACCATCTTCAATTATGCCCCCACGGACTCTGAGAAAAGACGAAAATATCCTTAAAATTTATACAAACTTACAAAACATTTACCATTTTTCACTTGCATTTGTTTGACCAAAAAGTTTTCTGAGAAAATCGGATTTACCATTCAGAGAGCTATATCCGTTTTACCATCGGATTTACCGTTGGATCTACATACATCCGATCTTCCTCAAATTCAGCGTAAATACACTAGTGGAAAAATGGGATTCAAAGTCGGACCTTTCGGACATTTAAAGTCGGACATTCACCAGACTTCTATCAAAGCGACTTAGAAAGTATGTTTTTTTAAAGTCGGATTAAGGTCCGACTTAAAAAGTACGTTTTTAAGTCGGATTATTAGTGCGCCCGACTTTAATTATGGCCTGTGGAAAACCTTTTAAAGTCGGATTATTAGTGCGTCCGACTTTAATTATTGCCTGTGGAAAACCTTTTAAAGTCGGGCGTTAGTTGCGCCCGACTTTAAATGTTCCTTTTTTTTTAAAAAAAACTTTAGTTGGTGCTTCAATAACTGACAGGCTTTCTTACATCAAGGATTAGTAAACTTTAGTTGTGTGAGTACATTACATTGCTCTGACAACCATATAGCCTGTATGGAGGCTCAAATGCACTACAATAACTGACAGGCTTTCTTACATCAAGGATTAGTAAATTCCTCAAAATTTCCACAAGAGAAGTTCTAGTTTCACTATGGGCACAAAGATTCAAAAGTAGCCTCTGCAATTGACCTTTATATAATGGCTGCAAAATTTAAATACAAATCATCAGCAATAAATTTGTGCTCCTTTTGAAGAATTTCCTAGTTCCTATCATTGAGTACTACCTGAACGATGCGAAATAATGCTTCGCCCGGCACCATTCAGGCCAGAACCAGTACCTTCACCATGCCCAGCATGTCTAGAAGTCTCACCTCTGCGGCTTCTGGGATGCATACCAAAGGGGTTAAAACCACCATTCAGCAGGGCCATACTGAGGATATCATTGGAAAATTTATTGGATAACGCAAACCGGCAATTAGAAAATCGGAAATGAAAACAAGGAAACTCTACAAGCCTGCACAATTTTTTTTAGGTGCAACATCTCTTTCAAAGTGTAAACTGCAAGTTGAATATATGATGAAAAGAAAACAAGGAAACTCTACAAGCCTGCACAATTTTTTTTGGGGGTGTTTTAGGTGCAAATTCATGTCAATACTCAATTGTAATTCTCCAGTTAATATTTGTTTGAGGTTGCATTTTCAACTAGCATATTCCGAGAATATCCATCACAATAAACTCTAACAAGATGGTTTTGGTCCTATGTAACTTCTGTAATAATTTTCCTTGTTCAAAAGTATCTAAACCAATTATTTATCATCCATGTATCATCCTTTGAAAACAAAGAATAATAAGAAAGACTGGACTGAAAAAAAAATCATTAATTTCTACTCAGTGAAAATGTCATGCAATTGACAAGAAAATGTTTATAAGAAGCCGAATTTCTACCTGCAATTTGTGGAGAAGAACATCCAGGTCGAATCCAGAAATATTATGTCCAAGAACATCACTATCCAGCTTGTGCAATTCTAGCATCAGACGATTTAACAAAGCTCTCTCACTGAAAACAGAGTTAATAAAAGGTCAATCCTAGAAGCAGGCTAGGCATATAATTTTCAAGTATTCAGATCATTATATTACTGAAACAGGAGTCAGAAAAGTGGCAACAGTTATCCTAGTATAGTAATGTAGATAAGGAAAGAAGCCATAGTTCAACATCAATAACCACAATTTCATCTGATAGACTAGCATGAATTCTTCCCATTGCCTATATGGGAAACAAACAATCATTAAACTGTATCTAGAAACAAACAAAATAAATTGATAGACTAGCATGAATTCTTCTCATTGCCTATAAATTCACTAACATGCCAAAAGAATTACTAGCAATCAACCAACAACAATTGTTAATTGTTATTTGAACCAATTACTATAAGTATAACATAAAAAATCTGAAAGAACTCACAGTAATATCAGCATAACTACTTAGTTTTACTGAATGAACACAAACAAATAGTAAAATGCATCTGAACATTATTAGTCAATTCCAATTTTAGAAGCTCAACATTTAAGATTGAAACAGAGGCAAAGGTATCATGGATCACTATCCATCTCCCACTTGAATATGGCAGTCTACCACATCAGTCTGTGCCAGCAATAAAGCATTTTGGTGAAATAAAGACGACTTATTTATCAAAACATGTTTAATTGCAGGACTGATATATCATGCATAATTACTCGAACAAACTTGAACACGCAACACGAAAGACATGCAGACATACCAATTAGGAAGCTTCCATACACATAAAAAAGGCTAACAGAATTGGACAAAAAAAAGGAGACAGCTGATTTTTAATAAACATAGCAACCCCCTCCTCCAAACACTTGCAAGAAAATTGGAAAAGAATTGAAGTAAAAGTAGAGTTTGGTATGAAGACTTACTGATATGGCAATATGTCTAGTAGTACCAAAAGAAGCTTGGCCAATGTCAGGGTATGTCTCAAGCCAAAGTTATTCCAAAAATGAACAAGATGGAAAGCCCTATCCACCCACCTTCTTTAGCAGCATCAGGGGTAGAAAGGATTCCTACTCCACAATGAACCTTTATGACTTTCACAAACTCCATTGATACACACATACACAGAACCAGAGAGAGTTGAAAACAAACTAAGAGAGAGATGCGTAACTGAGAGTGAATTAGATTGATTAACTGTGTAACTGTTCTTGTAACAGAAATACTAGTATTAAAGTGCTAACTACATCAGCTAAGTAATTAGCTATCCAAATGAATATGAAACTCAAATACATCTCAAATGCAAAATGAAATCACTCTAATGGTAAAACAGTAAAGCTGTATCAGTAAAACAATAACTGTAAAACATGTAAATGACCAATATGACCTTGAGTTACTCTCAACAAAGATCTCAAATTATACTCAATATCCATATCCAAATATCAAAAATATTTTAATAGAAACTAATCAAACTGTTGCAACTTGAAATCAAGCCTATTAACATTGTAAATCATGTAATAATGCTTCATACAACAAGCTTCTGTTCTAAATACCAATGACTTCTTCAAATACAACAAGCTCCAAGGAAAAGTGAGTTATAAGCAATAGATGACTAAATATACAAAATGTTTCTAAAACTGTAACTGATACATATAAAAGGGTTGATACCACTGCCAAGCACCTCAACTGCTACATGACATAATCATTTAGGAAAAGGAAAGAAATATCACATCTAAAAATTAGAAAAAGACTTGTGGCCCCTCAACTGCCTGTGTTTGTTTGTGTGCTTTGTATCCCCTCACTAAAGCTGTACATGACATAATGACAAAATGCAACCGGAACAAACTTAAAATGGGAACACAATTACCTCACCAGTTCAACAAAGAAGCAAACAAGTATTGAATAATAATCACACATTGAAAATCAGTAATTCATATGAAAACTGGAACAAACATTGAAAACCCCACCAGTTCAAGAAAGAAGCAAACAAGTATTGAATCTAGAGTTGAAATTCAAGAGTTTTCTTAAGCACTCACATCTCTTCGCATTTGAATTTGATTGAGGCCTTGTTAGCAATTCACTCTGATATATCCATTGGTTTCTAATGATAGAGCTGCACCATTTCAAGTATAAGAAAAGGAAAGCAATTGTCTGCAATGAAAGCCAATTAAGGTTGATTCAGAAATTAAAAAGTGAATCAGCAACGCTCGTCCCAGAGACCTACCAACATGTTCCAATCCATTGGTTGATAACATTTCTTTCTGCTTTGTAGCCTCATCTTGAGAAGCCTAAGAAAAAATATAAAGCGGGGGAATTATTATACATGCTGAAGATCATTTAGAATTTGTTTTACTGCTCTGCACAAAAAGGTTGTATAACATGTTAAAAATTATTATACATGTTGAAGGGGGAGGGGGGGTGAAGGGAGACAGAGCAGATAGCAATATTTACTAGACATGTGAATGCATAATAATACTAACATGCAAAATTTAAGTTGCTTACAAGAGTCATCAAAGGTGGTAAAGAGAGCTCAATCCTGTCATGGTCCCATTTTCCCTTTAGAATGTCAGTGATTACTTTTGGCAAGGGCACTACTTTAGCTGCAACCTATAATGTCGACATAACAAAGACAATTTAGTCATTGATGTTTCTAAAACATTTGATGATTCAAATATTTCCAAAACAATATGTGGCCAACCAATGTAAGAGATAACCAACATAAGAATCCTAGCATGTTTGTTGATAATAGCAGGTAAGCTAAATAATGGGGATAAAGCAAGAATTAGTTACCTTGAGTTTTGTTTTAAAATTTACCTCAAGAAGTAAAAACATATGGAAGGACCATGATACTGAAGTTACAATTTTGTGGAAATAGAATGGATGCAATGCACGGGTGACTACAGAATATATCAACATATTTGTCAATAAATTTTCAAGAATTCATAGATAGTTTCAATAATCTCAAGATCGATGCCAAATGAGGGTCAAACAAACCAGGGAGGATGCATTAGGCCAGTTCCATACTGAATTTACAGATTCATAACACTTGCATAGTTTGTTCAAATGCATATCTCTTAAGTGTGAATGTTTATATGACTATGTTCTACAGCAGTAAGTTTTGATCAGTGTTGTAAGATTGGCTGAGCATTTACAAAGTCTGTCAAATTGGATTTTCAAAACTAAATGCATATAAAGTGAGAACAACTTCATATTTCAAGGAAATGCTATAGAATTTTTGTATAAGTGTTTATGTTGAAAATCATTTGGTGAAGGCAGAGAAACATGTTATTCAATTGAGTCAAAACTAACCATGACTTACAGGTGGACCATAACTGGGATCCTCCTCATTCAGAGGAACAAATTTTGAGTCTTCAATTACCTCTTTAGGAAGTCCTGCATTATGAAGGAATAAATAAAAAAACATCCAATGCTTAGTACGGTGTTTGTTGAATGAATCTAATAGAAGAAAATGATAATTATCTAACTATCAAGTAACAAAAAATGATTATGATATGTCACTGTTGTGGGAGAGGGAACAAGTACCATTCTTAATATCGAAACTAACGAATCCTGTAAACAGAATAACCTTGAATTAAACTACCGAAACTAACATGTTTATTATTTGATGCATGCATTCAAAGATGCTTCAATCAAAATATCAAGCCTTACACTAACATGTTTATTAAACAACAAGAAGGACAATTTTTTAATCCAAAAACATCAAGTTTCTACACAAATAACCTACTCTCATAACATCAAGTTTCCATAATCCAATTCAACTGCATTCAAACAAAACGAAACAACACTACATAATGCAGCAGTTAACAAGCTTAAAATCCTCAGCTGAATTTTTCATTAGTTTCTACTTATAATATTTTTATCAAAAAAGACTTACTTTCCTTGAAGACCAAAAGACTTAAATTCATCTCTTCGACGAACACGTCAAGGAACCTTCTTCTCTGAAACAGAATCAGCATTATTGAATTTGTCAACAATTCGCAATTTTGCCTCTTTCTTCTGCTTCCTTTTCTTGCAAACGAAAATAGAATAACTAATCAGAAATTTAACAACTCAAAAACCAACCTTTGGAAATCAGTAACAAAAACTATGTATTTCCAAATGTGTATACCAGCACAAAAACCCCAAAATAATATCCCAGAACAGAACCAACACATAGAAACCCCAACACACAATATTCTCACACTTATTAGTAGAATCACATACACAGATAAATGGAAATGAACAAATACCTAAAACCTCAATGAAGCAGTGAAAACAAACAAACAATGATGGTGGATCCAACAAGAATCAGATCCAATCAAGTTCAAAAACAAAACAAATCGATTAAAAGGAATCGATTAAAAACAAATCGCAGAAATAAATATTAGTAGGAATCGATTAAAAACAAATCACAGAAAATTAGAGAGAGAGAGAGAGAGAGAGAGAGAGAGAGAGAGAGAGAACGAGACCTACCAGCGACGGTGACAGGGAGAGAGACCGTGAATCTTGCAAAATCAGAATGGGAAAACTATCAATTCTAAAAACTCAGAATCAAAAAACAACAAACCCTAACAAATTTCACAAAACAAAGATTTTCGAAAAGAACCAACAAATAGGTAACGAACCCTTATCTATTTGAATAGGTACACAAATAAAGGGATTACCTTTAACAATAGCGACGGAGGAAGACAACGCGGAGCTTTGGCGGAGGAAGAAAAACCAGAAGCGACGGTGACAGGGAGAGAGACGGTGACAACGAAATAGACGGCGCGACAGGGAGGAGAGAGAGACGGAGAGAGGGAGCTTAGGGGGGAGAGAGTGATGGGTAGAGATGAACGATGACGGAGAGATGGAGTTTTTCTGGAGAGCGTGGAACGATGGAAAGCGTATGGAAGAGCTAAACAGATTTTGGTTTTCTGTAAAAAAAATTGTGTTTTAAGTTTTTTATTTTTAGATTAATTATAAGTGTTTTGGTTTTCAGATAGGGAGAAGTAAAAAATAGATTACACATTTCAAGTCGGACGTAGTACGTATCCGACTTAAAAGGGTGAGCGCCAGAATTTTTACCCTACGTTTATTACAAAATTGCCACCGCCTCCACTTTTTAAGTCGAATATTTGGGGGTCCGACTTAAAATCACCATTCTTTTCTTGTTTTTGCACTAGTGATAGTAAGTCGGATCTAGTTATATCCGATTTTCACATCGTATCTACCTATATCCGATTTCGCATCGGAAATAGCTAGATCTGATTTTGGTTTTATTTTTGTTTAACAATTTGTTTGTTTTTTCCAGTGTCCAATAGGTATCAAGGTGAGTTCTCGGCTCAGGCCTCGCCATCTGCTCCTATTACACGCACCCGCAATAGGATTTCAAGACATGCGTCTACCCGGCGTAGTCGACAACAGCAGCCGGTAGAGGTGGAGGAGGCCCCAGACTATCACTATGAGGAGGGCCAGCAGGGGCACCCTTTTGATGAGCATTCTATGTCCTCCGACCAGTCTATGTCTGAGGACCAGTATATGCCTGAGCAGCAGCAGTATCAGCAGCATCACCACGGGGAGGAGCAGTACCAGGAGGAGCTGGTGTGTTAAAAAGGTGTGCAAGTATACACAGTCACAAACAAGTAATATAATGATAAGAAAGGTGGAACCCACAGGGATTGGTTAAACTCTTGCATGTTTAGAAAGCATATAAATTAGTGCTACTATACTACTCACAAATTTGGGGTTTTTATGTTAGGTGAAAACAGAATGCAAATATGTAAAAGATTATGAAGGAAAGATGATAGAGATGTCTTCACTAAATAATGTTTTTTTGAGAGTTTCTATGCTTTTAGTGGTGCAGAGGCACCAAGGTGCAGAAGCATTGAGTGTAGCTGCATGAGTATGTGCTTTTCAGCTACTTTCTTCAGAGTTTTGTTACAAGCTTCCCATGTCTGGGCTTGCTAAATAAGTTCACTCATGCCTTTGAAGTACCCATTGTTTCACCCTAAGGACTATGTTATCCTATTTCTAGGACTTAACATGGTTTTAACAAAGTTTTCTTTATTACACTAGTTAACAGAGCCTTCATTAAAACACTTACCCTTATTAGTCTTGATTTCTAATTATAAACCATTCTGTGAATATAACTCTACTTATTCTAAGTGATCAACCTTAAAATAAGATGGATGTAGTATAACACAAGACCCAAAATGCATACAACACTAAAAAGGATAATAACTTACTCAAAAGCTCATTATAAAGTTAGAACATCTCAACCAAAAAGGTTTAGCTCATAATATGCATTGCAAGGCAAAGATAGGTGAAATAAAACATATTAATATAGATGAAAGTACAAGAGATATCAATAGGGTAGAGATTACACTGATTGAAGCACTCTTGCATAAATTTGCCCAGCAGTGCAGAAACACTGACTTCTTGGTGCAGTTGCACCTAACTAAGTTGATGAAGAAGTGAAGGAAGAAGTTGTAGATTCCTTCCTTACCTTCTTGCCAACTAACTACTACTAAAACTATAAGAAATGAAACTACTAAATTATAAGTAAAGTGTATGATCTACATATTATGGTGTGAGATATGCGATGCTATTCAAGTGAGAAGTGGAAGCCTTTATATAGCCTTGGAGGTTTCCTTCAAGTGAGGGTTTGCTTGGAGATCAAGCTTGACCAAAGGTGGTTTAACCATGGTTACTTTTCAGAGCTTTGATTGAGAAGATTGAGTCTAAAAATGGGAGGTCCAATTATGGAGAGCCATGTGTTCTTAGATGCGTAGCCTTTCATGATGATTTTCCATTGTGGGCGCCTCCTCTTGCATGTTGGCATGTGCCTCCATGTGACTTGTGACTAAGCATGATGTCATAGAAATGTTTATGCATTGGTATGAATTGAGGTGCTTCCAATGTGGGGTGAAATCTGCCTTCAGCACAGGATGGTGCAGATGCAACTAAGTGCAGTTGCACTGCTGTAAGTGTAGTGTAGTGCAGATGCATTGCTGTTTCTTTGGTGTAGTTGCACCTAACTGCAAGTGCATTGAACAAACATATCAAACATACCAATATATATACAAAATGCTTAAATCATTACATAATCTCTTTAAAACATAGAATGTTGTTATTTTACTTCATACTACTATATTTAAGAGATATTACACTTGGTTTCAAGTAATTAGTTATGTTTAGATGTATGAATAACTCTATATAAAATAGAGTTATCACACCCCCAAACTTAAACCATTGCTTGTCCTCAAGTAATGACAAGAAGAAAACAAAAATAGGAATTTCAATTTAAAGAAGAACAGATCAGCTCATATCTTTTCAATGAATGTTTTTGCATTTGATGAACTTCATTTCTCAGAACATTTTGTCTTTGTGCCTTTGAATTCCCAAACACCCAAAGTTTATTAAAACTCATTTATGTGAGTGTGTGCCCCACTGAGATCCAATCAGTTCCAAAACTAAGTAAAAAGTTTCTCTTTCGCTTTTTGAAAATTTTAGATCACGTTTGGTCAAAACAAAGGTGTTTCAAAATATAGACTAGACTAGCAACTTCTTCAAGACTTGGGGGCTTTAAGTACATCTAAGGGCTTTGATTGAGTATTTCAAAAATGCTGAGTCAATGCACTATTGTTTTTTTTGGTGGTTTCTTTTCTTTGGTGCAGATGCACCTTGGTGCAGATGCACCTTGTATTTTTTTGTGAAGTGCAGTAGCACTGAGGAACTGCTAGGTGCAGATGCACTAAAAACCTGTGTTCCTACAAAACACTTGAAAATATCAAATTAAACAAAATTTTGCAAAACCAAATATTTAAAAACATGGGTTGCCTCCCATAAGTGCTTGTTTTAAGAGTCTTTCAGCCTGACTATCTCCTTTCCTTAGAGATTTTGAAAATGGGTGGTGAGTTTATCTCTCACCACATGTTCACCATAGTACATTTTGACTCTCTGCCCATTTACTTTGAAAGTGGTATTTGTGGCTGCATCATATAAATCAACTGCACCATGGGGGTAAATCTTGACTAGTTTGAATGGTCCTGACCATCTTGATTTAAGTTTTCCAGGAAATAATTTCAACCTGGAATTGCATAACAAGACCATTCCTCCTTCTCTGAGTTCTCTTCTTTGGATTCTTTTATCATGCCAAGCTTTGGTTTTTGTTTTGTAAATTTCGTCATTCTCATTAGAGAATTCCCTAAATTCCTCTAATTCATTTAATTCTAAAAACCTTTGTGCACCTGCCTTGTTGAGATCATAATTCAGCTTTTTCATAGCCCAATAAGATTTGTTTTCCAATTCTACAGGCAGATGACATGCTTTGCCATAGACTAATCTATAGGGGGACATACCTAATGGTGTTTTAAATGCAGTTCTGTATGCCCATAATGCTTCATCTAAATGTAAGGACCAATCTTTTCATGATGGTCCAACCATTTTTTCAAGCATTCTTTTAATTTTCCTGTTTGATAGTTCAGCTTGTCCACTTGTTTGTGGGTGGTAGGCTGTAGAAATTTTATGCTTAATCCCATATTTTGCAAGAAGATTTTCAATGAGTTTATTGCAAAAATGTGATCATTCATCATTGATGATAGCCCTTGGGGTACCAAACCTTGTAAAAATGTTTTTCAAAAGGAATTTGCTAACAGATTTGGCATCATTATTAGGCAATGCTACTGCCTCTACCCACTTGGACACATAATCAACAACTACCAAGATATATTGTTTGCCAAAAGAAGGTGGAAATGGACCCATGAAATCCATGCCCCATACATCAAAAAGTTCAATTTCTAATATATTGGTTCTAGGCATTTCATGTTTTTCAGAGATATTACTTGCTCTTTGACATTTGTCACAAGTTTTGACCATTGAATATGCATCTTTAAATAAAGTTGGTCAATAATAACAAGACTGTAATACCTTAGCTATTGTTCTATTGCATCCAAAGTGACCTCCGTATGGTGCAGCATGGCAGTGCAGAAGCACTGCTTGCTGTTCTTTTTGGAGGATGCATTTCTTGGGAGACTGTTGATAAACACAGACATGTGGCTTTATACCGGAGGAGATGCAAAACACAGACATATTGCTTTTTCTTTACGTACTATCCAAAGAAAAGTTTATTATAAAAGCCATGCATTGCCTATAGAAAAATCATACCGAAGAGAAGATTGAACTGTATTTGAATATTGAAAAATCAAACGGATGAAAAGATTGAACTAGATTTGGGTCAGGGCGGCACGGACGCAGACCCCACTACCACAAATTATGATGTAGGCTCCACCATCATTGGTTAGACCTTAGTCAAGCACCCCACCAGAGTGCAATGGAGGTCACTAGCTTGCCTAGGCCATGGGCCATTTTGATCACCCATTGACCCCATCCAGGTAAGTATGTTTCTCAGTACCACACACAACACTTTTGAACCCCATGTAGTCCACTACTCTTTCTAAGCCACTCGATGTGGGACTCATTTATCTAGAATAGATGCACTGGAATATTTTAGGGAACAACATTAGTGTTGATTTATATTACTATCTACATAATTGTAATTTATTTTTATTTCTTTGTAAATTATGCATGTAGCATAGATATATTTTTAGCTTTTAATCTATATAGATTTAAAAAGACAAAAAAAATGAAAAGAAATGTCTATCAATAGTTTACTAAAATATACATATGACATATTAGAAATGGAAAAACTTATTACTACATACATTGCTAAAATAAGTTTTACCTTTTAATTACTCATGCATATGGCTTTATACCGGAGGAGATGCAAAACACAGACATATTGCTTTTTCTTTACGTACTATCCAAAGAAAAGTTTATTATTAAAGCCAAGCATTGCCTATAGAAAAATCATGCAGAAGAGAAGGTTGAACTAGATTTGAATATTGAAAAATCAAACTGAAGAAAAGATTGAACTAGATTTGGATCAGGGCCGCGCGGACGTAGGCCCCCACTACCACAAATTATGATGCAGGCTCCACCACGTTGGGTAGACCTTAGTCAAGCACCCCTCCAGAGTGCAATGGAGGTCACTTGCCTAGGCCATTGCCATTTTGATCACCCTTTGACCCCATCCAGGTAAGTATGTTTCTCAGTACCACACGCAACACTTTTATACCCCATGTAGTGCACTACTGTTTCTAAGCCACTCGATGTGCGACTCATTTATCTAGAATAGGTGCACTGGAATATTTTAGTGAGCAACATTAGTGTTGATTTTTCTTACTATCTCCAAGTTCATTGAAAAGAGGGGCGAAATCTCCAACTTTATACAAAAGGATTCAGAACCCCTATATGATTCTTGGGAGAGATTTAAGCTGTCATTAAGAAAGTGTCCGGGGCATGGTATTGATGATTTTGTGCAGTTACAAACCTTCTATCTTGGATTGCAACCCCAAACAAGGATGATACTAGATACCTCAATTGGTGGGTCTTTGGGTAACAAAACCTGGGAAGAAGCTAAACAACTGATAGATGACATGACATCAAATGAATATAGAATGCCGAATGAGTGTATAGCTGTACAGAAAAAGAATATTTTGGAACTGGACTCTAACAGCGCAGTGTTAGCTCAACAAAAGCTAATGTCTCTTCAAATCGAATCTCTCGCCAAACAAGTGGCTGCTGCCTTGGAGAGTAGAGCAACTTCTCGCCCAACAATTACTCAAGTGGAGCAACTTTATAACCAGGGAACTCAGTTGTACGATGCACTATCCCATTGTATGCAAACGACTCAGACCACATTGCAATCCCAAGAACAAGTCATACAAAATATGGGGAAGAATCACGAAACTTCAATGAAGAACTTGGAAATGCATATTAGTCAGTTGTCAAAGCAATTTGTTGATGCATCTAATAGTGATTCTGAGACCGTGGATAACCCGAGGAAGGAGAGTTGTAAAGCTATTTCTCCGAGAAGCGGTAAAGAGCTGAAACCCGTAGAGGTGACCAAAACCCAACCTAGGGAGGAAAATAGTGAAGCTGAGGTTCTGAAGGAGGAGTTTCAAGATAAAGATGAAGGAGTTGAACATGAGCGTGGGAGAAAAACTGAGGGAGCAGTGAAGTCTAACCCAATAAAAAATGTTTTTTCTGACAATTTGCAGGTTCAAGAGAAGCCTAAAGGAATTCCCTCATACATGAAGCTGCCATACCCTCAAAGAAAGAAGAAGAATCAACAGGATGAGCAATTCTCAAAGTTTATGGAAATCTTCTCCAACCTCCAAATCAACATTCCGTTTGCAGAAGCCTTAAAGCAGATGCCGGTCTATGCAAAGTTTATGAAAGAATTGTTGACTAAAAAGAGGAGGTTCTAAGATGACAAAACTGTGGCGCTGACCGAAGAATGCAGTGCCATCATTCAGAGGAAACTCCCTCCGAAGTTAAAAGATCCGGGAAGTTTCACAATACCCTGCACCATAGGTAACTTGAAAATAGGGAAGGCCCTTTGTGATTTGGGGGCGAGCATCAACTTGATGCCCTTATCCATGTTGAAGAAGCTTGGTGGGGGTGAAGTGAAACCCACTAGGATAACTCTGCAGCTCGCCGATAAATCAATCAAACATCCTTATGGGATTTTGGAAGATGTCGTGGTAAGGGTTGACAAATTTTTGTTTCCGGTTGATTTCGTAATTCTTGATATGGAAGAAGATGTAGAGGTGCCAATTCTCCTCGGTCGACCATTCCTTGCCACTGGGCGAGCTCTGGTAGACGTTCAACAAGGGAAACTAATGTTGAGATTCCAAGACGAGAAGGTAACTTTTAATGTCTTCGAGGCTATGTGTCACCCGGACGATCAAGAGAAACTTTTTAGGGTGGATGTGGTTGAAGACTCGGTAAAAGAAGCATTTAGACATCATATACCTTCTCTTCCCTTGGAGAAAGTAATTGTGAACTCCATATAGGGGGTAGAGGAAGAATTGGACAGCGAGACCGAGGATTGTATTCGTCAGTTTGAAGCTTCACAAGTAGATAAAGGGTTTTTAAGAGAAGAGAAGAGTTGAGTAGGGGGGAAAATCCAGAAAAAGGAAATCTTGAATTGAAACAACTTCCCCCTCATTTGAAGTATGTATTCCTCGGGGGCAACGATCAACACCCAGGCATCATAAGTAGTTCCCTAACTCAGCTGGAAGAAGAAAAATTGATAACAGTGTTGAGAGCAAATAAAACTGCTTTAGGTTGGGTTATCTCAGATCTTAAGGGGATTAGCCCAGCTTTTTGCATGCACAAAATAAAGCTCGACGAAGAGTTCAAACCTGTGATACAACCGCAGCGAAGGTTGAACCCGACCATGAAAGAGGTAGTGAGGAAAGAAGTACTGAAGCTTTTAGATGCCGGAATGATCTACCCCATTTCAGACAGTTCGTGGGTGAGTCCGGCGCATGTGGTGCCCAAAAAGGGTGGTATGACTGTGGTGAAAAACGAGAAGAATGAGCTTATCCCTACTCGCACAGTCACTGGGTGGAGAATGTGTATTGACTATCAGAGATTGAATCAAGCCACTCGGAAGGATCACTTCCCTCAGCTATTCATGGATCAGATGCTAGAAAGACTGGCGGGACAAGCCTTTTATTACTTCCTGGATGGGTATTCCGGGTACAATCAAATAGCGGTGGATCCCGAAGATCAAGAGAAGACTGCCTTCACATGTCTGTTTGGTGTGTTTGCCTATCGGAGGATGCCCTTCGGCTTGTGCAATGCCCCTGCAACTTTTCAAAGGTGTATGTTGTCCATTTTCTCTGACATGATGGAAAACGCAATCGAGGTATTTATGGATGTTTTTTCTGTGTTTGGCATTTGTTACGATTCTTGTTTGGCTAACCTGAATACCGTTTTGAAGAGATGCACCGAAACCAATTTAGTTCTGAATTGGGAGACGTGTCACTTTATGGTTCAAGAAGGAATTGTTCTTGGCCATAAGATCTCAGCAAAAGGTATCGAGGTCGACCCAGCAAAAATCGAAGTTATAGAAAAGCTGCCTCCCCCTATGAATGTAAAGGGAGTCAGAAGTTTCTTAGGACACGCCGGATTCAATCGGCATTTCATAAAAGACTTTTCAAAGATTGCAAAACCCTTAAGCAATCTGCTTGTTAAAGAAAATGATTTTGTTTTTGATAATGAATGTCTGCATGCCTTCAATATATTAAAGAAACAACTGACTTCGGCCCCAGTCATTGTAGCCCCTAACTGGGATATGCCCTTTGAACTAATGTGTGATGCTAGTGATTATGCAGTGGGTGCTGTGCTGGGGCAACGATCAGAGAAATTCTTTCATGCTATATACTATGCTAGCAAGGTTTTGAATGAAAATCAGGTAAACTATGCCACAACGGAAAAGGAATTGCTAGCCATAGTATTTGCACTGGAAAAATTTCGCTCCTATCTGGTTGGGTCCAAAGTTATTGTATTTACTGACCATGTATCAATCAAATACCTGCTAACGAAGGGCGAGTCTAAGCCTCGACTCCTTAGATGGATTTTGCTTTTGCAGGAATTCGATTTGGAAATCAAGGATAAAAAAAGGGAGCGAGAATGTGGGGGTTGATCACTTGTCACGACTGGAAAACAAGGAGGTGACTATTCGGGAAGCAGAAATTCTGGAAGAATTTCCCGATGAGAAATTGTTAGCTATTGAAGAGATACCGTGGTTTGCTGACATAGCAAACTACAAGGCAGGGGGAACGGTACCAGAAGATTTCACATGGCAGCAAAAGAAGAAGTTCCTCCGTGAGGTCAAACAATACCTTTGGGATGACCCATTTCTCTTTAAGGTTGGTGCTGATGGACTTCTTAGAAGATGTGTCTGGGGGAGTGAGAGTCTTGATCAGTGATGGGGGTAGCCACTTCTGTAACACTCAACTCAACAATGTGCTGTCTAAATATAGTGTGAAGCATAAAGTGTCCACCCCCTATCACCCTCAGTGCAATGGTCAGGTCGAAGTCTCAAACAGAGAATTAAAGAAAATTCTGGAAAAAACTGTTGGGAACTCAAGGAAAGATTGGGCTGTGAAGATAGATGATACGCTGTGGGCATACAGGACAGCATACAAGACACCATTAGGAATGTCTCTCTACCAATTGGTCTATGGCAAATATTGTCATTTGCCGGTTGAGCTGGAACACAAAGCTTATTGGGCGTTAAAATTCCTAAATTTTGACCCTGCAGCAAGTGGAGAGAAGAGGATCTTACAGCTACATGCCATGGGTTGGATGAGATGCGCCTTCATGCATATGAGAACAACCGTATTTACAAAGAAAAAATGAAGAGGTACCATGACAAGCACATTTCAAGAAAGGAATTTCAACTTGGGCAACAAGTGTTGCTGTTTAATTCAAGGCTCAGATTATTTCCAGGAAAATTGAAATCCAAGTGGTCGGGGCCCTTTCTGGTTAAAGAAGTGACACCATATGGGGCGATTGAAGTAGAAGAGCCAGAGTCCAAAAGATCTTTTAAGGTCAACGGACAAAGACTCAAGCCATACCTTGGGAACACGGTAGAAGAGGCTCGAATGGTTTTAATGCTGAGAGATCCATGAGAGCTCAAAGACGTCAAGCTAGTGACGTTAAAGAAGCGCTTAATGGGAGGCAACCCATTGGTGATATTTACTATTTTTAGCTTTTATGTATCTTGTTTTCTTTTTGACTTTAATTTTGCATTTTGGTCTGTAATATATTGTTACATCTTATTCTGTGATATTGAGGCACCATTATCCCAGACTTTTGTAGAAGCGGCTTCAATTTTATGGTATTGTGGTATTCAGTTTAACATGTTTTACATTTTTACCTTTTGATTACTAGCATATCACTTTTATCATCAAGTACTATATGTGGTCAGGACAAAAGCGGAGGAAGATTTAGATCATCTGTGGGCATTCACTCGAGTTCCATCTTTTAAAAATCTCAACTGTGAGGTTTGCCCCCAAACACTTATTCTATTCATTGTGTGATTATTCCTTGCTTGCATTAGTCTGCAGAACTTGAGCTTGTACTTAACTATCTTGCATGTGATTTATATACACACTGAGGCAAATTTTTGAAAACCTGAGCCTTTCAAGCCAACCCTCTAATTGCGATCCCTTGTTAGCCCCTCTGAGCCTAATTGTTTATTTTTTCTAATTTTCCTGCAAATCATAGCCGAATTTTGCTTAACTTGGAGTTAGATAGATTAAAGCATGAGAGTGGGGAAATATTCTAAGTTTGGGGTTGCTCATGGAATAGCAACATTCTAAGTTTGGGGTGGTATACAAGAGAAAGGAACATATAAAGAAAAGAAGGAAAAAGAAAACAAAATATATATATATTTTAAAAAAAAGTTATATAAAAATAAATAAGTAAATAATTCTTTCTCTTGTGGAATGCTTGGGAAAAATGGGTAAGTGAGTGAGATTGTTGAAATTGACAAAGAGAGAAGTAGGCCTAACTCCAAGTTGTAACCTACTTATCCAAATGTATCCACCCTTACCTAAGCCCCATTACAACCTTCGAAAGTCCTCAAAAAGTGTGTGTGTGTATTTCTTGTGTATTGATTTGTATAGTACTTGTTCAAGCCTATGAAACGATGATGCAGGTACTGTGAATTGAGTGAATACCCTAAACACCTCAAAGAGAGAAACACTGGTGAGATGTGTGAAAAAGAGATAACTTGAGAATCCTTGCCTGCTTATGATCTTGTGTCTTACCGATTCAGTTGTCTTGCTACTGCATGAGGTTGATGATGATTTTTGATATACTGTGTAGTTATTGGTTTGTGTACATTGTGTGACAGCTAAATAAAAAAGTAGCCACAGCCTGAATTGAATGTTTGCTTGAGGACAAGCAAAAGTTTAAGTTTGGGGTTGTGTTGACTCTCTGTCATATGATGTAAGTTGTCCAATTTTAGGACCAATTGTGCGGGTTTTTGATTGTATCGTAGTCGTTATCGGGGGATTTAGCTTAGTATTAGAAATTTGTAGTAGGAAATCCTTTTGTAAGCCATTCCTGCATTTTTGGAGTTATTTTGTACTTGAAGACCTCCAATTTGTGTGTTATCATTCGGCGAACCAGACACTAGCCCGGAGATGCAGCACAATTGGGAAGATTTAAGTTTCTGTCCAATTTCGCGTCGCGACCAGGAGGGTTCGCGTCGCGAAGGAAGCATGAAGCAGGAGGGAATTTGGTTCTGTCCAATTTCGCGTCGCGACGGGCTCGTGTCGCGATGCGATGGCTTGCTGAAAGTTAGGGTTTTAATTCAGTTTTGCATTTTTTTGAAGGGAGCTTGGTCATTGGAGCACAGCCAGACGTCTTGGAGCAGCAAGGAAGTGTGATTTTGGAGCTTTTCACCACTTGGGAACGAGGGTTGAAGGTTCCTATGTCTATCTTTACTTGTATTGTTTTCTTTACTCTAGTTATGTCTCTATTCACCATGTGTAACTAATTTTCTAAGATTAGGGAGAGATGATTCTCCCTGAACCTATGTTATGGATACTTTGTTAGGGTTAATACAATTAGTTGTTTGAATTATCATAAGTCTATGCCTCTGATTGTAATGTTTTATAGTTACATATGATAATTATAATGATCTAGGTTATGTGATCGCATAGGGATATGGGTTGCATGCTGGATATGGGGTATTAGATCATGTACTTGTGATCACCATAGGAATATGGGGTTGGATGCATGAATTCTCTATTTCTTAAGTTTATTGCTTTACCGGTTGGCATGATTCACCTAAGGAATTAGTGTAACTCAATTAGGTAAAAGGGGTTCTGAGGCAAGGAATTGTCCTTAACCTACTATAGTGAATTGAATCTGGTAGTTCAAACAATTAATCTGTAATTAGCTGAAGGTTCATAAGATAGGTGAGGGGAGAGGATTCGACCCCTAATCGCTTTCTCTCACTATCTCAACAGCAGTTTTTACTTTCGCGTTACTCAATTACAAATCAAACCAATTTTCACAATCTAGAATTAATAAAATTTGCTTTTGTTACAACACGCAATCCCTGTGGTATCGACCGGTACTTACCGTAAAATTATTACTTGCAACGTTTTCAGTACACTTGCTGAACGCTTAACAGTGATGGTTGATGAAGCTACCTTTGCAGGAAGAAGCCTGCATAATGAAAGATATATCAAACAATCAAATATATAAGTCGTTGCATAATTAACTTTAAAAAAACAAACAATATAATACTTACGCGTTACCACGGCTATAAATGACTTTGAGTCTAATACCATTAATAACAACCACCTCCACTCTCTCGTCATCTGTGGATGAATCACCTTCAACATTACCACCACCAACATCATGCTGAATATCATCCTGGGGCTCTGGTGTAGGCATAGATAACCCAGCTGATGGGCCCATATGTACAGATGATGAGCCTATATGCCCAGCTAGTGTGTCATACCCAGCTGATGTGCCATACCCAGCTGATGGGCCCATATGTCCAGATGATGAGCCTATATGCCCAGCTGATGTGCCATACCCAGCTGGTGGGTCATACCCAGCTGGTGGGTCATACCCAGCTGGTGGGCCATACCCAGCTGGTGGGCCATACCCTGCATACGCATCTGCTGGGTCCATATAATGCCCATGTGATGGTAAATGATACCATCCGGGGCCAGATGGAAGCGGAGGTTGTGGGGCGGTAGCTGGTGGGCCCACATACATATGACCCCTCATATTCCCAATATTAAGTTCCACCTCACGATTACGCCTCCTCCTAGGAGGTTCATCGATCATAGTCTTCTTCCCTTTATGAGAACGTCTCGGTGGGTCAGAACCTTCTCCTGGATCCATATCTACGAAAAAATAGAAACGAAATGTGATACTAACAACATTAATTATATATATTTATAAATAATTTAAATAAAGTAAATTAACAAGAACAATATTGTTATATTAATGATTCTAAGAAAACGTGTTAGATTCCCATTCACCTGCTCTTCTCGGATATAACCCGCTCTTCTCGGATATAACCGATCATACACCCATTCACGATTAAATTCATACAAATTCATCTACACGGATTTAAGAAAACGTGTTAGATTCCCTTAACATTCCCAATAATCTATCAAGTTAGTGGCATCGATATGATCTCAGTGGAGATGATTTCGAGCCGAATATGGGGGTTAAGGACAGATCAGACAAAACCATTTTCCATATAAGTAGTGAAGGATCGAACAATTGGAGTAGGTTACCTGAAAATAGATTTTTAAGCCTAGATTATCTTGCCGACGTACAACATCGTCATGTGTAACGAATATCTACACACTGAATAGAACCAAAAGATCACTGATATTCATATCTATTTAATTTTTTTAAAAAAATTAATTATTATTTTTTAACAGATCTATCTTTTTTATTTTGAAAAACGGATTTATCCATTAAATAGATAAATCCGGTTTTGAAAAAATTGCAAAACGGATTTATCTATTAATAGATAAATAAGTTTTGAAAAATTTTCAAAACAGATTTATCTATTAAATCCCTTTTCATTTTTTTTGCTAACCGGATTTATCCTAGAAATAGATAAATCGATTTTACATTTTTATGGGGTAAAATGGGGATAAAAATTTGTGTGGGGGTATAGTATTTTTTTGCAACATTGTAATTTGCATAGTATTTTTATTTCATATTATAACTCTAACAGTATGTCATGAAATTCATTTTTAATATATTTTAATATTAATGGGTAAAATAAATACTTTCAAACCTAACATAATCTTGCACATTTAAATGGAGGTATTGTTTTTTAATGGATGTTGTAGGAGTGTTAATACCTTCTATACCCATAACCATCTCTCGAACCTTAAACCTCTTTAATAAGATCAATTTTATATTTAAACGATTGTGATAAGTTTGTCATAATTTTTTCTTTTCTTTTTTAACGTTTGACTCCTACTTATATCTTGCTTGCGTTTTATGTTCTTATGATAAGTTGTAAAGTTAGTGCTTAAGTGGTTAAAGAATGTCATGATAGCACGTGTCATGTTGTTATCTATATGAATTTCTACGAATAGCCTTAAAAGATATGTTTTAAATATATAAAATTTCTTGTCAAAAAGAAATATATATAAAATTTGTTCAACCTAAGTATTATATGGTAAGAGTATGCCTCTAATTCAAGGTTTGTAGTTCCTTTGCTATTAGTTGGGAAACCCACACACGTTAACGGCTTAACCCACACACTCAATGATCTTTTAGCGAATATAGATAAACACATCACAAGTATAATGGAAAGAAGAACACACAAATAATTTACGTGTGGTTCGGCACCTCTTGCTTACGTCCACGGGAACATCTCAACATAATTCATTCATCATCCCAAACATGATTACAATACTATAGTAACCCAATCCAAGTTGTGTATCACCCTACAATACTCTTCTCACTCTAAAAGTTACAAGGAATGATAACACTCACATCTCACAAGTGATTATCACCAACAGTCTCCTCTACCTAGGACATGGTTGAAGACCCTTCAACTCTACATGATCACCCAATGAGGAATTTTTCATCTCTCCAAATGGGGATATCTCACCTCTCCATATGATCACCTAAAGGGTATGCCTCACCTCTCCAATGAGGATGTCTTCACTCTTCAGAAGTCTCTCTATTTATAAGAGAGAACATGACTTCCATACATGTATAAAACTTAGTGGATATTTATTGCCACACTTTCCAAGACTCTAGATCCATCCACCCACCTTGTGAAATGTATCTCTTAAATTTCCACTCTTTTGCATTTTCTTGGAAATTATAATTGACTGTTTCCACTATTCCATTACTTTTTCCTTTATGCCATCAATATGTTAAGTTTCTTTCTATCTAGAACGTGATTTGTTTCCACTATTCTTATTTTTACACTATAACATTTTTGTATTTTTGGTGTTAAATTTAATTGTATATTGTGTTTTGGATGCAAATTTTAGGCAGAATCTTGCATTTGCTTGCTTTTCATCTAATTTAATTTGGTGGTTTGGTGCATAACCTCACCAACAAATGTGACAAATACATGACACTTAGATCCAAACATTGATAGTTGTAGTGCTATAAATAAATGCATACAAGTAGTATATTACTTTTCTAATTAAGATTAAGCACAGAATTTGTTGGAGTTCACAACAAGTTCTCTTAGTTGTATGCTTCATTTCCCTGAGGGCAAGAATTTGGCCCACAAATTTTGGATTCTTCAATTTCATTTCAAATGTTACTGCTTTTAGAATTTAATCTTTAAGTTTATGTTATCTGTAGAGGAATTATTTTATATTGGATGTTGTGTGTTCTGTAAATGAAATATTTCGAACGTTGAAAAATTATGTTGTGGATTTCATTTTAATTATGGGTTTTCTGTTATTCAATTTGGTTTGAGGGTTTTGGGTGGCTTTTTAGAGACAACAAAATTGTTTTTACAGGGGTTTATATCATTATATAATATTGCTAATCAAAATAGGGATAATTATGTGGATTTAATTTAAATACACAATAAGTGTATAAGTATTTTGCACTATCTACCAATTAAAGGTTCACACATCATTAAAAACAAACTGGTCAATTGGTAACCACCAATTAGTCAATTGGTAACAAATCACTACATGAAGTGTGATTGGTTTCTGACAATTTTTTAGAGGCACAAACTCATCACTGACAATTTTTTCGAGACACATTAATCCCTTACATTTTCAAAATAGGACATGTTAGTCGCTCTGTACATCAAGTGTTAATAACGTCAGCTAACGCCTCGTGCGTGACACATTATATTCCAACGTGTCACGTTAACTGACATGTCATACGTTATTTCACCCCAAATATTGGTCTCTGGCTTTACCTAGTCTATGTGTTTTAAAAATGGATATATTGGTCCTTGCATGTTTTGGGACAAATTAGTCATTGGACGTCTTCTTTAAATGTATTCTGAAAACCATAAACTAGTTCACCAATTGCAAAAGTAGGAGAGAGAGAGAGAGAGAGAGAGAGGGAGCAGCCATTGAAGGAAAAGGCGAACCCATTTTTTTTCTTTTGGATGCATATTTGTGTTTGATTCCTATTTGCATTTTCTTTTTAATTTGATTTTTGAATGTTCATTGTTGTTTGGTGTTTATGTTTTTCAAAAACGAGCAGTCATGAATCTCAAGCTTCTTAATTTTTAGTAGTACGTAATAAGGACTAATATGACCTATTTTACAATTGGTGGTATTCACCCCCTAGATTTTGATAAAGAGAGCGTTATCAACGATGATTTTTTGTTTTGCTAAGAAATGTTCGAATCACGTTAAAACCTTCAGATACAAATCTTTTTTAGGGAAAAGTCATCAATAAGGAAAACAAGTACTCCTCACCATTTCATCTGTATCAGCAAAAAGTCGTCAAAAAAAATCAAACAAAATTTCATCCGGTTCTATTAGATTTTTGATGGATTAATGGATTATTTCCATCCATCTAATAAAATCTGGTCCACATTTAATCCAATTCGTCCATTTGACACAACTAGCTGGGATGTCGGCTAAGTTTGTAATGCATTTGCACCTCTAGGTTTGCTAAACAAAATATTCAGAATTTGTTTACTAATTGGTTAAGTTTAATATTGTAGTTTTCTTATTTCTGTTTCAAATAGGTTTACGCTTCGATTTTTGTTTATGTCGCCCAAGTATCTTTTTTTGTTATGGTCACAAAAAATATACTGTAAAATCAATGTGATGGTAAAGTAACCCTCACTAGTGCAAATATGAGATTCCAAAGCACCATTTAACATCGGTTGTTTGAACAGCCGATGTTAAATGTAAAGGCGGTGGCAATTTTCCAATTAAATGGAAGTTTTGCATTTTAGCGCCTACTTTTAACATCAGTTGTTTAAACAACCGATGTTAAAAGTGTGTGTGTCGGTTTTTAAAACACCCGATGCTAAAAGTGCACTTTTATTTTTCCTTCGCTTACACGTTCTCGCGTTCTCAACTCTCTCACTCTCTTGTTATCAAAAAAAACTCTCTCACTCTCTGAACACTCTCACGTTCGTTCTCACCTCTCTCACTCTCTGAACTCTCTCGCTCTCATCTTCTCTGAACTCTCAAATCAAAACCCAAGAAATTTCAAAACCCTAGCAATCTTGCCCTCTTCCTCGCGAACCCCAAAAACACAAACTGAATTGAAAAAGAAAGGAGAAGAACGCTGAAGAGAACACTGTCGTCGTCGCCGTCGCTGTTGCTCGTTTGTCGTCGTCGTTGCTCGCTCGCTGTCGCCGTCGCCTTGCTCGCCGTCACCGTCAAGAACTCTTCGAAACCTTAAGTTTTCAACCTTTTCCCTCAGCTTAGCCGTTATTCCCTCTTTGATTTAGTTCTTCAGCATTATTTTTTGGAATATGTTGATTAAAAAACATCTAGTATTCTGATCAGAGGCTCGGAGGACATTTTAGGGAAATGAAAAAAAAGTTACGCAGAGGAGAGCAGCAACAAACAATTCCTAGAGACACAATAAACAAATGAAATGAAATGTTTTACTATTTTTGATGTTCTCAACTTTGTTTCTGAGACTTTTCCTCTGTTTTTTATTGGTCGAATGCAGGTAACTACGACCATTGCAAGGGAGGTGGCAGCTGTAACTCGCCTTGGTATTGAGGTGATGATAGTATAATCTTTTTCTACCAATACCTTTCAGCCTTATTAATTATTAATTGTAGTGTGTCTGCTGCATTCTCAAGCTGTTTGAGATCCCTTGGCTAATTGAATGTGTAAAATTTGCAGTAGATCTAGGAAGTTATCGTTGTTGGTACGCTTTGCAAAATAATCTTTCATAGATCTATTTTGTAATTAGCAGTAATTCTGGGAGAGTTTTAATATATTTACATGTTAGGCCATTTGACTTGAAATTATTTAGTGCTTTTTATCGGTTTTTAGACTTTGGTTTGATTGTTTCAGGTTGCACTTGTAGTCGGTGAGGGTAACATCTTCTGTGGTACCTGGGCTGGATGTAGTGGTCTAGAACGCTCATCTACTGATTATATTGGGTGATTAAGCCTCCTGTCTCTGATCTTCCGTCAAAACTTTTTGCATGTATATAGAAGTCTGTCTTAATTTAATATTAAAATGTCTAATACTAGAGAAATAGTTTCTTGCTTTTTAGTGATTGTGATGGACATGACCCGAAGCTTAATCCACAAGCACGTCTTCTTGACACACTAACCTACCAGGAGGTAAGTTCAAAATATTTGTCTGTGATGGACATGACTGCCATAACTTTATGCCAGGAAAATAATATTCCAGGTAAGTCACAAGCTATTTTTTTTTTGAAACTAACTCATTGGTATTAGATTAACTGCCTTCTTCTCTTGCCAAACTATAGTGACTTATCCTGCTAAATTGTCCCTGCCCTTCCCTTTTGGAACAATTGTTGATCTTCAATTTCTACCACCCTGCGATGTAAGTAGGGTTTTATATCATGGTTTGATTATTGATTTACCTAATTATAGCATTTTATAAGGTTTATTTTTTTTTGCTCTGCAGCTCTACTCTAGAAGATTTCATGCGCAAGCTTATTCTGGAAAAGTTTTGCTTTCTTTACATCATATTTCATTGGGAAGGTGTCGTTGTGGAATCTGTCAGTATTTCCAAAACCTGTACAACTCAGATTGATGTACTTTAATTTTGTAGCTTTAAGTTAAGAAAAAGTATTTTCTAACATTTCATATCATTGATGGTTTCTGAAAGGTTCTTTGTTGGTGGCAAGATGCATCATACACTTAGGTAATATAAGTTGTTTTCCATAAGCTCCAAAATAAGCTCATCCAAACGGGCCATTAAAGCATTTGGGAAAGGCAATTTGGTGAAAGGTTCTGTTCCTATGAATACTACAAGACTGTAACCTCTACAACATAGTTTGTATGTTGTTCAAAATTTGCTGCTTATGTTCCTTCAAAAGATTTGTCTGTTCGGAATTTTCCTGTGTCTCCATTCTCCATTAATCTACAGCAATGTCCATTTATCCTGTGACTTGTATCCATTTGTCAATAGTTTCATGTCAACTGATTTATTTACTTGTTTTCACTACAAGAAAATCGACGATTTCCGACGGCATTTTTCATCGCAAATGCAGCGATTTTCGTCGCAAATTGACGTTTCCGACGAACTTTTCGACGGACAAAAAGTTGTCGCAAAATCGCTCGCTGCAAATCGTTTCTGATGGATTTTTTCGTCGCAAATGTCTCCGTCGCAAAGTCGTCGGAAATTCGTCGCAAATTGTCATCGCAAATGCCGTCGAAAAAAACCATTTCCGATGCAGGTAAAAAAATAAAAAAAATAAAATCATACATCCAAAAAAGCTATACTAGTTATGGATTTTATTCTTTCACACAACAAAATTTTTTTCAAATTTAAATACCACAAACATAATATATATGACTAACAAAATTTACATTATCCAGCATAAGTAGTCTTATTTCATCAAAATAACCTGAACAATATAGTTTCACGACAATTGTAGTTTTGTTGACCATGATCCTTACTAGAGCCTCTTGCACCATCAAGTGCACTTGTAGCTTCATCTAGAAATAGAATTCTTGGATTCTTCAAAACCGCCCTTGCAATGGCACTGCGCAGCTTCTGTCCACCAGACAGCTGAGTTCCAAGGTCACCAACCATTGTGCCCAATCCCTAGATACAAAGGAAAACAGCTCAAGGTTACTTAACCAGAAATAGCTTTGTCTTTGAGATTGAAGTGCTTTGGAAAGAAGCTAGAACCTGTGGAAGCTCTCATCTGCAAGACAGTTGTGCTTGCTTGGTTGTATTCTTTTGATTACGGTACCATTTGAAACGCCGGTTACGTTCGTCCTCAACGCTTCTATAAAGTGCGACATGTCAAAATCTGCATCACCCATTTTGTCATCTTTGCTGAAAGTGTCATGGTCATTCACAGTCTGCAATTTGAAAGAATCATGAATCAATGAGAATTTCAATACAATGAACAAAAATTGATATACCAGAACATCTCATATACAAGAAGCAAAATGCTAAACAAAGGTCAAATTGTCAAAACACATTTGATGAAAAGGAAAGCATTTATTATATTGAAAGTGCAAATTATATAATACTTATTTTTTCAATTGAAAGCATTTCATAGATTGTATCACATTCTCCTAGACTCCATACATTACAGTATCATCGTCCCTAGACTCCATACATTACAGTAGAAGGCAACAAATATGTGACTAAATGCATCAATATAGGTAGACACTGCCAACAATTAAAAATATAAAGATCATAATTTTCTCACAAGATCATAATTTTCTCAGCATACAGAGCACAACCTAAATGCATAACAATACAGTTGCTGACTTCAAAAAGATTTATTTTTACAAAAACAAAGATCATAATTTTCTCACAAGAGAAATTATAATGTTGAGGAAATTGAAGATGGTTCTGAATTAATTAATACTCACAGCTTGCATTAGATCAAAAGCTTCAGATTCATTGAGTTTAGCACCCAACATTTTTAGTCCAACTTTGAGTTTTTCAAAAGTAATATGACCACTATTATTTGTGTCTATCATGTTAAACAATTCTTTCAACACTGAAGTTTCCTCTTTTGAGAGATTCTTAGCAATAACTTGAAAGGAATATTGTGGAAAATATTAAAGGAGAGATGATTCCAAATTGAAGTTAAGTCGTTCACATATTCAACCTTGCAAATATAGTTCAATATACTACAATCTACTAGTTAGCATAGCCAAAAGAGATAATTTCATGGACATAGTTATGTGATGATAGAAAAATTACTTACTCTAACTCTAAGCCATTTTCTGTAAGCTTGTTTGGATCAACTTCATCAACTTAAATCCAAGGGTGACCTGTAGAGAATTGTAACATTATCATTTACAAGATGTTAAGTTGGTAATTGGTACTAATAGCTCAAGTTCTGTGATTTAGTAATGCAGCACTTTAGAGATGAAAAAATAAGCACTTAAATAATTAATTTTTTGTATTAAAGATTCATTGTAAGTGCTGAAAGTGTTAATAGGTACATGACTATTATAATGCCTTGTAAACCATTCATGTATGGAGTTTAAATGAAAACAAAATAAGAACCAGCTATAACTTATAATAATAAAAACACATTAGATTGACTCAACAAAGGGATGTTTATCACCTACTGGTTCAGCAGAAAAAAATAACCTATTAATTAACCACTTAAAATTAAATAGATACACTTTTATAGGCAGAAAGTACATAATGTGAACTACACTTTTATAGGCAGAAATTAAATAGATACACTGCTTTCTAGCATGAGGCAGAATCAGCTTCACCAGCATCTCAGCAGGCATACTCATATCAAATATCCATGCCCAACAACACGCTCAGCCATGTAGCTTATTGTCTAAAATCATGAAAACAACTCAGTAATTAACAGCCCAAAGTAGAAGTAAACAAATATTTCTTATACAACATTTTGAATTTGTTCAAACAATTGTGAATTATGGTGACTTTCAATTTTCAGAAAACTGTAAAGTCACTGTATTCAAACAAAAGTGTCTTTCGTTAAATGAACTATTAAAATTGATTCTTATATGAAATGCATGATAGAATCTGCAGGTTACCTATCATCTTTCCAAAAAGAATGATGATCTAACTCAGGTACAACTAACGTAGCATTAAGAATTCGTGCAACGACAACAGCATCTGTTATCTGGATGAAGGAACATAAATGTCATTTCCACCAAAAGAACTTATTCATTTTTGTTTTAAGAAACTTAAATTATCTGCAAGACTAGGCAAGAGAACCTTGGCAAGCCCCATAATCACATAAACAACTGAATCAGAGTTGATTATATACGAGACTATAGCATAAAATAAAACTCTTATCTTTTCCTTTTAATATGTATGCGAGGGAGCAACTAAGATGGCAAATCATGTCCTACTTACCCCAGTTCTTTGTTGATTCAATCCTCCACTAGTTGCAATAAGCAAATATCCATTTGACATCTGCTCACACACAACAGCTACATATTATCCGGTAACGAAAATAAGAAACAAAGTGAGAAATGGCAAAGTTAGTATACTTGTCATCCCAATCATAAGGATATAATTTGTGCACAAAGAAATCAAAATATCCTATAACCTAACCCAGATTTTCTCAGTACAGTTTCACAATTAATGTGGGAGAATTAAATATCTCTAATATGAGCACAATGCCAACCATGCCTAAAATGCCTGTGAATAGTGAGTGAGAGTAATAGAAACTCACGAGCAAAATTGTGGCCTCTGTCACTGCATCCATAGTAATACTTAGAATAACGCGATTTCCAAATATCAATTGGCGCACGGTAATTCCTATCCTAGAAACAAAAAATCACGAACCAATCAAAATCTAGAGTTTTAAGGAATGAAATTAATTGAAGATGAAGAAGAAGTTAGAAAAGTACCATTGATGTAATGATAGTTAAGAACCTATGACGATAATGATAGTTGAGATATTTGTATACCAATTTACATGCTATAAGACCCTAGGGAGCCAATGGTGGTTTCAGTGGAGTCATCTTCCTTCACTGCACCATTCAAACCATTTAAGCCAAATTTTGGCTCCTGCACACATGAGAATATTGTCATATCAGATAGGCTAAGAACAGATCATGATGAAAAGGAAAATATATCACAGTAACCTAAAATCATTGCATATACCTTCTACACATTCAGGCCCCCACATGATACTTTCCCCAAAAGAACAGATCATGATGCAAAGGGATATTGATTACAACACCCAAAAGAGTGACAAGAAGTAATTTGTGACAAGAAGAAATAATTGTAATTACCACCCCTACCAATGATTTGTAAAAATAGAAATAATTAGTGACAAGAAGTTAAAATGATGACAACATATGGCATAGGGATGAAATCAACCAGAATAATATCTACCTAAAATCTGTTGATGGATCCTTCCCTTGCCAGCCTATGTCTTTCCATTGGTCAGAAATTAGGCCAGTGAGTTCTTCTTCAGGAAACGCGGCATGTATAACCGGCCAATCCTCAGAGTTCTATAACAACAAGAAATACATATTTATAACTGAGATTTTACCAAATTAGACTAACAAGTTTTTAGGACTAAAGAGTGGCTTATTGTTGATCCAAGAATGACTCCAAAGCTTCATCTGATAAAGTGGTCCTTACAGCTATGCATCTGCAAACAATGAATTGACAACATCAGTATTTTGTTTTCTATTTTCGAAAGTGCATAAACACATGACTTTTGAGTCTAAAAATTAGTCAGCGTTGGTAAGTTAAAGCATCCATTATTGCTCCTTTTTTAACACCAGGAGCATAGAGATCAATGCTTACCTCATTTGTGCAGCTTTGGCAGCTTGCACTCCAGCAAGCGCATCTTCTATAACAATACACTAGGAAAACATACAAGGAGATTACTTTTTGACATTTAAAAGGAAATGCAACCATTATGGTGCTAGTTAGAATTGCATAAATGGTGTTAAGTTAATATGGAAGAAATTCAAGTCAACTTTCTGCATTCTGCATAGTAGCACTAACAATCATTCAACAAACTTCTCATCTAATACTATCCTTCTAAGTCCATGATTGTCAATTATTATCTACATATTTCCGTTATACTAATAACCAACAACAATAAAACACCACCACTCTACAAAGTCAGCCACCAAAAAATTACAAATTAGGCCTCTAATGACAAGCTCAATCTAGCTAGTATCATATACCTCACTGGGGGGAACACTCAATATTCTGGATGCAGCTAAGAAAATATCAGGAGCATGTTTCAAATTCTCAAAAGCATCTGCCGACACAATTGCATCGAACCTGATAAAACAAATACAACTGCACAATTAGAGCAACATTAACACACAGCAGGTTACAGAAGTCAGACTAGGGGAGTCAAGCATAAAATGTAACAAAAATATATGCAGTTTGCACTTAATTTAAATAAAACAAATAACACCCTAGAGTATCATATGCAGCGAGCTTAAAATTCATCTTTGTTGAATTTGTGATTAAAGGGCATCAATAATAAAAAAATTAACATAAATAAATAGTTATTGATGTATTCAAACCCAAAAATCACATAAACTAACAGTAAAATCAACCAAAAAAGTTTCGAAAAAATCAAAAAATTAAATAAGTGAGAAAATGAGATGTATTACCTAATATAAAAATTAAACAAACCTGAATCTCTTCCTTCCCCTTTGATTTGAAGACTTCCACTTCTCTAGTTCATACATCAAGAATAGAGAAAAATTAAAAAGACGAAAATGGTGAAAATGAAAGAGAAAACAGTTCTGGAACTGAAACGAGTGGAGAGAGTATTAATCTTTTAGTGGCTGGATAAATAAGTAGTTGGCGGCACGCGGTGGTTGTGAGACTGAGGTTGGAGGCCGGAGATGGGTTTGGGGAAATGTGAGGTTAGGGTTTCGCCGTAGTTGAGGAGAACGAGGGCATAGCTGAGGGAGGAGGCGAGCACGACAGTGGTGAGTATGGGTAGAGGTGAGGTGGTGGCCGGTGATTGAGAGTGAGGGAGGAGGATCGAAGGTGAGAAGAGTGAGAGTGAGGATCGCAGCAGAAAAACCTTCCGTATCTATTCACGGCTGTCTGCTAGTCATGGAGCAAGCTTGGCGATGGAGGAGGACGCGGGAGGGTGGTGGAGGGCGGTGGAGGGTGGAGGGAGAGAACGATAGTTTCAGAGGAGGAGAGTGAGTGAGTTTTAGCGTAAAAATGAGTTCGTTTGTGAAAATGAGAGGGCTCGAGGGAAGAGGCTCTATTTTAATTGGGTTTTTACGTTTGCGACGGACTTTTAGCGTTTTCCGACGAAAATAGCCGTCGGAAATTAGCGACGAAAATCGATTTGGTCGGAAACGTAAGCGGGAATTTTAGCACCCATTCTTCTTAACCGTTGCGACGACATTTTGGTCGGAAATCCGTCGGAAATTGTGACGGACTAGAGTTCGTCGGAAAAAATGGCAGGAAACAGCAGTTATTCTTGTAGTGTTTGGGCATTGTCTTGTTGTGAATTGCAGAAACATTTCCTCTATGATTTGGAATCTTAATTTTATGCTACTTTCAAGTCAAAAGAAGATTAATATCTCATGTTTACTTATACTGTATTAAAATGTTGATGTTGATTCAACTATTGTTCTTGATTTTTCCCTTCTAAACCGCACTCAGATTGTGAATACTTGAAACTTATTTCTCTCAACTTTCTGTGGTGAATGGGAACTGTGTTTTGGACACCGGAATCTATAGTGGTTTTAGTTGATGTAATTGCTGTTGAAACTGCATGTTTGAAACTGCAGGGTGACTAACTTTCCAAATGATTATCTTTGACAAGAAGTGGAAGTTATTCCTACTTGTATGAGCTGCTTTGGTGGGTGGACATGATACCAGGCGAGTCATATATTTCTTAGCAAAAAGTATGATTTA
Organism: Astragalus membranaceus; assembly: GCA_039519185.1. NCBI lineage: Eukaryota > Viridiplantae > Streptophyta > Magnoliopsida > Fabales > Fabaceae > Astragalus > Astragalus membranaceus. The sequence continues at coordinate 34,500,975 of CM076852.1, read as the reverse complement.
TGAACTTTTAGCAAAAAGTTACAAGTTTAGGTTAAATTATTAAAGTTTTTGCAACCTATTATCCAAGTCATTTAGAAGAAAAAAGCTGCTGAATTCTATACATTTTCCATTTAAGTTTTTATCTCTTTATTCATTTTTGATAATCAATTCTATAAAGTGGTTTATTTCTCACATGTTAGGCGACTCTGCTTCTTTTTTAGCTCCCACTCAGTTTATTTGCATACAAAGTAGAAAGTGGTTTAGTTATTGACTAAACTTGTTTAAACTTGACAAATCCTAATCGGGTGTTCTTATGTAATGCAGACTTCTTTCTCACTTGACTTGGGAAGATTTTTCACAGGATATAGAAAATTAAGTGCATGTTGCCATTTAACTTAAATTGGCTATTCATTATAATATTTGTAACAAAAACGAGTAATATGAACAAAAACGAGTAATATGAATCATGTTCCCATTTATGAATCAGGTTACTAATTAATTTGTTTGTTTAATTTTAGGGATGTGATGGTTCAATTCGAATAGACAATGGTACAAAATCAGATAAACGAGCATTTGCACATGGGGTTAGAGAGTTTGAAGTGATAGAAAAAGCCAATGCACTTTTGGAACCTCTTGCTACTTCATTCACTAGTACAAAAAAGGGATTTAAAGTCACGCGAAAAGGGGATTTAAAGTCAGGCGCCCGCTTGACTTTTACTAAGTCGATTTTGTATGTCAGGAGTTTTAAAGTCAAGCGATAGCCTGACTTCATAAGTGTGATTTAAAGTCAAACATTTATTTCGCCTGACTTCGTAAGTCAGTTTTAAAGTCTAGCATTTATTTCGCCTGACTTCGTAAGTCTGTTTTAAAGTCAACCATTTATTATTGCTTGACTTCGTAAGTACGATTTAAAGTCAAGCATTTATTCTTGCCTGACTTCGTAAGTAAGATTTAAAGTCAAGCATTTATTATTGCCTGACTTTGTAAGTCTGTTTTTAAGTCAAGCATTATTGCGCCTGACTTTAAAAGTTTTTTTTCTTTCAAATTTTGGTTTAATCTATACACACTGGTTATACGAATTTTGATCATTCATCACATTCTAGTATAATTCAAAGCTAAATGACATTGTACTTAAATTCATATACAACAAACAAAACAACACAGTTACAAATATTATTCATCATAAGTAGTCTTAATTCATCAAATAAAACATGAATGATATAGTTTCATAATACTACTAGTTTTCAGACTAAAACTAAATCTAAAATATCTAAGTTGAAGTGTGAAAGGTACAAGTTTTTGCACTTAACAAGGAATCTGAGAGGAAGAAAACCCTTGCACTTATGTTGTTGTTTTACTCCAAATTCTTCACCAGCTTTAGAATGTGAGCTGAAAACTGAGTCTAAATCTTCAAGTTCTTTGCTTTTTGTCAGCTGTGTATCTACCCATTGTTCTAACCAGTACCTCCATCATCCATTTACTTTACTTCTTTCTGATTCTGCTGATCTCTGAAGGGCTTTTTGCACTTAACTGCTGATCTACAACAACACAGTTAGCAAATTTGATCAATGATAGAGAAAGATGCAAAGTAGAAGAATCAATTTGCCAAAGAAAACAAACTGAATACTTATCAGCCATGACCTATCAAGCAAATCAAATATAATGAGGAATCAATTCATATCCCTATTACATCCTAATAGCTAATAATAACATGTCTTTCTATGTAAACAAACAAGAATTTAGTTTTTGTAATTTATAGTAACTCAATGAAATAGCAATCAGGTTTAGCTATTATATTCCTCTCAATGTTCATCTCATAAAAGAATGTAAGTTATACCTCTACGATATCCTCAGCGAGGCTCTGAAGCTGACCAGTAAGAGAAGAAACCTGTAGTTGTAGAGCTGGAATGACTTGTTTTGCTTCCTTAAGCTCTGAGCCTTGCTTCTCCACAAGTTCCTGAAGCTCGGAATTCATAACATCTGGGAACAGTACCGCACTCTTCAGTGATTTGATTTCTTCTCTTTGTTTCAAGCACAAATCCTTCAACTTCTCTACCTGCAAATTTAACAAATCAAAAGTGGCTCAGGTTGATTTGAACATCTTCATGAAACACTTGAGAAGAAAGAAATAAAAGCATGCAATAACTATCAGACTTTTAGATAATAATAATAACTTTGTGACTTCAAATTAACTTCTGCATATCAATCTCTTCAAAAATTCACTAATTCAACTTATCTACATGTTTTACCTGTGTCCCAAATAGTAAGCTTCAATGTTTTACCACCAATTGTGAAAAGCTTGATCTTGAAATCCACTCCTGTCAAGGATTTAAGGTGACCAACAGGCAACAACTCAGCATGTAACAGTAATACAACCATATAAAGAATATTACTGTACAAAAATTCCTTTGACCAAAATGCACCAATTCATGTAGGAAATGAAAACTTCAAAATTACCTCCTAGTCCATGAAAACTTTATCAGCTTATAGGGGTTTTATAGAAAAGTAAAATGAGAAGATTTTTTTAAAACAAATGAAATACTAACCTTATAGATAAAAATTCATAACTACTACAATATTCTTCTAGTTTTCCTATAAGCGCTTGTTAAGCAACTGACTTTAAATCATGAAAGTTGGAAGTGTTACCTCAAAACAAATGGGGCAAGCACCATGCATTGCTCCTTCCACACAGTTGTGATTGTTTTTTAGCAGAGTTGAGTGGCAATAACCTATGCAAACATATCAGAATGAAATTATTAAACTAGTAGTACATTACTACATTTTAAAATAATGATGTTGCTATTTACTACTCATAAAAAAGCATGGGAATAAAAAGGATTACTTACCACACTTGTAGCAATGGAAGAAATTCTCTTGTCCTCCAGTTCTGTGTGAAAACATAACAAAATAAATCAGTCATTGTTTTGACACAGTCTAGTCAATAAGGACAAAGTACCCTGAAGCTTTCAAGATATACTCAGCAAAAATGTTATATCTTCCAAATGTAGATCTACTCAAAGAATTATCAGTTCTTGCTCCTGAACATATTTTTAGCAAAAGAAAAAACTATATATACCATAAAAATTTGAAAATGGAACTACTAACCCTATACAGTGAATCCAATATTAGAAGATCCGACTGTCCAGCTCCATTTTCTGAAATAACTGCAAAAAGGAAATTTATTGCTACATGTTAGATGTCAAAAAACATACTCCATTTAGAATTTTCTCATTAAGAACAGACACCTAAAAATGAGACTTGTCTTCTAGAATTGAAGATGTTTTTGCAATCTAAAAAGGAACTAGTCCTTTCCAAATAACAACAACGATGACATCACACTTTAAATCCCTAATGACAGTAACAAAGTAAGTACAGAGTACATCATTCTTTTCTCAGTCAATAGATAAGTAAGAAATTCACCATATATATAATTGCTCGACACGCCTGCGTTGTGAGGCCAAAAAATGCAATCTCATTAATGCTATATCATCATACTCTTTGTAAAGCAGATAACAAATCCATGCCGTGAACAGGTATTCCAATCCTATGTGAACAAAAAATCTGAAATATACAATTACAACTGTTAGACAACACAAACACACTATCATTGAAAATGTATTGTAGCAACAAACATGAAAGGATTTAAGCCCAGCAAGAGCTAGAGACAAGACTAGTTCAGGCCATGAGAAGAAAGAATAGAGAAAAAAAAATAATTGTACCTTGTAGATTTAGCTGGAACATTTGATATTGAGAGTTTATCAATATCACTAACTACCAATTCTCTTCTTAGGAAAAATAATGCCCCACTTGATACATTGACTGGAATTAGAATCCAGAGTGCCACAATAGTCACTGGAACAAACATCTTTAAGCTGAAAAACAACAGATAAAAATTAATTAGAAATGCTTAAAACGCAATATAATAATTTCACTATTACTGTTAAATTGGAAAACACATTAAAATTTAGCTATATTAATAATTTAATATGATATAAACAGCAAAACTGCAGCTCTCACACGCAACAACAAAATTCACACAGATAACACAGAACGGCCCACATGGATCAAACCCCAAATTCCAAATTAAAATGAATTGGATCTCAAACATAGATAGAGAGCGGAAAGCAACAATGAAAAAAGGATTCGTTTATGAATTCCCATACAAAAAGCAAGTGCCTATGTCACAAATGCAAATGCAAATGCAAGTGCAAATTAACTGATCACAAATTAATTGGACTTCTAGATGTCGGCTCTATGTAGAAACAAGAGAGATCATCAGAAGATAATCAAGACTCCAACAATATTGCTCATTGAGATCAAAGTTCAGTGGGTTATCTAACCTGAGATGTAACCTTCATTATAAATATAGGTGAGCCTGGAACTTCACCTTGAACTTGCTTGAACAATGCCTTTACTTCATCAGCATTATGAACCTAAAATCATCAAAAACATGATTGGCACAAAGTTTCTCAGTCTTATTATGGTTACTTATGCATTTTTCATATGGAAAATGTTTACTTACACCTGGATGACAAAATTAATTTAGAGGATTATCAATGCGGATACTATAAGATTTTACGAATGCTACAATATTGACTACACCAGAAGCAAACCTTTCTTATGCCTTTACCACCACCACCCCAAGATGCCTTGATCATTGCAGGGCATCCAATAACTTGGCAACTTGCAATTGCTTCTTCTGTAGTATAAACACATGCTTCATGATAAATTTCATCAGGAATAGTAATCAAGGAACTTTCTGGAGGAATTTCCACCTGTGAAAAAGTTTCAAAATCATAAGTTGAGCAAGCCTTATAATAGAAATACACTACAATAGGGGTAATGAAGTTCTGTAACAGGATGCTCAACCTATTTTGAAAAACAATCGCACTAAATCACATGAGTAATCCCATGGGCAATTGTTTTGCAATATAGGTTTAGAACTTACAAAGCCAAAGCAACACTTTTCTGGAAAAAATACCATAAGAACAATGCCATAAAAACATACGATTTCAAACATATATAACTAAAACAGATTCAAACAGATTCACACTAACTAAAACAGATTTACAATCTCATATAACTAAAACTAACACTTACAGTAACAGATTCACAAATATTAAATAAAATGAAGAAGAATCAAACACTTACAGTAACAGTGAAAATAAAAGTGATGACGCAGAATCCAAGCTGAAACTCACCAACGAAGAGACGAAGAAGCTGAAACTCACCAATGAAGAGATGTTGCAGCGAATGAAACTCTGATTTGGTGCGAGTTGATGCAATAAACCCTAAGTTCTAACCAGTGAATGCGATGTCACTGCGATTTGGTGCGATTAGGGTTTTTTGCAGAAGGTTGGATTCCATGAGCGAAGGAGCGAAGGTTGGATTCCATGAGCGAAGGAGCAAAGGAGGGATTCCATGAGCGAGCGCCTCTCACGGGTTTCTCCAAATACAAATCGAACCACCGTGAGAACTGTCATCCCACCACCAGCGTCGTAGAACCGCTGCGAGTGCCGCAACGCTCCCACCGAAATCCGAACTTGCTAGCACCTTGAAAACCCAAGATCCAGGATCTGGATACAAATCAATTCGCACAAAACCAAGAGAGGTAGATCTAGGTGAAGAAGAGAAAGAGAAAGCGGGGAGGAGAAGAAAAAAGAGCCAAAGAACCAGCGAGGACGATGGAGAAACGATTGAGGGGAGGAGAGTGAGATCAGGGATAAGAGGGGGGAGATTCGACGGTGGTAGAGGAGAAATCCTTTAGGGTTTCAGACTATGGTACGTGAGAGTGAGAATCGAGAAGAGTGTTCTAAGAGTGAGGCCAATTAAGAGTGAAATTCTTTTTTATTATTTTAGTACTTTAGAAGTAAGGCGTGTATTCGCTTGACTTCTCTAGAATCTCATTTTTTTTTATTTTGGTACTTTAGAAGTCAAGCGAATACACACGCTGACTTCTAAAGTATTAAAATAGAAACAAATAATTTCGCCCTTAATTACAAGTTTGCCACCGCGTCACTTATGTAGTCAGGCGAATACACGCCTGACTTCTAAAGTCTACTTTTTTTCCCTATTTGTTCACTTTAGAAGTCAGGCGTGTATCCGCTTGACTTTAAAATTCGCGAGTTTTGCCTTTTAATTACAAGTTTGCCACCGCGTCACTTATGTAGTCAGGCATCTGAGCGCCTGACTTTAAATGTCTAATTCTAATCACATTTTTGCACTAGTGTTTTTTTTGACAATTACTTCATTATTGTTAGCCTTTTTAATGGATGGTAAACCTTTTTAGTAACATTTGTAGAATTGTGTAAGAAATTTGTAGAACTTGTAAGATTAATGACTTGTATTGTATGACATTAAATTTCAATAGAATTTGAAGTATTTTTATTAATTTATTATGAGTTGCTCTCTGGAAATAATTTTGTATATCAGGATTTTATAAATTGGTCAATTGATATCTATTAATAGTGCCAATTAATTTTTTTTTTAAAAAAAAGACATTTAGCATCAGGTGTTTAAACAACCGGTGCTAAATGTCATTTTTAGAGACATTTAGCATCGGTTGTTTCAAATAACCGATGCTAAAAGTCATTTCCTGGACATTTAGCATCGGTTGTTTCAAATAACCGATGCTAAATGTCATTTTCAGCCTTTTTGATACATTTAGCATCGGTTGTTTCAAATAACCGATGTTAAATGTCATTTTCAGCCTTTTTTTTTATATATTTAGCATCAGTTGTTTAAACAACCGATGCTAAATGTCATTTTTCAGACATCAAAAACAGTGATGAAATAGACATTTAGCATCGGTTATTTAAAAAACCGATGTTAAAGGTGACTTTTAGCATCGATTAAATAACCGATGCTAAATGTCCCACTTTTAGCATCGGGGGATTTAGCATCGTCGGATAACCAATGCTAAATGTCGAAAACAACCGATGCTAAATGTCTTTTCTGCTTTAGTGCCTATAGCTTAAAAGTTGGAGCTCAAATTGAAGTATTTGAATCCTAACTCGTGGTTCTTATAGGGTTGAAGTTAAAGAATATTGCTGGAAAAATCTGCAGAAAAGATAGATTCCCTAGCTTCTACCCTATAAGAACCACGAATTAGCTAGGATTCAAATACTTCAATTTGAGCTCCAAGTGGTAACCGGACTTGGATCCAATAAGACCATGTATTATGAAATTAGAGAAGCATGTTTGACACCAACAAGGGTTGGTCCAAGTGGAAACTGGACTTGGATCCCACCCCAAGGTCTCGGGTTTGAATCTTGGGTGTGGCAAAAACTCTGTTGGGAAGGGAGAACCACACGGGCCGGCAAAGCCGGATACTCGTGGCCAGCCAGGTTCTCCGGCCTAGATTAGTCACTGGAAAAGCCGGTGGAAACTACACACCAATGACATGGTTACCAAAAAAAAGAGAGAAGCATGTTTGACATTGTGTCTCTAGGACCCTTTGGAAATCGTTATTGGAATTCGTTTTTTACGAATATGTTTGATGATATGAAAATGTGTTGGGAATTATTATTTGAATTCAAAATGTATGTTGAAGTGTTAAATTGATAAATTGTTGTTTGTGAATGATTTGTTAAGATGATTGCATGCGTTTTGACTAAATTTGGACAATAAATAGATCTGAACTGGTCGCCGGGGGAACTATACTGAAATTCCACACAAGGTTAAAATTGTTTGGAGATGGTGTCTTGGTCGCTAGGCGACTTCTCAAAAAATTATCATGTTTTAGCATGAATCACTTTCAGTGTGTTGAGCGTATCTCACAACCCGAGATTTCGATCTAGGTGTTCTTAAATGTATTGGAAAGATAATGAAAAGACCTACTACGTTTACATAAGGGTAATTAATGTAATGTTTTGATTATTAATTATAATAATTATGCATGCCTTAAGATTATTATAATAAGCTGTTAAATTAAGTTTAAGAATCAGATTGGTACTGTTGTGTGATGTTTCGTACAATTCATAAACATCACTTCAACCGTATTTAAGCCCTTGCAAAATACTCTTTTTAGGGATTTTGACTAGAATCTATATGAGACTTAGGATCATAATGATCATGAGAATAAACTGTAATATTAGGTCTAATAATCAGATTGGTATTGTTTTGTGAATTTGTCATCGGTTTTTAAACCTGAAAGTAGGTCATTTATATCAGTAAAGATTAAGGAAGTATTGCTGTGTGAACTTGCTAATTATTTATTAGGTGATAAATGAATCCCCCGTTACTATTGTAACGTGGTGAAAGTATTGGAAAAATGGATTTAGGGATCCTTAGATTCGGGTCTTCAGACAAGACCTCCATTATACCTATGTTTGCTATGCATGGTGTTGAGGTTTTCAGCATTTATCACACCTACATTATTTTTTTAGGATTGAATTTATGATAAGGATATTAAGAATTATTCATTAGTACGTATTGATTATTTGACAACCTAGAATAGCATGTGAAAAATTAATAAAATAGATTAACTTTTTTGAACAAGTTTACTGTGATTTCAATGTAATGTTTGGTCAATGTTTCAGATGTTCGTGGCTGAGATTTCTTCACGGGGATATTACGTAGACCAAGTTTATGTTTTCAAGCTCTTATTTTTTGTTGTATTTCGGATTACAATCGTGATTTATGTTGGTTAGTTTTGTGTGCGCATTAAATATCTCGATTAACTAAGTTTAGAAAATTTAAAATGATTTGTAGTGATTTACATTTTCTAAGGACTTAAATATCTCGATTTATACATAAAGCTGTCTTACGTTATCATGTATGTTATCACTTGCGAATATTCTAGATAATTTCCGAAAGGTGTTATATAGAGTCATCAAGTTGATTCCAATTCTAATAAAAATACTTGATGTTAATCATTAAGGCTCGGAGTATGTTGTTTTTCCACCGTCGCATTGTTTTTGTCAGAACCAAGGGGATCCAGAAACAATGATTCGTAATGTTTTTGTGAAAATAACAAATAGATAAGAACGATTTAGTTTTAATGCTTTATCTGAGTGTACAAATCTATATCTTTTAACCAATAACATAACAAGAAAAATGCAATTCAAAAACAGAATGACACTCTGTGATGACATCAACATCTTGCTACTATCATCTAATTCTATAAACAATGTATAGTACAAAAGATTGCATGTGGCCTTAATCAAAGTTTGAGATGAAGACTGCCTGGTCAACAATGCATATGTTTTCAATGTGCATCTGGTTCAAGACTTTGTTTGATAAAGAGTGCTTTGGTGTCTTCAAAAATTCAGAAGCATAGTAAATGTTCATCGAAGTAAGAGGTTATTGTAAGAGGAAACAAAAGCATTGAGGAAGATTTGAAATAGCGCCAAAGTTAGAATTGATAACTTTGTAAATGTATTTTAAATTGGCCTTCGTACCATTTAAATTTTAGGATACACTTTTATACTATTGCTTAAAGAGAATGGGGTAAAATGCATATTCTGTGGCAACAATCATAACTTGTCACCTAAACCACATTTAGGCAACATTTTACAATTGTTGGTAAAAAAAGTTGTAGTACCCCAAAGTAATTAAATTTTATTTTGACTATTATTTTATGTTATTCAAGATTAAATATTTGTAGTTGTACTAGAAAATTAGTACTATTGTTATGGGGTATAGGTATCGTACTAAGTTGTGGTGAAATGTTTCTGGATATTTGGTAATTATATGCTTGTTTACTCATATTATGTGATCTTAGATGATAAATGATAATCGACTAATTGGGATATTTAGGTGCATTGTGTATTTGCTTGATTAATGTCACGACCCGAACTGGACCATGACCGGCGCACAGACTACTAGCTCAATCTGGCAAGCCTCGGCAGGATCAAGTTGACCTAAAGAACAATCATCTTATCAAAACCTATAATAGTCTATATTTCTAAGAAATTTCTAACAAAAATTCGACAGAACCTCCCCTAAAATATGGACATCCCACAATATGATATACACCTGTATATTCAAGACACAAAATACCAACATACATAGGCCCTCACAAGGCCATCATAAAGACATATAACTACTATCAGACGACCACATAATGCAACGGAGCCTCTAAAGATTTTTACAAGTCAAATACATATGGACACAACAGAAAATATAGGTACCATAAACAGCGGCCCTCCAAAACAAGATGGGAGCATCACCTAGAAATGAGAGACTAAACTCTAGCAGAGGTACTCGGTTCGACATGACCTGGGAATCTGAAACATATAAGAGAGACGATGTGAGTCACCACTCAGTGAGCAAATAATGAAGAGCATAACAAGCGGGACACGATAATATCGATTTTAAAAAGATTTAACAAAAAAGTAGTTTAATAAAGTAAGTCGTATAAAGTCAAATACTAATGATGACAATAAGGGGTAATACTTATACAAAACTAAAATAGGCTCCCCGCCGATAAATTTAACTCATAGGCTCCCCGCCTGCAAATATGAATAATAGGCTCCCCGCCTGAAAATGTCAATATTAGGCTCCCCGCCTTGAAATCAATAATAGGCTCCCTGCCTCGAAATATCAATAATAGGCTCCCCGCCTCAAAATATCAAGAATAGGCTCCCTGCCTGATAGGTAAATCATGGTGCACCAAGGCTAACACATACTGCTGTTAGCATGCAGGTTCTGACAAAGTTTTACCCCAAACCGATTTGAAACTCCAATAAAATATACATATATTAATAAAAACCTCTCGATCAACAAATATCATAGTGAATCAGTAGTTTTAAGATATTACTCCCGAACATCAAACCAAATATTCGTCCATTCTTTAAAACATGATTTCATAAATATCTTAGAATTCAAGTGTTCAAAACATCCAATAAATTCCTCATATTTAAGCTATCATCAAGCCATAAAATCATATTACCATGTCTCAAAAAAAATGTGTTTCAAATATACGGTAATAAAGTCTTTAAATTGCTTAAAAAAACATAAGATAGATATTCAATCAAATAATTATAAAATAAGTTTAAAGAAGTAAAAAGGACTTGTTATAGTCCCCATTATTCACTCACCGACTTCCTAATCTGATTGTTCAAAGAGTTGACGATCGATACCGATGGAATGACTTCCTTGAATCTAGATTAGATTAAAACTAAATTAGCATTTTAGATAGCGCGTGTAAAACTTAATCAGTTGCCAACACCTAGTTATATTATGATTTGATAACACTAGTTTATGTCCTTCTTATACCTTTCCGTATTTCAAGTTCATTCTAACTTTTGTTAACTCAAATTTTAGTGACTACTCATATCTAAAATATAATTGAATCCTCAACAATAAAACTATCTCTATTTTCCTTTGGTCCTAATAAATTTCATTTATAAACTTTAAAGCTTCTTACTACTACTACTGTACTTAAACTAACTCTATTATTCCTAACCCACTAACAAATTATTATCAACCTCTAACTTAAGAATGCGAATAAAAGTTATAACTTCTTTACATGGATCTATTGCCCACACATATCAAATAGTCCAAACCATCCTACTTTATTTATCAAAATTCATCTAAATTTCTAATTTATCTATTATCAAACCCTAACGTAAACATTTCTATAATCAAAATGATTTTTTTTAGATAAGCAAAGATTTCATTCAAGGAGCACTAGGGGTACTCAAACCCAAACAACAAGATGAGTTACATATTGTTTAGGCAATCTAGAGGATTAATCCACCACGTGGAAATTGACAAACTTGAACTAGACCCCCTCTATACACAATTCAGCTCCAAGCTAAGCTCTTAATGCGGATCACTACGGATTCAATAGAAGACTCCTCATTTCTAAAGACAAGCCAGTTGCGAGCCAGCCAAATACACCAACACACTACAAGAAAATCGACGATTTCCGACGGCAATTTTCGTCGCAAATGCAGTGATTTTCATCGGAAATTGACGTTTCCGACGGACAAAAAGTCGTCGCAAAATTGCTCGTCGCAAATCGTTTCCGACGGATTTTTTCGTCGCAAATGTCTCCGTGGCAAAGTCGTCGGAAACCCGTCGCAAATATCCGCGGCAAAGTCGTCGCAAACGCTGACACATTTTCGTCGCAAATCCGTCGGAAATTTTAAAAAAAAATTAAATCCAACAGTTGTCCTTAACTCCTTATACCCTCACTAAACCAAACTTCTATTGCAATTCCTTCTCTTATATGAGTAGCGGAAAATAACATACACGGATAATTATTACAATGAATAATGCTAGAATGAATACAGATAGGAAAAAAAGGTAAAAAGTTGCCTTCAAAGCTATGCATATATAAACCATCAGTTCCCATATCAGAAAACAATATATAAAGATTCAAGTACTGACATCTCCCTTAGATGAAGATTTTGTGAGATTCCTGAATTGGCTCTTCCAAGTAGAGGCCATCCAAGCTTCTGCTCAGTAGGATAGTCTGCAAATATAGATATTGAATTTGACTTGTACTTTTCTGATCTGTCAAATGCTTCTTCTTTCAATTCCTCGGAATTTTGGCTTGGTGATTTGTCACTCTCTAAGTTAGAGTCACCAAATTCAAATTCGGTTAGCTTGTTACTCAGGTTTTCTGTACTTGTTAAACTTGGTCTTGGATCATCCAATATAAGACTACGTATCACAAATGAAAACAAACCATATTTTAGTTTCTTTTGTCAGTCACAAACTCATTAGCCAAGGTTTTAAATTATGATCACAGTAGTAATCACATCGGAATACTTGATATCGTGGAGAATCGCAGTTAAATGCGGCTAATTAATACAACCTCATTTGCGGTCGCGTTGCTGTAGCAAGACCGCAAAAGCTACGCAACCCAGATAGTAGCTGCAGACTTTTTTTAAAACCTTGACGCTAGCCTTATATTTGGTCTAATTGGCCTAATTAAGGACACAAATATGTACCTGGTGGTTGTATATTGGTGCACCTCCTGAACACAATTCTTGAATCTTGAATAGCTAGAACATTGGTGGTGGGTGGAAGCCGTTCGGCGCAATATTTAGCAGTGGCAGCTCGACCCCTACAATCAGAACATGTTCTAGTCTCTTAGGTTAACTTGAGAAAGCAACTATAAAACACCGACACAGACACTAGATACGACACAGGCATAGAGACACCGGTTTTAATTTGAAAAATATAAGTAATTGAAATGTCGATGTCCAACACGATACGTGTTGGATACCAGACACGTCTTCAACCGAAAGTGTGGTACAAGCAAAACAAAACAAACCCAAGATAATAGGTTATGAAATACAAACTCTACATACCCTACCACTAGGGCGAGAGCAGCCTGACTTTTTGCTTCTCTAACAAGAATGTTTCGAACGGAGGTTCCCGTTAAAATCTGACCAATGAGCCCAACCTTAAATCCAAACAAACCAACATCAATATAATCTGTAACATAATTATGAAACATTAAGGTGAAGAAACCAGAAACGTTTATGTACCTTCTTTACACCACGTAGACCTTCATAAACCTCTAAATAGTCATCTATAAGGCTTTTGTTCTTAGAAACATAATCTACATTAAAATAACTTCTATTACTAACTTTTAAGTTTTCTAAAGAAAAATACAGATGCTAATATAAAATAAATTCTAAAAATTGCTTACCTAAGCTTTTAACTACATGGATTGAAATAACACAGTCACCAGGTTCTGCAACTTTAACAAGTGCCCAATTGAAGAGCTGTCTGCTGTAGCCATCGATTCTAATCCCCACCAAAACAAATCTCCTCTCAACTGTCATTGCTTTTTGCACCTCCTCTTCAATCACAAAACACCTCCTTGACTTTTACAGAACAAGTCATGCAAATAACCATATCATTTTTTGCTAAACAGAACAACCACCATGGTTGAAACTTGAATCTAATGCCCCAAACAAATACTATTCTTGAATATAAATAGCAGCGTCTAGTCATAGAGTCCAATTAAAAAAAAGGAAATAAGATATATATATATATATATATATATATATATATATATATATTTATGGCGAGAGAGGGGGTAAAAAAACATTGAAAAACTACAATCACATGACCAACTAGATGAAACAACTCCCTACGAGGCATGCAACTAGTACATACACACTATAGGGAAAAAAAGAAACAAAATACAATTGGGATGTCTATATATGAATCTAAAGAAGAAAAGTAACCTCTTTATGGCAGGCCAGTTTAATTTAGAGTTTCATATCCATCTTCAAAGGTAGAAGCATGTATCCACACCCAAAGATATCTAGCTGAAGAACCACACTCATCTGATTTTTCACACAAATCAACATCATGGTTAATTGATTCATCACTGATATTGTGTTCTTCTCTAACACCAAGGTCTGTGATATTTTGTTGAGAAGATGGTCACCAGATATAGGTTATAGGAGCGATCGGTTGAGAAATTGGTGCTCCAACTTTATTAAGCTGTCATGAAAGAAAAATTATATTTGCTTAACTAAATCAATGTGACTCTTACAAGAAATAGTAAAAGGATCACTCACCATTGCAGTTCTATAGGTTACACCGGACGACACGGGGTGGCCAGAATTTCTGGGATGTGTGTCTGTTGTGGGAGAGGGCACAAGTAGCATTCTTAATACCGAAACTAACGAATCCTGTAAACAGAACAATCTTGAATTAAACAACCGAAACTAACTAATTCTAAGGCTAACCTGCAATAATTACTTGATACATGTATTCATAGATGCTTCAATCAAAATATCAAGCCTTACACTAACATTTTATTTAACAACAAAAAGGACACATTTTCAATCCAAAAAAACAAAACAAACTACCTCAGGACCCTTCAATTGAACATCAGTATAATAGCTGGCATCGTGTAGAGTCACCCTTTGCATATTTTACAATGTCACAGTACAAATTCAACGCGGAGATGTAGAAATGCAACTAATCCTTTATCTAAATCTAGCAAAGTAGAGCGCATCACATGTTATATTTTTTTGAACTTCTATAAAATGTAAAAGGTGTTAAGACTCGAACATTTATTTATAACACGTAATAAAAAAGAGCACTTTAAGAGAGCGTAAAAGTTGGAAAGCTTTTTCTATCGACATCACTTTTATTACCTCGTACAAGACGTCTTTGCCAAAAGTTGATCGTATCAGTTCTCCTGAACTCTCAATGCATATATCAAGAAGATTCTGGATAAAAAATTACAGTCAAACAGCATTTTTAGCACAACTTTACAATTCAAAAGTAATTAACCTGACCTCAGATTTGTATATGATCCAAAATCCAAAATCAATATAATTATGTGAACAAAATATAAAAGGAATGAGTATAAACTTTTTCATCAAAACAATAGCAACAGGGCAGAACCAGAGGTTAAGGAAAGTAGATGAGAACATCAGTATGATAACACATGTAAAACATGGAAGGATAACGTAATTATTAGAAGGAAAGGCTAAAGCAATCCACCTCTGCAAGTCCACTGTTGATCAACAGCTCTTGCCTTCTGACAAATGGATCTTTTTTCCCACTCTCGGCTAGGTCAGCATCATCCACAGAAGTTTGATCTTAATGAACTTTGTCCACTGCCACTTCCATGTCTTCTTTGGATTCATCGTCACCAAGTGAAGCCTTGGAAGTTTCTGTCTGAGGGTTTGCTTCTGACTGATCCTGACAGCAATCAAAATGAAGAGTGTGACTAATAACTTGCTTTAAGTACAAAAAAGAAGAAGGCTAAATACAAATTACAAAAGAAACCTTGGAAGATAGAGAAGGTATAGATGGATTCAAAGAAGCAAGATCAGCAGGACTGAAATAGCGCGAACAATTGGGATTTAGCAACTGGAGTAAAGGTCGTCTTCCATTCTGTGAAACTCAGAAGTAAAAAACAGCAGTTACAATTGTACACCCAAAAGACGTCATATGAGAACATAAAATAAATAATCTTTATGTACGGTTTATAGATGAGTTTGAAGGAGCTATGGTGGGAGTGGGAGGAGTGAAAACATTAGAAACAAATGCTAATCCAAAACAAATGCTAATTGCTCAGCTGCATAAAAAAGGATTTCAAGAATTTCTTATTAACTGATGAAAACAAGTCCATATTGGCATCTCTTTATACTGCTTGATAACATCATGAAAAGTATGAAAAAAGAAACCTTATCCAAAACAAGCTCCTTCAGAATTGATTGAAGCTCGCAAATGATAACCTGAAATGTGAATGCATTAAAGCATAATATGAAACAAAAGTTACAGTATATGGAAACAATGATTATTCAAGAGAAAATCAAAATTAAATCCAAACCAAACATACCTTTGTTATCAGTTTTGTGTCGTCAACAACTGAAAGGATGCAAGTCAGCACCTGAGAGTTCAATTAAACAAATTGAATATTAAATATTAAATATTAAATTCTGAATGAAGGTTAGTGTTTCGATTAAAAAATGGGGGTTAGGGTTTCGATTAAAATATGGAGGGGGTTAGGGTTGAATGCTGCAACATTGGGGGTTAGGGTTTCGATTCAACCAACAATGGAGGCATTTCCGTAAAATAGAAGAAGAGAAGAAGAAAAAATGCATACCTTTTAAGAAGAAGAAGAGAGGAGAGCGACTGAGAAAGGAAAGGCGACTAAGAAAGGAGAGGCGCTGGTCACCATGGTGGTGGTGCTTCGAGCAAGACGGGGAGGTGAGGCGGAGGCGTCTGTGGAGGGAGCGTGAAGGTGATGGCGGTGGTTGTTGAGAGAGAGGCATCGCTGATTGAGTCGTTGAAAGAAGGAGAAGGAGAACGGAGGGAGAGAGTGAGTACTGCGTGAGGAGGCCAGCCGGAGGGAGGCAGAGGGCGGTGGAGGGCGGAGAAGGGCGGAGGAGAATGAGGGAGAGAACGATGGATTGGGTGCGTTTGCGACGAAAATTGCCGTCGGAAATTAGCGACGAAAACATTTTCGTCAGAAATGTAAGCGGGAATTTCCGCGCTCTTTTCCCTGAACATTTGCGACGACATTTTGGTCGAAAATCCGTCGGAAATTGCGACAGACTAGAGTTCGTCAAAAAAAATGGCAGGAAACAGCACTTATTCTTGTAGTGACAAGTCGTGACCCAAATCAAGTATTTTATTTTTCTTGACCTCCTCCCTTTGTACAATTTTCCAAATCCACACATGTGATCAAGAATAGATGTTGCTTCTAAACATTGAACCCCCAACTAATCGCAAACACAAGACCAAATGTCGTGAGCGAAGCTGCAACTCAAGAACAAATGACAAAAGTCTTCGCGATGATCTAAGCAAAACGGACAACCAGCTGCTCTTTCAGTTTGTATAACATGACGGCGGAAAATAAGATCTCTGGTAGGCAAAGAATCATGAAGTAAACGCCAACCAAAGATAGTGACTTTGGACGGAGTGATTGTTTTCCAAAGCTTCACAAGAATGCGCTTCAAATTGCTTCCACCTGCTTCGGATTCAGAGACAACATTCTCGTTGCCAGGGACAGCAACAATTTCGGTCAACAACCTGTAGCACGAGCTGACCGAAAACACCTTCGAGACTTCCTGCAACCAGACCCAAGCATTGCGCCCCTCCCTCAAAGGGGAAGTGTTGCGCCCGAAAAAGTCCCTGAGGGAATCTTTCTTCGTTTACAACTTTTTTTTTTTAAAAAATCAATGAAGTCGCCACCAATATTTTTTATAAGGAAAATATTGAAGAAAAACCTTTTTGGAAAGCGGGTGGCCTTTTGGAAAACCGGAAGAATTGGGTTCGGGGGTCGGTTAGGCATGGGGAAGGTTTTAGCACCCCACGCCTCCTTTCTACCGAAAGGGAACCTTTAATTAAACGTGTGGTTTTTAGTGCTGATTTGGAAAATATTTAAATTTGCCCTTTTTCGAAGAGAGAATGAAAAGACTTAATGAAAATTTTATTTTTGGCGAGAAAGGAGGAAAAAGGGTTTTTAGAAAGAAGTGCTTGACGGGACATGGCCCGCTCCTACGTATCTCCCGGTGCGATGGAGAATTCAAAGCTACGTAGTTCTTGTTTGTCCTGAAAAGGGGTTTTTGTTTTTTAATCTTTTTGGAGTTTTTCGCAAAGGGGTTGAGCGTTTGCAGTGACCAAACAACAACGGTTTAGAGTGGTCGCACTACTAACTCTTATGAAAATGAATTATCATTAACGACCAAACGACAACGGCGCGAGTGATGATTAATGATAATCGGTTTTTATTTTGAGCATTGAAAGGGTTTTCGTAATTGAAGGAGAGCGTTTGTGAGGACCAAACAACAACGGTTTAGAGTGGCCACACTACTAGCTCCCACAGGAATGAAATCATCACCCACAATCAAACGGCAACGGCGCGAGTGATCATTAGCGGTGATTAGTTTTGATTTCGACATTTGACAAGATTTGTTTTTGAAAAGTGTTTTCGTTGATTTTAATTGGAGAGAACGTCGCGATGAAAGGAATTTGCAATTGGATTGATTTTTGTTCGGGGAAACATTTATCCATCATTTCAAAAAAAGGTTTGAGAAAAAATAAGTTCGTTTAGGGAAAAGAAAATTTATTATTTGGGAAAAAAGGGTTTGTAAAAAAACGTTTATCTAGGGGAAAGAAATAAAATTTGAAAAGAGAAACAGGGGGTGAAATAGTAAAATAAGGGTGTAAATAAAAGGAGGGCGGCATTATTAAAAAGGGGTGTAGGTAACAGCCCATTCTCGCTTTTATTGGGCTGGTCCGTTTCAAAAATCGTGGGCTTCAGAGGGGGTGTTTACGCAGTAAACGGAGGGGTGTGGTTAGTAAACATAAAAAAAAAGGGCCTAGTATAAAAGCTTAAATTAAAACCGAAAACCCTAATTTTTTGTTAACCCTAATCTCTATCCTCTCCACGGCGCCGCACCCACATCGCCTCCAAACTCTGTTTTCTTCTTCTCACCGACCTCGCCTCCTTCCTTCTCTTAACGCCGCTCACTCTTCTCCCCTACCTACAGCGCCGTTCCTCTTCTCCCCTACCTACAGCGCCGTTCTTCTTCTCCGCTTTCACGGCACCGCGGTCTCTCTCTCTCCCTCAACCGCGACTTCGCTTCCTCTCAATATTTCCCCTACAGATCCTCTCCTCCCCTCTCACTAAAACGATCTTCCCCTCTTCACAGTAGGCCATCACTCCCCTCTCTTCACCGACCCTAGTCGCGCCTATTTTCTCTGATCGGGTTCCTGTTGGTGGCGTTTGGGACGGAGATCGGTTCGCGGAGGTGTAGGATTCGACGGTGGTGGCTACGTTGGGTTCGATCTAAATTTGAAGAGGGGTTGTTAGGGTGGTTCGGTGATGGTTCCAGGGGCTGCTTTAGGTTGCACGGCGGTGATCGATGGTGCGTGGAGGGTTTGGTTCGGTTCGTGGATGAGGAACCCAGTGGTGGTGGTGACTATGGGTGGCTCTAGGACGCGGTGGCCGCGAAGGGGAGGAGTGGGTTGGCTACGGTGTCGTGGAGGGATTGGTTCGGTTTATGGTCATGGCGGCGTATAGTGTTGGTGACTGACGGTGGCTCACGGCGGGGCTACGGCGGTGGCCACCGTGAACGGTGGCCGGAGGTAAAAACTTCCCTTTTTTCCTTTACTGCATCCTATTTATTATTTTCTTTAAAACTCTAATCCGTTCTTATTTTTTACTCCATTCTGTTTGTGATGATTTTTTAAAGCCCTAAGCATAAACTGAACCTAATTGCCCATACGTTTCTGTTTTTATCAAATTACATGAAGAAAAATGACCCACCCTATTTCAAAAAGGCTCGTATAGTTTAAACACACGTATATTTTGAAAACAGAATAATGAACAAAGCAAAAAAAACTGGAATCAACCTTTATTTCAGCTTTCAGAACAATGCTTGCTGTGAATACTGCTTCTTTGCTACTGCCTCTGCTTCTGTTCTTTATTCCAGCTTCAGAAATAGTCTCATAGGTTGCTTGCTGCTACTGCTTACTATTCCGTATCTGTAGACTGATTAAGATTCTACCCTAATCTTTTGGTGATTTCTGAATTTCTGTGTCTCTGCTGCTGTGTGTCTGTGTGCGAATTGTGTATCTCAGTGACTGACTGCGTATTTTTTGTGTATTAGAATTCTGTGATGAATTCTAATTTTCTCAGCTGTGTGTATATTGTTGTGTTTGCTGTGTGTGTATTGCCCTATGTGTGTGTATGGCTGTTTGTGTGCATGTGGTTTTTTTTCAAACTGATTTCTATTCATTGGTATTTATAGGCTGAAGAAACTGTGGTGTAGGTGGGTGCTGAGCAGGGGATCAAAGCTCATAGGGGACCAAGCTGTTGGCAGCAGGGGTGGAGCAGCAAAGGGATGGCAGCAGGGTTGCTGCCACTGCAGCAATGTTTTTGCTGAAACTGGAAAAAGCAAAGGGCAAGATGAAAGAAGCTTGAGCCCCATTCTAAAAAAAAAGTGTTACAGCAGCGCCCCTGTCCTTAAAATTTTGTATTGTTTTTTTAATTAATAATTTTTTGTAAGAAAAGAGTTGACTTCTCTTTTTTTTTTGTACTATTCTGTTTTTTTTTTAATTTTTTTGTTTATATGTGTAACACAAGGACAGCTAATAATAAAAAAACTGATTTCATTTTATTACTATTATTTATTATTATTTTTATTTTTTCTTTATGATAATAAAAGCGGTAAAAACAACGCGCGCCGACGCAACAACTCACACGACTCGAAATGAAATACAAGCGCCTTAAGACTAGGAACGCGTACGCGATTTGAATACGCGCTTTGAATACGCACGCGCGTATGTTATTAAAACCGATTTTATTTTATCCTCACTTCTCTAAAAAGAAAACGGTAAAAATAAACGCGCACTGACGCAATTACTCACACGATCCGAAACGAAACGCGCGCTCGCGCTATTTATCATTTTATTATTTATTTTTGGATTCCCCTTTTTGAAAACAGCGAGCGTCAAACAAAACCGTTGCACGAGAGTGCCAAATACACCCGCATTTAGAACAATATGCGAAGCGATAAAATTTTTGGGATTTTTTTCAATTAGGCGGACAAAATTGGGGTATTACAGGAAGCATCTTGTAAAATATTGTGTAATTCAGCAGCTTCTTCGGCACAAACCGGATCTTGAATAAGCATCCATGGTTCCTCCCAAAGCCAAGAGTCACCAACCCACGAACCAATGTCATCTACCATTGCTATTTTGAAGGAACAACCTGCATAAAGATTAGAAAAAACAGCACAAAGGGGTGAATTTCCAATCCAATGGTCCGTCCAAAAACGAGTGGATGCACCGTTGCCAAGCTTCCTTCTCAAACTCAAACGAAACCAGCCACGGTTGGGAAGAGAACTCTCCAAATTAGGCAAATCTCGCCACCGAGTAGAACCAGCCGACCCCCTATTAAAAGCCTCCACCGAACCATGAATGAAAACTAAAGAAAAGACGTCGTATTTAAACAGTAACAACTCCCTCCAACTCGCATCCTCTTCCACTAACATCCTCCACTTCCACTTGGATAATAGAGCAATCCAATAGATACCTCTATCCCAAGCAATCCAATAGATACCTCTTTAATGCCGAGGCCTCCCTCCTTCTTCGGACGACAAACCTTATCCCAAGCAATCCAATAGATACCTCTATCACCTTGATTAATACCCCATAGGAAATCCCTTTGAATCTTGACCATGGCATTCAACACCAACTTTGGAGCTTTGTAGAAAGAAAAGAAATAAAGTGAAATGCTATTTAAAACTGAGTTGATAAGAGTGACCCGACCTCCAATAGATAAATAGCGACCCTTCCACGATACAAGTCTTTTCCGAAGCGTATCAAGTACCGACTTCCAAGTGGCTGCCCTACGCGAATTAGCGCCAATCGGGATCCTAAAAAACTTAAACGGAATGGATTCCATTCTGCAATGAAGAAAAGTGGATGCCATTGAAAGAAACTCATCCGCCACATTAATACCGATAAGCTTACTCTTATTGAAATTTACCTTCAAACCGGTACAAGTTCAAAACCTCTCAAAATAGACTTGATACTCCAAAGATTCTCCCTTGTAGCCTTCCCCATCAAAATTGTGTCATCCGCAAATTGCATAATAGAAAACTTCAAGTGGCTCCTGAGTTCAAGTGAAAAGAGGTTAATTAGCATACTTGGAATGGGAGGTCACGGCTCCTGAGTTCAAGGCCCATTGTTGTTATCCGGCAAAGGCCGGGTTGGGTTCTCTGCAGAAATTGACGTGGTTCAGTTTCTTTTGGATTATGCAAAAGAGGTTAAGTGAAAAGATAAGTAAAAGACAACGGGAGGTACATGGTGAGGGGTCACGAAAGAACTCACTGAGATTGTAATCTCACTGTATATGTTGTTATGTTTTCAGATTGACAAGATAAAACCAAGCAATGCGAGTAAAAGTAGCAGCTGTTGTGGCTACCTAGCTTACGGGATCTTTAGAGATATAGGTTTAGTTGTTAGTTCCCTTAGCTAAGGGTTATGTATTTTAGTTTTGACACCTTAGCATTCGATCTTGAAAACTAAGTTTTAGTTCATGTAAACCCTAGGATAATGTATTAAGTCTAATTTGTTCTTTTGATTTGAACTATGGTTAAGAAATAATTTATGTACACTGTTTCAGTTATGTAATTTATTTATCCATTTTGGTGTTTATGCCACTGGGGAGTATGTTATATTCAAATCTTTAAGCGATTTAGAACTCTGATTTTGTTAAAATGGTTAACACTCTAGACTTTGTGACGTCTAAAGGTTACGGAGTTACATTTTGGTATCAGAGCAATTCGACCTAGTCGGGCTTAGTGTTCTCATGGTAAAAAGGTTAGATAGATTGAGTCATTTAGGGACCGTGACAGGCAATTGTTAGAACCTCTCAGCATGTTGTGCGAAGCGTTGAGCTTGATCAACTCAATATTTCACGCAATGTACTGAGAATAATGATAACTAGTTGCCTTAGCCCCAAAAACTCCCGAAACACCGAACTATAGGATTCTTGGCCTTCTCCTTTCATCAGAGCACGCAGCGGAAATAAAGGGCTACAGATGAGGTTACGGAACGAAGGAATGGGCATCTGTGCTGGTTCGAAGGACTATGGGCAACCGTTTAGCCTTTGAAGCCGAATTGACCATTGAGTCCCTGAGCAAATAGTAGAGGGTCACCTAGAGAGTATAAGTTACATTAAGTATGGTAGGAAATTGGATTGCACCAAAGAAGAAAACCATATTTAAAAATGTATCTTACTTCTTTCTTAAATTTCTTTGATTCAGTCATGACTTCCTTTGATCCTTAATGAAATGAGATGTGCTAGGTTCCAAATTGGTTCCCTGGTATCATGGTAGTTGATTGTTTATGGTCAATTCAAGTTGGGGTGAGTCCCTTGCTCTTTCTTCCATTGTATTAAGATGCTCTCGAGTGTAGATATTTGATTGATCGAGTTGTCCGTATTGTTAAGGTGGATGAATCTAAATTGAGTCATTCATATGGTGATTGTAGAAGTATGCTCATAAGAATTGCTTGAATACTTGAAAGGAAATTAGCTATTTGGCAACTTGAACAAATTTTGAGGACAAAAATTTTCAAGTTGGGGTGAATGTAAGACCCAAAGTAATTAGACAAATTACTTTGAGTATTACCTCATGGCTGCTTTATTAAAATTGCACGTTGGGTTGTTGGACTGATTTAATTAGTTTTTTTGGCACAGACTGACTTAATTATTATTCATTAAAATTACATTGGTATTTCTTAAAATAATTATTTGCATCTCATAGGTATTGATAAATTTCATAATGTAATTAGGCTTTTATATGTGTTAACTGGTTGAGATTGTCATTAGAATTAGCCTTACATGATAGAAAAGTGGGGAGTGTGATAATCACATTTCCTTTTCCTAGTGGCCCGGAGGATGGATCCGTGTTACCCAGTTACGGGTCTCACATTGCTAGATCCATATGGGAGGGCAATGTAAGTAACTTACTTTTTCTCTAATTAATTTAATCATTAGTTTGTTTGAATACTTTGGTTGACTTTTGCATTCCATAATGCAGGATCGTGGCCCGTTGAAGCTTATTTCACACAGAGTTCCACAGATAGAGGCCCCTCTTGGGGACATTCTTGATTTGCTGGAGCGTTCTAAACTGCTACCGCTGAGGGACATTGGATTCCCAACTATTATTGGTGGGCTCCTCAATGCATTCATAGAGCGGTGGCATTCGAACTCATCATCATTTCACCTCCCTATAGGTGAGATCACCATCACTCTTGATGATGTCTCTGCATTGCTCCACCTCCCCGTTATGGGGAATTTTTATAATTTTCCAGACTACACCAAAGATCAGGGTGAGGCTTTGTTGGTTCACTTGTTGGGTGCAGACCCTCATGAGGCACATGAGCAGGCTCACGCCCCAGGGTTATCTGTGTCCCTCAAGTGGCTGAGGCAGACGGTGTACCGTAGGGCTATAGAGGAGGAGAGATGGGAGGATGCTGCTCGGGCATATCTGCTCTACTTGTTGGGCTGGGGCCCGTTCTCCGACAAGTCTGGAAACAAGGTCAAGTTGGGCTATCTGGGAGCTCTGGTTGATTTTGACATTGCTGGAGGATACTCATGGGGAGGGATGGTGCTGGCCCATCTATACAAACAGCTTTGGGACGCAAACAAGCCCAAAAATAAGCAGATGGTTGGCTACATGGCTCTACTTCAGGTATCTATGTTATTTAATTTGTTAAGTTTATTTTGATGTCTCAGTGTCGTTACTAAATGCATTGATATATTCGTTACAGGCATGGATCTTCGAGCACTTTCAGGGATTTCCCTTTGGCTTAAAGAGGGTGGACCCAGCTTATGTTGAGACTCAGCCACGTGCGAAGAGGTGGGTTGCTGATACCACACTGACGCTGGCCAGGAATACTGTTCGAGTATCCCTGGATATGCTGCACCCTGATGAGGTCACCTGGCAACCCTACACTGACCATACAGCTAGCAAACCCTTTGAGCTCGTCAGTCTATTTAGAGGGAACTTACGGAATGCTGGCTGGATGGTGCCCTACATGCCAGATCGTGTCTTGAGACAGTTTGGGCATGTCCAGGGGATACCAGAGGACCCTAAACCCACCACTAGAGGTGTCGTTACACAAGAGATGACTGACAAGAGGTGGTCACATTTTGACCAGCATTTGGTAGAGAGGGGGCCCTCTATTATCCCGGGTGCGCCAAACACCATGCCAGGGTACGTTGGTTGATTTGGAAAGGTCTCACACCCATTCCTTATGTCGTCTAATTATGTGGTGCTGGAGGATGAGCCTGATACTAAACAGGTACGTGTCTTTTACATATTTTTCTATTAACTTTATTAGTTTTAAAATATGCACTTAATTAATTTGTTTATCTAACAGGCCATGCCAGATGTGGTTCGGATGGTGGATGACATGGAGCGTGCATTGGATGGTACCGTTCCACGAGATACCCATCCATGGTGAGTACTCTAGGGTTTGAAGGCCCTCGTGAGGCCATTCCGTAGGCTTAGGAAGTATGGTTGTGTGTATAGTAGGAGGAGCCGGAACACACAGTAGGACTTTTTTTGTATGGATATTATGTATGGATATTATGGTTGTGTATATAGTAATTTATATTTCGGTTTACAGTTTAAATATACAATTTATAAGTACCGTTTAAATTAAACACGAAAACAACAATTTTATTATTAAAAAGCGTCACCGTACATAAAACTCGAAATATACGAAAACGATAAAATGACAGAAACTACTGAGCTGGTGGAGTTAAACGACGAAAGATCTCAGCGACGGTCCGTGTCGTTTCCACGTACAAATGCATACAACCCTTCCATTTAAACAGGACATAAATGGACATCATTGCTTGGAGGTCATCGTCGTTCTTGACATCCATTGTAGACCATTGCACACGTCCATCAGGCCAATCCGGTTTCCGATAAACTATACGAGCTATCTCTCGCTCGTCGCCCTCCACCTGCACCTTTCGCAGTAGTTTATCTTTTAGGGCAGGAATGTTATGTTGTGTTTAAGCCTACACTGCATTGTGTCTTGCCCCTCGAAACAGACACCATCAACTTTGTTGGTGATGATGCCCTGATGATGAATGATAGTGAGGGAAGAATCCTCTGAGTATTGTGTTAGGGGAATTTTTTTTGTGGAGAAGAAGAAGTAGAGAAGGGGTTAGGGTTTTTGTTAAGTAGAAGGGAAAGCTGAAGCCCAATTTATAATAGGCGTGAGGAAACACGAGCCGTTGGTCAAAATTTTAGATCACAAATCTGAGCCGTTTATTTTCTATCCGTTGTGGCACAATTTCCAAACAAAATGCCATCCACTCTTTTTTCTGACACGTTTGACTGTTTGTAAGCCGTTGATCAAAAGTGTCGGTGGAATCTGAGTCGTTCAATTCTTTTGTAAAAAACCCGTATTCGGATGCCCTGGTCCGAATGTATTCGGTTGGGGTCAGCCGAATCCTCTAAAATAGGAAAAAATGGGTGTGTGCCAAAAAAATACACCTTCGGTTGCGCATAACCGAATTATTTCGGTTTCCCGTAACCGAATTGGCGAAAAATACGCGTTTCATTAATGGCCTTTTGGTCATTTTGTAGGGTTAGGGAGTGTGGGGTGAGTAGGGAGGGGTGTGGGAAAAGTGATGGCCAACAATAAAACACTTGTATTCATTTTCTTGTTCCATAAAATTTCACTCTTTCACTTTAAAAAAAAAACAGAGAACCGAGTCATAGGGAGGGGAAAAGGGAGCCGAGAGAGAGAAACAAGAGTGTGATGTGAGTGAGCTGAGGAATAATGGAGAAAACCTTGCATGTTAGCCTTCATCTCCAACCCTTCATTTCCCCATTTATTCACTACAAAATCAGAATAAACCTCACTCAAACACCCTTCTCCACATGAATCTTGTTGCATGTCACTTTGGGGAGTTGGATTCAGTTTTGGGGTCCTTGCCATGTGGGTTTAGTTGCTGACTTTGCTTATTTGGGAAGCTGAATCGAGTTTAGGAGTGTAGAAGGAGGGCATTGTTGTTGTAACAATTCTGGTTTTGGTGTGTTGAAGTTGATTCATCCTTTTGGAATCCCCTTTTTCTAGCTAGCTAAGAAGGCTCTTCAAAATGAAAGTGAGTTCTTCATACCTATTTTTGCTTCATCGTTAGTTTATTGGAGACTTGAATGTTTGGATTCTGAAATGCATGTTGATTTACTCTTGAAATAATGTGTTCAAATTGAAAGGAGATGAACCATGGTCTTGTAAATTAATGTTGATTATCGTGGATTTGAGTTAAATTGATGCTTGAAGTTGCTGTCTTTGATTTCGATAATGTGTTTTCTATGATTGTGAATTGTACTGACTTGATTTTGGATGATTGGAAAAAGTTAGGAATCAAAACAAAGAGGTAAAAGAGTCAAGTTTTTGCAAAATCTGCATAATCTGCACTTGCACTGCACAGGTCACGTCGCGACCCGAGCTGTCGCGTTGCAACCAATCACGAACTATGAAGGGAAAAGCTACTGGACCCTATTGTGACGCGATGGGACAAGGTCGCGTCGCGACCATGTGTAAATTTCAGCAAATGTGCTTTCGCACTATTTCAACGATAACTTTTGATTCGGGAACCCGATTGAGCTGTTCTCGGATGCGTTGGAAAGCTAATCCAAATATCTATATTTAAGAGTGAATAATGCTTTACATTTATTTATATATACTCTGTTACATTTGATTGAAATTAACGAGGTTACGATTATGCGGTAATTGTATAAGTTGAACGATATTATTTAATTAAACAAAATAACGAGTGAGAACAGAATTATGGTTATGAATAAAACACTATGGGGATTACGATCCCATAAGGTTACTTGGCATACTTGGGATGGGAGGTCAAATCTATAGAGTTCAAGGCCCATAGTTGTTATCCGGTCAAGACTGGGTTGGGTTCTCCGCTGTGGTTGACGTTGTTCAACTACTTTTGGATTACGCTAAGTTAAGACAAGTGAAAAGATGTTAATTAACATACTTGGAATGAGAGGTCATGGCTCCTGAGTTCAAGGCCCAGAGTTGTTATCCGGCCAAGGCTGGGTTGGTTTCTCCTCTAAAATTGACGTGGTTCAGTTTCTTTTGGATTATGCTAAAGAGGTTAAGTGAAAAGATAAGTAAAAGAAAATGGGAGGTACATGGTGAGGGGTCGCGAAAGAACTCACTGAGATTGTAATCTCACTGTTTATGTTGTTATGTTTTCAGATTGACAGGATAAAACCAAGCAAGGCGAAGAAAAGTAGGAGCTGTTGTGGCTACCTAGCTTATGGGATCTTTCGAGATCTAGGTTTAGTTGTTAGTTCCCTTAGCTAAGGGTTATGTACTGTAGTTTTGACACCTTAGCATTCGATCTTGAAAACTAAGTTTTAGTTCATGTAAACCCTAGGATAATGTATTAAGTCTAAATTGTTCTTTGGATTTGAACTATGGTTGAGAAATGACTTATGTAAACTGTTTCAGTTATGTCATTTAGTTATCCTTTTTGGTGTTTATGCCACTTGGGACTATGTTTTAATCAAATCCTTAAGCGATTAAGAACTCTGATTTTGTTAAAATGGTTAACACTCTAGACTTTATGACGTCTAAAGGTTAGGGACTATTAGATCATTCTATGTTTTTTCGTTTTCGTCCTTTATCTTTCTTAAAAGGGTAAAATATATTTTTGGTCCCTACAAAATAAAGTCCTTCTAGTTTTAGTCCCTACAATAACGAAATAGACGTTTTGGTCCCTAACTTATTTTTCCGTTTTCAATTTTAGTCCTGGATGTTAATTATTGCTGAATGGATAAATTACCCCTGTATATTTGCCAATACAGATTTATCTCATAAATAGATAAATCCATTTTGTAAATATTTAAAATTGGATTTATCAAATAAATAGATAAATCCATTTTGTAAAATTTGAATAACGGATTTATCTTTTTGTTAGATAAATCCGTAGTTAAATATTTAACTACGGATTTATTTTTCTACGGATTTATCTAACAAATAGGTAAATCCGTTATCCAATTTGTAACATCCCCAATTTAGCTAATTTCATTTATTGAAACTAGCAAGAGGTTAAGATAATTATTTAGCTAAATTAAGTAAATTAGCATAATTAATTATTGATGAGGCAAAGGTGACAAAGCACGGTTAGCTGGTTTGACTCGAGGAGTCCGAAAGTCTATGTTTAATGTTTTAGGCCCTTGCCCTTCTGTAGTACTTTTGTTATCGGTTGTATAACTATCATGCATAAGTTATAAATCATTTCCGCTACTTTATGTTTTGAGTATTGAATACCAGGATTATGTACAAGTCTTAAGTTTTGAAACTTAAGCAATTTTCAGGAAGTTGATGAGGTTCAGAGAACCATTTTGATATGTATTATCGAAAGTTTAGTTGTGTTCAATATTTCAATAACAGGAAGTTACTCTGATGTATGCCATTTAGTGCATTTCGGTGATTCTACATGTTAGAAGTTATCGGGGTGTTACGTTATGGTATCAGAGCAGTTCGACCCAGTCGGGCTTAGACAGTTAGGGTGGTTTTGTCCCTCGAGTAATTATGCTATTTTGCTTCTTATGATGCTAAGAGACATTGAGACCGATCAACTTAATACTTGGTGTATCATTTGCAGAATTATGGCAGGAGGATCGAGGAATAACCCACCAATTGATCCGCATTCTGCATGGATGCAGAATGTGATCGAGAGACAACAGAAGATGATGGAAGATGTGTTGCTAATGCAGCAGAATGCTCAAGCTCAGCCTCAGCAAATTCCTGAGCCTCAAGTTGACCCAAGGAGGGTTTTCTCTGAATTTCTGAAAATGAAGCCGTCCGAATTCAGAGGAGGACCGGATGTCATGGAAGCCCAGCATTGGCTGGATGACATAGAGAAGATTTTCGTAGCTATGCAAGTCACTGATGAGGACAAGCTAAGATTGGCGAGTCATATGCTGAAAGGAGAAGCTAACAACTGGTGGTCTAACGCCAAAGCCATGATGGCAACTATGGGTACTCCCCAGACTTGGGAACATTTCAGGCAGGTATTTTTGGAGCAGTTCTTTCCAACAGCCATGAGGTTTGACAAGGAGAATGAGTTTTTGACTCTCACTCAAGGAAGTTCAACTGTGGGTCAGTACGCGACTAAGTTTGAAGAGTTGTATCAATTCTTCGGTTTGGCCGGGTATGCTCCCGATGACAAGTGGAAAACCGAAAGGTTCAAGTATGGGTTAAGGGAAGACATTGCTCAAAGTCTAAGTTCTTTTGCATATACCAATTATGCGGCCATGGTTCAGCAAGCTTATATAGCTGAAAGTGATTTGAAGAGGTTGTATGCAAGTAGAAAGGTATTCAATCAGAGTAAAAAGAATGTTGGATCGTCCAACAATCAGATGGGTCCCAGGTACAACTCCAACAAGGGGAAGCAAGTTCAGTCGTCCAATTCCCCAAGGTTCAGTACGTGCTCCAACTGTGGAAGGTACCATCAGGGTAAGTGTCAAGTGGGATCAAATCAGTGCTACTACTGCAAGAAGGAGGGACATTATGCAAATAACTGTCCAAAGAAGAAGGGTCAGGAGGATGGTACCGCTACTGCAACTCATGGCAGAGTCTATACCTTGGATGCCCAGTAGGTCACGCCATCAGATAATCTACTAAGAGGTATGGGATCTCTTTTTAATAACTCAGTTAGTATTTTATATGATTCGGGTGCGACCCATTGTTTTATATCTCAAGTTTGTGTTGAACGGTTGGGATTGGTTTTAACTCCTTCGCCTCAACCAATTTCCATTAAGACTGCTGCTGACGGTAGTGTTCAGACCCAAGCGATATGTGAAAACTGTCTTCTATCCATTGGAGACAGGAATTTTGTGGTAGACTTCATTTGTTTACCAATGAAGGGTATGGACGTTGTCCGAGGAATGAGTTGGATGACGGCCAACCATGTGACGATAGATTGCTTTCATCGAACTATCGGTTTCGCCTCCGAGTCAGTGGAGCTACAACCGCCCAATTCTGAAGCTGTTATTTCTTTCACTTCGGCCAGTAACTATATGTTCCAAGGCGCAGAGGCTTATGTCATGATGCTGTCTGCATCCACTGAGACAGGTCAGGATTTATCTTCTGTGCAAGTTGTTAATGAATTTCTTGACGTGTTTCCCGATGAAGTTCCTTCGTTTCCTCCGGATCGTGAGGTGGAATTTTCTATAGAGTTGGTTCCGGGAACTGGACCTATTTCTATAGCCCCGTATAGAATGTCTCCGTTAGAGTTGAGGGAATTGAAAGTCCAATTGGAAGAGCTAATCTCCAAACGGTTTATCCGGCCGAGTGCCTCACCATGGGGTGCTCCAGTGTTGCTTGTCAAGAAGAAGGACGGAAGTATGAGATTGTGTATCGATTATCGCCAGTTGAATAAGGTAACTGTCAAGAACAAGTACCCTCTACCGAGAATTGATGATTTGTTAGACCAATTGAGAGGAGCTTCTGTATTTTCAAAGATTGATTTGAGGTCCGGCTATCACCAAATCAGGGTTCGAGCTTTGGACATCCCAAAGACCGCCTTCCGTACGAGGTACGGACACTATAAATTTGTAGCGATGCCCTTCGGTTTGACCAATGCTCCAGCCGTATTCATGGATTATATGAATCGGATTTTTAATCCCTATCTGGATCAGTTTGTTGTGGTGTTCATTGATGATATCTTGGTGTTCTCTAAGACGATTGAGGAGCATGTGGAACATCTCCGAATTGTTCTGAACGTACTCCGAGAGAAGAAGTTGTACGCTAAGCCGTCCAAATGTGATTTTTGGATGCCCGGAGTTAAATTTCTGGGTCATGTGATATCTCAGGCAGGTGTTGCAGTGGATCCCAGTAAGATTGAAGCTGTGGTAGAGTGGGAACAACCGTCTACGTTTGCTGAGGTAAGAAGTTTCTTGGGATTAGCTGGGTATTATCGAAGATTCATTCAAGGATTTTCCCAGCTGGTCCTTCCACTCACTCGGTTAACTCGTAAGGGTCAGCCGTTTGATTGGGACTCAGACTGTGATAATTGTTTTGCGGAATTGAAGAATCGTTTGACTTCTGCACCTGTCCTAATTCTTCCAGATCCATCCGTAGGATTCCAAATCTATTGTGACGCCTCTGGTAAGGGTTTGGGATGTGTCCTAATGCAGAATCAACAAGTAGTTGATTATGCCTCCAGGCAGTTGAAGCCGCATGAAGATAATTACCTAACTCATGATTTAGAGTTGGCGGCGATTGTGTTTGCCCTAAAGGTTTGGAGACATTACCTGTATGGGTCTTGTTTCGAAGTCTTTAGTGACCACAAGAGCCTTAAGTATTTGTTTGACCAAAAGGAGCTGAACAACAGACAGAGGAGATGGGTAGAGTTCC
Organism: Astragalus membranaceus; assembly: GCA_039519185.1. Taxonomy (NCBI): domain Eukaryota; kingdom Viridiplantae; phylum Streptophyta; class Magnoliopsida; order Fabales; family Fabaceae; genus Astragalus; species Astragalus membranaceus. The sequence goes on along the minus strand of CM076852.1, from coordinate 34,468,620 downwards.
TGAAAGATTATGATTTTGAATTGAAGCACCATCCTGGTAAGGCTAATTTTGTGGCTGATGCTTTGAGCAGAAAGTCTATCCATACTGCAGAGTTGATGATGCACGAGATGTCTTTGTTGGAATCGTTTAGAGACCTTAATTTGAGAGTGAAGGCAAGAAGGAGCAGGCTAGTGTTAAACCATATTCAGATTTCAAGTTCCTTGAGAAATTTGATTTGCTCAGCCCAAGAGGATGATGTAAAGCTGCAAGCGCGGAAGAGATTGCCGAGTTACACCAAAGACGGTGATGGCGTAATTTGTTTTGATGGCAGAATCTGTGTGCCGAATGACGAGAATGTGAAGAGGCAAGTTTTAGAAGAGGCTCATAAGAGTCAGTTCTCAATACATCTGGGTCTACCAAGATGTATCGAGATTTGAAGCAATTGTATTGGTGGCCGGGTATGAAAGTAGATATTGCAGAGTTTGTGTCTCGATGCTTGACTTGTCAAAGGGTTAAGATAGAGCACCAGAAGCCAGGTGGCCAGCTACAGCCGTTGAATGTACCTGAATGGAAATGGGAAAGCATATCTATGGATTTTGTCATGGGATTGCCACGATCCCAAGCCGGAAATGATTCTATTTGCGTAGTGGTGGATCGCCTGACCAAGTCTGCCCATTTTATTCCGGTGCGTTCGAATCACAAGGTTGCTAAGTTAGCAGATGAGTATCTCAAGAATATTGTGAAGTTTCATGGAATCCCTACAAGTATCGTCTGTGATCGAGATCCCAAGTTCACATCTCGGTTCTGGAGAGCATTGAATATGGCGTTGGGAACAACGGTGTGTGTTAGCACCGCTTACCATCCACAGACAGATGGACAGACTGAGAGAACAATCCAGACATTGGAGGATATGTTGAGGGCTTGTGTACTTGATAGTGGAGGCAGATGGGAGAATCATCTTCCATTGGTGGAATTTTCATACAACAACAGTTATCATTCTAGTATCGGAATGGCTCCATATGAAGCCTTGTATGGGAGGAAGTGTAGAACACCATTGTGTTACTGGGATGTAGGTGAGCAGAGATTGTTGGGACCGGATTTGGTCCGTGAGACTACGGAAAAGATCCGTCAAATAAGAGAAAGGATGAAAGCCGCCCAGAGCCGACAAAAGAGTTATGCGGATAAGAGAAGAAGGCCGTTAGAATTCGAAGAAGGAGACCATGTCTTTTTAAGACTTTCTCCAACCATCGGGACCGGTATCGCTTTGCGAGCGAAGAAGCTCAGTCCTCGGTATGTCGGACCCTTCCAGATTATCGAGCGAGTTGGGCCGGTAGCGTATCGCATTGTATTACCCCCAGGATTGTCCAGATTACATGATGTGTTTCATGTATCGCAGTTAAGGAAGTATATTCATGATCCGAATCAACCATTAAGTTATGAAGCGATTGACATCAGACCGGATTTATCTTATCAGCCTACTCCAATCAGGATCATCAAACGTGGCGAGAAAACGCTCCGAACGAGATCAATTCCTATTGTCAAGGTGCTTTGGGACGGTGCTACACCCGACGAAGCAACATGGGAAGTACGTTTGATTGAGGTACGTTTTGTCAATTATGAGGACAAAATTTTTAAAAGTTGGGGTGATTGTAACATCCCCAATTTAGCTAATTTCATTTATTGAAACTAGCAAGAGGTTAAGATAATTATTTAGCTAAATTAAGTAAATTAGCGTAATTAATTATTGATGAAATGGGATTGTAGGGGCAAAAGAGTCATTTCGCGCATTTCGTTTTAAAACAGCCCCAGTTGAGTCACTTAAGCCTACACTCACCCACATGCCAACCCAACACCTCAACACACTCAGTTGCTAAAAATGAACAAATTGAGGTTTAGCTGATTAGAATTTGTCTTTAAATAAGTGATTAGGATGCAGGGGTAGCATAGTCTTTTCACAACCACTAAAAACACTCAGCTGAAAGTCACTTACTCCATCAGCCCATAACTTCAAAGACATTGAGTTGCTGAAATCAAAAGTTCAAAAATTAGAAATAGAAGTGAGAGGAAGAGAGAGTGTAGGCGAAGGGAAGAAGAGAAAGGGGTGAGACCACACTCCCATGCATGTGTCACTTCTTCACACCACTGAATCCAACTTCTCTTCCTCTGTCCATTGATACAAATTTCGCTACCTGATTCCTCCCCCTCCTCAAAATCGCCATTGTCACCTCCCCAAGCTCAAATGTTAGAAATGGAGTTTTTCACTTGCATGTAATAGCTGAGGCTTGATGATCAGTTGTTAGAGCACCTATACAAGCCACATTCTGATTTCAGTCCATTTGGGCAGTGATTGGAGCTTTGAGAAGTTCAATTTCGAAGTGAAGAGCGTTTCGGGGATAGATCGAGTGGTTTTGTCGGTGTGAGAACGTCGTTGCTGTTGTGTGCGATTTTCATCGCAAAATGGTGAGTTCTATAACTCGCTTAGGGAATGAGTGTGTGTTCTGAGTCTCCACGTTTTCGAAAATTAAGTGTTGTGTTTTTAGTCTTGACAGGAAATGAATCGAAAACTGTTTTCCAAAAACTGTGATTTTGAACGGTAAAGGATGTACTTGATTGTTTGAAATGTGCTGGATTGCATTGATTGCGTGCTGTGATATGCTGTTTTAATGTATGCAAAGTCTGGGTTTCGATCGGAACGGAAATTGGAATCGGAACGGAACGGAAATGCCTTTGAAAATACAGTTTTCTGGGAAACTGATGGAGACGCACGGATCGGGTGCCTCTGCGCACGGATTGTGGACCCCCATCTGTGACTGTGCGCGAAAAGTATTTTAGCTGCGCACGGGTCGGGCGCCTTGACGCACGGATCGTGCGCCTGGTTCTGAAACTTCACCTCTTTTCTTTGAAATGCGCATGGGTCGTGCGCCTATATGCACGGGTCGTGCGTGACCTTTTGATTTCCTGTTTTAAAACATCCTCTAGTCCATTCCGAATGATTCCAATCCCCTTCTAATCCATTCCTCATGGTTCCCCAATAATGTAAAGATATTGATATCATGGAATTGAACATGTTTGATAGAAAACTCGTGTGATATGAACGTAGATGGTAAGCTAATTGATTGTAAGTCTATAAAGACATAAAAACTCTCAATTCATGTAAACACAATTCAAGTTACTTTCCCTCGGGAAAAGGTAGATGGTATACATTGTGTATATCGAGGGTGACAATCCTCCAGTTATTAGCATACTAGGGGAGGGGAAGTCATGAGCCCCAGAACCTAGGCTCTCATGTTGCTCACTTGGATTAGTGGGGATGGGTTCACTGAGACGTCTGAAACCTTAGCTAAGGCGGACTTCGAGGTGTTGTGCTAAGTTCCTGTTAAAATATGATCTGTAGTCGCTTATTAGGGCTACATCAGGAAAAATCAGAAAGGTAACGAGTAGTCGCTTATTAGGGCTACAAGTTACGAGAAAACATCATGTATTCACGTGGCCGCTTATTAGGGCCACGGGTTCAGATTCAAGTAAAATAAACCGTTAGAGTTGGTCAGGGGTCTCGATAGGACTCACTGAGATAATGTTTATCTCACCCTTCATATTTGTGGTTTTTACAGAGAAACAGGGGAAGGCAAAGGTGACAAAGCACGGTTAGCTGGTGTGACTCGAGGAGTCCGGAAGTCTATGTTTAATGTTTTAGGCCATTGCCCTTCTGTAGTACTTTTGTTATCGGTTGTATAACTATCATGCATAAGTTATAAATCGTTTCCGCTACTTTATGTTTTGAGTATTGAACACCAAGATTATCTACAAGTCTTAAGTTTTGAAACTTAGGCAATTTTCAGGAAGTTGATGAGGTTCAGAGAACCATTTTGATATGTATTATCGAAAGTTTAGTTGTGTTCAATATTTCAATAACAGGAAATTACTCTTATGTATGCCATTTAGTGCATTTCGGTGATTCTACATGTTAGAAGTTATCGGGGTGTTACACAATTTTTACAAAGTGGATTTATATATTTATTAGATAAGTTTGTTTTTAAATATTTAACGACGGATTTATCTAATAAATAGATAAATCCATTTTGTATAATAATTATTAAATTAAATTCATCATTAAATTAAGGAATATTATATACAAAAATTATAAAAAAAATCTAAAAATTATAAAAACACCACTAAAATTTTAATAAAACCAAAATAAGGTTATGCAAATTTTTTAGATTTTTTGGAGATTACGAAAAATTAGAAAAATTAATAACAAATTAAACAAAATTTCTAATTTTTTTTTTTTAGAATATTTTGTTTCTCATGTTTTCAGGAATTTGTTAGGATAGATTGAGGTTGCGTTGTTTCTAGTTTTCATAATGTACGTTTTCAAGAGTTTTGGTTGATGCTCCTATAGTCAGTCTTATTGTCTTGTTTGTTTATATGAATTGGAGTGGTGTTGAAAATGATGTGGCTAGTGGGGGTGCTAGCTTAGTAGGGATTAGGGGTGGAAAAATCATCATTTAATCCACAATCCATGCAAGGTTTATTTTTTTACCCCCATCATCTCCCTGGCTACCCCATCGACCCTGCGAAAAGACGCAATTGCCCTTAACAAAATTTAAAAATCCCGAATGTATCCTGATTTCATTTTTTTTTTTGGAAATCGTATTTAGGCTAAATCCGATTTCCACTAAAAATTTTAAAAAATTTAAATCGGATTTAGGTAAATCCAATTTCCACTAAAAATTTTAAAAATTTTAAATCGGATCTACCCCATCATATAAGGTAAATCCGCTTTTAAAAATAACCAAAGCGGATTTACCTTATGTGGGGGTAAATCCGCTTTGTTAACCTAATTAATAAATAAATAAATCAGTTAAAATTTAAGAAACAAATTTCGACCGTCTTTTGGTTCTGTTTAGTGTGTAGTTCGTTAACACGTGACGATATTGTACGCCGGGAGAATAATTTAGGCTAAAAAATCAGTTTTCGGGCAACCTACTCAAATTGTAATGAAACCACATTCTTTAAATCCGAAAAATATCAAGGATCAATACTTTATTTTGGTTTACTATTTTTTAGGACAGGGGACCTCAAAATCCCAAATTCCATCGTTTACTATTTTTTATTAATTTTTTTAATTTTTCATAATCTCCAAAAAATCTGAAAAAATTTGCATATATAACTTTATTTTGGTTTTATTAGATTTTTAGTGGTGTTTTTTTTAATTTTTGGATTAGTTTTGGCTATTTAACGGATTTTTAGTAGCATTTTATAACCTTTTTTAAAAAATTAAATAAAAAACAATTTTTTTTAATAACAAAATCGGATTTACCTTAGGTGGGATAAATCCGATTTTTTTTTTAGGGAAATCGGATTTACCTTAGGTGATTTACCTCCAGCGAAGGTAAATCCGCTTTGTTATTTTTGAAATCGGATTTACTTATTGGGCACCCCCATCTGAGGTAAATCCGACTTTCAAAATAACAAAGCGGATTTACCTCAAATGGAGGTAAATCCGAGCGAATTGAAAATTGGGCAGAGGTATTTTTGGGTTTCACTTTTATGTGGGGTAGATAGGTAGATGATGGGGTAAAAAAAAACCATCCATGCAATCCATCAATAAACTTATCCAATCCACCCATAAAAAACTAAAAAACTAAACGGATTTGTTTCAATCCTTCCATTTATTTAACGGATGGTTTGTGATCCATTAATTTAATACTTTTCCAAATCCATTTGATACTCTAAATAAAAATAGAAAACTCATTAGTTAAAAAATAATACAATTTAAATCAAATAAATAAATAATTTTCTGTCATAAAACAGATATAAAAAATAAATTATATGTAAAAAATTTTAAAAAAAGTTCTTTCACTAAAAAAAACCACATGTGGAGTGGTCTTGGTGGGAAGCAATGGTCTGACGCGGCGGTAAGAGGGGGTTGATGGCAGTTTGGCATGGTGGCCGACGATGGTCTGCACGCGGTGGCTGACGGTGACCAATGAGTGGTGTATGCTTTTTTTTAAATTATAACGTTTTTATTTTAATTTTGTACAATAATGTCAAATAAAATCTTGGGTTAAATATGTTTGTAGTCTCCATATTTAGTTCTTCCCTTGTCAAAAAAATTCCAAATTTTTGTGCAGGAGATGTTTATAACGTTCTTAACACCTTAATTTCAACTGTGGCGGAAATAAATAGTGCTAACAAATAATACAATCAGAGATGCAATTTGGACCAATTTAAAACTTTGAGGGAATAAACCTCCTCAATAGGGTTCCTTGAAATAAAACTATCCAAAATCTGCATAAGCTACATAACGGAAATTAGATCCTTACAGTCAATAAACAGTCGGTGTCCAAACTTTAAGTAGGGTTTACATTACAACTAACTTTGAATATAATATCAAAGATTGAGTCTAAGGGGTACAACAAAAACATAACTAGGGAAAGCTAAGCAAACATAACATAAATCGATCCAAAAGGATCTCTTGATAAACTAAGCAGCCACATCAGCAACCACTTCTCCTCGGTCTGTTTTGCTTTGCCTGTACATCTGAAACACCATAATTAAAACAGTGAGATTACAAATCTCAATAAGTTCCTCCGAGACCCCTCACATTTCCTCTCGGTGTTTTCTAGATTCAGTCGTTTCCTCTTAACCACTTATCCTCTTTTTCGTCTTAGCACAACCCGAGAGATTAACTTTATCAATCTCAATGAAGAACCCAACTCGAATAACTATACCGAGTAATGCAAGGCCTTGGATTTTGGGCTCATGACTTCCCGCCACGAAGTGTGCTATTCACCTCTTGGGGCGTCATCCCCCTCGTATATTATGCATTTATTAACCTCTTGATTCATTCTCACTCGGTTCACACATATTCAACGATATACCGTAATCAAGTAAATCTTAATATGACGCTTATCAATCTTTAGTCTTTCTCACTCGGTAAACATGTTATTCAATATAAAGGTATAACTTGGGGAAATTGGAGGACCTACATTGAAGAAAACATGAAATATAAAAATCTGGGGCAGGACACGGGCCGCGCCCTAGGGGACATGGACCGTGTCCTTGTCTTTTCAGAAAATTTTGCAAGGGACAGATTCAAACACGGGTGCTTGCGTCATTTGGACACGGACCGTGTCCTTTCTATAGAGTGCACGAAATTCAGTTTTAAAACTTTGCTCCAATTTCTCTAGTGCTCAAACCCTTCCCACTTCTATATCCACCATCCAAACAGTCACCAATTCATCATTTCAAGCATAAATAGAGGCAGTATGACCAACAAAACATCAATAGCAACTTGAATTCAAATACAACAACCAATTGAACATGAAGTTTTCATGAAACAAACACTATTAAATCATTTCAGAATTTCATGAGTTCAATGTTATAAGCTAAGGACATGCAAGTTTCCTCAAATCATAATACACACCATAAATTAACATGCATTTTTCGAAATTCAACAAATAAAGTGAGGAACCCACCTTCGACTGAATGCACAACAACAATAAACAAGAAGAAATCAATTTCAGTAACACCCTTCTCCCACAAACTACCAAGTTCGACCTCGACCTAACAACACCAACAAGCGATTTCTAGCTTCAACTCCCTCTCTTCGAGCTTCTAATCAACAATGTAGCTCTTGATTTACCTATAATAACCTCCCAAAGTGACATGCAAGCAAAACAGAATTTTCAACTCAACCCCAAGCTTCCATGCCTTTTCGAAAATGGTGGAGAAGTAGAGAAGAAGAAGATAACTACTGAGGTGATTGAGCTTTTATCTTGCAATTGTGATGGTGATGAGTGAATTTATGCTAGGAGTCTCAAGTGAGGTGAGGGTTTTTAGGTCCTCTTCTTTCTCTCTCAAACTCGAAACTCTCCCTCTCTTTCTCCCCACTTTCTTTTTCCTTTCTTGAGTGTGTTTGTTGTGTTTTGTATTGTGTTGGAATCAGCTGGGGTATGTTGAAGTAAGTGAGTGTTTGGGGGTTGGAATTCCTAAGTTTCCCTTACTCATTCCTCGATCTATTCCCTAATTGACCCCAATTCAAACAATTAATTTGTTTGAAACAAACACACAATTCACACCAAATTTCATAAAACCATCAATCATCAAGCAATCCTAATTAATGTAATTACTCAATCATCAAAGTAATTAAAATAATTACTTTGGGATGTTACAATACACCCCAACTTGAAAAAAAATTGTCCTGAAAAATTTGTCAAGTCGTACCTCATTGGAAAAGATACGGATAGCGAGTCCGCATATTGTCCTCAAGTTCCCATGTTGCTTCTTTGGGTGAGAATCCATTCCAAACAACCTTGACAATCAGAATTGTTCTAGTTCGGAGTGTCTTTTTGCCACGCTTTATGATTTGGTTTGGATACGGTTGGAAAGTAAGATCAGGTCGAAGATCAACCTCCTCAAAACTTAGTGAATGATCAGGATCCGGTACATACTTCCGCAACTGTGACACATGGAACTCATTATGTAAATTTGATAAGGAGGGTGGTAAGGCAATACGATATGCAACTGGCCCAATCCTCTCTATAATTTGGAAGGATCCAATATATCGAGGACTGAGTATCTTTGCTCGTAAATCCCGACCAATACCTGTGTAATCTTGAAAAATATATGATCTCCTTCATCAAATTCCAGTGGTTTAGTACACTTGTCGGCGTAACTCATTTGACAACTCTGAGCCGCTTTCATTCTTTCCCTGATCTGACAAATTTTCTCTGTGGTCTCTTGCACCAACTCTGGCCCCAACATTCTCCTTTCACCCACATCCCACCAACCAAGTGGTGTTCGGCATTTCCGTCTGTACAATTCCTCGTACGGAGCCATCCCGATACTAGAATGATAGCTGTTATTATAGGCAAACTCCATTAATGGAAGATGATCCTCCCATCTGCCCCCACTATCGAGCACACAGGCCCGAAGCATGTCCTCTAGAGTTTGAATATTCCTTTCTGGCTGACCGTCTGTTTGTAGATGATAAGTTGTACTCATGAAAACTTTAGTTCCCAATGCCATGTTCAAAGCTCTCCAAAATTTGGAAGCAAACTTTAGGTCACGATCTGAAATAATACAGGTTGGAATTCCATGTAGTCTTTCTATATGCTTGAGGTATTCATCTACTAGCTTGGAAACTGTATTGTTAGAACGAACCAGAATGAAGTGGGCTGACTTGGTCAAGCGATCTACAACTACCCATATGGAATCATTACCAGCCCAGGACTGTGGTAGTCCCAACATAAAATCCATCGAAATACTTTCCCACTTCCATTCTGGGACACTTAACGGCTGCATCTGACCGGAGGTCATTTGGTGTTCGATCTTAACCTTTTGACAAGTTAGGCATCGAGACATAAATTCCACAATATCTATCATCATTCTCGGCCACCAATACATCTGCTTAATATCTCGATACATCTCGGCAGACCTAGGATGTATTGAGTACTGACTCTTGTGAGCTTCCTCTAAAACTTCCCACTTAATCCCATCATCACTTGGCACACGAATTCTTCTATTGAAACAAATCACGCCATCACTATCTTCGGTGAAACCAGATAACACTTTCTGAGCTTGGAGCTCCTCATCAATTTCTTGTGTTAGCGGTTGGACTTCCTCAATGAACTAGAAATCTAAATGTGGCTTAATACCAATCTATTCCTCTTGGTCCTTACCTTCAAATTGAGATCCCTGAAAGATTCCAAAAGAGCCATTTCATGGATCATCAATGCGGCAGTGTGCAATGACTTTCTGCTTAAAGCATCACCCACTACATTATCCTTCCCTGGATGATATTTCAATTCGAAATCATAATCCTTCAAAAATTCTACCCATCTCCGTTCAACTCCTTGTGATCAAACAGATACTTCAAACTTTTGTGATCACTGAAGACTTCGAAACGAGAACCATACAGGTAGTGTCTCCAAATCTCCAGTGCATACACAATAGTAGCTAACTCCAAGTCATGGGTAGGATAATTCTCCTCATGGGTCTTCAATTGTCTCGAGGCATAAGCAACCACTTGTTGATTCTGCATCAAGACACATCCCAAAACTTTCCCCAAAGCGTCACTGAAAATTTGAAAAACCAGGGTCGGATTCGGAATGATAAGGATTGGAGCGGAAGTCAAACGATCCTTTAGCTCCAAAAAGCATTCTTCATAATCAGAGTCCCACACAAACGATGGTCCCTTGCGAGTCAATCGAGTGAGTGGAAGGACCAACTGTGAGAATCCCGGGATAAACCTTCGGTAGTATCCTGCTAGTCCCAAGAAACTCCTCACTTCGGTGACTGTGGATGGTTGTTCCCAGTTTAACACTGCTTCTACCATACTAGGGTCCACTGCTACACCAGTCTGAGAGATCACATGCCCTAGAAATTTCACTTCTGACATCCAAAAGTCACACTTAGACGACTTCGCATACAGTTGCTTCTCTCGGAGTACATTAAGAACAATACAAAGATGTTGTTCTTGATCCTCGATTGTCTTAGAGTACACCAAGATATCGTCAATTAAGACTACCACAAGCTGCTCCAAGTACAGACTGAAAACACGGTTCATATAATCCATGAACACTGCTGGAGCATTGGTTAATCTAAATGGCATCACTACGAATTCATAGTGTCCATACCTAGTACGAAAAGCGGTCTTTGGAATATCCAAGGCTCGAACCTTAATGTGGTGATAATCAGACCTCAAATGATTCTTTGAAAACACAGTTGCTCCCTGGAGTTGATCTAACAAATCGTCGATTCTTGGTAATGGATACTTGTTCTTGATGGTCACCTTGTTGAGCTGTTTGTAGTCAATACACAACCTCATACTTCCATCTTTTTTTTAACTAGAAATACTGGAGCACCCCATGGTGAAGCACTCGGTCGGATGAACTTCTTGGAAATAAGTTCTTCATGTTGGGACTTATGTTCTTTCAATTCTAGTGGAGACATTTTGTAGGGAGCAATTGAAATTGGTCCATTCCCTGGAACCAACTCAATAGAGAATTCAACTTCACGATCCGGAGGCAAGGAGGCAACTTCATCCGGAAAGACATCCAGGAATTCACTCACAACTTGAACAGAAGTTAAATCTAAACCCATTTCAGGTGATGCGGACAACATCATAACATAAGCTTCTGCTCCTTGGAAAAGACAATGACTAGCGGAGGTGAATGAAATCAAAGCTTCAGAATCGGTTTTGGAAAACTCCACCGACTCCTGGGAAAAAATGATTATTCGGTTGAGACCATCTAGTGTGACATGATTGGCGGAACAACATCCATACCGAGAACAACATCCATACCCTTCATTAGCAAACACACAAAATCTACCACAAAAGTTCTATCTCCTATAGCAAACAAACAATTCTCACACAAATCTTGGGCCTGCACACTACCCTCAACAGCAATCAGAATAGTAATCAGATGGGGTTAAAGCTAATCCCAAACGATCAACACACACTTGTGATATAAAACAATAGGGGCACCGGAATCAAATAAAATACTGATAGGTTTATATAAGAGAGATCCCATTCCTCTCAGCAGATTATCTGAAGCCTTGGCCTTCCGTGCATCCAATGTATAAACCCTTCCATTTGTTGGAGTTATAGATCCAGACAGATTCTTCTTTTTTCTTTCAGGACAGTCACTGGCATAATGCCCATCTTGCTTGCAATAGTAACACTGAGTAGATCCCACACGACATTCACCCCTATGATATTTCCCACACTTGGGACAAGCTCCAAACTTCTTAGAATCAGCCTGCTGAACCTGCTTGCCTTTGCTAAGATTTCCTTTCGGACCCATTTGAGAACCTAAAGATTCAGATCCTTTCTTACCCGTTGCAATGCTCCCCCTGGGTTAGAGTCAAAAACTCATTCTCCTTCTCCGATTTCATAACTGTTGGGAAAAACTGCTCCAAAAACATCCTATGGAAGTTCTCCCAGGTTTCGAAAGTCCCCTGAGTTATCATCATGGCATGAGCATTTGTCCACCAAGTGTCAGCCTCTCCTTTCAGTATGTGAGTGGCCAACCTCACTTTCTCCTCATCTTCTTTTTGCATGGTCCGGAAGATTTTCTCAATGTCCCCTATCCAATGCTGGGCTGGCATCACATCAGGCCTTCCTCTGAACTCTGAGGGCTTCATCATGTAAAACTTGGCATACACTTGATGCGGATCTACCGGTGGTGGTACCGAATGGTGAAATGGAGGCTGCTGCGGCTGAACATTTTGTTGAAACTGGAGCATCTATTGCAACATCTGCTGATGCATCTCCATCATGTTTTGCATCCACGCAAAATGTGGATCAACTGGTTGATTATTCCTCAATCCCCCAGCCATAATTCTGCACACAATGCACCAAGTATTGAGTTGATCAAGCTCAATGTCTATTAGCATAATAAGAAGAAATATAACAAGGAAAATCAAGAAATCAAACTCAACCCTAACTAATCTAAGCCCGACTAGGTCGAATTGCTCTGATACCATAAATGTAACACTTTGTGTTCAACTGTGGCGGAAATAAAGAGCGCTAACAAATAATACACTCAGAGATGCAAACTCACTTAATAATTTGGACCAATTTAAAACTTTGGGGGAATAAACCTCCTCAATAGGGCTCCTTGAAATAAAACTATCCAAAATCCGCATAAGCTACATAACGGAAATTAGATCCTTACAGTCAATAAACAGTTGGTGTCCAAACTTTAAGTAAGGTTTTCGATACAACTAACTTTGATTATAATATCAAAGATTGAGTCTAAGGGGTACAACATAAACATAACTAGGGAAAGCTAAGCAAACATAACATAAATCGATTGAAAAGGATCCCTCGATAAACTAAGCAGCTACATCAGCAACCAGTTCTCCTCGGCCTGCTTTGCTTTGCCCTGTACATCTGAAACACCACAAATAAAATAGTGAGATTACAAATTTTAATGGGTTCCCCCGAGACCCCTCACATTTCCTTTCGGCGATTTCTAGATTCAGTCGTTTCCTCTTAACCACTTATCCTTTTTTCCTCTTAGCACAACCCGAGAGATTAACTTTATCAATCTCAACGGAGAACCCAACTCGAATAGCTATACCGAGGAATGCTAGGCCTTGGATTATAGGCTCATGACTTCCCGCCACCAAGTGTGCTTTTAACCTCTTGGGATCGTCATCCCCCTCGTATATTATGCATTTATTAACCTCTTGACTCATTCTCATTCGGTTCACACATATTCAACGATATACCGTAATCAAGTAAATCTTAATATGACGCTTATCAATCTTTAGTCTTTCTCACTCGGTAAACATGTTATTCAATACAATTTGTAGACCATGGTATTATAGAGGTGATTAAAGGTAGCACTTAGGGAAATTAGAGGACCTACATTGAAGAAAACATGGGTTACAAGAAAATCTGGGGGAGGACACGGGCCGCGTCATAGGGGACACAGACCGTGTCCCAGTGTTTTCAGGAAAATTTGCAAGGGACAAATTCAGACACGGGTACCCGCGTTGTTTGGACACGGACCGTGTCCTTTTTGCAGAATACACGAAATTCAGTTTTAAAACTCAGCTCCAATTTCTCTAGTGCTCAAACCCTTCTATATCCAGCATCCAAACAGTCATCAATTCATCATTTCAAGCATATATAGAGGCATTATAACCAACAAAACATCAATAGCAACTTGAATTCAAATACAACAACCAATTGAACATGATGTTTTCATGAATTAAACACTATTAAATCATTTTAGATTTTAATGAGTTCAAGGTTATAATCTAAGGACATGTAAGTTTCCTCAAATTAGAATACACACCATAAATTAACATGCATTTTCGAAAATCAACAAATAAACTGAGGAACTCACCATGGACTGAATGCACAACAACAATCAACAAGAAGAAATCAATTTCAGCAACACCCTTCTTCCACAAACTACCAAGTTCGACCTAACAACACCAACAAGAGATTTCTAGCTTCAACTCTCTCTCTCTTCCAACTTCTAATCAACAATGTAGCTCATGGTTTACCTCTAATAACCTTCCAAAGTGACATGCAAGCAAAACAGAATTTTCAACTCAACCCCAAGCTTCCATGCCTTTTCGAAAATGGTGGAGAAGTAGAGATGAAGAAGATAACTACTGAGGTGATTGAGCTTTTATCTTGCAATTGTGATGCTGATAAGTGAATTTCAGATAGGAGTCTCATTTGAAGTGAGGGTTTTTGAGCTCCTGTTCTCTCTCTCTCTCTCAAACTCGAAACTCTCCCTCTCTTTTTCCCCACTTTCTTTCTTTTTCCTTTCTTTGAGTGTGTGTGTTGTGTTTTGTATTGTGCTGGAATCAGCTGGGGTATGTTGAAGTAAGTGAGTGTTTGGGGGTTGGAATTCCTAAATTGGCCTTACTTATTCCTCTATTCCCTAATTGACCCCATTTCAAACAATTAATTTATTTGAAACAAACACACAATTCACATCAAATTTCATAGCAATTAAATCAATTTCATAAAACCATCAATCATCAAGCAATCCTAATTAATTAAATTACTCAATCATCAAAGTAATTAAAATAATTACTTTGAGATGTTACATATATAAAAATCATTTTATAAATTTTATCTAATCTGTCAATTTGACACACCTAGTTGGCATGTCGGCTAAGACTCTGTTTGGCAAGTCTCATCTGCTAGCGGATAGCAGATTTGACTAGCAGATGACAAAAAAGACTTGTTTGGCAAACACTAACGTATAGAGTTTTGTGGGTAGCGTTTAGCATTATTTTAAATGTTACTTCAGGTAGCGCTTTTTCAAACACTAGTTATAGCGCATAACATCTAACTTTTTTTTTTTGCCATTTTTACCCTTATTATTTTTGTTAAATTCTTTCTCTATCCTCATTAAAATAACTAAGAAAAGTTTAAATACTTAAATTTTATGTCATTTTACATTTATTAGTTAGTCTAACCGATAGTTTAACCAAACATTTCATTTTCTATCAAACAGAGTTTAAGTCTTGTGATGCACTTGTACCTCTCTTTTTGCCAAAAAAAACATATTGAGAATTTTTTTACTAATTAGTTAAGTTTAATATTGTAGTTTTGCTTATTTACCTTTCAAATTGGTGATCTTCTTAGGCCAAAAGCGGACGCTAACAGTGATTTAGCGTCAGAGTAGTGTCGGCCACGTGTCGAGGCTAAAATGTTCGAAGGTAAAATTAGCGTCCCGTTAATTTAGACGACACTAACTGTAGCGTGGGCCTGGCCGACGCTAAAGCCGACGCTAATATTTGGACCGACGCTACAAAGTCAACTAAATTTAGTCAACGAAAACATTTGCGTCAGCCTATCCGACGCTATTTAGTCAACAAAAGGAGAGTCAACGAAATCATTTGCGTCGGCTTATCCGACGCTATTTAGTCAACAAAATTGAAGTCAATAATCTAGCGATGTAGTTATGGTCTTTGGACACACTGCACATGTTTCAACTGATTATCAACAAGAAAAGCATCCCTAGAATTTTTTTAATAGCATGTTGGTCTAGTAGAATAATTATTAAAAAAAATAAAAAAATAATAAACAAATTACAACAGTCCAAAAATGGAGAAAAGGGGCCAAGTAAAAGGGACCACGTGAAAATTGGGGAGACAACAGCAAACAAGCCACAACAATGTTCAAAATACCCACAATAAGATATCACCAAAATCAAAGAACACAAATGGCAACAATGTCCAAAACATGCAGCATAAACACAAATAAAATGCAGAAATCACTTAAGAAACAACAAGTCAGCTCCTCAACTACTCAGTTCTCTAACAACTACTAATTGATAATTGAAAATAATCAAGAAACTAACTAACTTAACTAACTACTAATTGATACCATGGTCTCATAAAATCCAAAGACAGTAGCTGCCATAGGTACATTGTAGTGAATAGGCAAAATCATATACTCATGCAACAAACAATATCCTTAATTGTTGAGTTTGGAATTACATGGAATTGTGCTAAAATATTTTTATAAAGTCAGGAAACATGCAGAATGGCAAACAATTCAGAATCCGAAAATACAGTTGCTGGAAATAAACAAAGAACAGTAGCTGGAAATAAAAAAAGAACAGTAGCTGCCATAAGAAATCACCAAAATCAAAGAACACAAATGGCAACAATGTCCAAAACATGCAGAATCCGATAACAATTCAGCAAACAAATCCTAATTACCAATTCAGCAAATACAATCCAGCAATTCAGTAGAATCCGAAACATGCAGAATCTGAAACAAAATCCGAAACATGCAAAGAAATGGCAACAATGTCCAAAACATGCAGAATCCGAAAACAATTCAGCAAACAAATCCTAATTACCAATTCAGCAAATACAATCCAGCAATTCAGCAGAATCCGAAACATGTAGTCCATTCAGTAATTCAACAAATACAGCAAATACAGCAAATACAATCCTAATTCAGCAATTCAGCAATTCAGCAAATACCATCAACCGAATCCAGCAATTCAGCAAATACAATCCTAATTACCAATTCAGCAAATACAATCCAGCAAATACACATCAGGTCCATTCACTATAATAATTTCAATTCAGCAATCCTAATTACCATCAACAGAATCCAGAAAATCCAGAAATCTCAGCTAAAGTCACATTACGCAAAATTCCATTATAAATATAAAATAGAACCGAATTCATCTAATTAACAACAATTCTAATTCAGAGTAGTGGCAACAACTTACATAGGTAGTTTTCGCTCGATGATCAACCCAAACACCGGATTTTTTTTTGTGGGTTATCAAAAATAACTCATCTGGGCCCACATCTCTATTATACTCATTGCACTACAAATAAAATAAAGATGCAATCACAATTCATCAACACAAAGAAATAATTAATGATAAAGCACAAAACAAAACAGTCATTAAAAAGCTATTACTCGTAATACTTACAAGCTCAAGTGCCAAGGCAATGTGAGTTTTGCGGCCTGAGGTGTGGACCGCTCCACCTCTTGTTGACGCTCTATTAATCTTGTTTTGATTGGAGATGTCCTTGAATTTTTGTCGGCCACCCCAATATTCTTTAATACCCAAGTAAGCTTTCTCGCGTATCCACCAAGGCCGAGCACTTTTCTTTCTTACCTTCGTAAGCATATCATTGAGTATTTTCTTGGCCTTTTGTTCAAACAAGTGTTGGATAACATGGTTATAACAAGGATCCCATGTCACCTTTTCCTGCAAATTACAATACAATCATACAAAACTATCCTTTCACAATAATTACAATACATACTTCTTACAAAACAAATATGTACTTACCCCAAATTTCTTAAACCATTCCTTTTGAATATCTTCGGTTGTTGCACTCTAATCATAGATAGCCTCATCAAAGTGGCTTTGTATGGCAAATCTAATGGCATCTGCAACTTCTTTGCTAGGAATGAGCCTGCAAAATTTTCATCAAAAATTCACATGCAAATTCGGGATATACATCATCAAAGTGTTTCCATGCTTTTCCATCGGACGGATGTCGAAGGACGTTTGAGCTCTTTCTGTTTTCGTGATGCCATCTCATTCCAGTTGCAGACTCGGGTGATGTATATAGTCTTTGTAATCTGGGAATGATAGGGAAATAGAACATTCTCTTCACTGGGACATCTTTGTACTTTCCCGTACCAATCCTACGAGGAAGGAACCTAGGAGCATGACAAATTTTTCACTCAGATAACTTGCTATCATCCTTGTAATATAACATACAACCTACCTCACAACAATCAATCTGCTCAACCTTCAGCCCTAACTTAGACACCAACTGTGATGCTTGGTAATAGTTCTTGGGCAAGCATTCTTGAACTGGACATACACTATTAAGCATATGAGCAACAAAATCTATACCTTTTTGTGGAATATGCCAATTAGTCCTAGTTGCCAGAAGTTGAACAAATATGGACACTATAGACTGCGTAGCCCCCTCGTAGATGGGCTTGTTAGCGCATATCAACTTGTCGTAGAACTGCTTTGCATCTTCGTTCGGAAACTCATCCTCACGAGGGACATCTTCATCTCCATACGGCCTAAAAGCATCAAACACCATCTGATTTATTGAATCAAAATGATCTTCATGATGCACATGCTCACTACTATTCGAACCACCCCTTGTAAGATCGTGGTTCACTTCTCCGTGTTCAGTCCAAATCCAATAGCCTGGTTGAAATCCATGTCGGTACAAGTGAAGCCTAACATTAGTTGGCGTAGATTTCTTCCTACACTTGCATTTTCTACACGGGCAGCTTGTCCCTCCGTCAGATATACAAATGGGTAGCTTCCTGTCCCTCTTCACAAAGTCTTTAACACCACGAACAAACTCTTTTTTCAAGCCGTGCCTATTAGCATTTGTTCTATTATACATCCAAGTACGATTCATTTTCTATAAGGCAAACAGTTAACTTGTCAAATACTAAATAAGTTGGAAAAATACAAATCACTAAATTCAAGGAAACACTTTCACCTATGTGTAAAACACAATACACTCACATAACTCAACAAATTGTTGTCCAACACATTTACCATCCAACCATCCAAAAAACAAGATCATTTACTGAACAAAAACTCTTGAGGCAACTATGTCCTAATTTGCAAAAAATCAGACCATACACAAATCGGTAGCAATATATTCCTATCAAAGTTAATTCGCTAATAACTTATATATCAAAAGAAACATGAACAAAACACTGTCCACAAAATCAACAAAACTGATCAAGTGAGGAAAATCAACATACACAAAATACACAAAATCTATTTTGAGGAACCCTATCAACAAAACACTGTCCAATAAACCCTAAAACCAAAATACACAAAATCAACAAAAGGCAAAAGGGTAATGATGAACATTAACAAGTCAAGGCAGTCAAAATACATAGTAGCTTTTATGGTTTTCCAAAGTTACTTTGTGACACAAAACTTAATTAATAACACATAGTAATAAGGTTACAGTAATTAATACATTCAAAATCCAACCAAATACATACATATATATCCAGCTAGGAAGGAAAAAAAACTAGGTAATAGTTACTGAAACTTTTAAAAGGGTAATGATAATGGTAAGTAAAACTCATCAAGCTTCTAATTCAAACCTTGAGTACTTGAACTACTAGAAAAGGAAAACAAAACAAAACAAAGAAAAGAAAGAGATGTTACCGTTCACGAAAAAAGACTTCGAAGAAGCTGATGAATTTTCCTTTATATTAAAATGAGAGGGTAAAGAGAGGGCAAGGAGAACCACAGCAGCAGCACACCCACAATATGACACAAAATGAGTTAGCAACAGGTACATTAGCAACAACTACTACTTAAGACAACAAAAGAATCTCTAAATAAGTTCTTGCAAACACATTCTCAAGACAACAAAACAAACTCAATAGAAGCTTTCTTATTGTACAGCTGTACTTTCTGACGAATGTATGGTCTAATATCAACCAAGAAGCAACAGATTAAGTGGTTGATATTAGACCATAGATTCCCTCACAGTCCATGATCAAACTAGTAAAACTAAAATTCTCAATTATACATTCTTAATTACAACTAAGATTTGAATAGGCTGAACAAACATAAATTAAACACAGTTCAACCAAATAATCAAACAGAAATGAAATGGAGAGATCGAGAGCTTACCAGCGACGTGATCAAATCTGCAAACCAGGGAGAACGACAACAGCAACACACCCACACACAGCAACCCGTATACCCTATAATCAAGCCCAAAACAGAAAATCCTTAAACACTTTGCGTGTTCTATTTTCTAAAGGGATTGAAAGACTATAACCCTTAAACAGAAAATCCTCAACCTGCCAAACTAGTGTTTTTTTTCGAGCTTTCATATTTTCGCTCTGGTTTAGTGGTTTTTGGTCTAGATTTTTGACAAAACAGTTACAAGACCAGATGATAGGTTGGTACAAAGTCCAACTGGCCGATTTGGCAAGTTCGGTCTGATTTTGAAAACCTTGATAGCAACTAACTAAAATCTAGAATGTAACCTTGTTGGATTTAGATGCCGCATACTTCCATCTACCAACAACTCTTTTTCTCTATTGTTTTAAAATGCAATAAAGTTTGCTTAAAACTACGGTTGTGAAGATAATATATTAATTTTATTACTTATTTTTTACTTTTCTACTTGCATATTTACCAACAAATAAGCACTTTCAAGAAAAACTCGACAAACAATAAGCGGTCCTTCCTAATTTAGGGACCATTTTTCATACATTGGATCTTTCATCCCAACCAAGTATATTAATTCTTCAAACTATGTCGTTTTTGACAAATTTTTAGGTTTTATATGCGTGTTGTAAAACTTTGTTACTTTTTCTTTGTTCAGCCGAGTTCTATTTGGAGTATAAAACTGCAAAAATCCACCCATTGGATGAAGAATACAATCCCACTAGACTATAATGTCTTTTAGTAGCGGTAAATATAAACTAATAGTTTAGAATATAAAATAAGGAACTAACCTGGATTAAAATAAGTTCTTAGAATATTGAGTTTAGTTAGTTAGGGACTTAGGAAATTGTTTGCTAGATCTTCTAAGTGCGGTGTTTTGGAAGATTGAGTCTTATCAACTCAGTACTCCTTGCATTGTATAAAGAATATGCCCCAAATTTCAGGCTTTTCGAGTTTTGAGGATAGAACTTCATTCAATCAATAAGACACAACCCACACACACACATATATATTATTTATGACAACCTTACGAAGGTAGCTAAATTGAACGTTAGTGATTGATTGCCACATCTAAAGATTGATCCTTAGTTATCACGACGTCAGTCAAGAATAGTTAAGGAAAGTGAGGTTGATGCAGTCATAAAGGTTGTTGTGAAACTCCGGATGTGACTTAAAGGTGTATATCTGTTCCGGACTGGGCCGAAGCCCACTTCATCACAAGGCTGACCGCAAGCGGCCCAACTAGCGAGGCGAAGGAGCTTGTCCTAGCTCGCTAGTCCAACGGCCCAGATCATGCCGCATGCGATCCGACGGTTGCCCGCAGAGACTCTGTCACTATATATAGAGGCCTGACCTCAGCTGACTTGGGCGTCAGAGTGTCATCGCAGGTATACCCCACCGGCAGAGCTCTGAACGCGACCAGCCATCATTCAGCTTGACCGCATCACCATCTTCAATCAAGCAACAAGAAACCTCGCCGAGCCAGTGGCATAACCAAACAACCCAAATCAGATTGAGCGCCCTTTGTGGGGCCCAGATCAATATCCATATTGTGGCCTTAGATAGTTGAGTAATTTAATCTTCCGAAGTTGAGTATCCTTGAATGTGGATTTCTCAAACTTTGAAGAATGATTCTCATTCTATGCATGCTTTCAAATATCAAGAGTGTGATCCTTATTCAAATGTTCTTTTTCTTTATACCAACTATGTCATTTGTTCAACACTGCAAACATTATTATCTCTGCCTTCTTGATGTGTGAGAATTGTTCTTCTTGATTACTGAAGGAACATTCTGCCAAATTAAAGTAAGCACAATAAAAAGGGTTCAAGACAAACTCATATATGAAATCCTCGTAGTTAGTTTAATTGTCCTCAGAGTACAAATACCCTTCCAACGAGAATAAGCATGGTTAAGTACTTTCTTTAGGCGTAATTAATAGTTGTGTGTAGCTGTCGGCTTAGTTGTGGACGGATTACTGATGAACCTTCCGCTAAAGTCACAATACCAGCTTCAAAAAGTAAATTAAAGATTCCTTAGAAGTTGTTTCAGACATGAGACCAGTAACCATAACTATCTAAAGGATCTTATTTGTAGGATAGCGAAAGAGTAGAAGCCAAGGCACAAGAGTTATCCTCTATAGTTAGAGTAGGAATTCCGTTAGTGATGAGCGGTGTATTCGGGAGAATACGAGATTAGCTCAACAACCGACATTTTTAGGATAGTTTGATCTAACCAGAGAGTCGTTTAATCCTATCATAATATGGATAATTTCTTACTAAAAGTGCCGAGTTTCACTGTAAGACATAGAATTTCCCAGACATAGTTGAATGTCCCCCTATGAGTATTAGAGTTACCACTGTGAAGATTGCAGGTTCTTTCACGTTCGGGTTTAAAGTTTGGGTTTCGTTTGTTGCAAGTTAGGCAAATGTGTGATAGGTGGAGACGATAGGTTTCGGCGGTTATGTGGTTGGTGGAGGCGACGGGATAGGTTGTCTGTTCGGTGGTAACGGTGGGTTAGGTTGTGCGGCGGATAGGGCTCGACTTGGGTGGTGCGGCGGGTTTAGGGGTCCGGTGTTGGTGGATCGGCAGGATTAGGTTTCTTGGTGGTGCGGAGGGTTTAGGTTTAACGCTATCTTGCTACTATCATTTGGTTTTAAAGACCGTGTATAGTACAAAAGATTGCATGTCGCCTTAATCAAAGTTTGAGATGAAGACTGCCTCTAGTCAACAATGCATAGGTTTTCAATGTGCATCTGGTTCAAGACTTTGTTGTTGAGGCAAAATCCCTTTGGACAGGTTTTGATGGAAACAAACATTTTTGACAAGCGTTT